>JAHVYC010000012.1:10743-610743 GCA_020623665.1 Calonectria multiphialidica
ATGACCAGCTAGACCACGGAACCCAAGCAGCTTTTGATGGAGATGAGCCGGATCGTATGTGCCTCATGAGCTGCGGCGTTTTTGGTACAAATTTAGGGGATGAAAATAGGCGCTGAGAATCCGAAGGGGGGACAATTACTGGCGGCCTTCTGAGCAGTGAGACATTCTGGTGGGGGTGTCACCTCTGCTGCAGACTCCATGTCAGATCTAGGTGTAGTGTCACATGCTACCTGCACAATGCATGATTGTGCGATACTCCCCACATGGGATACTGAATGCTATGGAAGGCTGCTTGTTTCCTCCTTGTCTTACTCTCCCTCGGAAATTTTCTTGTCTCTGGCAATGGGATGGTCTGGGATCAAACAGAACCCATGAAAATTTTTTCTTGATACAGGGTAGGGGCTGGCGGTCTGCCAAAATCGTGTTGCTTCCCACTGAAGGGGACAGGTAAAAATATATTTCTGCTTGTCCGGATAGTCCCAAAGGGGCTTCTTTTATTTAATTGGAGTGCAGACATATTCCATGTGAAACTGGAATTGCCCAAAAGAAAAAAAGTCACGGGGCGAGGGCGAAAATGAAGAGCTGTCATTGAAGCCACCCTGCCGCCACATAGTACTCAATAATGTTTCAGCCATCCCACAAAGAAAACGAATAAGTTGGCAAAAAGTAAGGACTCTGGTGGATTTTAACCACCGATGTTGGACGAACAGNNACCACTAAACCATTCGCCCGATTTGATTGGTCTGAGCTGTCAAACTCGTCCTCATGTGGGAAGATGGCCAACCATGACAGGCAGATTCTCATCAGAGATGGTTTGGAACGTTACTGCCAATGTTCTTGGGAGCCATGAGAAAACTCAGTGTTAGAAAACCAGACCATTAGAGTCGTTTAGTCATATCCTCGCCATTCAAAACCGTAGTTAATACGACAGCGGCTGGATACCTGAATATTACCTCAGAGGCACACAAAAGTAAACCGAATAGGAACAGCCACCCTCAAGAAAAATGTTCTGCTTTTTGCTGTAAAGGGCATCATTTTCTTTTAGTATGATAGTGCTATTTCTTGATCGATTAAAATCCGCTAAATAATTTAATTGAGTATCGTTGGATAAAGTTTGTGGCGCTTACCGGTGCATGTTTCACTTTTGGGGGGTGAAATCACCACTCGACAAAGTTGTGCTGTTAGTGATAGGGGCTCAAGGGCTGCCCCCATCCCGAAAGCTAGGATTACTAACAACGCCTTTTACATGGGCGACGAGGTGATGGAAGCCGCAGAAGCCAGCGATACTGCTGTAAGGAAATGCGCTGTCCATTGAAAAATCTGAGGCTATGAAAGCTGGGAAAAGGCCCAAAATGCGGTGCAGATATTTTTTCAGAGGACCACTTTCACTTTCCATCCATAGATGGCTTACGTAAAAGTGGCAACTATGAACATACTGCCTGAAACCTTTTGGGTTATACCTACGTTACCGACCTGTTTACGTGGTGATGTAAGGTGCTATAGATTGAGTCATGTCGTGCAGCAAAGAATGCGGGGCCGTGGTTGTTAACAGTGAGGTAGTGCCAAGTCAGTAATGGTGGTCTTGGTTGCCCGAGTATGGTTCGTTAAATTCTTAGGCTACTGCTGGATCCGATTACTCCATTTAAAGGAGTAAAATGTCTGACAATAAAAGGGGCTCACTAATTTAGTTTGCAATAGAAGGGGAATGGGTGGAGAAAGCAGCCGGACACTGTCTTGGAATATGAAAATAGACGGTGACTAAATTTTGGTTCAGGAATGCTTTATACGGGTTCAGCCAATGATATTCAGTGTTGGCTCAACGATAAAAAAAGAAGTGTTCAAGATGAGGCATGCCAACTGTTGATCCAATTGCTCGGGCTGGCCACCACTAATTTCAATGTAGAACATCTCGCGTGTTGATATTTCGCTCAGGATTCCAGTCCACACAGCATGGGAAATTAGTAAAGAGATTAATATCCGCCCATAGATTCTCGACATGTCATTTCCTGAAATCCTTCCCCGTTCTATAGTCTCTAGCGCGGTCTGGTTTTCGCGACGACCACCACTGAAAGCCGTCTGAGCCCTTGAGCGATTTCTGCACTGCGGCAATGGAAGTAACAAAGAAATTCTTATGGCCCGCCGCCGTGCTCCTTCTTGGCTCATCGACCATACAGAGCGCCCAGGCAGCCAGAACGCTGAGTGACTATGTTCACACGGGTTGTTATACTGGTTCAGGCTTTCCGGACTTTTCAGCGGCTCCCGATACCGGAGTCAACTCTCCTGAATATTGCGCCTCCCAGTGTGGTGATAACATATTCTTTGGCCTTCATGGAGAGTGAGTGTCGTGCAGGAGCTCCAGTACAGTACATGGGGCGTGCTAACAGGGCTTCTAGCGATTGTTATTGTGCCTCTTCTATTATCACTCCGATAGTGCCTGCCAGCGGCGGAGCAGTGTGTAACACAGCATGTCCTGGGGATCCTTCTTCAACTTGCGGTGGTAATACGGGCGGTGGAAGGCGAAGGAGACGCCGTCGGGATCTTCCTTTAACCTACCTTTTAGACATATACCAGGCTATACCTGTACCTGATCCAGACGTGTCAGGATATAGCTCTGTTGGATGCTATTCTGATACAGCCGATTTTGACACGTGGGTTCCTAATGCGGCTGGTGGTACTAGTAATGACGCTAAGAATTGCGCGGTGGGCTGCCAAGGGAGCAAATACTTTGCTCTGTTTAGCACGTGGGTCGTGCCCCGAACTGATTGCACTGAATGTACTGACAAAGTCTCCCAGTGGATGCTATTGTGGCAGCGCTTTGCCTTCTACCTCTTCAGCACAAGACAGTATGCAATGCATCACCCCATGCGGAGGTGACCTTGGTGTTAGCTGTGGTGGTCAGGTGGGAAACAATGGTCAAGAATATTTCGATATTTACGAACAAGATACGGTCTCTGCTGCGGCTGCTCCCACCACGAGTACAACCACGAGCGGTGCTACCACAAGTGCGACTGAAGCTAGTACCACAGAAAGCACAACCGATAGCAGCACCATCTCTGGTACGACTGCTGGCAGTACCACTCTGGGTACCGCCACAATCACGACAGACAGCAGCACTACTGAGAGTACCACTGAAAGTACTACTGAAAGTACTACTACTGAAAGTATAACTGAAAGTAGCACCACTGAGAGCACAGAAACCAGCACGACGACGATAGATTCAAGCAGTACTACAGCTACTGGGGCCAGTACAACCGACAGCAGTACCACAACATTGGGAAGCACTACCTCGGAAAGCAGTGCCACATCTGAGAGCAATACTCCAACAGGCAGCAGTACTCCAACAAGCAGCAGCACGCCGACTGGTAGCAGTACGCCAACGGAGACCAGCACCACTGAATCCTCGTCAAGCGTCACACCTTCAGCAACGCCTTCATCAACGGCCTTGGCAACAAATAAAGGGCTGATTAACGGATACAAGTTTTTCGGTTGCCAAAGATCCGAGGCAGGCTTCCCAACCTTTGAGAGAATAAGCACCGATGACGATGAATGCGACGTAACGCCCTCCTTGTGTATTGAAATGGCGGCGGCGTTGGGTAGAAAATATGTTGGAATTGGCGAAAGGTTAGTACTATCTAAATTGTATTGGATGCCCGGGGCTAATATGATACAGTGCTTGCTATGGAGCGGAATCTCTTGCAGGTACAACTCCAACCGACACGGAGAAGTGCGACACTATCTGTCCGGAAGACACCACCTCTTTCTGTGGTGGATACGTCAACGCCCCAGGTCAATCGCAGCGCCGCGACTCTGTGCTCAGCGATCGCGATGCACCTGCGAACATTCTCCTTACACTGTACGTTAAGGTAGATGCAGCAGGTGGCACAACAACGGCAGGTGACACAACCACAGAAGGTGGCATAACCACGGCAACAGCAGCCGCTACAGACGGGACAATTGTCGTTACTGAAACTGTAGCTGGCCCCGACTCCACAGTCTTGGTTACAAGGACTGTACAAGATCAAATCACGACCACTGTCACATATACCACAATCGCCACAGCCAGCCCGTATTCTCTTATTGTCACCGAATATTGCGCGACTCTAAATTACGATCCTTGCCCAGTTTGCCCTGAACCTGCCCTCCCAACGGTGGAGATGACAACGATCGTCGTTCCCTGTGACGCCTGTGGCAAGCAAGGCGAGAGCGAGGTTGAGCTGGTTGTTCCGTGTGAGGCCCTGGCCACCCCTACATCAGTCTATGGAGGCTCGTCGGAGTCATACGGGGGTCCAGGTGCGCCGCCATCAGAATATGGCACTCGTCCGCACGGCCCTTACGGAGTCCCAACCCAGGTCGCGACAGAGGGCGGAAATGGGGGTGTGACTGAAGGAGGCAGGACTTCATCACATGAACAAGGCGAAGGGCCAACACACGGACAAGGTAGCGAGTCACCGCAGAGAGAGGGACAGGGAAGCACGGCATCTCAGGAACAAGGTAGTACGGGACATCAGGGACAAGGCAGCACAACCACTGATGAGCAAGGCAACACAATATCACAGGAACAAGGCAAGATAAAAGTGCAAGAAGAAGGAAATGCATCAAACGCACAAGGTGAAACAGCCCTAAGTGGAGGCAAGTCTTCGTCATCAGGCGCAAATTCCAAGCCAGGTGCTGCCAGTTCAAGTGGAGAGGATTCCGAGTCTACAATTGAAGAAGCTGGAACAAATGGATCACATCCAGGGGAGAAATTGCCTTCCAACGGGGCCTCAGCCTCGAAACCGGAGACACCGGTTATTGTGAGTGGATCGCGAAGATGTCAGATTGAGCAAGTGCCTCTTATCTTCTTTGGCATAATTGCAGCAGCATTTACCTTATAAGCCGCCACACCAAATATTCAGTATCACTCACTGGATTAAACACATTCACTAACAGATTTGGCGCAACTTAAATCTCAAATTTGAGAATTTCTTTTTCTTTTGTCTTGCGGTGGTCGGGATTAATGCCTGTACCCCTAGACCGGAGCCATACCTGAGCAATGCTCCGGTTGATGAGCATTATCTAAGCGATGCAAGGGCTCAGTTAATTTCTTTTAATGTCGAGGCTTTTTTTGCACTAGAAAGCTTTTGCTAGTCGTTTCTAGTTATATAGATATCAATATTGTTCTTATGCACTCACCAGTGTCACACAACAGTGAGTAATTATTTCGGTTACCTGGATTGGGGCCAAGAATGAAATGGCGATGGGTGCCTTACGTTTTTTTTTTTTTTTTTGGAAATCTCGTGTCGATGAATGCTCTAGCCCGCCTAACTAATCGGCTATACACACTTATTGGACCCTTCATCCACCGAATTGAGATCGATTCGCTTCGCTTTTTTATGTCATATCATATTCTGACATAAGACGGCCTGGACGGACAGGGAAGACAAATGTCGCAAATACCTGGAGCTCGGTGCCACGTATAAGCCTACAAATGAAGAGGGTACCGGAAATTAATACGCCTTCTACCTACCGAGACTTAGAGCCTCATGCATTTGTCGGAATACTCTAGCCAAGTCAAGTGAACAAAAACACGCAAGACACAAGGTAGTAGTATGCCAAGTATAACACGTTAAAATATAGTCGTTAGCCAAAGTCACGCTATCAGTCAAAAGGTATCGTCAATATCCTTCCCATTTCCTCACTCCTCTCCTATCATCTTCATAACACTAAAGGAACAGCAACAAACAAAACAGCCATGGCCAATGAACCAATGGCCCGATTGTGAGACGCATCATCGCCCGAGTCGGCTTGAGATGTTGCACTTGAACCTTGGGCAGTTGCTGTAACGACCTTTGTGGTCACGCTGACACTTGTATCGTCGTCCGAGTCGGCCGCTTTGCAACCCGAGGAGGTACACGTCTCGTCGGCGTAGCAGTAACCACCACCCCTGCATTCCTTGGAATCCTGGGGAACACACCCATCCCCATCGGAAGTGCATTTCTTGTCGCTGGAGCAGGAGCCGCCGCCCGAACAGCAGACATTTCCCGGGGTCATACAGCCAGAGCCGCATGCTGCAAGATTGCCACAGCTACCTCCGCTAGTACCGCTTGAGCCGCTTCCGCTGGAGCTGCTTGTGCACTTGGTTCCATTAGCTGTGCATGTTCTGCCGCTCGCGCAAGATCCGCCGCCCGAGCAGCACACGTTGCCTTTTGCCATACAGCCGTCGAGGCAGGGTTCTTGGCCGGTGGGACACCCGCCGCTGCCGCCCTCTAGACACCCTGTTCCATCGGCAGTGCATGTTCTCCCGCTGGCACAAGAGCCACCGCCCGAGCAGCAGACATTGCCCTTGGCCATGCAGCCAGAGCCGCAGGGCTCAAGACCGACAGCGCAGCCACCGTTTGCTGCCGCAACATTGTTAACGAGGTTGAGGTTGAGATAGTCGTAGATGCTCGTCGAGTTTTCGGTCACTTCTGGCATACGGGCGTGGAGCAGGAGTGGCGTTACCTGCACAGAGGCTGTTGTCGAGCTAAGGACTGAGCAGAACGCCACCGCGGATACTAGGCGCATTGTCAACATGGTGAGTATCGAGGCAAAAAACGTGGCTGTAGACGCCAGTGAGCAGCCTAGATTCCAAAACGAGGGGGGGGAAACGAGGGAAGAGACGAAAAGAAGAAGAAAAAAAGGCTACCAGTGGCATACTATTATCTGGACTTGCAACCGATGGAAGCTAAGCATTCAGCTGCCCAGGATCAATCGACACTAGCTCTCATAGGGCAGGGATGGCGTTTCAGCCCATCAACGAGGCCATCCCGAAAGCCAGCACAGACCAGCAAATAAGGGAACTGTATCAGTATTCCGTACGTAACAAGCAATACGCGCTAGACGTGATCACGGGGCGAGCAATGCCATATCCGGGCTATTGGGTCAGAAGTTCATCAACGGTCTTGGGTTGGGTCGCATACCTTTCTTGACGCCTTACAGGGCACACCTCTATGACTGATCGGCTAAGCTTTTTTATCCTGCACTAAGACCAAGACCCCTGTCGATTTGGGCTAAAATCTAAGCATAAACGGCCACAAGATGACCCGACTCAGTCCATGAACCAACTTGCCCAAAAATAGCGAGACTACGGAATGGGTACATACTAAGAAAAAACCGTTCTTTTTCTTCATGTCACTCAACAGAGTTAAATATGTCAAAGCAAGACACCTGCAAATAACTACCAGCTTGCGTTGAGCATTCAGATCTGAGTCCGTCGGATCGCCTGGCCGGGAAATTGAGAGGCATCCATCCCATCAGCCCTGACCAACAAGGAAGGTCCCTACTTGCATACAGGCCAATAGGGTTGACCGCTTTTGCGGGGTTGCAGCACGCGAGCAGAGATTGCTTCGCTTCGGGTACAGCATCTGGCCAACGCGTCGGAAACGGAGCACGCCATTTCCGCACAACTGCTTCACTCACGACAGACTAAGACCTGAAGTGTGCGGGGATGAAATGCGACATGCTCTTCGTATTGGATATGCCGCCTTTCGATCGTGCCTTGCTCAGCCGTCTCTGCCGCATGCTCATGTGCTGCAGGGCGGCGACACATTAAATAAGTATGGGCCAAGAGCCCGACACCATGATGACACACGGAAGATCGTTGGATGATTAAGCAATGTGAAATTCGCCATTGGCTACGCAGATAACCACTATTTGGTACTGATATTGATAAAGATAAAAAAGGCCTTTTGAGAACTGGTACTGCTAGTTGCGTACAATATAAAAATGTCTGGTCTGATCAGATGTTCCAACAACTGTCCCCTTGAACTTGTCCTTGCCGTTAACACTAGCGGCAATATTTCCTTTTCTGATTTCATAATCCACCATTGTCTCGCCTTCATACCTGCGCCACTCCCATCTCGAAGGTATCCTCATAATTATCACTCCAAACCAGTTTGTTATTGCACCCTGCGCAACTTCTAATTCACCATCGGTTATCATCTTTTGCTCGACATATCTCTCTACTGAAAGCCAGCGAAGAACATCTCGCCACATCATCGAGGCTACTGTGCCATCCCTAAACAGGGAGCCAATGTTACTGGGCACTACTGCTCCACCGCGCACCAATGATTTCACTGCTCCCAGCTTTCCGTTCGAAGTAGCAGACTGAAGAGGCGTCCCGTGATCGTCGCATTTCTGCCCGATATTGATACCAACGGTCAAGAAGTTTTTTATGGCTTCATCTACGCCCAAATATGCAGCATGACAAAGGAGGCTATGTTTCCCCGGGATCGACAGATTGCAAATATACTACAATTCTTCATGTTTGAGATACCTAGGAAGAAGGCAAAAGTTCTTCGAGACATGTATTAGGAACGGGACAACCCCGATATGATCTGGAAGTACAAGGGGCTCGGGCCACTGGAATTCGCTGGCACGTAGCTTGCCCGCATCTGTGTCAAGCAAGACTTGGAGGTTGGTTGGGTCCTTGGATGAGAGCAGAAAATGAATCGGACTCAATCCGAACATGTCCGTGTCGTGAAAATCAAATCCAGTGCTAAGGAGCAGACGGAAGGACTCGGTGTCTGAGTATTTATTTTTACCTCCGCGTATTGAGCCTTGATTTTGTTGCTCAGGAGTGGGCACTTTCAGAGCAGATGTGGGAGTTTGACTCAGAATTCGCACCATTCCCCAACGGCATTTCTGATCTCTCAACACCTCCATGAGCGGAGTGTGACTTAGGTCATTCCGCGCATCGACTCGAGCGCCATGGTTGATTAGAAGTTCGGCTGTTTCCTCGGAGAAAGATATCGCCCCTTCGAATAGAGGTGTTTGATGGAAATTTGTCGCCTCAATGTTTGCGAAATTGCCAATTAAAATTTTGGCAGCCTCTGTGTTGTTGGAGGAAGCTGCTTCGTGGAGAGGCGTCTGCCAGATGTATAATTTGGTTGATTTATCAACTCACAAAATATGCGCTGTTGCTCGCTTGTGGGGGGGTTGAGGTCAACCAATTCATTGTATGAGAAAGATCACGGAGCCTATTCTAAAATCTCACTTGCATCATGAACCAAACCTGATCGCGGTAATGCCTTGCCGTGAAGGGGTGTCGTTGCTATATGCTCAACGCGAGTATAGACGCAATTCTTGACAATGAACAGACATTGTTGGAAGGCATCATATCCACCCATAGAAAGCCGATATCTTGCAAGCCATGGAATATATGAATGTATATTTCCGAACTACGACTGCATTCAACAGATGTAGCAACAGTGCGCGTGTATCGTCATCGGTTTGAACCCGTGACAATCAGCCTACGCCAGGAGCAAGTTCAATTGGCCATGGGAGCACATTCACCACAAATACTAAATACACGTATGCTCAAAAATTGTCTTCTTTATAACTATGAAAAGTCAAACCGCATTTGACACCATAATCGTGAACCTCATACAATCGTAAAACTACGCCGCGCACCCCAGTGAGGGTAGGGTCCCTCATCTGTCTGTCCATTAGCCAGCCAACATGCCCTCTGAAACTCTTCCAACGCTCCAACATGATAAAACCAGTACCCGCCCGCATGAATCTCAAACTGCCCTACTCTTCGAAATGTACCTTGCCCATTACCGACCTCCTCCAGCACCAAGCCGCTCACATCCGGCTGGGATATCTCAAAACTTTCTTGCGTCGATGCGTGGCGGACCGGGAGATAGTAGAGATCCCGAGATCCTACTTCGTAGTCTGCCACGTCCATGCGCGGGCGGCATAGAACGAGGCCTTTGATTCGAAGCCACGGGTCGTGTGCGCCCCCTGTGCCGTCGTCCGGCGTCAGAGTGAGGTTGCTGTTGCTCTTGAGCAGGACGCCTCTGAAGGTCAGAAGCCCTCCGGTAACTTGTCCAAACGGGTGTCTCTGGTCGAGCAGATCAACTTCAACATCGAGTATTTCAATCATAATCTCGCGCTCATCGGCAAACCACACCTCGCTCGCCTGAAGAACAGGGTGAGGACTTGACGCCCAAGACCAGCTAGGCGCTACATATTCGCCTTCATCCGGATACGATGCCCCCGGTAGAGTAATCCAGAGGAGCTGATAGGCCAAGTGCCTGCGCCACATGCCGGCCACGTACTCGCAACCGATGAATTCATGCATCTTTGCCGCGAGACCGGAAATGGCCACGAGCTTGTCACCAGCGTGCGTGAGTTTAGACGCAGAATACCTTTTTACGACCCGGTTCCAAATGGCGTACGCTTCAAGCGAAGTATCTGGCCTGGCGCCATTCGCTACACGCATGCGCCGGCCTTCCACCTCTGGCAGTAGGACCTTTGAAGACTCAAATCCCCTCAGCTCAAGCTCGGTTGCGTTTGGCAAGGCCAAGGGGAAGCTCTCGCTAGCCACCAGTTCGCAGCAATCCCAGAAGAGCTGGGTGGCGCCGCACTGGATGTTTCGCGGTGCTAAAAAGCGCTCCTGCGTAGCCCACGCCCGAAGGTGCAGCGGGGCCGACAAGATGTTCCTCGGAAACGCGTGGGATCCAACCGCGAAATAGTACCCGGGCCGGGATCCCCAGCCGACATCGATGCGAACAGGAGTGACAGACGAAGGATCCCGTTCCGAAAAGCAGCCTTCGGTTCCGTCAGATGCATTGGCGGCTGAGATATTGCAGTACGAGTTGGAGTACACCTCAGCCATCCTCGAAGATTCTTGTCGCCAATCTTCGTCGGAGTCCTGTATGATGCATAGAGAATCGATCCATATGTAGCGTAGATTTAGGCGCCGAGTAGCAGAAATAGCATCCATAAACGTTTTATCGAGTTCTTCCTCTGGTATTCCTTGCGTAAATGTCGCGATATTGCTCTCGAGGAGCTTCATAGGCTGGTGCTTTCCCCAGCAATGACTCAAGGTCGCGTAGAGCTCGGGCGGCGTCTCATTTGTCACTATCACGACGCGGGGCCCTACTCCATCGTTCACGGACCCAACGTCAACTACTCTAGTTGGGAGAGGAGGGATCTCCAACGGCGTGGGATTACAAAGCTGATGTGTCAACTTGCATCTAGCCATCCACTCATCAACGAGCTTCCAACTGCGTTCAGAGCCTGTATTCGAACTAAATGGCCCTAGGTTCGCAGAGGCATCTAATCAAACAACCAAACTGTCAACATGTAATTTTTTTTTTGGGGGGGGGGGGGGGATGATGATATTTACCTGGTTCTGGACAAAGACCAACCTTGACAAGTCTTCGCCTCTGGGATGCCCCTGCTGTGCTGATCGCGATCCCCAAGTTGTACCCGCCGATCTCATCGCTCCTCAGATACTTTTCAAAGACGTACTCGGTCTTTGGCGATACCATCTGGTGCTCCTCCTGGCGCTGCTGCAACTGACAGCGCGAGAGTTCCCGGCATAGCGGACACTGGGGATCGAACACGCTCCCGAACTGGCCCACGTGTTTCGCGCTCCTCTCTTCCCAAGTGAAGTCCTCCACCGAATCGACGCCCGTGGCAACGCTCACCGACTTCTCCGGGCACTCCCTCCTGAGGATGTCCCGGCAAGACGCGCAGAGGTGCCCGTTGGACTCGGAGCTGGCGCTGCTCAGGCCGCAGGAGTCGTTTGCGGGATTATCCCCTGGCGCCGTCTCATCCACGTCAGCGCGTTGGTCTGGGGGACTGCAGCAGCAGCAGCAGCACAGCCGCAGCACCCTCTTGACGCGCGAGCGGGCCGAGAATGACCGCGTCGAGCGAAAGATGCGGCCCATGGTGGGAAGTTTTTGATTCCCAAGAACAGGCCCGCGGTGACGGTCGGCGTCACGGGTGACAAAATGAGGCGCTTATGCTAAACATAGTTATGCAACCGTGCTTCTTTGGCGCTTTCGCCGGCCTGCCATGATTGGCTCACGGGCCTTCTCATGCGCACGGTCTGTGTGTTGTCACTACTGGGATCAAGGTTGTTGGGCTGTCGAGTGATTCTTCAACATGTTGATTCTGGAAGTAAAAGCAAGGTTGCAGGCAATATCATTTGACAAGCGTGTACCTGATGGAGAAAAAAAAATGATTGAATTCATACTTCTACGGTGGTTGCTGACTGAGGATGAGGCCCCCCCGGCTCGCTCCCGTTTCCAATCCGGCAATGAATTTTATCCATCAAAGTTTCAGCTTTATGCAGGTCCAGCGCCACTTGGTATGCACGGAATCTAAAATCAAGGCTGCATAAAGCGGCAACGTATTAATTCCGATGAAAATATGGAGTTGCACGGCGACTCTGAAGGCTATGAACTGCCCGGTGATGCAATGACTGTAGCGGTGAGGAAGTATCACGAGGAGACGCGTAGGCAAACCACAATATTATGAATGGGAAGGAAAATTAATTATTGAACTGTAAAATGAAGCCAACTTACAATAGCCAGATGCCCACTATTCTCTAAATTCAGAATCAATTCGCCGTCGCCCGTATTGTTTTCCGATGATGCATGAGGACTTGTTCACGGTGGTAAAAATGATCTTCTGGACGGTGCAGACCCACATTCCTATTCAGGCGCCGTCACGATCAGCCATCACATACTTCTAAATATTTCTAAGCAGCGACTCAGATGAGCGTCTTTCCGTTCGCAACAATTACGCGGATGGATACAATACGAAAAGATACAAGCTTATTTTATGGTATCAAGTATCTAGTTTTTTTTTTTATTTGGTACTTATGCATCTCAGATTTAGACAAACAGGAGCTTGCCATCTGACCGGCCATTCGGCGTTGTAGCTACAACCACAATCATTGCTTTCCTTACATCCGGGTCGCTATGGAATTCAACGTCAGGCATCAAACCTGGGTCGGTGTGAGGAACCGTCTCGACGAGCACGGTCCATGTGCCATCGTCAGAAACGTCTGCGAATACTTCCACGCCATCGACAAATACTTCGACCGTCGCAGTGCCGCCGCAGGCTTCAGAATTCACCCGACCTGAAACATTCACCCGATCTTCACTCAGTCTATGCGCAGTCGCATCTAGAACAGGGCGGCGCGTTACTTGAGAGGTTTTGACGCTTCCATGGCATGAAATCGTATCAGTCTTGAGTATCGGTGTGCGTGGTGGCAGTGATTGCTTTCCATGTGCTTTCTCGAACGCATACGCGTAGCCAAGAAGAGCGTTGTCATCATAGGACTTGGATACAAATGTCAGCCCCATCGGCATTTGCTTGTCCTTCATCATTCCCATGGGCACAGTCACGGTAGGAATGCCCAGTTGACGAAGAGCGCAGTTTCCATTGGAGAAATACACGCCGTTTCTCCAAGCAAACTCAGCAGCCACATCGTTGGTTTCAGCATCTTGGCCTGCAACGTCTCCAGCAGCGGGCCACACAAGAGCATCCAGGGACTTTTGATCCATCCAGTCCGCCAGGTCTCTCTTGCGCCGCGCGACGACTTCCTCAAGATGAGCCTGAACACCAGGGACCTGGAAAATGCTTGGCTTTCGTGTGGCTATGGCCTTCACAATGGCAGTCGATTCTTCCACTCTGTCACAAAATTGGTTTCCATATCGGTCCGGTAGCGTGCCGGGAAGCTGAGGGAAAATGAGAAGTGGATCGACGTCTGCTAGGCTAGTGGCGGTTGTCTTATCGTTGACCATGGCCAGGAAGTCGTCCCAGGCATGCTCAAACAGACCTTGGGGGCCAATTTCATCGCCTGGAGCGCTTGGAATAGGGTAATCTGTTTCCCAGGCTACTGAGGCCGGCTTGTGCTCATAATTTGTCACAAGAGGGAAGTCAACCTCCTCGACTATGGCGCCAAGAGACTCCAGAGTGACGCGTGCCTCTGCCCATAATCCACACACGGAGTCGCTCGTCCAGATAGGCTGGGCCGCTGCGTCGTGTTTTCCAATGTACATTTTTGGAACTCCTATCCGCTTGCCCCGAAGTGATTCTGGGTCAGCAATGCTGCTATAAGATTCGGGGCGAAATGAAGCGACTGATGGGATTGGGATGAATGGCTGCCCGCGCCAAAAATCGCACGTCTTATCCTCATCCTCAGCCACGATTACATCAAGGATAGATAACATATCGCCCACCGTCCGAGAAAATGGGACAACAACATCGGCAATGGGAAACAGGGGCCAGTTTCCGCGGATTGATAGAATTCCAGGCGACGGTGTATATGCGACCAAGCCATTGTTTGACGCGGGCGACCTGCCTGATGACACTGTCTCCTCTGCCATGGCAAAAACCGACATTCTTGAAGCTAAAGACGAGCCCGCGCCATTGGAGGAACCCGAAGCGTAGGCCGCAGCGAGGTAGTCCTTATTGTACGGACTCTCGGCTCGACCATAGAGGCCCCTTTGCATGCCCCCATTGGCCATGGGCGGCATATTGGTCTTGCCAATAATGATTCCACCTCCCTGTCGAATCTTGGAGACAGTAAATGCGTCTTTGCTGGCAGTCAAGGTTTTGAAGGCAGGGGAGCCAGATGCAACGGTAAGATCTTTGACCATGTAACTGTCCTTGACTGTGCAAGGAATGCCTTCCAGGGGTGATCGAATCAAGCCCTCAGATTGGGCACGATATTCGTCGGACTCTTGGGCATGATCGAAAACTTTGGGGTTGAAGACAGGAATGCCATTGAGTTGTGGTCCGCGACGGTCATACTGGGCAATTCTGTGAAGGTGCTTGGCAAGCAGTTGAACAGCATTGATATGGCCCGCTGTCAAAGCTGCCTGCAATTCAGAGATGCTGGCATCTATAATGCTTAGACCTATATTAAAACCGTTAGCTATTCCTATTATTGTCACAATAGAAAACAAAAAGCTATGGTCTTATCTGTTGTCGACTCTTGACCATTGATAAGGAGTTGAAACTTACTGTCTAGGGTGGGAGCTGCCATGGCTTCTCGTAGAATAGCCAATGATAAATCAAGAAAATGTGGGTTATGCTCAAATCCCGGAACTGTACAAGTGCGACAAAGAAGTGGTCGGCAATGGGCTTGCAACGGGCTTGCAGCTGGACAATTATCCCTGGGGCGGCTTGACTAAACATATACACACATATCACACGCGCTCTTTATCTGCAAATTGCATTCCCCATGGGGTCAAAATTGCCCAGACCCATCGTCTGCTCTCTCCACTCCATATCTCACGGCCGTCGGCGGATAAGCACGGACCCACGGCCAAAGTCCAAAAGGAGGCAATACGCGACAATGGCACGCGCTAAGAGAGCAGAGCTAGACCATATTCGGCCGTCTTCTCCACAGCGAGATACACGGCCGACGGCGGAGGGCAATGGTTTTGATCCAACGATGTCTCGCATCCGCTCTAGGATGCAGAATAGCCGCTATCTTATCTGGGGGTTTGCCACGCGAGAATGGTAATACCAGGAGATAATTCTTAAGAGCCCTTGGATTCCTGTCCTTGGATCACTGACAAGTCGTCCTTCATCCAGACGATTCTTTTTGCATCATGTCATATCAAATTGAGCCAGCGCCAGACCCTGATACTGCAAAGCAGAGTATCCCAGCGCCTTCAGGCCAGAATGATGGCGATCAGTTGGCTGCCCTCGGGCACAACCAGGAGCTTAAACGAAGCTTCTCTTTTATTTCCCTTCTCGGCTTGGCTTTTGCCATCTTGAACTCCTGGACTTCCCTCGCAGCTTCGCTTTCAATTGCCCTCCCCTCAGGTGGCCCTGTGGCTGTCATCTGGGGCCTCGTCCTGGCTGGCGTCTGCAACCTGTGCATAGCCGCGTCTCTTGCGGAGTTTCTATCCGCGTACCCCATCTCGGCAGGGCAATACTACTGGGCTGCCATGGCCAGTTGGCCCGAGTGGGTCCCTATTGTGAGCTGGGTGACTGGCTGGATCAACACCGCAGGCTGGATCGCCCTCTCCGCTACAGGGGGTCTTCTGAGCAGTCAGTTTATTTTCAACATCGTATCCTTTTTCGATGAGACGTTCACGCCGCAGAAATGGCAGCGGTTCCTGGTATACCTCGTTTATACATTGATAGCGTTCATTGTTAACGCCTTCATGACCCGAATCTTGCCAGTCGTGACCAAGGCTGCTTTTATCTGGTCCATTCTCGGGTTTACCGTTATCAGCATCACGGTTCTAGCATGTGCCGCTCCCAACTACCAATCAGCCACTACTGTCTATGCGACTTTTACTAATACTACTGGCTGGCCTGACGGCCTTGCCTGGCTGCTGGGATGGCTTCAGGGAGCCTTCGGTCTCACCGGGTTTGATGCTGTGGCCCACATGGTGGAGGAAATCCCTAATCCATCCGAAACAGCTCCTAAAATCATCATCTACTGCGTCATGATTGGTTTGGTCAGCGGATTCATCTTCTTGAGTATTCTCCTGTTCGTCCTCAAAGACCTCGACAAGGTCGTCTCGTCTGCAGCCGGCCCACTGCTCCAAATATTTTTCGACGCGACAAACAACAAAGCTGCGAGCGTGTGCCTGCTCCTCTTCCCTCTCATTTGCGTTTTATTTGGGGCGATATCGATCGTAGCAACCAGCAGTCGTATGACTTACGCATTCGCGCGCGACGGTGGACTGCCATTTTCGCCATTCTTTGCCAAAGTTCACCCAACTCTTGGGCTGCCACTTAACGCGCTCTCCCTTACAACTGGCATAGTCGTCATTTTTGGCTGTGTTCTGATAGGAAGCGACAGTGCCATTAACGCCATCACAAGTGCGAGTGTCGTGGCGTTGGGAATCACCTATGCTATTCCACTCGCCATTAACTGCGCAAGAGGACGCAAATGCCTCCCGGAAACGCGACCATTTAAAATACCAGAGCCCTTCGGTTGGATCCTGAATATTGTAAACCCCATTGACAACCATTTTTTACCGTCTATGGCTAACTTATTTCAATAGGTTGGCATTGCTTCGACACTGCTAACAACAGTCCTCTTTGTTTTCCCTCCGGCGATCCCCGTTACGGGTAGCAATATGAACTACTGCATCGTAGCCTTTGCAATCATTATAATCATTTCTACCATCCAATGGTTTGTTGACGGGCGAAAGAACTTCAAAGGCCCATATAGAGACGCTCCGATGATGCAATGCGTTGATGGCATTCAGCTCGACAGCAGCGACGGAAGTAAAAACGGGCAGGTTGCTATGGTGTCCCCAAAAGGCAATGATGTAGAATCCAAGACTGAGATTTGACGGATCTCTCTAGTAGCCATAATTTTGAATATTTGTACTTACCTTTGCATGATTCCCCACAATCACGAAGTGATGTTTCATTCACAACCACGCAGCACTGCCAGTCACAAGCGAATACTGCGATATTCAAAGCAAAGCGTTTCGTGTTCATCAAGACTTGAAAATCCATAGAATTTTATTACTGATTGATCTTCTTCCAATATATGGCATCTACCTTGACTATTGCAAACCGCAACATCGGCCAAGATTGCACTTTGAGCCGCAATGTTTTCCGCCACGAAGCAAGAAAATTTTGATCCTGGGATGACATGTGCGGCTCCTTGCGCTGCAGGGAGAGCATATAGCAAAACAAGCCCGGGTAGGCTAAACAATGTCTGGTGAAAGCTGGCCAAAAAGCCGATTGATGTCTTGAATCAAGCTTACGTATATGCTCAGTCACTGACTGTGCAAGGATGCGAGACTCTTCCAACACGGTCTGGACTTCAGACCGCAGGTGGTCAACATTAATGGAATCATCGATGATCGGTCTCAAGAGGGCTCTTAGGATCAGGATGTATGTCGTGTAGTAAGCGATATGAAGGGATCCGTGATTTTTAACCGAGTCTTCCGGGTCCTCTTCATCTTCTCCGCTATTAAAGTGTAGAGATTTCGGTAGCCTGTCAAGCCAGTCAAATAATCTTTGACGGAGGAGCCGAGCTTTTGCCAGCAGGTTCTCCAGTGACTGCTGTTGAGATACTGCACGGAGAGAGCTATAAATGGTCAACAAGATAAGCATAATTCGTTGCAAGCTCAGATGATACGTATGAAAATTAATACAAGTCTTGAAAGCACTTACAAAAACTGCCTGGATATGCTACCCGCGATCTCGGTCAAAGAACACAGATTCTTGAAGTAGTCTAGAGATTGATGGCTATTTTCGTATAGAATCTCGACACCTGTATCGGTTATGAAGTCGTGCATAGCTAGTGGTGACACGTCCCAATCATCCTCATGTAGCATCGAAGATCGGCCATGAGTGATGGATCGCCATGTATGTTCAACGATTACAGCCCACCATAATCTTCGCCTCAGCCGGATCTCCCACGAAGGCATGTTCCATCCGAACGGGTCGGCATTTAAGCCTAGGGATTGCGACACGGCAAGCATAGAGGCTGCTAGGGACCAAAAGAATGGGCTCTCTACAGATACGGCGTCAAATGGGACCTGGTTGAGAAGGAGGATAAATATTTGAATGGTGGAAAGGCGGGGGAAGTGAAGCTCTTTTTGCAGGCAAGTGTAGGATATTTGCCACAGAGCATCGGTATTTGGTTTTGTGTAGGCATTGTTAAGGCAAAGCTCCTCATCCCAGTGTATGAAGGGCAAAGCCAGCGCATAAATCCCAGCTAGTAGTCCAGTGGGTGCTTTTTCTACAAAGCCTTCTGGGTCTTTTAATACCACAGACCTAGAGAGAATTGGAAGGGACTCGAAGAGGAATTTAAAGTAGCTAGGTCCAATTAGCATGAACACATACGATGCTTCAAGACGTGGCTTACAGTTTGAGCAGAGCGATCCCGGTGCGTCTATCTACAAGCTTCTCGAGATTTTCCCGGTCATCATTGGATGACATGCATTCGCTGACAACCCTTTGGGCTTGGAATGCCGTCACCACCGGACTCTGTAGAAAGTGGAGCGGGGGACCTGCAAGTGTTCGACCATCTCTGGATGAGGAGGGCTGCGCTGACAGCTTGCGGTAAGTCACCTGAAAGAAATTGACTTCATCCGCATTATTGTATGGGAAATGATTGAGTAAAAAAGGGTCTGACTCGTTCGAAAACCCAATTAATTGCGTCGAGTGGTCAGATCTCTGGTCGAGGGAGTGCCGCTCAGAAAATCCAGCTTGGCGTGGAGGGGGTTCTATGGCATTGGTGGCCTGCTGGCTGTCTGAACCAATCGACTCCGATTCCCGCCCTTCTTCTCCTTGAAGAAATTGCAGAGGCCCATTTGGGGTTTCTATACGCGGGTGAGGAGATTGTTGCAAAGGGAGATCCCAGTCGTTGCCGATGTTGTCTGTCCAGATGTCACCCGGTATGAGGTCATCAACGGCGGCAAAGTTGAGGCTTGTGAGCGCCTCAGAAGTTCTGGCTTGTGCATCTTTTAGAGTTCTTAGCATAGACAGGAATAAAAATACGGATTGCTCTCACCATGGATCGAGTCGAATACTGCCACAGCTGGCGTGTCGCTGTTATTATCCCCACACTGTTCCTGAGACGGCGGGTCTGGCATCTCCACAAACCCGGAGAGAGTGCCAGGATCCGGGAGAGGTCCATGGCCTTGGCATGGTGAAGCCCGTTCCCTGCGTCTCTTGCTTGGGTTGTACAGAAAGGTGCACTGTCGGCCTGTCCGTTCACACAGCTGACACGGCTGCGTCGGGTCGGGAATGTTGCAGAGCACCTTGCGAGCGCGACAGAAATCGCACGGCCGCTCCGACTTTGAGCGGTACCTTCTTGTGCCTGCGGCGGTGCGGGCGGTGGTAGGTGGATAGGGCCATATGGTGGATTGATTTGCATTAGTATCCATCTTCCATAAAATGATGAGTGGCGCGAATTAGGAGAATGCTCATCATTAAGTTAAGTCGCGCCTCCACCTACAGGGCCTTAGGGGCGGAAAATCTTCGGCTTCATATCCGAGTCATGGACTGGGAGGCTACATTAAATTCCACCAAGTTTATACGATGCCCAAAGTATAAGCAGTTTATCGCCAGTATACCAAAGGACTTGTTGTCGCAGTCGCATAGTCTGCATCGTTGGTGATGACTAACAATGTGATGGGGGTGGGGAATTAAACGCGACTGTAAATACAACAGCCCAACGATCCGGGCGCAGGAACCTACAACGATGCACAAGAACTTTGGATGTGGAACCGGTGCTAGTCAGTAAACCTAGAAACATTAATTAATTTGGAAGCATTTGGAAGAGGTCTGAGGTCAAGCATTGCAATCCAAAATGTTTTAGCCAAACCCACGGTGCACTGAATAGACAGCACCAACCTTCGCTAACGCCCCAAAAGCCATTCGCTGGTCAATCGCTGTAAGTCACCCAGTATATATCATCAATTAGCGTTCCATAGATTCAAATGGCCAAGACTGCGCTGAGGATCAGGCACCGCAAGTCATCAAGATTCCGCGGTATCGGGGAGTATTTTATCTCGATCAAATCCGAGAAAACACAGCGAACCACTCACAACAGCACACTGACAGAACAATCCCTGCCTGGGTTGGAGCGCTGCAGACACCTTCAGACACTTTGCAGGAGCCACTGCACCGCACCATGTTGCAGTGCAGAAATGTGAGACAAGCGTGGTCTTGGAAATGGCGGGCTCGGGTAATTGAGACTCTGGGCTTCCCCGGACAAAGCAAAGCATGCAACCCGGAGTCGCCTATTCCTCTGCCTCTAAAAAAAGATTTTGGACGCGTCGTATGGGAACACGCGGACATCGGGCAGTTCGGACAAATGTGGATCCAACCCAAGAAAGTAAAAATTTTTCACACAGATGGGCCAAGACGCTTGGTAAACTGTGTTTTTTTATTAAGGATTATAACTCAGCAGCTTCAGTAAAACAGCAGCGCAGTTTGGTCCGAGAAAGACCACCATTTAAAGTCCAGATGACACTATTCGGGCCAGCCCGAGCCAGGAGGCACGGCAGCTACAGGGTAAGGTCTGAGTTGACTAGGAATAAATCGCTTAAGCCATGGACTTGTGTGATCTTTATTAAAAGGGTGACGTAGGCGAGTATCCACTCTCGCCTCATTAATTCCCAATACGAACTGTGGTCGTATGCATGGTGAGGTGTTGTTTCCCAGTGTTGCATAATAAACGCGTGGCAGTTGTGCAGCAGGTTGCATTATTTTGCTAGTGTCCAGTAAAAGTGGACACCTAGTCTGAATAGATCCTCCTCAAGACCTATCCAAGCACCTCATACTACTCTCCTCACGACAAGATGGATGCACCAGCAAACAAGATATTTTTAAGTGTTTAATAACTACCGATCGTACCTGAACCGGTAATGCGGAGTGGTGACAACCTGGTCTAGTGCAAGTGAGAAAAATGCATTCTGCAGGGGATGCTGTTCTCACCACCAATCAAACCCCCAGCTCCCTGTCACTGAGCCCTTGAATACGGACGGTTAACCTTATTCAAATCCCCGTGCCGGTAACTTTCAATTTGCTTGGCATATTGCTTAATACCGCTGGGATCTGCATAATTCCCCCCTTACGGTCCCACTTGATGAGGTGGGAATCTCGAATGTGGGATTTTCCACCACCTCCTTTGACATCTGATCGAGATGCAGCTACGCGGACTCAAACCTTGGCATTGCTACCGCGGCCGGTGTCGGGCCAATGCGCGGCTTGTTCCAGGCTCTCTCTTTTGAAGCACTATTGAATCAGCGAATGCCAGCGATCCCGGTTCCCATTACGTACATGACAACGGGGTCCGTGTTCTCGGCAAATGAGGCAGTGCTAATAACGCACATGTCGTAACCCGCATGCATCGGCAAGTGGCCGGTGGGCCGGCAATCCACCTTTATTTACTCCTTGAAACGAGACGAGGCCCAATAATAGACTGACTGATGTTCAAACGTTCAAAAGCATTTTGGCGGCCGTGTTTGACTTTAACCGTCGCCCAAAACCCCCAAAACCGCCGTCACGATGGCTGATTCCTCCAGCCGCTCCGTTGGTTCTGGGCATACCATGGTGCCCGACCAAAACTCCACGCCCTCGACGGGCCACAGCGAACCCGACCAGTCCGATTCCATCCGCAGCTTCGACACCAATCGCCCCGACACGCAGCCTTCTTTCAAAATTGGTGCTACTCCGGCACCGGTGCACCACTCGCCCGAATTCGAAGACTACTTCTCCGGACCTCGAGACATCTCCAGACACTCCAAGTGGCCTCTTATACTCAGGATACACGGAAGCATTGTCCCAAAACTCATTTTGCCGGTCGTCTCTATCGGAGCATGGTCCGCAGCCATTATCCTCATCTACAAGAAAGTCTACGACATCAGCGTCAACTCCATCCTCCTGACCATCCTGGGTTTCGTCGTCAGTTTGAGTCTTACTTTCCGATGTTCCACGGCCTACGAGCGCTATGCCGAGGGCCGCCGTTGCTGGGGCCAGCTAATCCTCGGATCGCAAGCTCTTGGCCGCGTGATCTGGCTGCATGTCAATGACGAGGGCCAGCCCGACTCCCACGAACTCACCATCAGGAAGCTCACTGCCATGAACCTCGTCGTTGCCTTCTCCGTCGCCCTTAAGCATGCGCTGCGCTTCGAACCGTATAGCGACTACCCGGACCTTAAGCCCCTGATTGGCCATCTGAGTGTTCTGGCCGAGGAGTCTGTTGCAGCCGACCCCGACCACCTCGGCACCAAGCGGAAGGGCTTCTTCAAGTCTGTGGGAGAGCACCTTGGCGTTTCCTTTGCCGAGAGCAACCCTAGAAAACTTCTGAAACGCGCATCTAGGCCGCTCGGCAATCTCCCCCTCGAGATTCTCAACTACTTGTCCATGAGCATCGACTCTTTCCACGCCAACAAGCAAATCCGAGTCTTCAACCATGAGGCCATTGCCTATAACCAGGTTACTGCGCTGAACGACATCATGATCAATACCAAGCGCATTCTCGACACGCCTCTTCCGATTGCATACAGTATTGCAATCAGTCAGATCACCTTCGTCTACGTCATCCTTCTTCCCTTCCAGCTGGTGGATACGCTGGGCTGGATCACGATCCCCGCCACCGTTGCCGCCGCCTACATCATCATCGGCCTCCTCTTCATCGGCCAGGAAATCGAAAACCCCTTCGGCTTCGACGTAAACGACCTCCCCCTCGAGGAGTACTGCAACGAAATCGCCGAGGACATGGATGTCGTCGCCACGCTCGACAAGCGCGAGAACAAAATGTTCCACCTGAGCAGCACCAACATGCCCCTGTACCCCATCAGCAAGGCCCCTGCGAGTGCCTGGGCCCTCCGTGACAAGGCGAAGCTTGACGAGGCAATCGGGAAGAAGCCCAAGGCCATTTTCGACCTGCGCCGACAGGCTGCCGAAAAGGAGCTAAATTCTCCCACCAAATAGTCATGGTGCAAATGTAGCGCGTGCAAAATTTCACATGTCCCCAAAAAGGTTTGTTGGGGGACATTTTTATCGTATCATAGAGCAGGCGATGTGCCATTAAACAAAAGTATGTGTATAAATAGCAATATAGACTTCAATGTCAGCAGATTTGCAGCAAAAATCATTATCGATCACTCTAGTGGTCGCAATTGGTTGTGCCTGGGGCTAAAAGCCAAGGCTTTCTCAGCTTCATTAAACCGTTCGGTTTTTATAATAGTTACAAAATTGTTCAGAGCAGAAATAGAAAAAAATTGGTGAATGAGTGTGTATTTGGCCTGAGGTCGTCAAGCACCTATCTATTATGACAAAACCCACCACATGGCCCCATTTTCGCGCGACCTTTTAGAATACAGGCCCAAGGCTGTCATTATAGCCATCAACTCCCATGCCTGGCCGAATCCTCCGGATATTCCTTGCCCCAAGAACTGGAATTTTGCCGCCTTTGCCAGGCTTGTTCTCTTTAAGGCAAACACAGCCACAACTGCGTGGCCATCATCGTCGGTGTAACTGCCATTATCAAAATCCGTATCATTGCCTATTACCAACGGATTCTGTGTGGTCCATACCAACTTCCAGCCTCCTGAGAAGCCCTTTTCGTTTTCGGGCATACCGCCGCGGGATCTTCGCCACTCGAACGACTCTGTAGAATTGGTGGATTCTGATCTTATGCTGAACTTGTGGGCATCGGAGAATACTCCCCTGCTCGACCGCTCAAGCCTCTCAACAGGTGCGGTCTCAGGTGTCGAGCCAAGAAGCAGCTTCACATCCAAAACTTTGTCGGGCTCGTCCCATTCAGCAAAGGCGAGTGGTGTTGATGATTCCTCTGGGCCGGAGTGCAGGGTTAACTCGGGTACACCCTCGGTTTCACTGTTGCATACAAACATATGCAGTGGCTGCTTCTCGTGGGGCCCAAGGAAATAAATGTCGGTGTTGAACTTCCTGTAGAAGTTGAAGGTGGTCGGAAAATGGTGACCTTTCCCGGGAATCAAGGATGCGGGCGATGGAGATGGAGCACCTGAGTTGGGCCCTGTTCGCCCGCTATCGGATGTCCCTGGAGCACGCGGATTTCCGTATGCATGCTCCTTGTTATCTTGAAGAGAAGCCATTGTTTGAGTTTTCTCATGAACTAATCGTAAGATAAAATAGCAATCTAGTTGATGCGCCCTTCTCAGCCGTCGATTTAGCTCGCCCCATGAGATATTTATAAATGGGAGGTTCTTGGGAGCGTCCTCACCCACAAGCCATCAGATGATCTGGCATGAACAGCAGCCAACTCTGCCCCAATTTGGACCGAGACGTGATCAAATGCTGTTCTTTTTGAGTCCTTGGCGTTGGTGGTGGTGGCGTAGCCAGATACCAGGCAGCAGGGGGATCCATCTAGCTGAAGCTACTGCGAGTCTAGGCTTTCGCAGCCAACAGATTGATTTCAACTTGTGCTTAACCGTCGGATGACGAGCCGACGTGTGAGTGGGACAGGGAATTAAAAAAATTGGGTTATCAGATGGTGCCAAGGTCAAGCCCTTCTCACCGAATGGGTTAGCCTGGTTTTCGAAAATGGGGAATGCAGCTCCAAACGTGAACATGTGCTGACGCTGGAGTTTGTTGGGTGATGAGTGCGAGGGAGGGGGAGGCGCAGGCTGATCGAACGACCCGCTTTGTTCAGCAGGAGAGAAGTGGCTGAGGCTGCTCGTATCTATGAATGATGGCTTCCACCTATCAGATTGGTTCAGATGAGGCTATGGCTGCATGATCTTTACATCTCATGTCTTACCCCATATTCCTTCTGGCACTTGCCAAATTGTTTTGAGTAATATCCGCTCGTCTGCACCCATTAAAGACTCCGTTTTAAATGGCTGCTGGCCACTCTTGGCTTCTGCTGCGGTGATCGGCGGCATCGCTGGAAACAACCCAACCAAGTTGCAGATTGAACCGAAGCACGCTTCGGTGCCTGGTAATTGCATGTACAATGGCCGAAACTGCACGCACAATGTTGGTCATAGCAATTTACTGGCAGGGGGTCTTCGCAGGGTGAACCGTATGAATGCACGCTGGCTATGATGGTTTGTGTGAACAACGCAGTCGTCTTCACTTAAGTTATGAGTGATAGAGATTCGGGTCAGGAATAAGAGTGGAATTTCAAATGGTACTGGTAAATAATTATGCAACCGATATTTAGGAAAACCTGAAATGTAAATTGGATTTTAAGTTCATCGAGGAATGAGTCTCGTTTCATAAGTTTGAGTAGAATCGATAATGATACATGAACTAAACGCCTGATTCCACCTAACCACCTATGGAAATCTGCGGTATTGGGATATTTACTCCTAGTAATTATCATATATAAAATTAGTGACCTTTAACAATGGCCAAGATAAAGCCATTGAACACGGGCGTGGGGAACATTGAGTGACAAGCTACCGTTGGCATGAGCGTGGCATCGACTCTCTCATCCTTGCCGATCCTTGTCAAGATAGAGTCACCCCTTTCCTCCGGATATCCATTCTTAATCATTGTAGGCACGACATCATCCAGAAATATGAAGCCATTTGGACGCGTCAGCTTCACCGCCCAGTCGAATTGTTCCCAGTGGTCGGCGAGGTCTGCATCGATGAACACCATGTCAAACTGCCTGCCTTCTTCGGCCAACTTCGGCATCACATCCAGGGCAGCTCCGAGAAGGACTTCTACATCCAGTCCCTGGACATTTTCCAATGCCGTTTCCCGGTGTTTTGGATCAATCTCGATGCTTGTTACTTTGGCGCCGGCCTCTGCAAAACAAATGGCCGAGTAGCCACCAAGCGTACCGACTTCAAGCACCGTCTTGGCCCCCGAAAGCCTGGTTAGGATAGATAGATATTTTCCAGACATGGGGAGCACGCTCATAGGTGGGAGACCTTTGGCTGCTGAGTTTTCGAGTGCATGGTCGAGTTTGGGGTTGGGTCGGAGCAATGTTGCTCTCGCCTGAGCGTCTATCTTCGGCGCCAAGCGGAAGTTTTCAAAATTGACAATTGCCTCCATGGTTAAAAGTTGATGACAGAGTAAGTAGGAAGGTAGTTAGGTTCGTGAATTAGACTGCAAACTTCATGGCTCTGAGATTCAACGACCAGTCATCCCAGTGTACATATATATAATCCCATGTGAACATGATGGGGCCCACAAATTCCCTATTTCAAGTTGGCGTCCGCGGATCCACGGATCCATGGATCCGTCCGTGTCAGCCAACGTTTGTCTACTCTTCCTCTTCCGCGGTCTGCATTTGCTGAGACAGGGTCCTACAACCTGACCATCCCGTAGCAGCGTCCACGGTTCCGCGGGTCCGCTGCCGAAGCACCAGCAGCCCCTTGTGCTATTGGTGGTCGCCCAAGAATCATGTCTGGCACGCAAAGGAATGCATGTCTGTCGTGTCGCCAGAGAAAGCTGAAGTGCGATAGACAGCAGCCATGCGCAAACTGCCTCGCCCGCTCAGTGGAGTGTAAGGAACAGCTACTGCCATCCGCTAGTCGAGGCGTTAAAAGGCCGCTGGATGAGTCTGACACTTCTACACTCGCCAATATTTTATCCAGGCTAGATCGAATTGAGGCATCAGTTAATGCGAGCCAGGGTAATGGAGATTGTACTCTGGTTCCAACCCCAATTGCCAGAGAGCTTAACGCAATACGCACCAGTTTTCCGGCCCCAGTCCCGGTAGCTCCCGCACCATTGACAGAGAAGACCACTCAGTCAACCTCCTCTGAAGAGGGGGCGAAATTAGTCAAAGTTTCGGCGAATGATCATATTTTGGTAAGCATTCAGTTCTATAGCCATGTGGTGTGATCTGATGGTAGGTAGCGGGATGCCCTGGCGCACAGTCTTGACATCACCATCTCGGAAGTAATTCAGGACCGGCCGAACACCGACCCTCGCCAAATTCGACTGCCTCCCAAATCGGAAACTCTCCGCTTATTTCAAATTTATTTTAATTATGTTGGCCAATTCCAGCACATTATTTATGGGCCCCATGCCCGTGATTTAGTCGACCATGTCTACCATCACATCGCTCATGTCTCCGCCACGACAGCGCCACGTGGGTTGGCCTTGGTATTAAGCGTCATTGCAATAGCAATCACCCTTGAGCCTCTTCAGGGCAATTTGGATGTGGTTCTACCTATAATAAGGGATCGGCTGAAGCGATGCGCCGTCTATATTCGATATGCGATGGACTGTCTGGAGCAACATCGTCGCAGGATGAACCACACACTCGAAAATGTACAGGCAATGCTTGTCCTGCAATTCATCATCACTCATATAGAGGCCTTTTCCCCTCGATATCGCTCTTTGCTAACAGAAGCCGTCTCCGTCTCTCATAATCTTGGTCTACATCGAATTGACTTAAAAACCCCCAAAGGGAAGCCATCAGGGTACGACATGGATCCAATTAACAATGAGGTGAAAAGACGGGTGTGGTGGTATTTAACTGCAACAGATTGGATGGTATCTCTGGCAGAAGGTATCTATCATGATTGCAAACTTGCACGATAACTAACGCAACTCAGGAGCATTCTCTGCAGTCTACCTCATACGGCCGAAGCTCATAGCTTGTAATATCCCAAGACATATCAACGACGATGACCTTAGTGATGTTCAAATGAGCGAACGACCCTTATCGGAACCCACTTCAATGTCTTACATTTTGCATCGTCTCAAGGTCGCCGAGATGGCTCGGTGTATTTCGGACATGATACCCTACGATTCAGACGACGCGACTTGCGAAATGATACTTTCCCTGGACTCTAAGCTCGAGTTGATTATTCAAGAGCTACCGGCCTTCTTCAGACTCGAAATAGCCCATTCAGACGCAACGAGAACGATTGAACAGAAACACCCATACATTCCTGTGCAGCGGCTATTGATTAATTTGATGATTAGTCATATTCGATGCAAGCTTCACTTCCCGTACCTCTGTGGGCATTCTAGTGCGTCTCTTCACCAGTTCTCACGAACCGCGTGTGTGAAGGCTGCCCGAAACCTACTCTGGACCCACAGACAAATAGCTACTTCAAGCATGTCTCACTCTGCCGATTTCTTAAGAATTCAAGGAACGCTACTTCACATGTTTACGGGAGCAGTTATTGTTGCGACGGACCTCTGTTGCAACCAGCCTAATGGCGAAGAGCGCGAACGTCAATCATCAGAGTTAATGGAGGCCTTAAAACAATTGGAGGGCATAAAAGACCATTCCCAAATCGCCGCAAAATTTCTCGATGACTTGACGTACTTGTTGGTTAAATACAGAGTTTGGTTACCCGAAACAACCGACCCAACAAACACAGAGAGCTCGTTTGCTACCGATTTACATTTGTGTGGAAGTGTTCAGGTACCCCTAAATGATTTCGATGTACCTTTTCCTTTCGATGATCTTTGGGAGACGTTTGTTGAGCGTTCTTCGGCTCTGGATGCTGTTGACGAATTTTAATTCATTTGCCTATGTGACTGAGATGCGTCATGAGCTTGATGTATGATACTCAATGGTCTGAATAACACCCTTTAATATAATACTTGGAGATCTACTGGATTTATCAGGAACACAATGCACAGCTATGATTTATGCTGATGTAGATTCTTCTCTTTTCCAATAACCATAGTATTAAGGTCTCATAGGCCATATCCCGAAGGCCCATCTGATAAAGTTCTCGTGATGATCTCCCTCGAATGTACGGTCTTTGCCGTCAGACATTTTGCGATCAAGAAAATGGACTCAAACTTATGGTCCACTGCATCCTATCTGGAGGCACGTCCATGGAGCCCTTTTTACCTTGTTAGGCTATCCAAGGCTGAAGGGGCATGGCAGTAGGAGGTGGAATTAAGCTGTTCAGAACATTGTATGTTCCACGTTTCCTAATGGATAGCCCTGCCAGGTTAGAAATTGAAGTACTCATGGCCGCTTCTATTTGTATACCCCGGACCGATATTAACTTGGAAATGGTACAGTTATTCTTTTAGGCGTGTATCCTGAGAATTCGTTAGCTCAAGAGGATCAATTTCAACCATAGATCTGAATAGATGGTGGTACCTCTGATGCAGAAACTGGTTTAATATCCTCTGATATCAAGGATTCGGATGATGTTCCAAGAAATGCGCTGGTGCGTGGGGAATAGTTGGGTCGCCGACCAACTCCCCTAGGGCTGGGGCTTCCAATTCTGGTTTTTAGCATACTTTGATCATCCAAATTCATGCCATCACTCTTCGTTTGCATGTAAATTTCTGTAATCCTTTCAAGGAGCTCCCCTGCTTTAGCGCGGGCGTGCTCGCGTTTGTCGACTTGACCTTCCAGTTTTACCCTGAGGAGCCGTGTTCTGATAAGACAAAGTACAGAGTTGAGTGGATTATCCGTGTTCGAGTTGAGCATACTGGCCAAATAATCCATAGTTGATTCGACTGTTTCTTCAATGCAATCTTCGTCATTTCTGGTAGTCCAGAAAGATGTTGTATGTGCTTTCCCATTGAATTTGCTGAGACCGGGAGATCCATCCAGCAACCAGATCAAAAACTCCAGATATATACACCCAAGAGCCCAAATATCGAAGTTTCGAGATCGGGCCTCGACTCTGTTTTTGCACTCGGGAGGCTCATAACGAATAGTCCCGGTCCGAGTTTCTGTGGGTACTCTTCTACGTGCAGTGTCTTTGATGTGTACTTTCGAAAGCCCCATATCTGCCACCTTGAGCACTCCCAAGTCTTGGCTGTCGTCAGAAGGAAACCAGAGAATATTCTCTGGCTTTAAGTTTCCATGACGGCAATTGTGATCATGAAGATCCCGAGTCGCGCTGGCGAGGCCGTACATTTGTTCCAGAGACCACAATACCAGGCCTTTGTCTTTGTAAGGGTACCCGGAGGTCTTTTGTGAATATATGTGCCAAAACTCTCTCAAATTTCCTCCCTGGGCCCATGGGAGTATGGAATAGTAGAAGTGGCCGCGCGTAAATATGGCGATTGGCCGAATTATATAATCATTGCTGACCTTGCTAATAACACGCAAAGTGTCAGACTCTTGGACGAAGTACTTAAAATGTTCTGCGTCAAGTTGCTTCACGGCTACTGGAGGGTTTTCTTCTTGGGATTTCTAAAGCTCGTTAGTGCGTTTCTTTGTGTAACAATGAAAATAGCTCACAATCACTCGCTGATGTGCAGAATGAATTTTATATTGCTTCACTTGGCAGGGAAACCCGCTTCTCCTTCTTGCAAGACCATATTGAATCAGAGGCAAAGGTCGCGACTCGTGGAATTTCTGATTTGAAACACCACAGAACACGGGGGCTAAAAACATCCATTGTTTAACTTCGAACATTTCCAAACTATTATCATCCCAGCAGCCTTCGTCAGAGAAGGCGCTCCATCGGTCACGTCCAATTGAAAGATCAAACTCGGACACTGGTCCGACTTGATACCACAATCCATGGGATGATTCTCCAATGGTCACTAGACCAATTGGGAGGCTGTTGTCACTAAAACCGCATCTTCGCAGTCCGTCCAAAGCCCGAACCTGGTCTATGAAAACAAGGATCAGAAATAATCGTTTGCCAGCGCCTGATGCGAATTGAACAGAATCATGACAAGAAGGTAGGTTTCCCCCAGTCAGAACCGCTTTAACTTGCTCTGGTGAAGTGAATTCATGGATGCGATCTTCAGGGAGGAACTTTTGTGATTCAGTCATCACATTACGCTTCAAACCGTTGCGGATACAATTGGCCAGTTTCTTTCGTGCGTCCGTGCCTAACTGGGTCGCGACGCTAATATTATTCTTTGCCCCGTCTTGAATATTGCTAGCCTCAAAATTAGTCTCAAATCATAGGTATTATCATTCAGTAGTAAAATTATTACCCGAGTTCTTCTTGTGAATTACTTGCTTGTAAAAGAGAAGTATTTTGTTTAGATCGCTGGCTTAACAAATGTTGAAGAAATATTTCCCATTCAGCTACATCGGGGTGAGAAATTTGAATGGCCTGGCCCACAATACCTATGGCCTCGTCAAGCTGTGACATTTTTCCCGTCGAGGAGAAAACCTTAGAGAGAAGGTCTGCAAGCTGAATCAAAGTGGGACCTCGATCAGGATGATCAACGGGCATATTTTCCAAAGTCTCTCTTGTATTGATAAGGGCCATTTCCATTAGCTGAGAATCTTCGTCTGCGTCGCCCTTTGCGCTTGTACCTTCAGGTTGTAGATATGATGCTGAATATGATTCTTTAGATCGAGAATTTCGATTCGCTTGCAAAGAAGCACCAGCACTGTCTGCGAAATAGTCGAGTGATGCAGACCCTCCTCCCGCCTGAGAAGGGTCTCTAGAACTCTCAACAAAGCCATATTCTACAACATCCGCAACATCTTGATTTGTAGATAGAAGTGGCTGTGGACGATAAGGGAAGTGTCTTATCTCAATCTTTTCTAGCTCGACCCGTTCGATCGGGTCCTTGGCTTTGGAAAGCCATTCCTCAACTCGCCTGGTGACAACGCTCAATTGATCAGCAGTCATTTCATTCTGTGACTGAACCCACGGGAGTGCATTAAGAGAGAATTCGAGGATACAATTACCAACATGCTCAAGGTTTGCAGTGGCATCCGGCTCTGTCTCTTCTTCTTGCGGCCATGGGCAGAGAGGACATTGAGATATGTTTGGAGGGGCTATTTTGCAGCATAACTCCTGTAGATCAACAAGGTGCTCTTCTGATATTGTGCCTTTATGCCTTGTGCGGTTGTGATTAACAAACCCTTGACTGCTTGTAAATGTATTTGGTGTTGAAGTCCCTACACAAGCTAAGCATTCCCAATATTGACCGGCACCATGAGCTTCTAAAATATGCTTTCGCCAGGCTGACCGGGAGATGTATAGAACTTCTGGACTTGGACATTCGGGAAATGGACATGTATATGGGCAAAGGTCCTCCACAAGATGTTTCCTGGAAAGATCAGTGTCCGCGCTATTAGATTCACCTAGGCAACTGGCCATAACCTACATCCATCTTGACTTCTCTTGGAACATTTTAGGGAGTGTCTGGTAACAACAGGGGCATTTGAAGCTTTGCATGTCATTTGATACGGGCGGTGGCGAAGGGTAATGCATTTTTGCAACCGACACTGACACACGGCTGGCAGCTGCTTGCTGGGGTATCGAACCTGTTATGATATCACCCTCTACTGCAGAAGGTGCCGTTCCACTGGTGCCCTTAACGTTGGGAATATGAACTGTCTCACCCGGAGGCTCTGTGTTTTGGGGACCTTGGGGGCTTTGCTGTTTGTCCACTTCGCCACTGGACTTTGTGAAGCCCGACTCATTGACTCTGGAGGTATTGTCGTCGGGTTGAGGGCTAAGAACGTGAGAGAGGAACGTAGAGGTATCTAATTTCTGTTGGTGCTTCCGGGCATATTGAAATCTGTGACGGCGGCGCAGATTCGCAGTGATTAAATGGCGTTGCTGCGCGGTAACTTCAACCATATCGGAATCCCCGGTCTTGTTCATTCGATCAGCTGAAGTCGTCTTTTCGGATCCTCCTTGGCTCCATTGTTTCTTCTTAGTCGCATTGAGAAAAATAGACTCAAGCTGCAGTCTAAATCCCCCATTACTATCGAGTATGAACGAATTATCAGCTCGTTGCAGTCTTGCGGTAGTCCCAGACTTTCGGATGGCGTAACCGAGCATCAGAAGCTGGTCGAGGATGCCTTCAATGTCCTTCATCGCTTTGCTTAAAATACTTTCGGATTTAGTTTCTTTAGGACAAATATCCTCCTCAAGATCACTCGAAGAATCTAGGTCGCTGACTGGTGTGGGGTCTAAAGATTCAAACCACGACATGGAGTTTTGTTCTGTATCTGAATCATCGTCAAGGTCCGGTTGAATAGTGCTATCATCGCTAGAAATGGTGGATTTGGATTTATTCTCTTCGTTCTGAGCCTCATTTTTCTTATTGCCTGATGCACAAATGCGACAATACTCAGCCAACTCTTGCAGGGTAACAAGAAGGTTGGTTAATACCAGTCGAACATTTGGCTGGAACTGTAATCTCCGATCTAAGGATGCTTCAGGCATAGCTAACGCTCCAACTCCCGAGGCCCAGAGATTTATGTCAGCAAGTCGACTTTCTGCCCAGCCCTCTTTCATCAGGACTTTAGTAGACAGGCAAGACTTGAAACTTGATATACAACTCTTTGTTGCATCAGCGATCTCAGTCGGCTGAGAAAGGGGCTGCGCTATATGCATATTGAAACGCATCTGATATTTCTAGAGACTCTTGAGGGATATTCTCTGAATTAGTTGGCATTGGTTTAGTGCTGCCTATCACCAGGATCAGCCTTGAGCGCAGAGCACGCTTCTGGTCGATAGGGAAATGGCGCTTATTTGGAGTCCCAAATTATTATCCGTAGTTGGAAATTTGCGCCGGTCTGGAGAATAAGGTGATGAATATCACCTTGAGTATTGGATTGTGGGAGACGCCTTGGCATGTGAGATAAGATAAAAGTGAGCTGAGCTGAGGCTGACAGGTGGTGGAAGGGAGCGGGGTATATGCGTGCTGGAAATGCCGCTATTGGGCAGCACAGGAACGCTTACTGGCTGGTACACGGTCGGGGGAGGAGATACAGTGAACAATGTAATTAATAAACTTACCCTTCATGACTGCCCTCATTATGGATGTAATGATAAAACGAGTGACATTGAGGTATGAGACCGCTTGAATTTCTTCTTTCTAGTGTCTTCCGAGCTGTCCAAATTGTGGATTCAATTGAGACCATTTTCCCGCCCGAAGTAATACTGGATACAAATTCATTGAACTAAGAGAGTGCCCCCGATGACTATTACTCGCTGAAAATGATACAGATAACATCGTTTGCATTCATCGTCTTCACTTCCAACTCCTTGTCAACCTCACGTAATTCCAATTCTGTGGCTTCTCCCGTCTCCACCGGCTGATCGTCGCCCTCCTTCTTGCTATCATTCAGCAAGGTTGCCGACGGCTTGAAAACGTTAATTCTGGGGCTTCTTTTCGACAGCCAAAAACCTTTATGTGCAATAATGTGAAGCTAGTATGCAAAGATAATGTCCGATGTTCTGTTCCACCCTGGCTTGGCGAGAATACTCTGCATCCGTCCCATGCTAACTTCAGAGGTGACAGACGCCTTGAATTCGGTGCTCAAATTTGCGGCTGATCCTACGGCGCTTAATAGCTGGAAGCCTCAAGCGACCTTGAGGCCTGTGATCATAAAGACTGGCTTCTTGGAGAGAATACAAGCGTTAATTGCTGCTGCAACCCTATTGTTCTTAATTCGCTCGGCCGCTTCTTAAATTAAATCGTCTCAAGTCGTCGGACCGTGTATTTGGTTAGAAGTTCGTCGGTAGTTCCCCCGCCCACCTTAGCACTCGCCTTCTCAAGAAAAGTCGCCCAAACACTCCCTCGGAGAGATGAGCTGCTCTGGTTGCTGTTCATAGTCGAAGTGACTCTCGACAGGTTTCAGCTTAGGCTTCGGAACGCTGCTTAGTGGCTTTTTAGGGTCATCGGGGCACTGTATAATGTCACCAATGCAGATGGATGTGTTGCGGTGGTAGGCGAAGTTTGGGGCCAAGACATAAGATTTGACGGAGGCCATTTTTGCTCAAGTAGACATCGTAGGTGATTATCATGCAATTCTTTGAGGTGCCGCCAGGTCCCTGGGGGCTGAGGGAATTTATCCGTGGTCATTAGGTACGAATGAGGCTGTGGAATAGATTCAGCTTATGCGCCACATGCGCCAATGGCCAATCAACGATAGGGTCGCTTACGGGACGCGGGGAACATGTGAGCCCCCTCAGATCAAGCAGGAAAAACTGCCAACATTTACCAAGGTCGCCTTCTGAAATCACGGTATTGAGGTAGCCAAAGAGGAGTAACATTCGTTGATCCTGAACTGGCTATGGTACCAACGTAAGCGCATGTCACTACGCCTCTTTCAAGCTGTTAGACTGCTGCCCGACTGTCCTTTGATACTGGAATCCCCCATGACCCCGCATGTACGCAAAACTCACGGTATGCGTCGTATAACATACTTGCTAATTTACAATTCATCCACAAGAATGGCGCCTTTGACGGAAGAAGACCTCAAGCGGATTGCCGCACAGGTAGAGTTTGCACAGAAAGCAGCGGGGAGAGTAGCGAGGAGCACCGCGCTGGCTTTTAAGCAAGTCCACATTGAAGTGAAAGAGCTTCATAAGTACCCTTCCAAACTTGAATACGCCAGGAAGCTAGCAGAATTGGCTGGGTATCTTCAGTCCGTTGCTCTTGAACAAGAAAAATATGAGCAGAGAGATCACCAAGAACTAAAAGCAATGGGGTTACGATTGGAAGAGTTCTTATGTGGACTGGAGTTGGTTTGCACGGTTCGTGGCCCGATTTACCAGCACATCCGGAACGCTGAGCCACTGACGTTGGTATAAAGTTCCCTAAGAATCACGTATCTAGGTACAGTAACCACCAGGAGGTATCCGCTCGCTTTCCTATGCTCAATGAATTGATTGAACTCTCCACGGATGATCGTGGATCTGGAAGAGACGTCGAAGAATTGCATAAAAAGGTGGGACAGTGTGTGGGTAGATTTGTTTCAATACCTCTAGAGACATTCAACAACTATTTGTCATATCTCAAAAGTTTCTCTCAACCAAAAGGCGAAGCCAAGAAGCGAGCACAGCTGGCTCAGGAACATGCGGAAGCGCAGTTCAAGGACGACAAGGAGAAGCTTGAAGACGAGAGTTATCCAAGGCATGTCTACGACACGTTGTACAAATTATTAAAGAAATATGCAGATTGTTGCTGTGGTCTACCAAATGTAACCGCAAAGGCAGTAAGAGGCCATTGGGGAAGACTCGAGCTCACAGAAAATCTTCGAGCCGTTGATAATGAGGTAATCTTTCATGCTCTATTTACAAAAACAGGATGTCTTGAATTCGTGGAAGATATCAGGTGGCAGCACCTCCAGTTTCGCATTTCAAAGTTTGTCGCTCTGACTGTGGTGTTTTGTATTTTCTAACTGGAACCTAGGAGGCAGCGCAATACTAAGAGCGTAGGGATTCAGGATCCGAAAGATCAGCATGCAGTCAAGGAGTGTGCAACACCGGATCACAGTACAGACCATGATACGGAGATCAAGACAAGTTCAGAGTTTTGCAATCTCTTAAAAAAGGATATTGGCTCAGGGTGTATGGATGTGCGAATTAGAGACGAAGTATTGCTCAAACTCAAACGTGCTGTGGGCATCGAAGTGGACATTGCAAACGAGAGAAGCATGTCGCTTGCCAGTGTGCTCGATCGCTATGCATTAGCGCCTAAAATTAAGCTTCTCATTGCTTACATTCTATCAAAGTCCATATGGCAATTCTATGATTCTGATTTTATGAATATTCAGTGGACAACAGAATCTATCCAGCTCTTTCGAGAGAAGGAAGACGAAGACGACGAGGCCGACGATCGCTCCATCGACTGGGCACCATACTTTGCGTTTTCGCACCACAGAGGTTCTGAGCCTGGTTTTGTAGAACGGTTACCTCCTAATGATGTTATCCATCGTTATCCTCGAGTTCTTGCGCTTGGTACATTATTGTTCGAACTGGGTCGGAAGAGGCGATGTGTACAGCGACAATCGTCGTTGGCCAATGGTCCTCATACCACCCCCATGGACGCCCCGACCTTTGCGGCAATGATGAATGACGCACATGGAAGAATTCAGCGAGGGGTAAAGAAATCACAATGGCCTGATATCAGGCTCAAGGACACCGAACTGTTGGAGACCTATCGCCGCATTGTTACAAACTGCGCCAACGAACGTTTTTTCATGCCGCAGCCTGAAAAGAACTCCCAAAAGTCCCCCCAGCAACTAGAAGAGGAGTTGACGATTGATGAGAGGCGTGCGATTCTTCTCAAAAAGGTTGTCAACCCTCTTAAGGAACTGGTACAAAGTACTGGCTGGGTTGATGAGGCCGGAAATATCCAACGTCAACGAGTGGATGGAGTTGTCGCAAAACTGAAAGATGCAACCTGTAAAAATATTCCACAGCAAGCAACACTGATGTCGCCGAATGATTCGCTCTTTGCTGCCAGAAGTGGCGTGTCCTTTAAAGGCCCTACTCACAGCCATAATAATATCGCTGGTGTTTTTGCGTCGGATAGGGCAATCGTGAACATTCATTGCAACAAATGAGGGCAAAATTTTCCCGATCTACTCCAACAGGCCAGGCAAGCAAGTACCTAGGTACAGTTTACTTATATATAGTAAAATATGAGCTAGCTTCAGCTCTATGAAATCACTTGGTATCAAAGCCTAAATATTGCTAGCATGGAATGTTGAGGTGCGACGTGCATGTCTCCGACAGCGCTAGTCGGAGCTCGGCTCATGACATGGGTACCTCGGTAGCCCCGCACGATGATCTGTTCCGCCAGCTCCACGCACAACGTCAGCCATCCATCCCCACCAAAATCATCCGAACTGGACCGGCTGTCTGATTATTAAATGGGGAATATTTTGTGATTCCAACGCTTTTCCCGACTGACTGTGGTTTCCTTCAAGTTGAAAACTGTTTTACTTGGTGCATGTCTCACATCACAGCCTCGTGCATCCACATCCCACTCTTTGTTTACCTTATTATTTCACCATGCGTGCCGTTGTTCTGAAGGGCATTAGGGACGTGGCGGTTGAGGACCGACCCATCCCGGCCATCCAATTTCCCTCAGATGTCATCGTCAAAGTACGCTATACAGCTTTGTGTGGCAGGTAAGCGATCGAGCATTGTATACTACAAATTGTCAACGCAACTGGAGCTAAATAAATGGCAAACAGCGAGCTCCATGTATTCCGTGGGCATCAGCCGTCGGCAACTGGATTCATCATGGGCCATGAATTCTCAGGCACCATTGCGAAAGTCGGTTCCGAAGTGCAAAATTTCGCTATTGGTGACTCCATAGTGTGTCCTTTCACTGTGAGCTGTGGAAAATGCTTTTACTGTCAGAACGGGTTTTCCTCCCGGTGTGAGTCGTGCCTGCTCTTCGGAACTCCGCTACTCGACGGCGCACAAGCCGAATATGTCCGGATACCGTTGGCAGACACAACCGTTGTTAAGGCTCCTAAGGGAATTGAGGATACTAAGCTGTGTTTGATGGCGGACATTTTCCCTACCGGCTACTTTGCAGCACACAACGCTTTGGGAGCTATGAAGCCAGAAATCGCACGCAACAGTGTCGTTGTTCTGATCGGCTGTGGCCCAGTTGGCTTATGTGGGTTGATTGCCACTCTCGAACACAAGCCCAAGGCAGTTTTAGCTGTGGATGGAATTGAGTCCCGTCTTGAAACTGCTAAGAGCCTTGGAGCTGAGCCATGGAACTACCAAACCCAGCGAGACGAGCTATTTCGGCGAGTGAAGGAGCTCACGGATGGTCGTGGGGCTGACGTTGTAATCGAGATAGTTGGGCACAGTTCAGCGTTGGACATGGGCTTCCAGCTCCTGCGACCCTGGGGAACCATTTCAAGTGTTGGTGTTCACAACGGTGAAATTCCTTGGACTGGGAACCAAGCCTACGGCAAGAACCTGACTATCAAAACGGGGAGGTGCCCAGTTAGAAGTAGGTATTTCTCCCAAAGTAAGATGGCGTTTGAGCTGACAGTCCCCACCAAGGCATATTCCCACAGGCACTTGAGCTATTGGAAAAGAAGCAACATCTTTTGAGGTAAGTGCATATATTTCACATCTCAGCTGTGAATTCTAACTGTATCTAGCTTTATGACCGATACCATCATGCCGCTCAGTGAAGCCGTTGAGGGTTACAAAATATTTGACGCTATGAAAGCGCATAAAGTTATTTTTGACGCGGAAAAGTGATTATTGGGCGGTTTAAGGAAATATTTCCGGATAACACAGCCCCGTTCTATTTAAAATCTTCGTTTCATTTTAACCCCCTGTGTGATGACGTCAAACGGATATAGGCTATCATTGCACTGCGCTTTGGCGGAGTGTTCACTCCACTTTGCCGTAGTCATAAATGTGACAGATGCGGTTGTGTGAACAAAAAAGGCCATGATATTTGACTACCTGTAGCGCCAAATTATTTAATGCAATGCAGCAGCCCGGATTTCGAAAAAGGAAATCCAGCTTCTTCTGCCTATTAAAACTCCATGACCCAACCCACTGAATCATTCATCCTGGCTACACTCAGTATATGCTGCGCATATAAACTTGATGCTGACCCCCCCACGATGTTGGAATCCATTAATCAGATCAATACAATAGATCTAAAAGGCCCGGGCCCATTATTATCGTCGAACGGCAAGAAGAGGCGCTATCAGGGTATTTGTATAGCCTTGTCCATACTTGAGTATGGGTGATTAAGATCCGGCCGTTCTCTCAGCTTTGGACTAGATGTTGGCTGTTGCTTTGAATGTTATCGTAAGCGAACCAGGATGAGTGGTGAAATCCATGGTTGAAATATCGTTCAAAGCAAAGACGGCGGATTTGAGGGGAATGATGGGACTGAAGCCGAGAGGGGCGGGTATAGGGATGGCGACGGCGATGGCACTGAAGGCCAGAGGGAGGAGGTATGAATAATGCATTATAGAGGTGCGTAAAATCTCGTTTGTGAGGAAGAGTGAGAAAATCGATTGCTTTGGATCGCCAAGACTGGATACATCGTGCTGTATTTGTACCTAGCTGGCCTACTATGACTAGTAGAGTCCGGGCGTCATTAGAGCTGCTGCAGGGATTGTTGCCAACTCAATTACTAGTGTATAGTTAAGGTAGCGAGCTGAACTCCCAGGACCCCTACTTTAGTTTATGGTAGCTTCCACTCTCCACAGATGGGACGGTAACCAAGGTGGACACTTGCCCAGCAGCTCATTCTGGATTACTTTCTGGGTAGGTCTGAGTATGAACTATGTGCTATGATAGAGAAAGGGCAATGTTTACCAAGTCACGAACGACCAGCTGTGCAGATGAGTTTTGGATTCATGATCTCGCAATCAGTATCTCAGCTGAGACCCTGGGACTACGGCTGAAAGATAGAACGCGGTCGAGGCCATGGCATAGGTGATCAAATTAGACGATGCCGGCGCCGACCTGGTTTAATCACCCAGACACAGCATAGCTTGTCGGCACTAGCGTGTACTCGGTACACACGGCACGCGAGGCATGCGCCACACACCATGCGGTAACAACGAGACCAATAAAAAATATTAAGCATACAAATACAAGGATGATACCTTGCCATATTCATCCTGGGATGCCAACTAGCTCGGTGCTAAAACCCAACCTTGTTGTCAGGTCCACAACAAACGTTGTGAAAGCGCAGATGAGTGACCAGTCTCTCGGTAACACCCAGCAAATCAGCGACGTCTGATGTGTCTTTGTGCCCAGGCATTCCCCACCGGATTCTTTTTAGAGTTTGCAGACCTCTTCCCCAGGTCAAGTGACACATGGTTTGAAGTTAAGCTATCAGTCGGGAAGGACTGGGGCCTCGGGAGAATACATTGTCATATCCTCTCGTACGTTGGAATTTCAGGGTAAGCAAGCTGGCTAGATTTCTGTGTTCCTCATGTAGTCCTGTGATCTCGTCAATTACAGGCTGCCCAAATTCACCTAATCTAAACTGGATAAACCCAGTCTTTTCCCATGTTAGGTGCAACCATAAACAGGCAGGCTAGGCCAGACCGGTGGTTTGAAAATGGCCAAAGGCGCTAACCCATCACGGACGTGATTGATGGCATAAGTCAGACAAAAGGAAACAACGGTTGGGTGCATAAGAGGGAAAGACTGTTTTCTAATTATTCGTATTTAAACAATTGGCTAGCGGTTGACAACTCACAGCAAGGCTGGATCTTCGACAAACCGTCGTACATGTGGTAAGTTGATGGTAGCTCAGCCTTTTTTGCGAGGGTACAGCCGCTACCACAAACCACGCAACAATATAGCTCAAGAACATGAGTACCGTAAAATAGCAAAGGATCCCAACATGGCCTACCAAGCCAAACCACCGGACACAGCTCCCGCCAATGAAAGGCCATCAACAGTACCCCCGCATGAATTCCATGGTGCTAGAGGAAGTTCAGTTATAGTTATGGCTATGTAAGCAGATGTCGTTTTCGTGCATTAATAATCGACAGTATCCTTCAAAGCGAAATGTAATCATCCACCCATGCGCCGGGCATTAAAGTCGCTGGATTATCAACCAACTTCCAGAAGTCACCCACAAAGTCTTCTACTACACGATCCCATACGAACTCCCAAATATTGGCAGTGGGGCCGTATGTGAATGTCTTCAACTTTGGACCACTAGGGGCTTCGTCGCCACTCCCATAGAGCTCGCCGAACCACCGCCACTCTTGTAGCCAGTCGTCATCTTTATATATTTCCAATTCTTGCCGTCCATATTCAGTTAGCCTACTTCCTGACGCCTGGAGGTCGTCTAGCCAGTATGCTAGGGCATTGTCAAGGAAACGATACATTGACCGCTTAAAGCATAGCTTGCGTGGGAGATTAGACGCAAAACCTAGAAGAGCAAAAAGGATTGGTGTCGTGGCTTCCCATATGCCATCTCCAGTTCGGCTTCTGTCATAAGGCGAAATATTCCTAAACATCCAGCGTGCTAGCGTTCGCCATGGCCCGAATATTTGAGCCTCTTCGGAATCCTCATCTGAGTGGCAGGAAGCATATACAGCGTTGCGGAAATAGATCCTGGCGAATTGATGGATAGAGCTTTCTGATGAATTATGCAGTTTCTGTCGAAAATCTGCTGGATCAACTGATTTGTCACGATCTAAAACGTTCATCATGACTCTTGGATCCACGTATTCCCAAATTATACCACCAAAATGTGATACAGGAGGTGACCTGGGAAGTCTGAGAGCTAATTCGTTCACAATTATATCGAGTAGCCCATCGGTCTCCCATATCCATCGATGCAGGCTACCTCGCTTTCCCTTTCGGTAATTAGGTGTGAAAAGCTCTTCCAAGGCGTGATCCAGAACACCTCGAGCGATCAAAAATCGATATATTTTTAAAGCAGACTAGGGGTAATGCGTTGTTCGGCAGAGATAGTATGCAGGAGTGGCGCCGTTTTTATCCGTCTCCATAATTGATAGTCTAAGATCCATAAGTGTCTCAAATACATGGCAATGCCCTTTGAACGCTGCGAACTAGATTATCGTCAAACGAATACGAAAAAGAGACATTAAGAAAGTGGAAACATACATGAAGAAGAGTCCATCCATCGGCATTACGGTCGTACAAGGACGCTCTGTTCAAAGCCAACTCTCTCGTTAAATCTTCCCGTGATCCATGGAGAGCATACTTAAAAACTTTAGTCGAAGAAGGGCGAACAGACCAAGGCCTGAGTTGAATTGTCCACCCGCTCGCGGCCTGATACGCTTGAAGGTCCCATGCCTTTTGACATAACCATGCAGGTGCTTGCACTCGGAGCTGGTAAACTTTGAAAATCAACGTTGGGATCATCGCTTCATAATTACAAACTGACCTTGATCAACGTAGCAGGTCGAGCAATGTGACGCGCTATTAGTAAAAGCGTCTGCTTGAAATGCGTAACTACCGAAAATCCCCTTCATTTTCCAAGGGAGTTGTACATAGTCTAACCAACCATTTGGGAAAGGAACCACCTTCCTCATAGCTTGGTGAACCGTGGGTTGTGGAGCACTTTCAGATGTCCGAGCATCGTCATCCGTCTCAATATTATTTGACTCTTCTAAAAGCTTCAGTATCCTTGAAGGCTGTGATCTCGTCAGAGAACTATTGTGTGTTAGTGATAGAAGTGCTGATTAGGAGCGATAGCACCTCGCACATTAAGTATGTTTGTTGACAGAGCATCAGAAGCTACAGGGATTGCTGAAGTCGTTCTTGATATGTTATTATCTTGCTTTTTTGCATAGCAAATTTCATCTTGTAAACATTTCTTCTGATCCCGGTTGTTGAGTATATGTGGGCTTCCATGTCATGGACAAGATGTTCGAGGCCTGCGGCAGCCTGACGGCACAGTCGAATACTGAGATCAGTAGCATTTTCTCTTCCGTTTCTGTTATAACTTTCGAGCACGTCGCATTCTATATCAGCTAATACTGGGTGAATGACCTCCAGTTGTTTTAATAGGTACCTGACATTTTGCGGCGCTTCCGCTATCTCAGACCACAGTCTCTTCAATGCCGCAGTGCTGGATGCAACACGGGCCGCAAGCTCGGCAATAGAAATTATACTAGAGACAAGACCAACCACCTCAGCCATTATCGCTGTCACTGGATGTGTCTTTGCGAGAAACTTTGGTTCGCGTAGCTATCAGCACTTGACGTAAAGGCGACGGGGTTTCGAATACAATTTTTAACGGGCATGAAATAGCATTGAGACAGAGCCAAGGATGTCCAGCTGGTGATATAATGTGCTTCGTTTAACCGGAAATCGGGGGTTGTTGGGCTCGAACTACTGTTTATCCCCAGGCATCGTGGCTTTTTCAACCATCTGTGGCGAAGCACCAAACTACGGTTGAAATCGCGTCAGCAGGACAGATTTGCATGGATGTAACGTTACGTTGCAGATTATAATTGGGCTAGATTTCACAGATTGATTCCACTCTACCAGTACGGCCTGCGGTTCGAACTTGATGCTTGGTGCGGGGTTTCAAGTGGGCAACACGGGTACAGTCGGAACATGTTCAGATGGGCACAGTATTTTAGCCAGAACCCTTCTGGCTAATAATTATTACATTTAAACAAGGTCTACTTTTTATTAGTTCTTATAAAAACAAAATTGAATATATTGAGAGAATCTGACATCCACAATATTCTTGTTTTGCAGTTTGCGCTGCTGACTCCGATCACATCTTCAGCCTCAAGATCAATTTCTCTACCGATTTCTTCTGGGTCGTGCTATGACTCAATATTTAGTCCCTATACCCTTCATACACATGCCAACTTACAACAAGGTGCACATGATGGTTTACTGCATCGAAGTAACTGATCGGTGTTGTATGTTGTGATTATATCCAGCTTGTGATCAGACTGGTTTATTTCATTACAGTACTCAGTGGATGAGGTCATACGGGCAACTTCCCCGCACTCATACATGTAATATGTATCTGTCTGGATACACATTTCGGTATAATAGATAGGGTTGAATGTATTCTAGGACGTATTGATAGGGTGCGCTTTAAATATGACTGAAATTATAGGGTTATGATGCAAAGAAATGCCCACGGCCTTCCGAGCAAAAAACATCTCATCGAGTGTTTTGGGCCGCAATCCCCGCTTCTCCTTATCACGATCCTATTCGCCACCCAGCCCACCGGATGGAGATGGTCTTGGACCTTACTTTATGCATCTATTGTGTAGTGTTGTAATCGTGCATCACAGGTGCAGCTTGTGAATTGCCACGTCATCTTTTGTTTGCCTTGTTGCCCAGTCTGAGAATTGGATCTGGTATGCGAACCAGACATCGTCTGATCACGCAGCTAATAAATCTACATTATGACGTTTTTTGATCGAACCATTTTATTATTTCACCGGAGATGCTGTCATGGCTATTATTTGATTTTGATCCATAATGCCAGTCAGCACAACACCTCCTGTCATCAATTGACTCGACTCAAGTTTTCCAAATTGTATCACTCTCCATCGCGACCTGTCGGGCTATACTAGGCTACTTGAGCTTCCTAATATATCCTGAATCCAACTCTATATGTTCAGGCAGCAGTGTAGCCACTCCAACCCTCTCATATGGAGTGCTTTGAGTTCCAGTTGTCGATGGTTTGACAAGTAGTACCCAGTACACCTGTGAAGTCTTTGCAGTATATGTTTGCTGCTTTCCAACAACAACACAACTGAGAATGCTCAAATCTCGGTCGCAAATCTGATCAAAGACACCTCTTGTGTCAAGTACCATTTCATCCAGAGTCAAACTCCTAACAACCACCGGCAATTCTATCGACTTCGTTCCCTGTTCCGAGTTCCAATGTTGTTTGTTCGTAGCAGTTGTGTCGTAATTGAACGGGGTTTGCACATCATCGTCCCAAATTGCACCCTCGAGCGGAATGTCCATATACTCGATTTCACCTTGATACGCCATCCAGGACCAGGAGGGCACATGGCGTTTTGTGGGAAATGATATCCGCTTCAGGTGATTTGGGCCCCTTTGCCACAGCAAACTTCTACCGAGATGAGACTCGAGGATTCCATAGCCACCGCGTGTCTCTAAGGCCCCCACTAAGCGCATCTCTAGTCCTGAAATCGCTACTGGCCGATCTTCAGGTTTGGTGAATGATAGAGATGAGTATTTCTTATAGAAATACTGGAAAAGATGGATCCTCGCACCCTTGAAGTAACTTTGGACCGATTTTGGAAAGTGAGCATCTCCAAGAAAAGCTCCTTTGAGACTAATAAACTCTTAGAAAGAATCTCTGGATAAAGAAGGCTTTACTTCAAGAACTTACTTTTTTAATTTTGCTAGTGTTTCACACCGAACTCCGTTTCCACATTCCCAGTACAATTGCCGATTGGTAAAATCGATAGATCGACGAGAAAGAGCTCGTTCTTGCATTACCCACCCTCGTTGGCTAAGTAGTGATTTCTCCACGTCAGCGTGGAATTTATCGATGGCCTCACATACATAGATATCGCCGCTAGTAGCGGTGTTAATCCTAATAGAGTGCCGTGGGATGCGCTGAGTATGAACCCATCAACACTTGAAGATGCAGCGCTTGCCGCTAGTGTGCAATATGCAGAGCTAAAAATATCCTCCATCCTAGTACTCTCAGTTTCCCAGTCATCTATATCATCCTGTATAATACAGAGGGAATCAATCCATATAAATTGTATGCTGAGCAGGCGCGTGACTCTAATAGCGTCTTGGAACGTCTTTGGAAGCTCATTATAGTCAATGCGCTGCCTGAACCTCTCTATATCTCGTTTGTACGTGCATAGCTTTTGTTGTTCTGTCAACTTTCCCCAGGAGTGGCTTAGCGCTATGTACCGCCCAGCTTCGACGTTGTTGTGGTCGATGAGGCGCACAGTTGAATCCCCCACCTTTCCGACATCAATAACACGAGTAGGTAAGGTCGTGGTTCCCGCTATGGTGTGTTCTGATACAAATTCGTGTGTCTTATCACAACATAAAAGCCATTTATTCATCAGAGTTGCCTGAGCTTCACTTTCAGGGACCTTGCCTTTCCATTGTTGCACATAAGTTGCGGTCTTTTGATAGGCGCTTTGATTCACCAATTATCTTTCTGTAATACTACGAGGATTCATCCGCCTTCATCCACTTTACTGGGCCTTTCTGGATGATTTCTGATGTCAAAGCTGACCCAAACCCAGAATACAGATGGCTTCCGTACTTGTAGGAGAAACAACTACTGACGTACAAGCGGAATTGCCCAAATCTATCGCCAAGCAAAGAACCTGTGTCTCAGCCATCAGTGCCATATTTCGAGCATGTCTGATAACTTCGATTCCCGCTTTCTTATATGAACAAGATGTCAACTCGCTGGCTTCATTACCGAGAGAAAGTGTGGTCCCAAGTGAACACAATTCGTCTACTGGACATACCGCATCCGAGCGATCCGAATTCGATTCAGAAAACATATCAAATTCTCTTGACGTGACGAGCGAAAATCAAGATGCCTTGTCACACCCAGAAATCAATGTGAAAACTCCCCTTTTGGCAGGTGGAAAAGGGCAAAAACGAAATTATTCCAGTTTGAATCGCACAAACACCCTCAATCAACCTAAAGCACAAATCAGTGGAGGCACATCCATACGTACGATATCGAGAAACCAAAGGACAGATGCTATCCAACCTGGCCAGGAAGATGCGAGCCAAAAACCTTTTCTGAAAAGCATCCCTGGGGTCGAAACAATATCCATTGATCCGTCTTCTCCCGACGAGAGCGATGCTGTTGAAGATGCTGGACATAGGATTCGCAGTGTAATGGAAAGGTCGGCGAAAGATGAAGTCTTTTTCCCAATAGACCAACTCGACAAGATCGTTGATAGAACCATGGTTGAGGCCGTCTGGAGGCATACCTACCCTGGGATGGTGAACGAAAGAATTGCTCACTATGTTAACAGTATACTAAGCACCCATCATGTGCCCACTGGAAGTCGAAAGTTATTCGCCTCCTTAGTAATCGCAGGCAGTATCGAACCTCTGCGCGACTTTATCGACAATAGCCATGACGATTCCTGTCTGCCGTTACATCTTCAGTGGAACAATGATGAAAAAAGGCATGACTGCTTAAAATGTTGTGATAAAACGACACCACTTCGCTATTTCCACAACTGTCCACCAAAAATAACTTTGTATTTTGAACTCGCTCAAATGCAAATGACGACCCAGGTATTCAGGCGCTCAGAAGATGAGTTAGTATGCGACAAGTTGTTCAACAAGAGCATTGTGCCATACCTTGAGTATGAGCACAAGAAAGGCGGTGGTAGCGGGAGTGTTTACAAAGTGAAAGTCCATCCTGCCCATCATAATTTCTACTCATCTGAGGTACGCAAATGAAAAGCCGAATACAATCCTGGAGCGTTACTTAATGGTCACGACGCAGGGAAACGCAAACCAGAGTCCTTATTTTGCTGTCAAGATTTTTCAACCAGGCAAAGAAAAGCAATTTGAACAGGAATTGGCGGCTTTAAAGAGGTATAGCGGCGGCACCAAGACCCACCCTCACTTAGTGGAACTTTTATCCGTGTACGAGAAAGGAGACTACTTTCACCTCATCTTTCACTGGGCCGACTGCAATCTCAAGGAGTGTTGGAGTCGGAATCCAACTCCACCCAAGGATATAAAAACTTCATCGTGGCTTATTAGGCAATGCTTGGGCATTTCTGATGGCCTATATAATATTCATGAAGTAAGAACCAATGAATTGATCACAACTGGTTCAACAGATGCAAAATCTGAATACGACGAAAAGAACTGGGGAAGGCATGGCGATATAAAACCTGAAAATATTCTTTGCTTCGATCGAGATGGAGAAATGCAGCTTGTCATTTCGGACTTTGGGCTTTCTCGTTACCACTCTTCCGATTCTAAGTCAAAGACTGAGTTCCTACAATCACTGTCACTTACGTACCGAGCCCCAGAATACGACAAGGGACAAAGAATCTCGCAGAAGTATGACATATGGACTCTCAGATGTCTTTTTCTTGATTTTCTATCGTGGTATGTCTTGGGATATGTGGAAACATACGACAACTTCGCACGCGCACGATCAGGCGAGGACAATGGCCGAGGACTGTATGCAAGTGCAAGAGTTGACCAGGACAAGTTTTTTAATTTGAACGAAGATGGGTCAATAAAAGTAAAACAGAGTGTAAAGGACGTAAGTGTCTCATCACAGTCATGAGCAGAGTGTTTATAATATTGATACTAACAAAATCAAGTGGATTAATAAAATCCGCAATCATCCCGAACGCCCAGTCTTCGTGGGCCGACTTCTAGATATTATTGAGAACAACCTTTTGGTTCCAGAGCCCACAAAACGGTGGACATGTTTGCAAATTTGTGAAGAGCTCAAGAACATCAGGGACTCTCCGGAGAGTATTCTTTTGCCCTCTTGTTCACGTGACGAACAAGTTCCTCAACGCTCGGTAGGCATATATAATAGATCTGAGAGACAAGACCACTAATAATCGCGTTGGCCATTTTCCGACGAGTTCCCCCCTCTAGAACCTAGGGACTCAATGAGAAACTATCCTCAGGTCCTCTTACGACCTCAACCCTACCTCTAGACCAAAGAGCCTTTGCATCTGATCACGGGGTTCCTACAGATGGACCAAGCCACTCTGCAGAAAGCCTTCTCCAAAGTACTAACAGGAGATACAAAACTGGCCTGGGAGGGTCTCCAAGTAATCCGCTTGTTTTAGAGACTGAGAACCGACAGATACTTGTCGAATCCCCAGACGATATACCAATAATTTTAAAACAACTGGTGAAGCCAAAACCAGTGGAAGAGAACGCTGAAGATGACCTTGAGCTATTTTTATGCACGTTTGGTTAAAAAGACCAGCAGGAGGCTGAGCTCTATGTTTTCAGGAGCGCTTGGGCTAGAAGCTTATAGATAGAGATAAATAACCTTTATCATAACCATAGTTATAAGTTTCGATTTTTATTGAGATTTATATATTTTATTTTAATTTGAGTGTTGAATTTCATATAATTTAAATGATTAGGGTTATATTAAGTTACACTATTAATGAAAAGTACATTTTGAAGATATTGTTGGGCCTGTGTTGGTGTCTAGCCAAGGGAAGCAGTAATAAACTGACTTCATATGCCGCGTGAAAGGTATTATTAGACTGGTGTTGTAGAGGACACCTTCGCAAAAACTGATACAGAAGGGTCTTGATATGTGTAGGGTTAGGGTTAGGGTACATGTAGGCTGGTGCTGCTCGGTAGAAAGCGCAAGACCAATCAATGGCGCGTGGGTCAAGTCCCCCAAATGAATGCAATCTTTTCTTGAACGCACCGTCAGTTTGACCCTATAAAGTGTGCCAGACTTTACCGTACTCGATTATTCAGCGTCTTACAACGATGGTAACGATTGCACATTCCCCTTCTAGACATTGCTGCACACATCAAGGAACGACACGGAGAGATGAGCACCGCTATGCTCCGTCGCTGACAACGATTACGCCGGCCTTGCGAAAGTACCTCTTCTTCGCGGCACAAACTCTAAGGCTGGTGACAAGAATGGATGAACACTACCTATCCGAGCGGTCAGTTCGGATGGTCGGCGGTCCTTTACCTGTTGCTCCGAAAAGGCGCCGACTACCAAATCAGGATGTCTTGATCCAAAACACGTCTCCACAATGTGTCAGCTTCTGTGGAAGAGATTGAAGCTTCATGGGGATATTTCAAAAGTGTTCCGCGCCGGATGCTCTTGTCCCGCGAGCATCGGCATTAACTGGCGTTGTTAAGGTCTTGAATAACATGATAAATCGCATTGCTACAAACGCCCGTTGCTGGGAATGGAATTTGGCTCATCCATAAGGCTTCGATGATGTAATATGCATATTACCTTTTAGAGCTGAGATGCCAAATCCAAGACATGGGCGCAAATAAAATAGGCCACGTAAGTAGTATTTACGTTCTAGTTTCATCATATTTGAATGTGCCCAACAGGTATCAAAAGCTAGTTTGCCTCACTCACTCTTTGCATCTATATTCCGACATAAAATATCACTCTTGCAGAAGTAACTTTTTCTATCATGAAGACCTCCATTCTACTCCTGGCTCTTGTGGGCTCGGCAATGGCTATCCAAAAGCTTGATCGAAGATGTCCTAAAAGCGTTAAAGGCGTCTTCTCTAATTGCGTATATCAGACTTGCCTAACACAGGGGTGCCCTCCTGGAAAGATCTGCTGTGCCAAGCCGTGTGGGGGTAGCTGGGTATGTCTAATTTCTGGAAGATGGCTTGATAGGAGAATTACGCTAACAAAATAGTGCATCAACCTCCCAAAAGGGACAAACCAACGAGTTGACGGGGCCCAGTTGGATGAAGGTCTTGTTTCCGGCACCGTAGCTGAGGACCAATCATGAGATATCATATCGAGGAAGCTAGTGCTTTTGAGCGCTGTTATAGGATGAAAAATGAGAAACTAACCTGGATATTCTCTCCCTGGCCGTGTTTTCTATTAAGCTTTTTTGTGCATGTCATGTGATGTAAGTTCTTCATTGCTTGGCACTGAGACACGCATCTTTCTACCTTCTCCTTGCGCCCCTGGTCCTATATCGCGGTGAAAAGCCAAAATGCCGGTTGAATACGGAAGCTATGAACCCATAGAACTCCCCAATGGCGGCCTGGTTTGCAATCCCCACCACCTGGTAGTCTGCCCCTTATGCTGTGTCGACTTTAGCTTCATGGACGACGTGCTGGATGACTCGGAGGAGGACTTTGAGGATTTTTAGATGGGGAGGAGAACATCCGAATTTGACGAGGATAATGACGATGATTATGCTGGATATTCTGAGGATGACGAGAATCGAGCTCTCGAAGCTTTCAATGCTTTCCAGGCCAATTTCGACCCCGTCATTATCAGCCAGGGTGCAGGACGCGTCTTCCCCACCAAATTCACACCGCCGTCGCCGTCTTCCACTCCGGCAGAGTTATTTCCACCCGGAATTGGCCTTTAGACAGTCCCAAATGTTTGCTGGTTCATCCGGAGGGACAATGCGTCACAGGTTTTGGTCTATGCTGACAGAACCTGTCTGAATAATGGCCAAGCCAACCCAAAGGCAGGGTGGGCATTTTCATTCAAACCGACAAATGCCCAACACAACGGGATTGTTTCGGGCCGCCTTGAGAATAAGGGCCCCTTTGGAGATGATTTTGCGCAGACCAGCAACCGCACAGAGCTGCGAGCTGTGCTTGGCGTGCTCCGCTATCGCAGATGGGACGGCGAGGGCTTTGCGAAGTTGATCATCGCCACCGATTCCGAATATGTTGTTCAAGGCGCCACCGGATGGGCCCGGGGCTGGATGCGTAATGGATGGACTACAAGGATGGGTGAGCCGGTTAAGAACAAGGATCTGTGGAAGCTGATGCTGGGCTTGGTTGAAAAGAGATCTCGAGACGGTATTGAAATTCGGTTTTGGGAAATCCCCCGAGCCTTGAATGAGGCGGCAGATCGTGCGGCCAAGCATGCTGCAGGGGGTCAGGATATTGACAATTATACTGAGATTCTTGCCACGCTTCTATGACACAAAAAAAAGTCGATGAACTCTTTTTTTCTTCTTACTTTCGTCTAGTTTCCAGTGCGTCTAGTAAGGTCTTGCATATAGCCTCGCCCATGAGCGATGTTGATTATCACAGTGACCATAGTTTTGCCAAGTCAAAAATAAACTACGTTTCGAGTGCTGCGCCTGTCCAGCACGAGCAGGTCTCGTTTTGCCAGACAAGTCGCTGTTTGTCTCGCGGAGTCGTTTAACCGGCGCTGCAACCAGCACGCACTGTAACCAGTATCCCTGCCAGCGCGGATCATCAGATCCACCCAGAAGGCTTATCTCTTATCTCGCTGCCGTCGCTACGCCATACTCACGTTATGATTCGTTATTAATTTCCTCATCATTCTTGGCGAACCATGCTTGATTGAGCCAATGCAATACTGTTTACCAAAGGAGCAGCCTGTGTTTCAATCAATCAATGATTCGGTTTTTACTCCTTGACATAATCATTTGGCAGCATTTATTTTGAATGCTACGCTGACCTCGACGCCTTGAATCATGTGGGGCTGAGAAACGGGTTTTCACTGCCTAGATGGGTATGGGGCGGCTGAACGGCGTGGAATTCTCGCACCCAGGGTGAGAGACCAAATTACTTTACTGTCAACCAATCGATCCTTCCAATGACAGGGCCCTCCCTCGAGGAAAACTGACGATGCGCCTCCTCGACACGTCTACCTTGTGTCTCGTTAGCAGGCACGAAGGCGACATCCCGCCCTACGCGATCCTGTCGCATACGTGGGGGACGGATAATGAAGAGGTCACGTTTCAGGAAATCCAGGAGCTCTCTGCCAGTCGCAGCCAACCAGGCGGACTGTTTGCGCATCCCGTCGCCGAGAAGGTGGGTTTCGCCAAAATCCGTGACTCGGCGCAGCTGGCCAGGTCGCACGGTCATGACTTTGTCTGGATCGACACTTGCTGCATTGACAAGACGTCGAGCGCAGAGTTGTCCGAGGCTATAAATAGCATGTTTCGATGGTACCGAGACGCTGCCATTTGCTACACATTTCTCAACGACGTCGACGATGCCGATGGTGAAGGGACAACGCCGTCCATGCTCGAGCAGTCGATACGAGCCAGCCGCTGGTTCACTCGAGGGTGGACACTACAGGAGCTGATTGCGCCCGCCAATGTGTATTTCTACTCCAAAAATTGGAAACTGCTCGGGGATAAGCTCGGAATCCAGCCGACGCCGCCGCAACTTTCTGTCGGGTTCCCGGAATTGGTGAGCGAGATAACCGGCATAGACATCGGTGTCCTCAGTGGCTCCCTTCTCTTGGATGACTTGAGTGTCGCAAACAAGATGAAATGGGCAGCGACGCGACAAACCACGCGAGCAGAAGATATTGCCTATTGCCTTATGGGAATCTTCAATGTCAATATGCCCCTTCTCTATGGTGAAGGACAGAGAGCATTTATGCGGCTACAGGAAGAAATCATCAAGGGTATATATCTTGCGACCCCGTTTCGCGATATTTGCTTGTCTAGAAGATCTAGGATCAATGCTAATAAAACTTAATAGCGACGGATGACCAATCAATTTTTGCCTGGTGCTGCCCTGAGAATGACATGCTTCGCTACCAACTCTCTGGTCTCCTGGCACACAGCCCCGCCTACTTTGAATCCTTTGGCAACGTCAGGCCTCTGCCCCCTGACCCAATGCGGCCAAGTGCGCCATCTACTATGACGAATGCCGGACTGCACGTACAACTATCCCTATCCAAGGTCACCAAAACCCAAGAGGACTCGCGGACTGACAACCGGCGAGCGGACGACTCCGCAGACGAATATTATGCAATATTAGATTGCTACCCGCAGAGCTTCCAAGTAGACGGAGTCGAGAAATACTTCAATCCTGCTATTCTCTTGGTTGCCCTGGGTGGTGACCAGCATGGGCGCTTGAACGCTCAAAAAGTGTTTTGGATTCCATCTTCTGAAATCGAACCTCGCGACTCGCGAAGCTACAGTAGATACATCTATGTGAAACAGCTTCCGGTATACGGGTTGCCAGACATAGCGCTATCTCACAATAACGGACATCCGGGATCGTTTGGACTCGTGGATGTACATCCCCATGAGAGATGGAATGCCAAGGCCCGGACATTGAGGCCGGAAACTTCGACCTACAACAGTGTTCTGGGGGTCTTTCGATACTTGATTCAACAAACCAGCTCCGAGACCATCTACACCGATGTTTATGTAGGAATCTCTCCTGAACAACGAGGTCCATTATCCTGGGGTTGCTGGTGTTTTCAGAAAATCGTCCAGGGTCCAGCTGCGATTGAAGACGTTCACTGCTCCAACTTGGGCAAAGATGACGAGATTGGAGCCCTACATCCTTCCAGTCAACATACCTACCTGAACATCACGGCGTCTGTCAATACTGTCCGTCTGCGCAACAAGACATATATATCGTTAGACTTCACAGAGATTCACGAACTTGATGCCAGTGGCAAAATTAATCCTTCTTTTCATAACGGCTCTAAGATATATGAGCTCGATGCGGAAAAACATAACTGGCAGTCGTTGACTCTTCTAGCAGAGAATCCCGTTGTCCATGATAACTGGAGGTACAGTTTTGAACTTGTAACCCCCCGGATTCGGGTTTTCCCACGAGAGAGTCCCGATTCCAATTCTCCAGAACCCCACGAGGAGTCGTTCAGCCGCATCATTAAACGCGCAGCAAATTCTGAACTGACAATTCAGAGCGAAGACCAAAGTGAACATGACATGGTTCGGAACTACTTTTCGCTCCAGCTAGTTCAGGCCTGCATCAAGAATCATGTCAAGGCCGCAACAAAGCTTCTCAATGGCCCATTGAGTGACACGTTGTTGGAAGCAAGAACATGCATACTGGAGGACGATGAGGAATCTTGGCACAGAGTTTTCAATGGGTTTAGGCCACTTCACTGGGCATCTGCGCTGAACCGTGCGAATATTCTCGAACAACTCACCAAACATGAAGTGGATGCCAACTACGTTACGGATGCTGGCCTATCCGCCATTCACATCGCCGCTTTGTCTGGTGATTTCGAGGCCCTCAATCATCTTTACAAGAAGGCTACTCATTCGAGTCCGCTTTTGTCGAATATTTATCCCCATGGGGAGCACCTCGGCCATCTGGTGGCTTCTTACACTCAATCCGACAATGTGAATGAAATACTAGACAAAATCATGTTTACCGAGGCGCCAGCATCTCAAGATGCCATAGAACTTTTCGGCATACCCGAAGTCTACCCAGAAAGCGATTCTGGTGAGAGTGTCGATTCCGATTCCAGCACGCCAGCGGAAGAAAGAGGCAGCACATTTATACTCAACGCGCTAGGGGAAAGCCCCTTGCACCGCGCCGCTGCCATGAACAACATCCACGCCGCTCGGTGCATTCTTGACCGAGCCAAAGACACAAAGTTGTTCGCTGGAGACACGTTTGGCCGCAACCCTCTGTGGCATGCCGCCGCCGCCGGCGCAATTGAGATTGTGAAACTTTTTCTGAAGCATGGGGCAGACGTCGACGCGCGAGACGACGCAGGGAGAACCCCGCTTCACGCTGCATGTCGCGTTGGACACGAAGACGTCGTCGAGGAGCTGATACGGGCGGGAGCAGCTGTCAATGCCTTAACCCATCCCCCCAGCTTCAGCGCGTGTCACTTTGCTACACTCGGTGACCATGCCAACATCTTGCGAATTCTTCTCGAGCGTGGTGCGAAACCGGACTATCACATGCAAGGACAGAACCCCGAGGTTGTTTTAGAGCCCATTCATATCGCTGCGTCAAACGGCTTTCTCGAGTGCGCAAAAGTCCTCGTCGAGGCCGGATGTGATTTTTACAGAAGCTGCGACCATCGCATTTTGGTAAACACGCCCAATCCGTCGGGAGTGGTTGTGGCCAAGCATGAGGACATGAGCCCGATGCAGCTGGCTGTTTTGGGTTCCCATAATGTCCTTTATGGACTACTATATTTTGCTTCCGTTTCGTAAATATTACGAGAATGAACATTAATATTCAACCTTTCAAGCAGATGAAAGGGAGCGTTTAACGAAGGAACGGGTGTCTAGAGTTCTGCTGAGTTGTTGTATCGTTCAGAATCGGATATGCTGTTTTGAAAATAGTGTAACGGGGAAATTTATATACAACTTGAGATGACCCAGGGATGGCGGGCATCAGGCCTGGTGCTTAGTGCTTTGACATGGTGACATCCAGGTCACGGCCCAGGCCAATCTGGAATCTCAAGATTCTACTGTGGGCGTGCTGAGGTAACAGCTCCACACTCATTCACACGTGGCCTTATTTAGGTTGGGAGTAGATCAAACCTAGGACTCAAACACGCACAAATATACCACTGTACACGTATCAGAAGGGCTGTGACGCTTGTGGCTTGCGATTGGCTACGCTATTGCACATGGTCCAGCCGTTACCCTAGCACACCCAAGTGCAGACGATTCAATGCGCCTTGCCACACATGAAACGGGAAGGTGCCATGAAGACGAATGGTAAATCGATTTATCTTCCTGTACCCATGCATCTCTATTACCTGACATCTGTCATCAGTCAGAGCGGGCGCGTTTCCGTGCACGCGTAATTGCAAAGGTAGGGCCCACGAAGGCGGTGAAAGGGGCGTAAAAAGGGGCCAATCACCATTGGGTAATCTAGCAAATGCCGCTTATGTCAGCGGCAATATCCTCTCATGATCCAGCACACGCTTTGCAGAAGTCTTCTACGACAATGCTTTCAAGATGAAGGATTGAACAGGTTCGTGCTGAAACTTTGGGATCACTACCTTGAGAAGATAAATTGGATGCTTTATAAAATAATCTATCATATTAGACTGATAAATAGTCTAATACCAAATAATGATGAGGTGAACTCTCCCAACTTCAGGGGAGACCCTACCCTGGACTTCACGGGCACGACCAACGTAATCGAAGCAGATGAAAGTAGATCATTGCACCCACCCCCGTTAAACATGGTGACATCACAACGGCTTCCAGTTTAAATGGAAGGCTGATAGAAGTAGTTACATACTCGTCATTGAAAATGATGAGTGAATATACACTTGGTGACCAGTTTAGCAGAAAGGGGGGAAGTCTTGATAGAGCGAGATATTATAAAAGATGCAAAGATCAAGGATCAATCAATATACTGGACAGTAAGAATTGCCGGATTGTATCCAGCGACACCTGTAAACGTCTTGCCAGGAACGTTGAACCTTAACGTCTTGTCGGCTTCATTGAACAAAGCTTGGGCAGCCGATGACGGGGGGTTGTCGAGACTTGTCCACCCCCCTTCGCCCAACGAATGACACCATAAAGTAACTCTATCGCCATTTTTGACGTACGACTGGTTCAATGGACGCCATGCACCGCTCGAATCCAACTTGCGGAGAGAGAAACGGGTCGGACCCCTGTCCTCCTGTTGTGGTTTGAGTTCACCAGTGTCCCTATCAACGAAGATCGTATGCGCATCTCTGCCAACGGCTCTGTGTGTGTCACCCTTGATGAGAAGAAGCGGGTAGTCTGCAGAAATCTGTAAAAGCGGTTAATATTCTGTACACACATCATTTACAGAGCGCCGTCTTACCTTTTCTTTGGTGCCAGCTTCCTCGCTATTGGGATCACCATCGCGGACTGACATTTCCCATTCGAAAGAGTACGAACCAGCCCAGAAACGGATTCTGCTCTTTTCTTTCCACGCCATGTTTTCGTCGAGTCTTGGTGGCTCGGGTACAGGAACAGGGGGGTCTGGAGTTTTGGGTTCGTTCTTCAGAATCTCGGTGAACAGCTCAGGAACGAATGCGTATTTCTCGAAGCGACCAAGCAGTCCCTGAAGAGTGACCGGTTCATCTTGCTGTTATAATGCTGTTAGCTATAGTCGGCTTTATAAGATTCCACATTACATACCTGGATGACTCTCCAGTTTCGCCATACAGCAACGGTAGCCGCCCAAGCAACAGGACTATGTCAAACATGTTAGCAGGGTGTGGTTGTCGGCATCAGAATCACGGCATGCTTACTCGGCACAAAGAAGTGTATCACCGCCTCGAGCTGTGAAAGATATTGCTGACGTTCCTCTCTGGTTACTGGAGTCTGTGCTTTTGCCAGTCTGAGTTTCCGTAGATGCGCTCGCCGAAGCACTTGCCGGCCCATAGGAGACTGCCGCTCCCAACGACGCCTTGAATGCGTCCTTATCCGAAGTGCTCTTGGCAGTTGCGAAGGAATCAGCAGCCTTGGTGCTTTCGAGTCGACCGCCAAGCATGACTTCCTGAGCAAAGATGACGCCAAACTTGCGCTGGAACTCTCGCAGCTTCACCAAAGTAGGGTCATCTCGTAGAGACGCCAGAGCTTTGTCACAGGCTTCGGAGACTTCAAGGGTGCTTTCGTCCAGGTAGAGTCTTACACGAGGGAAGTTATACGTCGCATGGTACTCCTTCCTCTGGCTGCCTTCAGTCGAAGCCGATCCGCGCGATGACTCTGACTTCATAGCTGCCGAGACACTAGCAGAGATCAACGGCGATCCACCGCTCACCATTGTGTCCACGGCTTTGGAAGAGAAGGCGTTGTCAGCCAGTGAGCTTTGGAACTCTGTGCTGACCTCGGTGATGTCGATGTGTGGCGTGTCATGAATCTCAACAAAGGGCTGCAGATGTGCGGCAGATGACCCTTCCGTACTGAACTTGAGCTCAAAAGCCGGGAGTCTGGCGCTGGTGATCTCAAGCTGCTTGCCACGGACGTCGAATGCGTAGAGGAGCTTGTTTAGCATCATGATCTTGTCCCAATCTTTGTTTGCAAAGTCGACAACACAGTCGAGCATGCCGGCAGCACTTGGCAGATTTCTGTCAGTCCGAGCAGCTGCCCACTCGCCAGTCGCAGCCAGGTAATCTGCTTTATGGTTGGCTGAAAGAGCCGGGGCCGTCACCTGGGATGCACTTCGGTCTGAGAGAGTTGTGTCCGCCTTGTGGGTCTCTGCCCAAGTGGCTCCGGGGCCAAGAGCTGACCTTGGAACAGGCGTCATGGCATCCTCAACACATACATAAGCCGTGAGCACAGGGAGAGTGGCTGGTTTGACTTTGTCCTCTTCCTTGATGGGCGAGAGCTCCTGCAACTTGGCAGCATTAAGCTCGTTGAGGGTCAAATAGTAAAGTAGAGCGTTTGACTGGTCGACAACTGCGCAGTTTTGGAGACAGAATGACCATTTCGAGTCAAGCTTCTTGCCCAGATGGTCTCGAAGATCCTTCAGTGTTACTTTCTCAATAGCAGTCTTCTCAGACAGCTGCATGTAATTGATCGTTGCCTTTGGTTCCTGGTTCCCACTGATCTTGTTGACGAACAAGACCTGCACGTGGAAGCCCTTCTTTAGGGCCTCTTGTGTAACTGGGGGTAGATCGGCTACTTCTAGTTAGTAATAGGGATTGGAACGGGCTACAGGCAATCACTCACCGAACGACATGTTGGAGGCGCGGCTCAACGTTAAGTCGATAACCTACAGTGTTATTGTCTTGGGCAATTCGGCAATACGGTGTTGTCGAAGAAAGGACACAGAGGTTTGGTGTAACTTTTACACCGTTTTCCCAGAGCGGATTGCCTTTGAAAAGATGCAGATATGTTATTTTATATAGTTACGATAGGCCTCTTGGCCACGGGGTAACTTCTCTTCACTGTCAAATCTCTGAGAGTGCATACATGAATTCCGCTATCATGGTCCACAATTGCACTAGCTCTCAGACTCCCTGTTCTCTTGTCGGCCGTGTAGCATTGCCTCAACCCATAACTCTCTTTCCGTAAAGGTAACAATGCAGCATTCAGCCGCATCTACTGTGTTCTGGACTTCAATACTAACGTAGTATTCGTCTAGCTTTATTAGAGTAACTCGTTAAGCTAAACTTTAAAGAAACGGACTATTTGAAGTGCCCACTCACCGACGCTTACACAGCCGAAGGCAGCTCGGGCTTACCCGCAGCCGCTCCATATGGATGCGGGACACTATTGTTTTATTGAGCATGGGACCTTTCTAGTCATGTCCATATCTGGGTATGGTCTTGTCTAGCTTTCCTATTCGGGTTATTGATGTCTCAGTTGTGGAGATCCAATTGCGGGCTATTCCCGAAAGATTGCGACTCCACCCGCTCAACCGAGACTATTGAAAAGATATTGCCGCCCGTCCCAGCCATTCAGCTAGCTATTTTTATTCTAGACCCTTCATTGTGGCCAACCCTGGAATTTTGATCAGGAGGATTGGCAGGGAATTAATTCTTGGTCCGACTTTGGTGCTGATTTGCACCATGGCATTACTAATTGGGCTCTTAGTTCGGGGAGACCATCCACCCAGCACACTATGTGGAAGGTAGTTCACGGAAGTATGGCCGTCCAATATCGATAAATAGTTCTTCTATATCTCACAGTCTCCTCTCACGAGATAAACCAATCCAGCTACATTAGCACACAGTCACAATCATCTGTCAGCCTCTACTCTCACTCTCTACACCTTGAGTGTTCCTCATTTTTCCTTCTTTCCCTCTCAACGCCCCATTTACCACTTCTATAATCGAAATAATCATGGGTTGGACGCAGTGGGCGCTCTTTCGCTTCACCAACAAGACTTATGATTATACCTTCCGGCTGTACTTCCCCAACACCGGGGACCACTGGGGCTGGCCGTTCAAAGACACGCAAAACATGAACACTCGTACCAGGATAGAGTACAGCGAGATAGCAGACCAGCAAATTACTCCTCAGAAATCTTATTCCTATGGCCAGACTGGGAAACAAAACGAGTGGGCTGGCATGCAGGGAACCGTCGAAATTTGGGTTTGGAATAAGGACAAGAGCACCTGGGGCGAGAAGGTCGCGCGCGTCGCTTACGAGTGCCCATGGGCTGGGAGTAACAAGTTCGAAATAACCGATATCGCGTCTGGCTGGCATGTTTCGCAATGGGGTGCTGATTACAACGGGGATGCTTTGGGCTCAATCACCATTGAGGTGCGCCGTACCTAAAGCTGAGCACTCCTCGGCTGAATTGTTAGTTCTAAATTAGCCGCTTTACAATATGAATCACGAGGTCAAATTCGGAACTAGGGTCTTGGCAAGATTCCCAATAAACTCAAGCTATAATACAGTCCTTCACATTTTATGGATTGCAATTTGCCGCCCAAGTTTGGTGCGTCCCAAGGCGTGATTTATCCCCTCTTGCCTGCACACCGCTGTTAGTTGCAGTGAATCTCTAGAAATTCAGAAAGTTTGAGTTCTACTGTGAACCGTAGCGTCTTTTCCCTATTTCAGCTGGCATCTGCAGGTACAACTTTGAAATAAGCCCAGGATCATCATCATCCATATTGAGCGCCGATGTGACCACAACACCATCCCAGAGTCCAATCGGGCTAGGATTGTTCAGTCGCAAAGCGTAAACTAGAGCTGTGTAGCTCATTTAAGGTTAGAACAAATTCAAAAGCCTGATTTCAGAATCACAGCTTAACTCGCATTTGTACTAAATCACAATTGGCAACTTCAAGCTCTCGGTTTTGCGTACTCGGATACCAAGGATGGTAACGATTCAGGTCGTGCATCCTGGCAGTGGAGATGAAGCAGTGCCGTAGAATATCCAAAAGGTCAGAGTTCGATTTTGCCGATACCTTACCGCCTCTGCTCTCAGTTATCATCTTAGTCTGGAGGCTTCCGATGTTGCTTTGCAGGGGTATTCGTGTTGGTGGCATATTCACAGAGAAGAGGTGAAAACCTTTGCCACTGACCACATGGTCGGCTCATTCCGTCCATGTGGGCGGGTGACTTCCAGGGATCGATTATCCTCTAGCTTCAAATAAGGACACTATTGGGTCTAGACTCAATGGCTGCATCAATTTATTTTTTGTCATGGCGAATACTTCAGCTCAAAAAAAAATAATACGATGTGCCTTTTTGTTAGTTCTTTTTTCATCACAAACATGCATGGGGAAAGCAGGGCCTGGGAATGATCGCTATTGCCTAAATTGGCCCGGGGTTGCCTAGTTCAGATAGTATGTCTGCCAAGCTGGTTGATTGTGGCGAGCTGAGAGGGAACAGACACGGTCTAGAGTTGCTCAAACTGCCCAGAAAGGGATCGTCCTGGAGCAGAGACATATCCACTTTTGGATACAGGCTGCAGGGGTTACAAATGTGCCTCCACAAATAACATGGGTGAAGATACATCTGTCTTAAACCAATATTGGTATCATTTGAAGTACTGCGACTCTGTTCAAAGTGGGTTTACTTGCCAGATACCCCGGATAAGTGCAATCACAGTAACTGACTATTTATTTTGGACCCATCAAAAAGCCGCTTCCTGAGTACTCATGCAGTGCACACTTGTAACCCCTGCGGCCAGAGGCGATTCTCGAACTCTCTAGCTGGTAGCTCCCTGTCATGTGGGACGGGTCGGCCTTGCCGCCCGGCTATCTAGGTTCGTGCCGCGCCGACTTTATTTTAGTCACTCCGATCCTTTGCCGATGGGAATTTTTGCAAGACGTTGCTTACGGCATTGGGACGCTCCGTCGCGAAGTGGGGCATGTTCGATAGTCAGCACGCTTAGCCATCTCAAGAAACTAGGATACTGCATTGGGCTCCATATGCTAGCATATACACACAGCTGTCTTGGCGAATGCCATTCTTCTTGAGCTGAATGACTGTGGAGAGGTGGCGTCGGGCTACCCTGGATTCTGAATGGTAGCTGATTGGTTTTCCCTATGTCTAAGTCTATAAAATGGCACATTGGTCTCATCAAAAAGCCACCCAAACGAACAGTGCCTTCTGCTTATCCAGTCTTTGCAGTAGAAACGAATCTTTACAAACCTCTTTATCAAATTTTCTTCCAGACCCTTTACAAATAATCATTTTGTCCACCAAGACGACCGCTACCTACCATGTCTTCGCAGCCCCCGACTCAGAGAACCGGATTTGGGAACCGAGTGCAAGGCGGCTACGTCTATAGAGCAGGGGCAGCCTCCAAAACATGGCCTGTCTTCGACAGACTTAGGTCAAACACCCCTGTGAACGGGCACTACCAGTATCTGATTACAATGCCTTCGTCATACTCTTCAACACTCCCTGGCTTCACCAACGGCGAAACAATCGTCTGGAAGGACGGCAATGCCACGCCTCTGAATTTGACGGTGTCTAATGCTCTCGGTCCCATGCAGTGGATCACCACAGCTTAGAAGCTCTCCTATCGGCCGACTTCTATTTCACTTTTATACTACGACTTGTCTTCCAAGCGTATGTAAATTGGCAAATGAACGGATTGTTGGCATGGAACCCAAATACCAAATAGCTTGCTACTGTAGTCTGGCTTACGGGTATTTGTCTTGGACCTGCAACTAGTTTTACTTCTCAATGATGGAATTATACAAACATCTCTCATTAATCCTTCAGTTCCCTCAGTGCTTTCCACTTCCTCATGTATGGTACATCATGCATCATTTATAATTTGCTGCTTAAACCTTCCCTGTTTCCACCCGAAATGAGCTCCACCGCGCTTCCATCACCAATCTAGGCGACATATCAGACAACTCCCTCTTGCCCAATCGCACCCGTCCGTGAATGGCCCCATCACACCACCAATTGATCCTCTTGGTCCCCAGGACCGTGAAACTGATCTTCATCTCGTACGTCCTCATGTTGATAATCCAATTTATCGGTGTTGGATTATCGTCCTCCCCTTCCGGTTTTCGTGTGACAAGCGACTGCAGTTTGCGCTTTACGATCCAAAATAACCCTGTTGCTTTTCCCCCTGCCCTCTTTCGGCTTATTGTATCCTATAAGGGTGATGCATCTGGCCGGCGTTCTAATATTGACTGATATAGTACTAAATACTTGGCTACCTTGATGACGGCTAGACATATTAGCGTGTACTCTACCGGTGCCAACTAACCACCATCTCACACGACTATTATGGCTAACCTACTGATGATTATGATATTGTAATGATCAACGATACCTACCTCCACGGCTCTACTCGCATTCTGCGGGGGTATCGATGAACAGGGTAATTTATGTTCAAAGGACCCACAGTATGAGCGGTGTTTGTGGGCTAAAATGATAGGCAATCTCGTCAAACGCGAGCCAGGTGTAGTGGCTGGACAACGCCTAATTCGTCCATTAATCTGCAAACGAGCCCGGCACAACGATTCCCCATTGATCAATGACATTCCATGGCAACAGAAGGCGTATATGCTGTTAAAAAAAAAACCCAACCCCTGCCAATTAGTCAGCCCATTTACGTGTAGGAGCGGCTTCCTAGTGATCCCACGCTGCCTCAGCCGCTAGCCCCACTTCCCCTCATTGGTGTCACCGTCTCGTCTGCCAAAATTGAATCAACCAACAAACATCATGGCCACCGGCTTGGACGTGCTTGGCGCCGCCAGCGCCGTGCTTCAAGTCATATCGTCTGCAAGCGATCTTGCGCGCGTGTGCAAGAAAGTCTACGATGGAAAATCCACGGTCAATGATGATCTGGAAAAATACGCTAGACAAATGTCTGACGCCAGCGACCTGATGCAAGGCCGCTGTCAGGCTATGGTCAAGATGCAATCGTCAGAATACAATGAGAAACTGAATAGAGTTGCTAAAGATTGCAGAGCTGCAGCAGAGGAGCTGGAAACTGAAGTGCGTTCCGTAACCGACATGCACGAAAAAGGCAATCTTCTCAAAGCCGTCAAGGCGACGCTCCGAGCTTCCAGTCATCGGAAGAAGATTGAGCGCCTAGAAATTTCACTGTCAAGAAATAGGCAGTTGATGGAGCTTGAGATCATGTCACATTTGTGGTGAGTGATTTATCCCAGAGGCAGCAACCATGACGCTGATTGCGTCTACAGTTCGCGCAGCGATGCCATTGAGCTGCAGCAAAGACAGGACTTCGACGACCTTGCGACTGATGTTCAGACTCTCGTGACACAAATAGCTCGGGGTTACAATAAGCTCGAAGATCTCCTCAAAGCAGAGAGCGAAGCGACTCGCGAGGCCATCATTCATGTTACGGCAGAGGTCCAAGCATTGGGCAACAACGCAGAAATCGAAGCTCAGCGCAAAGGCTTCCTTCAGAGTCTCAAATTCCCCGAGATGAATCAGCGATACACAGATTTGATGAATTCAAGAGACGCTAGTTTTAAGGGAGTCTTTGCGTCTTACAAGGAAATCTCGAGCAAAGATGACGAATCCAAAAGTAAAAAAGATGATAAGGGGAATAAAAAGCACGAAAGAAGCGAAATTGACGAAGTCTGGGCCGAGTTCGTTGGTTGGCTACAGTCAGGTGACTCGTTATTCTGTATTCGAGGCAAGCCTGGCTCTGGGAAAAGCACCTTGGTCAAATTCATCATCGACAACAAAAACACCAAACAGCTGCTTTCCTCCTGGAGCCCAGAGGTCGCCATAATATCACACTTCTTTTGGAAGATTGGCTCCTCGCCGCAAAATAGCATCAAAGGATTCCTGTGTTCGTTGGTGTACCGAATCCTAGACGGCAACAGCGAAATGCTGCAACAAGTAATTTCCCATTTTCCAGACCTGGCCTCAAATACATACTATCATGACTGGTCGTCCGAGGATCTGAAAAGAGTTCTCTACTTCATATTGGAAAAGCATACGCAACACCTGTGCATCTTTGTTGATGGACTTGATGAGATTTGCAATCAAGACGGACTGTTTAAGCTCACTAATTTGATCGAGGAGATTCTTAACTTTCCGAATGTCAAGATGTGTGTTGCTAGTCGACCAGAGACTTTGGTCATGAGCTGGCTGAAGAAAAAGAACCCTCCTGGTCTCTTACTCGAAGACCTCACAAGACCTGACATGCGCAACTTTGTTAATAAAGAACTCAAACCCTTTGTTTCGAGTAGTGCGATATCTGAAAATACTCATAATAAATTAAGCAGAAATCTTGTTTGGAAAGCCCAAGGCGTTTTTCTCTGGCTCAGTCTGGCAACTCGTAGCCTCGTGACTGGTATACAAAACGAGGACTCAGAAGAAATGCTTCTGGCTCGGCTCGAGGCGTTACCAGGCGAGCTGGAGCAGCTGTATGCCGACATGTGGCAGAGGCTGAATGAAAATAACGCCGTGTATCGAGAAACAGCAGCAAGGTACTTTCAGTATGCGCTTTACGAGAAGGGTTTGATACCAATGTTCCCGGAGAATGGCTATCCCTCGGGATACCCGGAAGTCCGGATACCGGTGCTGTTTCAAATAGCGTGCGCGGAAAGCATCGAGACCCAAGATATCCTGCTCACCGGTATGGATACTATTGATGTCGCTGAATTGCAGCGCTTGTGCGCCAAAACAAGGTTGGCTATTCAAAACCGTTGCGCGGGGTTATTGAGCTTCACCCCGCCGCCAGTTCGTGGAAATATGATGTCACTCGTTGGCGGGGCAAATGACATTGAAATCCCGGAGGGCACAGAAAATGTCGACGATATGTTGTTTAGCCGCGTGGTTTTCATCCATCGCACGGCTCACGACTTTTTAACGGACACCGAAACTGGCCAAGAAATTCTGAAATGCGCATTGCTGTCCGAAGAGTCAGTGCAAATTCAACTTCTAAAGGGCTTGCTTTGCCTTCTCCGATTTCTTCGCTCTGAGTATGGTATCATGGGACGATCGAGGTCCATATTCTACCAGGCCATTGAGCTGTCAGAGTCCAAAAGCGACACAAGACGGAAAGATGCCGTTGATATGCTCCACATTCTACAGAAACTCTACGATAATAAGATTATCGGGGCTGATCGGCCCTCTTGGCAACCACAAGCCCCATTTCTGAGTCACTTGACTGATCATCCCCAACTCGATGACTTTGTCATATCCAGTCTCGCAGGGACAGATAAAGGAGCCCTGGCCTCGGACGTCCTACGCGAGGGATGGGACCCGGATGACTCATTGTATTACAACCGCAACAGGACCCCATCGTTGAGACTTGTGGAGGCGTTTATCTCGATGGGAGCGGATCCACATGTCTATGGATTGAACCTAAAGCAAGGCATGGGTAGCATGGAGCCCCTGGCGAGACAGGGCACAGCCTTTACCAACCTTTTGATGTTCGGCCTCAACTCGATCGATGAGGGCAAGCATCTTGGTGGCCATTCCGCGCGTGAGATCCTGAGAGCGGCGGTGAAAATGGCGGCGCTGTGTACGGACCTGAGTGCCAAGATGATGGTGATTGGAACTGTAAAGAGCAACGGCAAGAAGTCGTTGATGAATGTGACGTGGCTGAGGAACCCGGCGCAGTTTGTAAACGCCAAGTCGCCTTGGATTTTGTACGAGGTCGACCTGAAGTTTATGCTATCACACCTATTCCTGGGCCTTGCTGTCGATATTGATGAGAACAGTCTGGCCAAGTCCCAGGTCGATGAGCTGTTGCCAAGACTTGAGGATCCCTCGGCTAAGATTCGTTTCATCATCACCTACGATGAAAAGCTGAAGGGCCTAGTCTGTCACCAAACCCCAAAGCGTATTTCAGCTCCAGAAATCACTCACCTCCTCTTCAAGGCAGGCAATGAATCATTAAGCGAGTCCGAAAAAGAGGAACAGCTGAAGGAAGGTAAAGTCGCATTTGAATGTGTGGGGAAAATATTGAGAGACCCTGGTATAGAACAGGTTGATCTCGAGTCTGCGGTGCTCGCGTTATCTCATGAGGGCCTTGGCTTCTGTACTCTCGTGGAGGCTGGTGTCACCCCCTCACTCTCGTATATAGAACATTGGGAGGAGCATCTAAAGCATTATCCCCTAACCATACAGAGACTTAGGGCTCTGGTTAGCCATGAATGATTTCACTCCCTAGACTAGAATAACACGCAGTCACACTGATTCATGACAAGACAACTCCCAAGATGATGCATTTTTATTGCCATAATAGAGAGTCCAACAGTTACAAGTTGACAGTGCCTTCCTGTTATGCTAGAATAAGTAAAAAGATTTGTTGGGATGATGGAGGGCCACGGGCGATAAGAGATACAAGGTTTGGACGGTGGGAGGTCTGTGATCTCTTCAAGTGACCGGTTTAACCGGCAGCCTTGCTCTTTTTACCCAACCCAAAGATGATAAGAATTGCCACTTTGAGCACGGGCAGCCTCGGCACTCTAGAAAGCTTTACCTTTTTTTCCTTTTTCGTATCTTTTTGACGGCATCTCAAGCAAGGAAGGAGACTGATGGCACCCCTGTCGCGCCGTGCTGCCAGGTAGTTCTCCCGACTCTTCAATGGAGAAGGATGGAGGCGAACTGGGACCAAGCTCAGACTAACCGCTCCTGGAGGAGGTTGCGAGAATCACTGACAGCCAGTTCCTGTCATCCACCGGAATTCTTTACGATCGCCCACCTCCCGGCCCGGCATTGGTCGCTGTGGATGGAGTCTGCCATCGGACGATCAGGTAATAAATAGAAGAGCCCAGGGACCAGAAAGGGTCCTAGGACATATCAAGCTAGCGTGGCAGAGAACACAGGCAAACGTTTGCAACGGCCGAAACATTGGGTCCCTTTGTTTGCTTCTTGCGACTGCGGCACAGCAGATTCATACCTCTCAACACGGTGCACGGTCCCGCAGCATTGCAGGAGTCAGAACATGAGAATGTGACAGACCGGCAATCAGACTGGTCATCAGACCACGTGAGGAACAGTCTAGCTGGGGTAGAGCCCAGATTCATCCGAGCACCCCGTGGATGCCCCAAGCCTAGTGGCCCTTGCCATGACATGTGGATATCCAAACGTTGAAACGTTTTTGCAAAAGTGGACTACCCCTGCTGTGCTCGTGGATCAAGGGACCACAACACCAAGGCCAGATGTAACTGGACCGGCCAATGGGCCAAGGACGGATTCTTCCGTGTCACAATCGACAAGCTCCGTCTCAAACAACGCAAGCCCACAGATAGATACTCCTTGCGGAATTAAAAAGACAAAACGGGCCGTTCCAGTTTGTCTGCGATTGAGAAGTCTGTGCGCACTGACCATATAAGCACAATGGCATACTTCCAACATCCTTGGGCAGTATGTGCGTGTTCTCGATACAATGTTGGGTGTATCAAGGACAGCTGTATTAACTGGTATCTTGCTGGCATTATTGCCGGTGTGTGCTGCTGTGCCTCCTCTCGCGGAGACATTGGCATCTCTGCCAGATTGTGCGGTGAGTGGCCGAGGACGTGCAATTGTGGAATCGAGTTCTGACCCCTGCTGCTTGGTTAGGCTCCTTGCATCACCAGTGCGGCGTTGGTATCAACATGCCCGCTCACAAACTCGACATGTCTATGCGAGGACAAGGTGTTGAAATACAATGCCACGATATGTGTTTACCTGTCGTGCACCCATCTGGAGTCACTGGGTATGCCATAAACCAACTGATGATTTTCCATTCTCGCAAACTTACCCTAGCTAGTTACGAGAAATTTGACCGAGACAGCATGCGGCGGCACAGTTCGCGACATTACGGGTCGATACGTCATCACCTCCAACGTCCTTGTCGTTGTTGCCAGCCTCATGGTTGTTCAGCGATTTGCGAATAACATCATCTCCAAAGCTGGGCTCTGGTTGGACGATTTATTCATTACATTCACACTCGCATCAAGCATCGGCTGCACTATACTCAATGTACGAGGCCTGATACCGAACGGACTGGGACGCGACATTTGGGCAATATCGCACACGAAGATCAGCCCATTCGGAATATACTTCTACGCCTCCGTCATCCTCTACGTCGTACAACTGACCTTGCTCAGACTGTCGATTCTGTTCTTCTACCTGCGCCTCTTTAGGGATGGTTCGACGAGAGCTCGCCACGTAATATTGGGCACTGCTGTGTTTGTGGTAGCGGTTGGAATACTATATCTTGGTATCGCCATCGGAGTGTGCAAGCCAATAAGCCACTTCTGGCTGCGGTGGGATGGCGAACACCCCGGGTCCTGTATGAACCTGGACGCCATCTACTTCTCCCATGCCATCTTGCATTTGATACTTGACGTTTGGATGCTGGCCATTCCTCTTGTCCAAGTCAAAAAGCTGCAGCTGGATTGGAAGAAGAAGCTTTCCACGGCAATCATGTTTTCCTTCGGCCTGTTGTATGTCTGCCCCCCATTTCCCCCCCACATATCTAACATTGCAAAGCATCACCGCCATTAGTCTTCTCCGGTTTCACTCAATCGTTACATTTTCGTCTGACACAACCAACCCTACCTGGCGCTATGCCAACGTTTGCAAATGGTCTGAAACAGAGATTTGCATTGGAGTCGTATGCGCTTGCCTGCCATCCCTACGCAAGCTGCTGACCCGCATATTTTTTGAAACTTCAGGGAGGCCATGTCGGAACGTTCCTACTACTTTTGCCTGCAAGAGTGAGATTGGGAGCGAGCCTGGCAGTCGCGGGCAACAGCAGCTCCAGACGGCAGAGCCTCAATTGAGCCCCTGCACCATCATAATCTCGCGAAGTTTTGCAATCGAGTACGAGACAGACGAGACGGCCTTGGTGAATCTGGAGGAACTGCACCAAGGCAGTTGCTTGTAGCCTTTGCTGCTGCTTTCACCGACCGAGGTTCAAGTACGAAGCAGATTCGCTGGCGAATAAAAAAGAAAAAGACAATGAATGAATTAATTGGATGGGTGAATAATTGGGATTACGAAGTAGATCATGTGTATACACTAATCTGTGTCTAAAAGTTCATATTTGTCATGGCGGTGTAATAAATCATGTTGCATATTGGAGTAGTCAGGTTGGGCGGCGGGTCTGCTTGTCAATTGATACCATTTTAGCTCAAGAATAGAAAATAATTTCAGTGCTCCTTTCTTGCTTGAGCTGCACCTGTAGTATTTTGGCATCCAAAAATTTCAATGAACCAAATGCGTATTTTTATGAGGAGGGGGAGAAATAGCTGTGACCAAGCTTTGTAGTGAGTCCACCAACCGAGTAGCGTAGTGACCGCACGCTTCGGTCAGGTTCTACAGTTACCCTATGTTAAAATATTAAAAGTTTGTGAGAACCGCATCATGAATATTATCCCCGTGGCATTCCATTAAACAGCGAGATGATCACGCTTCGCATGTAACCTTTTTGGCTTCTTTCGTTTTTGTTGTCTACTTTTTATGATAATTGAACCCGAAACAACCACAGTGTTCAAGGTCACCCCTTGAGTTAGTGCTGCAGTGACTGATTTGTGTTGCCACTCCGTTCATGACTTGATGATATCTTCAAGAACTAGAAATAACCTAAAGACAACGCTTGCCACAAGTTCCGATCGAACATTGAGAATGCTTTGAATATTTTCTTACGTCATGTACTTTCCCATCGTAGTAATGATTGTTTTTCTCAGGCCAACATTCCACAAATTTACCAGGCATCAGTACACATATCTGCCTTAGCCATTATCCACCACGTGGAGTACTGACTGTACGACATTGGCTCGATCACGCTATTTTCAGCTGCTAAATTAGTCTATGCCACATTGAAATTATTTCATAATTCCCTTGGCTATTGTGACACCATCTACCCGAAGTGTGGCCGTCGCACAGGACAGAAATTGGCGAGAGGCGCACTAAACAGGAGCTGAAAAAATAAAGGAACTCAAGAGTGCCGCGGGGCAGTACAGCCTTTGACTAGGACGCAGTTAAAATAACCTTGTTCCTTCGAAATTACCCCATTCAGCAATAGTTTATTCTTGGAGAAGGTTCTGTTGGAAGTTAGATATTAGGCATGTAACGCATTCCAGCCAAGAATCACGTAAATTTAGTATCCCCTTTGCAATATGGTGTCATTGATGCGTTAGCCCAAAGGCTTTGTCGCCTCCAGCTAGTCATCGATAATTCATGGATCGAGAGCGTTCACGGGAGTTCCAAGGCAAGAACTACCATAGCGATTGACTGACTAATACTTGACTTTGAGTCTGGTTCCACATAATTCTTGTTTGGTAGATGATCATTTCTATGTATGAGATATTTCGCAATACTCTAGGTTTGTAGATCTATGCAGATCTACGATGCTTCATTCGAGCGAGTTCTTGTTAGCCAATTCAAACCAATATGTTGCTATGGAATTGCGCTGAATATGACGAATGCCATAGTTAGGCAATGATGAGCACCGTTGGGATATGGGAAGTACTGGAACGGCAACCTGGGCTTGTCGGGTATAAGAAGACAGTCGCCCTTTCTCAAATCTGGAAACTATTGCATCTTCAAAAGCATATTTGAACAGATCCAATATATCTTCATCAACATAACCAAAACGATTATCTCTTTATTAAATCACCATGAAGGCTTTCACTTTGCTGACACTTCTTGCGGGTCTGACACTAGCAAGCCCAGTAGCCGAGAGCAATAACCACTGGGGCGGTAACAATGGACCTGTAGGTCATTGGATGAAAGTCTGCATTTCACATTCAGAACGTAAACTAACGTATAAATCTTTCGCTGGCATAGCTTCGTGTGGGAAAATCCTACTCGATCGTCAGTGTTGCTGTTCCCAGCATCTTAATCGATCTTAGTGCTGGCGTCCCGACTGGGCCCATTATCGGATAGTACTGTGCCCTTTTGCCACGGTACATGATTTCAGACTAACGGTTAATTCAAGCAACAAAAACGGTGGGGACAACCAGAAATGGACTGTCGTACCTGTTGGAGGTGATGGAGAGTACGGCTTTCGAAATGTTCAATCAGGCAGCTGGCTGGCTGCCCCGAGTAAGAAATCATTCCATTTGTCTGGGATTCTAGCATGGCTAACATGAAGAACAACAGGCGATGGTGATCAGTTGTTTGGATCGATAGATAGTCCATTCGAGACAGACTCTGCCAGGTGGACAGTACAGCCTCGAGGCAACGGCGCCTTCGTGTAAGTTTGAAGGTTTCAAGAGGTACAACCAAAATATTGATCACAAGTAGAATTCGAAGCTCCTCGGAGCCAGGTAAAGTGGTCGACCTCTCCGGCGGATCATCTGACCCCTCTACCCCAATTCTTCTTTGGCCGAGCAATGGGGGTGCCAACCAGGAGTGGAGATTTGTGATCCAGAACTAATATTGATTGCCTTGTCAAAGATAGAAGTACGGAATCTTTAGTACTGAAAGAAAGCTCTCGGTCGTTGTATGGAGTTCTCATTGGGAGTTTAAGCTCGGCCGACCGTGAGCGGGTTTCAATCGTTATACGCCTCTCCAATACAAGGTTGAGGGCAGGGATGCAGAAGCGCCCAAACGAGGTCTTTCGGAATCTACACAAACAAAATGAATTAAAATAATATAATACATTCAAATCGATGGGTTGATTTGTCTTTCATGAGTTTTTTTTTTATAGCAAATATCTTTCGGGAGGTTTTGCCCTTAAACGTGTATTGAATCATTGTACCAAGATATGGAGGATCAATACGCGACAGAAACTGTACAGGGTATTGCTCCACGCACCTTCAAGGTAGACAGTGTTAATTCTTTAGATTTGAGGTTAGAAATCAGTTCTTGGCGAGTTTCCCAAAACTTAATGTAACCAAAGAACAGTTGGCACTCCTTCGTCTTGTTTGCCTCGGTAAACGTCGGAACATAGTTCCACAATAAGAAACTCAGCCCATGACTAGTGCTCATCTGTGGAGATGACAACAGCAATGATCTTCTACGTTGGTTGGCCATGGGAAGAGATTTGTGGAGAGTTCTTACATCATTAGGATGATGCACCTTTGTAAAACCTTGCGAGTCGTAAGATCACGGGTTTCCACTCATGGATCATGTCATCATCATGGCCCTTTGTAATCCATATTTCAACTCCTGTAGCGTACAATAAGCCCAGATCCGCTCATGTTCTCGACTCACAGTAGCATTCGGCCTTGTACAAAGCCCGGTATATTCTTCTCATTTTACGCTGTCTGGAAGCACATCTTGTTGCCTGGACAGAATATCAGACTTGAAATGCGCCGAAGCAAAGTTTTAGAGTTACATCCTGCGGGATGGGAGTCTGACCCAGCTGAAGAGCTTTTCAGGCTGTCGACGGTCGACTATTGTGTTGTACAATCCTATACCAACTACGCCCTCTTTTTCAAAATCTCGGATACCGTCAAGCCGAGAGTTATTGATGTACTTAAGAGAGGTCTGGAGATTATGCTCAGTCAGTGCCGGCAATTGTGTGGCACAGTCAAAGAGCACCCAGAAGGTGGGCTCTGCTTCCACAAAGCCAAAGACGATACTGTTCAGTTCCATGTGCAATGGCTCGATGGTCCCGAGCATGAGGGCCAATATCCAACGTTTGATGACCTCGAAAAACGCCATTTTATTTCCGAGGCTCTGGGAAGTATGGAAACATGGTGTGTGCCACCAATGACATATGGTGAGAAGCCAGAGGCCCAGGCGGCCAATCATCCAAAGGTAGCCGCCTTCAAGGTAACCTTTATTCGTGGGGGGGCTGTTTTTGTAATGCACCACCACCACTACGCCAATGATGTCATGGGATGGGCGGGTGAACTACATCAGCTAGCAGAGAATTGTGCTGCTATTTGGAATTCGGACGACAACGCATCACTCCCGCCGTGGGATACAGCTTGCCTGGACCTTTCTAGGCTAACGAAGCCGGAACCTCCAGAAGAGCAGCGCATTGACGGACCTCCCCCATCTGCGCCGCATCACGACCATAAAGATAGCCAGTGGTTGCTATTTCATCTTCCTCAAAGTAAAATGAGGCATCTGAAACAGATGGTGGCTCCCAAAGACGGCGGTTACTGGATTTCAAGCTACGACGCGTACATGGCTTACATTTGGCGCCACTTATCCAAACACAGAGCCAAGCTCTTCAACCCGAGTCCTACCCAGGAAGTGATATGGGGGGAGGCTATTGATATGCGGAGGCGTTTCTGCAATCCACGAGTACCGCAACGTGTCCAGGGCAATGTTCTATATTTGGCATTGAGCGAGCAGAGCCCAGTACCAAAACTTACTGTTGAGGATGTCATATCGAAAGCGCCTCTGTCAAGCTTGGCTTGGTTGGTTTTTTTTACTTTCAAATTCTTGTTTGGAGGCTCCATGTCCACTCGCCTCCAACCTTTACGACTTAATGCTAATTATTTTACAGGTACATCCGCCAGCTAACCAATGGTGTCACTCAGGAGTCCCTAGATGCCGCGCTTTGCAATCTTGCTCTGGTGCGCGACAAGACGACTCTATCTATTGTGCCTGATAGGTTTCCACCTATGAGCAACTTTACGACCGACTGGCGAGATACCCGGCCTTGCGATGCGGACTTTGGCTTTGCGAAACCGCACGCGTTTCGGCAGCCGTACGATACTGTCCTTTCTGGCTTGACAGTGGTCTATCCAGCGCGAACGAACAGCCCACCGGCGGGCGAAGACGAGGGCCACGAGTTTTTGATCGCGTGTGAGAAAGCTGTCGCGCCCGACCTGATTGCAGACCCGGAATGGAACAAGTATTTTGAGTTTAGAGGTGCTGAAGGAGAACACGCGGGAAAAGCAATTGAATAGGACAGGTCACGAGGCAATTCGCAGCTCAGCTTGCATGGAACATGGCCACCGATCTGCCCAATGCGCGTTTCGTTTCAAAGGGCTGTGTGGCGGCCCGACGGCCAAGTCCGCTGCAAGGCAGATTATTGAAAGAACGAATAATATTCTCCTCTCCAAAGGCCCAAGGGCAACTGAATCCTTGCGTCATTCAGCCACCCACGACTTCATTGTTCCCTGCTTTGCATCGCCTCCCATGATGACGTCGGTGACTTAACCAGCCCCAGGCTTGGCATCCTTGTCCTGGTTGCTGATTCCGCGCGCCAGTTTTAGCGCTGCCGAATATCCACTTTGCAACCCCCAGACGGGATTTGCGGCTGCTACTGCAACCTCGACAGCTGCAACATTCAAGGCTTTGGACCTTGGATTCATTTGGGGTTTGATATTCAGAAGTTTGTTGAGTATAAATTTTACCAAGCATTAATTGCAGCGTTCCACATGAGGTTTTTAACTCCCGCCGCAAACACGTTACGAGTCACACGTCCAGCTATTCGCGCTGCACTTCTTGATTCATTTTCGAACAAACTCAGATGTACTGCCCTGCAAGAGCATAAAAGAAAGGCTGTGCCAAAACCCAATATCACAGATGCTAGACACGGCATTGCCGGCAGCGGGCTTTTCGTTAGATTATTGCCAATTTTTGATCCGTTATAGCCGTTCCTTGGCCATTCTTGGTATGACGTTATCGTGGTGCCGGTTACCCGAAAGAACCAAATTGATGATTACACGACCAGAGCGAGCACAAAACACCATTGAAGAGGCCCACGACACCCCAAATGGCCGATAGCACACACATTCGACAGCGAAAATTACACGGGGGAAAATGGTTTCTGACCACGTATACAAGCTGTGCAATAATGCCGAAACGGTGAGCTCGGTTTTAGGAGAGGACCCGACGCTGGCACCGGGAAATGTGGTCAAACGCCTCTATGGACACCTCCCGAAGGACTTACACCGCACCCTCGACGAACGACCAGATGCATCATCAGATTCAGTAGAAAAGGCTTCGAAATGTGGAAGATGGGGACCCGGCGCTCAGCCAAGTGCTTTATTTCTGCAAGCATTCGCCGACGCATTAAATTGCCTGGATGCGGACCCTATGTCGGGCATTGTGTCGCCGCCGCTGATGGGCTCCCACGGAACAATCCCGCTGACAGTTATTGCGCCGTTGGCGGACGTTATTCGCCACTGCTCGAATCTCATCGCCCGTGCCGAAAAGGAAGTATTTTTCGTCACTTGCGCGTGGTCGCCATCAGTGGCCCAGCGCCTGGTCAGGAATGCTTTGATTGAGCTGTCGCGACGCGCCGGGAAGAGGGGGCAGAGAGTGGTGGCCAAGTTTGTGTTTGATAAAGCAGGCCTTTCAAACATTAGCGACACGCATCAATACGTGAAGCCTTCCACTTATACGGCCAAACCCATCCAGCTGCCTGCGCCGGAGGAGATCCCCAACATCGATCTCGAGGTTCTCAGTCTGCACAAGCTTCCGTTGGGGACCCAGCACGCCAAGTTTTGCGTCGTGGATAGGAAGATCGCCTGCATCATGAGCAATAATATAGAAAACAACGACAACTTGGAGATGATGACGCACGTCGAAGGGCCCATTGTTGATAGCATCTACGACACGGCGCTGATTACGTGGAGCAACCCGCTGAACACCGTTCTCCCATCGCATCAGACCCCGGCGGCTGAAGGGGGTCTGCCAACGTCCGTTCACGAGCCACTGTACACGGGTCGTGATACTGGCCGTGATCCCGCAGAAATTGCTCTCAATGGCAAGTCTCATCCAGAATTGTTGGAGCACATGCCTGAGGATCCGCACTACGACGAGGATCTGAGCAGCGAAATCACGCGGATGCAGTCTTGCTACTCGTCAAAGCCTAACGAGACCCATCTACAAGCCATCAACCGTCAGCTGAACCAGTCCGCCAAGAATCCCGTTGACTCAACCGGCCCCGAGATCCCCGACGGGCAAGAAATGACGCCCTACATATCGACCATGACCACAGAGCCGGTTCCAATGGCTCTTGTCAACCGGCCCCCCTACGCTTGCATCGACTCCAAAAACGTCTTCGTCCCCCAGAATGAAGCCTGGTTTTCACTGATTCGACATGCCAAGAATAGCATATTTATCCAGACACCAGACCTTAATGCCGCGCCTCTGGTCCCCGCCATTGCCGAGGCGCTGAAACGCGGTGTCGAGGTGACGTACTACGTTTGTTTTGGGTACAATGACCTCGGCGAAATGATTCCGGGACAAGGCGGGACAAACGACCAAGCGGCCCAGGCGCTGTTGGCCTCTTTGCCGCCCGACGGGCCGGAGCGCAAGCTACTGCACATCTACAACTACGTCGGCAAAGACCAGGACAAGCCGATACACAACTCGTTCAAGTCTCGCTCATGCCATATCAAACTTTTGATTGTGGACAACTGCGTGGGCATCCAAGGAAGCGGGAACCAGGACACCCAGTCGTGGTTCCACAGCCAGGAGGTCAACGTCATGGTGGACAGCCAAGAGATTTGTGAGAAGTGGAGAGAAGGGATCGACAGGAATCAAAACACAAAGCAGTTTGGGAGAGTGGCTGAGGACGGCATCTGGAGAGACAAGGACGGAAAGCCTGGCGAGGGTTATATGGGTAATCCTGGGAAAGTAGAGGGGCTTATCAAAGGCGTCATTGGGATGGCCAGGAAGATGGAGGGCATGGGAGGGGGGGCATAGGCGTACGTGAATTTATTGATTGAGTATTAATTGTCCATTATTCATTCCGTACGGCGGGGGGCCTAACGCTGAAAAGTGATTTGACCCAGCTGGGGAGGGGACAAAGGAAGAAGATCCTTTTTTACCAACAGTGCCTGTGGAGGCTGGCTGGCTTCCAATGAACCAAGAGTAAAGTTGAAGGACAGCCGAATCGTACGTTGGCACTTCAACTTCAAGGGAAAATGCCCCAAAACATTCGTTTCTAAAATTGCCCCAATGCTACCATATATGATTCGATCCTAAAAAGCCTCAAGAAACACAAAAAGCAAAAATGAAATTTTCTATGCGTGATCTGGGAATCGAACCCAGGGCTCCCCGACGTTGCTCGGATGGCAACGGAGAATTTTACCACTAAACCAATCACGCTAATTGGTTGGTTAAGATGGCGAGAAATTGGTATAAAAAGCTAGGCGTTAGATGGCGTTAGATGGCTTAGTCCGAGTTCAATCATAAATTATCGTCAGACTGACGTTACAAGCCGTTTTGCGGATATATGGGATATCTGCCCAAATAATTTCCCATTGCATACCCTTTCATTATTCTTGAGAGCTGAAACCAATTGACAATTTTGTCAATACAGATGACGCGGCCCCTCGCTCTCAGGATATAGGTACGGTGCCCAGGCCCCTGTCTTAGCATTCGATCTGCTGAATATATAAATGTGAATCATTTGTATGCCTCAGACAATAGCAGGGTCCCCATGATTTGAATAAATAATGCCAGATATGGGATTCGGGGAAAAGCCGAGACACTATCACCAGCCACCTTCTAATAATCTTGGGTACTGGACGCTCATTCGAAGAACAGCGGCGAATGGACCAAAATACCTTGTGCGGGGTCAATTACTTCCCTCGTGAATTCCAGAATGAGAGATGCACCAGATCAGCCTCTCCACAAAAGTTCAGATGACAAATACAATCACCAAGCAAGCACCGGTGGTTCGGCCGGACAATGGCGAAAGTCCGATAGTGAGTGAGTATTTTAATCGGCATCCTAAACTGGGACTTGGGCCATCAACAATTTGTTCTAATCCGCCTTTACTACTGAAATTCGTTTCAGTTTAAATCACTGTGTTTATTCAGATCACAGAGTTAACCTGCAAAGATGGCCAGCATTGTCCCGTTCAAGCTAGATATCAGCCAGGATGAAGTAGACAGACTCAAAAGAAAGCTGGAAGACACAAGGCTCCCCGGCAGCGAGATTGTTCCAAATGCGGGATCGGATTACGGTGGGATTGAGTATTGTTCGACTTGTTCCATATGCTAATCCATTTAGGCAGGGCCGTCATATAATTGGGCTGTCAACCTGTACAATGAATGGAAAAATAAATTTGACTGGTACGAGGCACAGAGTAAAATCAACGTATTCCCTCAGTTCCTCGCGAAAATTGAGGATGTGACCATTCATTTTCTTCATGCACGCGCGACCAGACCCGATGCAATCCCCATCCTTCTTGTCCACGGGTGGCCAGGTTCATTTTTTGAGTTTAGTCAAGTATGGGGGCCACTCTCCAGTCCTTCAGATCCTACCGATCCGGCCTTTCACGTCATCTCGGTAAACATGCCAGGGTACTGCTGGTCTTCTTCGCCTCCTCGCCGTGGATGGACTCTACAGGATAATGCACGAGTGTTTGATAAGCTCATGAAGGACCTCGGCTACGAAAAATACATGGTTCAATGCGGCGACTGGGCGCACTGGGTTGGCCGCGAATTAGGCGCCAAATACAGCGACTCGTGCAGAATGGTGCACTGCAACTTCGCCCCGAGCCTCTATCCCGGTGAAGAAGGGCAAACAGAGAGGGAAAAGAAACTTGCTTCTCGTGTGTCGGACTGGCTTGATGGCCATTTGGGTTATGCGGTGTGTATGAGAACACGAGTGAGTTATTCCGCTCATTTTTAGATCGCTTCAGACATGGAACTAATGGTCGGGGTCCCTCCCAGCCCCAAACGATAGGTATTGCCATTCATGATAACCCCATGGGTATTCTCATGTGGATAGGTGAAAAATATGAAGAGCTAGCCAACCCGGAGAACCAAGCAAAGCCCTTCTGGAAGGAAGCAATCCTCACCACCGTATCGCTCTATTATTTTTCCGGCTGTGCTATGTCATCGATGTTACCATATAAGGAGAATCTTAGACATCATGACTTTGCCAGAGTTGCGGCCCTTCCAGAAAATTACATCAAGGTGCCGTTCGGCTTCACGTCTCACTTTTATGATTCGCAACCCGCATCCAAGCGATCCGTTGCACGAACAGCAAACTTACGTTTTTACAATGGTAAGTATTTAAGTCTGAGCTTAAAGAAGGATATACAGTGATAATCTAACCAGAGACCTCGTCAATAGAACATGATGATGCCGGACATTTTGCTGCCCTAGAAACGCCTGCTGGGATGGTTGAAGATCTTCGAGCGTTCGCAAAATAAGAGTGGGAATATTAGCACACATATGATATTCATCTAGTACTGATACGCGATCCTTCATCATCTTCGTAGGAGAATAATGTTGCGCTTCAAAATTTAGGCTGCAAGTATCTGGTGGTGCTTTCTGTCTTCTTTTACCAACCTTGGCCGTGGATATGGATCCATGGAAAGGACTAATTGTACTGCAAAAGATAACAAGCCATCAAGATTTGATCCACCTTCAATTGCTAGTGTGTGATTTTTAACCAATCCACTACCGACTCCCATAGCTACTAGATAGAAATCTCGCCATCATTATAGCACATATGGAACCATAAACCAACATCCTCCAATCTGGGGCCCAAGTGTTGGAGAGCGATGGAAGAATTCAAAGACGGGTGTTATTCTTGCGACGAGCAAGCATCAAAGTCCGGAAAATACGGCCTAAAATCGGCCGATTACCCGAACACGAGAGTAGCATTGAGCGTCTGCCATGCGTCTATCTAGTATGGCACGATAATTTCCCCAGCTAGGTAGGAATTGCGGGGATGGCCCAAAGACTAAGCCAGTTTTCACCTAGTCAGCTCGATTGAAGGCGATACCCACAGACGCAACGATCGACGAGTGGAAGAGACTTGCTGTCTGCATACTTTGGGGAAAGACACATTAGCAAGGACGGCACAAGACGAGTGAGAGCTGGAAATAATTAGCCAATCAAGCCAAGTATTGAAGCTCTATTTCGTATGCCGTATCCCTCCAATTATATTATCCCGTACCGGATACCTTTCCTAAACTCCTGAACCTGCTTTCACTGGTTCCTTCCCTATAAATTTCCCACGGCCCAAGCCCAGCCTCATGATGTTTTACATCTATACATATTTACTTCTCTAGCTTCCGAGTCGGTTTCAAGGAGGGTTTCGCGTGGTAACAGGGTTGTCATAGTAACATGCTTTCTTCCAGCCTTACTGAAAATTGCACGTCTATGATATTTCTCTATCTGGTTATTTGCAGCGACTCCAACCCAGAAACCTTCATTTTACTGCCGGTCGTGCATCTCCATAACCAATGAAAGTAGAGCCCACCGAGCTCCTAAAAACAGAGTGATAGGTCGAACCGAATTGGTCCTTAAATTCTGTTCAATCAAAGTCCGGAATACATGAGAATCCAAGAGGTTTAAATTATCGAAAAATTACCTAGGTAAAATATACAGCCTGTTCCTTTTTCTTATATACCGCTAGTTCCACTGGGCCCTTGCCTTTCATTTTCTTATAATCATTCTCATAGTCTGTCATCTTGTAGAAGAAACACAAACATTACTTCTCCGTAGTCCACATAAAGGACTAGACTTGCAACCGACAACTCCCTTCTCATCCTCAAAGACCCCAAAGTCCCAAAGACTTTTAAACACTTCCAATCTTGCTGATGAGGAACTCGGGAGCAGTTGTAGCTGCCACTGTTCGGTACTGGTAATGAGCTGCGGTCACCAACAGACTTCCCTTGCAAACAGCATCTCCAGTGTTGCAGAAAATCTTCGTTCTGTCCTCAGGGTAGTTGGGGATGCGGCCGTTGTTTTGCTTGTTCTTAGTGTAGCCGAATAGCACAGCTCCTTTGATTTGATCTTGGATCGTCGAGTTGAGGTTCGAAACGGCGTTGCTGATGAGAGCGGAACCTTGGCTAAAAGTTTGTCAGACACGCTCTGCACAAATGAACATGATTGCCTCACCTGTAGCCTCCACAAACCACAGCCGCATTGGGACATTTCGAGTTCGCCAATGTAAACAGTCTAATTCCCTCATTGATAGAGGCCTGGGTGGTTCCAGCAGCGAGCATAGCATTGGAAACCTTGGCATCATAAGGACTTCCAACCCCCTGGACCCAAACATTGTCACTACCATAATGGGTAGTCAGGCCATTTGCGACATTTGGGCCAACGCCTACACCCTGTTCGAAACATGTTAGACGACTATAGGTTTCATGAGTTCCATTTACTTACCATGTTGCCAACCTCTGTGGAAGCTCGGGCATAGATGAAAATGACCTTGGGACACGACGAGGCATCGCCATCTTCCAACTCATTACGAGCAGAGGAAGATGTTGCACGCGATTCAACTGCCTGAACATCTCGTGACTCTTTTACAGGCAATGCAGCCGCGAGGGCCGCTCCAAGACCGAGAATGCTAAGAAACTTCATAATGCCAATATAGATGCGCGTCAAAGTTGCGAGTGATTGGGGCTCTGTACTTTTGCGTCTCTGCAGATATCCTTGCTATTTATGAAGGCTTCTCATCAATGACCGGGGTCATCTGGAGTTCCTTCTTTCTTACCTTGTTTGGCGTATCAGCCCCGCCTATGGATCCCCTACTGGGACGACTGCGACCACAGCGGTGATCCAAACCCTGGTGATTGAGAGAAGAGGAATCTGAGGGTGGACTTTCCGTATACTGGAAGCATTTATTGCCGCATTGTACCGTTTGGGTAAGAAAACGAATACCTTAATTCAACCTCCATCATCATTGGAGGTTTGACTATTCGATCTTGGCCAAACAGTCGAGATCTTGCACAGCCTCGAACCTTGTGGTTTGTTGTGGGGTTTAGATGCATTCTGATTGGATGAGGTGCCTCAGTTAACTCTTGCCTCGATCCGCTTATTTGTTTTTTTCTCTCTCGCTTAACTCACGCGATGCAACGGTTGTCTATCCATCCTTCGTACACACAGGGTCATCATCTTCATCAGCAGACCGAAGTGCTCGATATTTGAACTCCGCCATTGCTCTCGGAGATTAACACGATCATGTTATGATATGGGGAACATTGAGGCGATCCGAGTCGTTTGCTGCAAGATGGCGTAACCCCTTCGGTGTTATGAGCCTATCTAAGCGGGACAGACCCTGGGAAATTTCGATCGGCCTGGAATTAACTCTAAGCAGCCTAGCCTGGCACCTATCAATAACAACCGTACGTGTATTAAAAGGACATGTCAACTTGGCCCTCGGTTTCGCAATTGGGTACGCTTGGGTCCGAGGAACTGGTGGAGACGAGAATCCATTGGCGAAAAGCAAAAGAAATTGGAAAATGACTGGTCTTCCTGCCTGGCTACAAAAGTTTTAGGCGTCTTCGTACTAACGGCTCGGCAACAATAGTACCATCAGCAGACGATATTTTAGTACAAGACTCTATAGACCTCCGATGACTAAGTTGGCGGCAGATTTCCCATTTTCATGGGTGTGAGAGTGCTTTCAAGGCAAGTCTACAATGATCTGATCATTTATCACATATTGCGATATTTTCCACTCCACAAAAGAGGGCGCCCACATGAACGGTTCTGCACACATCACAACGCCCTGACTGTGTGTAGCTGTTGACAATACGGATTAAAGAACCAGAAGACGTACACGACGCGTAAACTAGTGATCTACAAGTCTTAATTCATCGCTATACGCTCATCTCTGCCTAATAGGTTCAAACCCTTCACACGTGGACCCTTGTCACTCGTCAATCCCCTACTGGTCCCTTCGTTTCTCATTATAAATGCCCAATGCGTGTTCATAAATTATTGCTAAATATAGCCCATTCAAGGGTCGCTCATTATCCATACAGGCCAGTTCTGGAGCAACCTTGGACAAGATGTATGTTATGCATCGGATTTGCGAATTCACCAAAAGAGAATAAAAATTAATACTCAAACTCATTGTCATGATTAATGCATTATTCATTTGTGTCATACCTGGGCATTTTTGCTGTTGGGTGATGGGCATGCATTTTGCAATGATATGTTGCACTTCATCCAATCTAAATTATCGTCCATCCCCTCCCTCCTTAAACTAGTGCATTCCCTTAATAATACCAACAATAGCTACAATCACCAGGCAATGATGTCTTAAACTTTTTCCGATACTCAAATAATAAAACTTTCAATTTCTGACCCCAGCACTAAAATACCCTATACTCGCCTAAGACGTGTCCGAAGATCCTTGGCCTTCTACCAAAACCCTCTGCCCAATTTTGATGAGATCCTCATTCAATAAGGTATCTTTATCAGATCCATTAATGGCCAGATCCAACAACGACGCAGCAACATCCTTCACATTAACGAGCGGAACGCCCACAAGATTGTTGACAAGCGTGCGTCGAACAAACTGCAATGCGTCCATTACCATGCCTTGTCCCTCAGCGCCTCCGATTAAACCCGGTTTAATCACATATCCCTCCACACGGCCTTGGGATTCTTTTGCATAGTCAAGGACTTTGGTTTCCACATCGCCCTATAGAATGTTGACGTCAGCCTCTCATCTCCTAGCAAGCAATAGGCGAAATTCGAGGGTTGATCTTACCCGCATAACGGAATAGTCGCCCATCACCCAAGGCTTCTTGCTGGGATCTCGTTCCGCATTAGAGCCGCTAGTGTATATGAACCGAAGAGGGGTCGTCTTGGTGGTTCGAAGTTCCGGCAATGTCTCAAGTCCCGTGACTGTATAATCACGGCAAATCTTGCACGCGTCATCCCAAGAAACAGTCCTCGATTTCGCGGGCGTTATGGCGACGAGCCTGTCGCAGAAATTGGCTGGTCAGATCATTTTTCGTTTACGCGCATGTGATGCAATTATCTCGCGCGGGGTACCATAGCAATAGTGGTACGTGGACGTCACTCACCAAATAACAGCATCAGCGTCAGCGAGGTCCGCTTTGACGGTTTCAGAATAATTTCCAAAGTCATCACAAATCACTGAACGAAATTTCGTGACATCAGCATTTTTGTCTAAGTTTCCGGGAACTGGTGTCTCGCGACGTGCTAGGGCAATCAGCGAGGAGATTGTCTTGATTGACAAGGCTTGGCGAAGCACTTCCGTAGCCACGAAGCCGGTTGCCCCTGATACAATGACCTTCATGATGATCTAGAGCAGCTTCAACGAGAATAGTGACGAGAGCGAGAAGATTCATCATTCAAAAACAAGCTCCGGTCCCTCTGGGGTGATACCCTATTTATTGAGTCTCAAACGCCACAGTGGGGCAACGTGTGGCTATACTTATTTTGGACAGGAGACCATCTAATGAACTATGAGACCGAAAGACAGGACAGGCGGGTCCGGTTCCGGCCTTGTGGTCGAGCTAACTCCTAAGTCCGAAACCCTACGCCCTTGGCTGAAATACAAAATGGTACATCGTGTCGATTACCAAAGTTTCCTGCAAATATTGCGTTTTTCTCCCTCCCAAGGTCGCGTTTGGCTCCCACGGCGCTGATCTGATTCAGTAGCGGATGAACGAATTACGGCTTGGGTATTTCTTTAAAAAGCTGCTTTATAGTGTCGTAGTTCTCTATGTGCCTCGAGCTAATGTTTCACCATGGTCTAAATTGATAACGAGGCGCATGAGTCCACATGTATCCTCGGAGCTGTCAGTTTCACTAATTGCCAGGAACAGGGCTTTTGGCCAATAATTATCTCCTCTTGGTAACGCAGATTGAATTGTTATCAACATTAAATACGAGTGTGTATTATGTATGCATCACCCAGCCAAAAGAACCAGAAAAAAAAACACCAGGAAAATAAACGCATTTCTATAAAGCCAAATTCCTTAAGGGGTAGCTCAAACCTGGTCTTCCAAGTAAGCACATAGATGGACCGCCAGTAGGGAAAAAAGACGGAACGGCAGCCTGTACCCAGACTCCGTACAGAATATCGATTGTTGAGTCACCGAGGTGAAGGTTTTCAACGACCTTGATGAACTTTGTGTGTAAACAATAGGGTTAGACAAAAAGTCAGTCAAAGCAATTTAAACCCTTCGACACATCCCTTAGTGCAATGTGTGTGAATGAATGGATTCCCCCTAACGGCGGGGGGAAAATAAAAGCATGTGACGTGACACATGGTCTTATTAGCGCAGGTCTCACTATTTCTCGAAATTCGCAAGCAGACTCCTGTTCATGAATGATAGGTGGGTATCATGCCGGTGGTAAACCTATCAAAGCACCGGCCAAAAAGAAAAATACAACACATGCCTTCATTGCCCTCGTGGAAAAGATAGACGCTTTAATATTCCATTTGTCATTATTTAGGCATGTCAAGGATCGTTGAGTGCTAGCCGACACAAATCAAATGCCGAGATGAGGTGTTTTATATAATTATACGTTCAATACAGTAAACGCAGCTCACTCGCACTACCACAAACAGGGTTTCAGCCCAATCACGGATTTCAATCACAAATTTCAATCACAGATTTCAATCACCAATATTTACTTTTCAAGAAAATTCTTTCTACTGTGGCTTGGATGGGGTTCAATCACACGCCCAGCTGGATATTTATCATGGTATAATTATCGCTAGTCCTAGTTTAACTCATTCTCCATGATGTGAACCAAGAAATACTGTAAAGTATCATAAATGGACTGAGTGATTAGTATATAACTCATGAATCATGTCTTGCCATCCTCTGTAAAGAAAGGTGTGAAGTGTGAAATCTAGGCATATAACAAGTTTCAATTAGCAGCCACCCAATATTACGTGTTTGTGATGATGTGAATGCTAGCATCACAGAATTAGTGTCTTGCATTGAAAATAGCATGACAATGGGACATTCATGGCGCAGAAATATTGTCACTGATAAGGCGAGATATTCATGGTAGATATAACGCGGATCCCCGCCACAACTACATTCCTAACTCATTGCAAGAAACCATACTTTTCCTGTTCAGTCAATACTGCTATATTTAAAACACATCAAAATATCATTTGAAAAACTCAGTTCTTGAATAATTGTTCACCATGGTCGATTTCCATAGCCAGAATTTCGACAAGCTTACCCAAATGCGTCGCACCAACTCTGCCTTGGATTCGATGGATTCTTCCAATTTGAATTCCACCTCCGAATATTCTAAAGGGGAACAGTCTGGCGTCGTTCGAATTCCGGATATTTTTTCTTCTTTCATGGCTGTTGACGCAAAGGTCCATCCTTCCTATGATGGCACATTGTCGGAATACCACATGGGTGTTCTTAGGTGTGTGAGCATTCACTGTGATATAAAGACACGAAGCTAAAACACCACAGAATGCTATACAGAGATGATAAAAAGAAGATCGATCGAGTGATCCAAACAAACTACCAATTTACCGCCGCTATGTGGATGCCAGATGGTACTGTTGAAGCACTTGATTTACTTTTGGATTGGCTCTTTTGTGTTAGTTTTCCTATCTTGAAGATCTTAGGATTCATTGGGACATTGTGTTCCATTGTGCTAACGCAAAGGCTCTAGGCCGTTGAATTTGACGACCGTGCGTAAAATAATTAATATTGTATAATTTCTAGATCTGGGATTTGTTAACCTTTTGTTACGTGTTCTTAGAGTTCGATGAGGGACATCTGGCTGCCGATATTGCTGGTGCCCAAAGAGAGGTAGCCGCGATTATGGCAGTGTTTGAGCCAGGGCACCCGCCTATAAACCCAACTAAAGAGCCACTCAGATATCTGTTCCAGGATATATGGAGAAGGGTTCAACAGGTAAGCACTCTGCTCCCTTAACTTGTATCCGGCTACCCCATAATTTCTAACGTTTATCAGTGCTCAGATAAAGGTGACTTTGACATCCATGATGCTGAAGAGTGGCTATTAATCACTATTTGATTCCAGTTATGCAAGAAAGATTTATCCAGGCACATAAGGAATACTTAGAGAGCCTTCTTGAACATGTCACCTATGTTAAAGACGATAAGTTGACAGATTGCGATATCCAATCATATATCGAAACGCGCTCCCGAACAATTGGAATAACTCCTGCCATTTCTATTATTGAGTGAATTACCCCCTATATTTAATTCCTCTACTCTATGATGCCGGTTAAATTCTAACCACAGCTTTAGGTGCATCACAAACGTTCGACTTCCGCATGAAATTTGGTCATCTCCATCACTTCGGACATTTAACGATGTTTCATGCCGGCTTGTCCACCAGTGCGTAAACTGAATCATTAAATCCTAGTTATGACTCTGGGATATTTCTAACTTGTACCAGTTGCAACGATATTACATCCTATTGGAAAGATAAAGTATGCATCTCAGAATCCAAACGTTCGCATTTAATACTAATTATTTTCAACCAAACTCTAGGAGCAGGGTGTTGAACACAATGTTATCCTCCTCATCGAAAAACAAGGACACTCAACTCAGCGAGCGATGGATATATTAGGCTCAATGATGCAAGATTGTTATCGTCGATGGTATGCAGCATTCTCAGCTCTGCCAGTCTTCGGCGAGGAATTGGATAAACAGGTGCAAAAATATGCTTCTGTTTGCCATAATATCGCGCTTGGAAACGCACACTGGTGGTAAGAAACCCTGGCACTAGAACAGTCACGGGCGCGCTAACAAACCAAACTAAATAGCTTTAATAGCCAGCGTTATTTGAGAGGCCAGGCGGAAAATATCCGCAGCACTAAATTGATGACTCTGAACAGGGTGTAGTGTTCTGGCTATGTTTTTATCTAGCTTGGCTGACTGCGTACGGTCAATTAGCCGTCTGGGTGATATTTTAACTCTCTCGGCCCAGGATTTCCAACGCACGCAGCCCATTAGCTTTTGATGGATCGCGGGTGCAACACTTTGGGAACGACAGGAGTAATTGGACGACTGACTGTTGGTGCTAATTCCCATCACATCCGGTTCCTTATTTGGATATTGTATTCTGAGGCAGAAATGGTGGCATTATCCATTGTTCCAATAGATGTCTTTGTATTAGTATTCGCCATTGTGAAACTTTAGATAAAAAGGAAACTACTCGGGTTTATCTAGCATCACCAGTTCTCATGACTTGCTGACTCTTCCCAAATTTAATCCGAAGATTTAGTCCCAATGATGCAACGGCCGAAAACCTTGAAATATCCCCCGCTTTCCACATCTTCCAAACGCTGAGTTTTCAGAACGTTGACAGCCTCTTCAGATTCGATTGCCCTGAAGAGACCTCCTCTCATGCCAGGTTCTATCCCATCGATGAAGACTTCCGTTGCCATGGTGCGCAACTGCAACTCCCCGTTGGATTGGAAGGTTTGCTCCACAACATCCTGCAATCCGATGTTTTGGAAGAGTTGTGAGAGATCCTCACCAGGATATGCCAACCATTCACGTTGTACTTTTTTGCCATGTATATTCTCGGGTAGCTTCTCAAGGTACACAGTGATTGCATTTGGTCCGTATGAGCATATGCACAACTTCAGTAAATCGGTCTCCTGCCATTGTAGCCAGCCTCCAGGTTTGAGCAACTGGAAAAGGTTCTGCGCAACAACCCGCCAATCATTTGGTTCCAAGGCTGTCACCAAAAATCTAACATTAATGATATCAAATTTACCATAAAGTTCATCAAACTTATCGATTGCATTAGCGACATTCAACTGGATATTACTGGGTAAATTCGAGGATGGTGGAAATTTCTCAGTGCTGATATCGAATCCAACTAGATCGACAGCATCTGGTAGCTTTCCCGAGAGGTCTTTCAGAAATATGCCTGTTCCAGTTCCAATATCGGTAATCCTGATGTGGCTCCGAGGAATAGTGATGTTTGGTTGTAGATGATAGCCTACTATTCTGGCAAAGGTCAGCTTAGGATTCTCCGAAAGCTAGATTCTTTACTTAATAAATAGCTCGTGTTGCCGATTCAATCTAATATCGCAGTCAAATAAGGCTTTCATTTTCGCGTAAACATTCTACCTGTCAATTCCGCTCTCCCCTCGCGTTAGCTTGTACGTATCGCGAAATATTGCTTGTGAAACCCTGGCCTTGCGATGCTGGGGGAAAGGGGGTATGTTGAATCTGCCTTGCGAATTTATCAATCTTTGGTTGATTATGTCCCGGAAACCTTTCTGGGGGAACATTGTTCAATTGATTGAAGTGGAACATGTCTTGGGTCGGAAATTATGATGGATCCGAATCATGCAGCAATATAAAGTCTAGACAGGTCACGTGGGCGGCACCACCATGTGCACAAGAACCAAGGAATGGTGCAATGTCATAGGTGACAATTGGTATATCCCGTGGTTTCTCTAGCATATTGCGATGAGATCCAATCCCTCCCAAGTTTATTTCCATCTGCCCTGGGACGTTAAAATCACCGCCTGAGAAAATGGGATATATAAGAACCTTAGCCATTTTAGGAATACATATATCTTGACTGGCTTTTAGTGATAAGTCTCCTCTGATTAGAGGTGCCTTAAAATGCTAGAAAGTAGCCGGATGTATTTGCTGTACTGCCAGTAGTGTAAGAGTTATTTTAATTGCTCATAAATTTCATCAACGCCACAGCGTGATTGGTTTAGTGGTAAAATTCTCCGTTGCCATCCGAGCAACGTCGGGGAGCCCTGGGTTCGATTCCCAGATCACGCAGCACAATGTCCTGAAACCCAGGTCAAACTTTTTTGCCAGTCCTTTTTACTGTTCGTGGCACAAATTTATTCATGTCCTGTATATGTCCTGTATAATCTCACGATATTCACAATTGTTGTGGAAACTAAATGGACCCCACAATCAGGGGAACGTGCATATGGCCAATTAAAATTCGGCGCTCATGCCAGAAGAAGCAAAGACTGTATCCACAACAGTTGTGAACGTTGTGAGTCTATATGGTAATAAATAATGCCAAGATATGGATTTTTCTTTTGGCCAATGCATAATTGGGTGCAATGTTGCTAAAGTTAGGGTTAATGATTTGTTACATTGTGAACGGTGCATAGTAACACCGTTAGGGTGCCAATACTGAATAGGTGTACCTGAAACTGAGTGTTTTGTAAGTTTCGGCAGCCCCGCATGGTTCAAATGCCCACATTGAAAAAACTAATTTCACAAGAAATTTTAACCTACTTGGCTCTTTGTCACTGTTGCACTATGATTTTATAATCGGCGATACTATGAGATGACAATTGAAAAAAAAAAAAAAAAACAGTACCTAAATTTGCATTTCTTCTTTTGACGCGTTTTCCCTTACTCCTCCGGGTATCCTATCCTTACCCTGGAGGGGAGGTTAAAGATACAGGGGTCTTGCGTACCCTTTCGCCCCGCCACAGCCACAGCCACAATTCAACTGACGCGGCAAGCATCCAATTGGCCAGCGCAACCCTTGAAGCAAATTAGGTTGACTCTGCGGCGCAGTGCTAGCCAACTAGAAAAACGGATGCCCGGGATGCGTCCTTATCTCTCTCACCTGGGAATACATTATCCGTAATTCACAATCCTTAATACCCCTTCCTCGTTAAAGGACACCCACCCAACTCACCCGCTCCTCAGTATGGAGGTAGTTGGCGTGGCGGCCAACATCATTGCTGTTGTCGACATTTCGGTCAAGGTGATTGCAGCATGTTCGCAATACGCGCGGCAGGTCAACGATGCCAGGACCGAGATTCAAGGCCTGCAGGACGAGGTGGCTAACCTGCAACAACTTGCCAGAAATGTCCAAAAACTACTCGACAGCCCACAGGGCCCAAAACTAAATGCCTCGCTGGACATGGCCGATACCCTGACCGAAAGCTTGGAGTTGCTCTCCAAGATAGAAGAGGTGCTTCAGCCAAATTCAAGCCGGAAACTTATGAATCGCTTTGGCATCCGGGCAATGAAATGGCCTTTCAGAAGCACTGAGACCCGCCACATAATTCAAACTATCAAGAGCTACTCAAATATGCTTGGTCTGGCGATGCAGGTGGATCAAACGTATGGACTCGCCCTCTCCTTCGTTTACTAACGGCGTTTTGACTGATGAAAAACTTTAGTGCTATACTGCTAGATGTCAACACCAAGGTTGACAGTGTGGATACCACGTTGCAAAACGTGGATGCCACACTGCAAAACGTGGACATCGCATTGCAGAACGTGGATTACCGATTGGTTTTGGACAAGCTGCCCACGGCTGCGGGGGCTTCGTACAATTCTCGCGCTGAAGAGCAAAACAGTACTTGCTTGGAGAATACTCGCGTCGAGCTGCTTCAGCAAATTGATGATTGGCTGCATAGTGACCAATCTCAGGGTGTCTTTTGGCTAAATGGCATGGCTGGCACTGGAAAGTCTACAATATCTCGCACCATTGCGACCGCATCGGCGCGTCGTGGCCACCTTGGCGCGAGCTTCTTTTTTAAACGAGGAGAGGCTGACCGAGGAAATATCTCCCGCTTCTATACGACTGTTGCGTACCAACTTCTTCGCTCACAGCCAGATCTTGCTCCTCAACTCAAAATGGCCATCGAGACGGACCCTACAATTGCAGACAAAGCAGCGGAGGAGCAATTCGATAGTCTCATTATGAGGCCGCTGCTGCAGTTACGACCATCTAAGAGCACCATTATTGTGATAATTGTCGACGCCCTGGATGAATGCGAGGGAGATCACGACATTGAAAAACTGGTTCATTTGTTTTCCCGTTTTCGTACAGTCGAACACTTGAAAATCAGAGCCATAATAACAAGTCGTCCCGAATTACCGATCCGACTGGGATTCAATGCGATACAAGGCCACTACGATGATATCGTGCTCCATCAAATACAGGAAGCCATTATCAACCGCGACATTGATGTCTTTTTCAACCATCGGCTCGCAGAAATCAAGCAGACATACAACGCGTCGGTCCCGGAGGAGCGTAGACTGTTCCCAAATTGGCCGGGTCCTGATGATACCCAGATACTTGTCCAGATGGCGGTCCCCTTATTCATTTTTGCCGCTACGGTTTGCCGCTTTATAGCCGACCGAAAAGGAGGCAACCCGGACCAACAGCTACGGAAAGTGCTGGCATACAAGACCCAAAGCCAAGAGTCAAAAATGGAGGCCACGTATTTGCCACCGTTGGAGCAGCAGTTGGCTGGACTCTCGCCGCGTGAGCAGGAGGAGGCTATACATGACTTTAAGAGTATTGTTGGAACAATCGTAGTCGTTGAAACGCCACTCTCTGCATCTGCTATATCCAACCTTTTGAATATCCCGAGAGATACCATTGATGTGCGACTTGACATGCTCCATTCGGTTTTGAGTGTGCCAGCATCCTCAAACTCTCCAATCAGGTTCCTTCACCTGTCCTTTCGAGATTTCTTGTTGGATCCAGAAAAACGAGGAATCAATCGGTTCTGGATAGATGAGAAGCAGACCCATAGCTCTATTGCTGCGGGTTGTCTTCGCGTCATGAAGAAGTTACTTAAAGAAGACATCTGCCATCTTGTACTGCCGGGAACTGAACGATCATCGATCAAACCGACGCAGGTCGCGTCTTGCATCCCAGCCGAATTGCAGTATGCTTGTCGTTATTGGGCCCACCATCTACCAAATGCTGAGTCGAGCTTTTGCGACGATCAAGAGATTTTTGACTTCCTCTCCGTGCATTTCTTGCATTTGTTGGAGGTCCTGAGTATAATCGGGCGATCCTCCGAGAGCGTGCACATTTTTAAGAAATTAGAGATGCTCTTTGAGGTACGCTTCATGTTGGTGTTCCTGGAGCAAATTTGCTAACTATGATATAGAACAGCCAGTGTCAAGACCTTATTGAGCTTCTAAAAGAGGGGTCTAGTTTTATTCAGACTAACCTGGCTGTCATTGACTCGTCGCCACTTCAATTGTACTCCTCTCTTTTGGTTTTCACCCCAGAGAATAGCATATTACGATCCCTCTTTTCGGGAAAAGTACCCGACTGGGTATCATCTACACCGACTCCGGAGTCCCATTGGGACCAGTATGGTCGAGTCTTGGAGGGCTTTAAGGAAATGGCACGTACTGTGGCGTTCTCGTCGGACTCCTCCCTTCTTGTCTCCGCCGGCGATGACGCTGTTCGTGTTTGGCGCATAGATACAGGCGAATGTTTACAGACCCTTGCGTTTGAGGGTCGGGTGGCGGTAAATGCCAAGTTCTCCCCGGATTCATCCCTGATGGGCATCATCTGCGATGACGGAATCCTGCGCCTCTGGAGAATGGACACCAAAGAAACCATCGCAAAATTCGAAGGGGTCCAGAAATTTGGCCGTGGAGACTTTGAATTCTCTCCCGATTCGAAACTTCTCGCATTCATCACTGCAGAAAGATCCCTGCGAGTGTTGCGGTTGGATACACTCGCCTGCACCCTCGAGGTGGGGCCGGATGAGTTCAATTTCACTCGCCCAACAAGTATATACGACTGGGACTTGCAACTACAAACTTTTGCCACAATCAGATTCTCGCCCGACTCCAGTATAGTAGCTGCGGTTGCTGAATGGACATGTTACTATGGCATATGGAATATTGACACTGGCGCGTGTATAAGAACGCAGTTTGAACCAAGTGCCTCCACTCAGGCTTTTGAGCCAGTAGGGATTTCATTTGCCTTCGTTGAAGGCTCTTCATTTATGATGGCTGGCGTGCTTGTGGGCCGCGTCGATACCGTCCAGATCCGATGGGTAGATACAAACGAGGTCGTTCAGACTTTGGCAGGCCACGAAGGGCCGGTCAGCATGACTCGATTCTCCCCAGACAACAAAGTTTTGGGGTCTATTTGCGCAGATAGGATTGTTAAACTTTGGAAGGTCGACACGGGGGAGTGTATAAATGTCTTCAAGGGCCACTCTGAAAGTCTTTTCCGCTTGTCCTTCTCGCTAGACATGGGTCTGGTTGCTTCATCTTCGAGCGATAAGACAGTCTGCATTTGGAAAGCCGACACAAGAGGAGCTTCCCAAGAAGAGGAAAGCCACGACTTAGCAAAATCGGTCACGGTATCCCCCGATCATGATTTTGTCGCTGCGCATTTCCAGAAAAAGACAGTATTATGGAATATGAACACTGGAAAGAGTACTCCTCTTGACAGCTTTGGGTTTGCGCCAAAGGTGGTGGCATTTTCTACAGACCCTACGGCACTAATTATATTTGATTACCCTAACTTGTATCTATTTCCAGCTGATACAGGCCATCTTACAAGAATCCTTGAGTCGAGCACGGCAAAACAAGTGTCTCCAGATGGGCGTTATATCGTATCGATCCACGGTACAAAGGCTGTACGCGTATCGTACGCGGGTACGTTCCAAAGCCTCTACAACATAGAGGAGGTTGAAGGCCAAAGGACACTAAAAAACCCTTGCGAGGTCTTGTTTTCGCCCGACTCCTCGCTTCTGGCGGTCGACTTTGAGTTTGCCCACAGAGAAGAGCCTCCAGAAATATGGATTTGGAGTCTAACCAGCCGTCATTGGGTTTGCAAAATCGAGGCTGTCAGCAACAAGATCCAACTTCTTGCCATGTCCCATGACTCAAAACTAATAGCCATATATGCGATGGCAAGAAAAGCCCAAAATCATGCCGAATCGGGGAATGTGTTACAAATATTCCATATTGAATCGGGCGAGATGGTTCAGGAGTTTGATTGCGACCTATTCCCGCGTCGACGACATGAGACTGACAAAGTCATTTTCTCGCGCGACTTCGAGTACATGGTCTCGATCCAGAACGACGATGCAGTCCTTTGGGATATTAAAATTGGCGCAATGATTCGACGCATAAATCTAGGCTTTATGCCGTCTCGTATTGATTTTAGCGATGATAGAGAAACCTTACTCACAAACTATGGTCCCATATCCATCAAGGATGCATATTCGATGACGGGTGACCTGGTCTGCACTTCAATCTCTCGCGGATCAGGATACGGGATAAGCAGTGATGGAACCTGGGTGATGTGCAACAACACCAAATTCTTTTGGCTGCCGCCCAGATATCGTCCAAACTATTACGATTGTGCAGAGGTCTTCGGGTCGAATATTGTGGTTGGATCCAGGACCGGCAGGTTGCTTTTTTTCAACTTTGCCATCGAAGGCTTGCTGTCAAGGGTGGAAGCTGTAAAATAAAGGTGCTGATCGGAGGCTCTAGAATGGAATATAATGTAATATAGGATTGCAAAATACAATGCATCGCATGCTAGTACACATCAATATCCTACTTTGTATATTGTCGCGCCGTGAAGTACCAACTTTTCTGTTGGCTACGTGCAAACACTATTTATCGGAGTACTTGAAAGAAGCAGAGGCTGTTGTGTTCATCACAAAGTAGACAAGTCACCGAGAACCATGGAGCATACAGCAAGTATGAAGTGTGAATAACCTTGCGTGTCATTTAGTGGCTACGGAATTAACACCATTTCATCACTGACATAGTTTAGTACTCCATGGTCAATGCGTAACTTAAACCCCCCCCTAAAGTCGGCAACCCTGTGGTATGCAAAGAGAAGACTCTGTCATTTTAGCTCAGGCCGACTGCATCTTCCGGATCTTGGCAGCGAGGAAGTCGGCCGCCTTCCCGGCGTCGCGGCCGTAGGAGAGGTGTGGTGCGCGATTTGCAGCCTTCAAGTTTCCGTCACAAACCTCGTCGCGTGGGTGATTGGCACAAAAGATCTTGACCTTCTTCACGGGGAAGTGGGGGATGCGTCCCTTGTCTGGTCGGTTCTGGGTGTCACCGAAGAGAACAACACCGGCAATTCGGTCGATGGTCGGCTGGGGGATGACCTCGAGGGCGCGGTGGTTCAAAGCGGCACCTTGGCTGGGAAACGAATCAGTAAAGAGGAATGTTGCGATGAACTGTGTACTCACGAGTATCCTCCAGAGACAATAACAGAGTCAGGGCAGTGGAGCGTGGCCGAGGAAATGAGGTCGAAAAGCTCCCGGACATCATCCGGGTCAGCACCACCAGGACGAATGTTGGTCGCCAGAAATGCTGGGTAGTCGGCCCCTTGGACGGCTACTTTACCGGGGAATCGCTTCTTTAAGCCCTCCGCGAGAGAAGGGCCAATAACGGCGCCCTATTGGAGTCAGTGTGAAGCTAGACGACCGAAGACGAGATTTCGTTGATGAGACTTACCATGTTGCCTGGCTCGGTGGAGCCACGAGCAAAGAAGAAGATGATGTCCTTGCACCCGTTCTGCTTGAAATCGTTGGCGGTGGTGACGAGAACTTTGGCCGAGGAGTGTGCCTCGACAGAGACGGAGGCATTGGTCTTGACAAACGCCGGGGAGGCGAGAGCCGCAGAAAGGAGGCCGAGGATAGTGATGAACTTCATCGTGATTGAAGTTTGGTGAGAAATAACGCGGAAATCGGGAACAATTCTGGTTGATCTGGGATTGAAGAAGGTATGAGAAAAAGAGGTGGAGAGCAAGTCGGGAGAGAACAGGAAAAAGAAGGCTCATGTTTATGGGAGAGGTGAGGGGCCGTAACCTGTGCAGTGAATCACTGACATGAAAAATGGGCGCACTTTCGAAATGAATCAAACAAGGCATACTTGTCACAAGGCCCATTAAATGCCTTGATTTGTGCTTTTGAACCCCACACAGCTAATGCAGCGACATATTGTATTACCTGTTCACTGGCATAATGAATGGGAAAGGTCCTTTGAGTGATTCAAGGCTATGACAACAAACCAATTTATGGCGTTGAAAAGCCAAGAATTTTATGATCTCACGCGCAGAAGCCAATGGCAATCGAGTAGACATAATACCGCGAACCCTCACAGCTGTTAGAGCTTACTGCCTATTATAACAATTATTGATTTTTTGAAATGATATCATCGACACACTAATTAGAAGTTATCAGTCCTTAGTAAAGTAGAATTTAATGATTTATATTTAGTTAAAAAATAAGTCGGAGGCTTAACTAGGGATTTCTAGGAGTATATATGTAATAGCACCGATGTAATTAGGGAGGTTAGGTGAGGGGTGTTGTATTGACTCTGGGCTACAGGGTGTTGACAAGACGGAAGCTTGCCCCGCTTTAGTAGGCACAGTAGGAAAGGTCAAACAATGACCAGGCGAAGACCCAAATGAATTAGGGAGAATAAAGACGGAATGCAGTCCTCAGCTCTAACAAAAAATCTCTGCCGTGCTGCAGTTTCTTCCTGCTGCAACTCAATCAACTGCATATCGAGCAATAAACACTCCCGACGTACTCGTGGTTCTTGGTAAAGAACGACCAGAAATTTGAATTGCAGTGATGTTGGGATTGTTCAGCGTTTTTACTACTTCCGGGCCTTGCAAGCTCCAGACGGTACGTAGGCGTTGCATCGAGAGCCTCGGCAGGTACATCTTAGCGAAGACCCCCCGATGTTTTGGCAGTCCTGCCGACGAGCTTTTAAGGCAGCACCAACCATCTGACACGATTGGGTACATTGAAAGACTCTCTCTGACTTGGTGGCAGGTGTATAGCTCGTAACCTTGCACGATGGGCCGGACTGAGCGACCGCAACGGTGGCAGAGAGGAGAGCGAGAGTAGCGAGAATTGAGGTCTTCATGGTGGGTGATTGGCAGCCTGTCGTGCGAGTAAAAGTTGGAATAAAGAAGACTAGTTATAGATGTTTCAGTTGCGCTTAAAAAGATGCTGTGAAGAACGCTTGCCAAAATGCCTAAACGCGAAAGAACCCGTCTCTCTTATGTGCTTCAAAAATGTCCAGCTTCTCAAACGCGAGATGTCAGCGGCTCATACATGGCGGAATCTCGCTAGTCTTAGCTCCCCGCTAGCTATGCCGAGCTGCCAGCGAGCCGGGTATTGTCTTTTACATTTTACTGACTCATGAAATGTCTTGCCTGCTAATTTTGATCATCGTTCACCGTCTTCAACTGCCCGTGCACGGCGTTTCCCCGGCGTGGCTGATTTGGTCAGCGATGTTTGGTAGCTGAGCAAACCGGAATTGAGCAAGTTGCGGTTAAATGTCGACAATGGCTGTAGATACTGTAGATCTTGATGGGACTTTCTGGGGATTTATTGATCCAATATATTTAACAATTATTTTAATAATGGCAGCTTTGTCCATGCGGGACGGGTTGAGGTATTCGTAACAAGCCAAAGCCAACCCTCCCCTCAACGCTTTCTTGGTCTCACCCAAGTCGCGCGATTGGTTGGAGTGCATGAGCTCATCGCCCATTTTCCACTAAGTGCCTAAGTAGAGTCTGGACCGCCACTGACAACCAAAAGCGGGCTTCACGTCCCAATCGCCAAGACAGTCCCAAACTAACCCGTTCTGCCACATATGTGCGGTGGTTGCGCCAGTCAAAGCACCAGCAAAAACGGGATTTGCAGCTGAGGTGTTCTGAACAACATCCTCGCCGAGAGTTGACTTCAAAGCGTGAGCCAGCCTGGGATCACTAACCGTGCCACCCTACAGGATTATCTGATTCACGTGACCGGGAATCTCCATCTGGAAATCGGGGTGATTCCAATCCGGATCTATGAAGCTAGTATTCAGTTTTGAGAAGTCCCATTGCGATACTGGCTTCGGGTACATCCATGGAGGTTCCACAATTTTCCGGAGGGCTTTGTCAATATCGTCCCAGTGTGTCGGCTGCAGGCCATTTGCGGCGCCGAGATCCCGCCGGTAGTCCTGGCGTAGTTTTTCAGGCACCTCGTCCTCAAGCCGGAACAGATCAAGGTAGAGGACTGACCTGCTATAGTCAACAGCAAGGATAAATTCTTCATCTGCCTTGGGGTCAACAAAGCCGCGGGGGTGGTTGGCAAACAAGGCTGCTGCGGCGACACTCATTGGGGCCCCGGTTTGGCGGAGTCCAGTGGCAGCAAACGACTTATCGATCATGGTACGTTGATACTCTTGGTCCCTATGGGGAATAATGATATTGGTAAGGCAGAAAGGGGTCTCGAGGTAAGCTGAAACAGATGCCTCAAGGGCTTTTAGGAGAAAAAATGTGCTCTCAAAACCTGCCATGGCTGTCCCATCACAGACCCCGAAAGTAATTGGTGCTATGGCTGAAGGTAGCAAATCACACAGCGGATGATGCTGCGGAGATGTATATCCTGGATCTCTTCTCATGAAGGCCTTGTATGCTGGAAGACCCTCTATGTGAGCCACGTTCACCGTCGATTTGTTCGGGAAATGGATTGCGGCAGTTCTGTGTTGGATTAATTAGTACTGGCATGGCCAGCTTTGCGATCGTTACTGGATACACTTACCCATAATCGGGGGTCAGATTAAATGCAATGCCAGGCATCTTCGGACGCCCGGCTGGAACTAATAAGACCAAAGGAAATAGCAGAATGGAATATACAAGTGCCCGCACCACTGAAGCGATCATGGTGTAGTAAACTAGGGGGACTGGAATATGGAAGCAAATAAGGATGGTGCGTAATTAACACGGGAAGGTGGTTTAGTGTTGGGATGAGGTAATCTGGCCTTTGCTGGCGTCCATTAAGGTTGGTATTGGAGATGGATGGTCCACAAGGTTCAGTTCAGTAGGTTTACTGTAATTTAGGCTCTGCCAAAGAGTCAGATAATTTTCGCTAGGTTGTAAATCTGATGATGGATGAAATATAATGCTTAAGAATGCAATGGCATTAAACGAGCCGTGTAGTGAGATTATTCCGAGCATAACACATGATTTAAATCGATGGACAGAGTGAGCCCAAATATTTCCATATCTATCTAAATTGAATATTGGTTGGTACTCTTATCTGATGAGTAGCAATAGGAAACCTAGATGCAAAAGCACCGATTGGCACCGTGGATTGTGGAATCTCTCTTATCTTGGAATTCATTATCGAGATAATATGCTAAACGCGTCTAAAAAGAACACTACCAGCAGACAAGAGTAGTTACGACAAACACCTAATTATTCCAATTTTTATGAACATATCTGGTTCCTAAATTTTGCTACATTGGTCACGAGATGACATTTCTGTTTCTATTGGTCTGACACTTGCTGAGTCATTTTTCTTTTTGGGAAGCTGAAGTAAATTGGGGGCCAGACACGGTGGTTGCCTAACCAGCAAGGTCTAGGTGACATCCTGGCTTATTCTCAGACATCTGCGGCATTTTCTTAGTACCAGACCTCAATATGACAACCATTAAAAATTCTCAAGACTGAAGAAATGTCTGAATCCAAGAATTTCCAACTTTTCCAAAATGTTTATAGTTTACCACCCGATGATACGGATCGCGCAAGCCGACTTTACGAGATTGGTTCAAAGTTTGAGAATAATTACCGAAAGTTGGGAGTGTTGGGGGACCTTGATGACGCCATCAAGAACTACCAAGATGGCATCAATGTAACAGCCAAGGATCACCCGGATCGGGCAAGCCGACTCTACAAGCTCGGAATTGCTTATAGGGATCGTTATCGTATGAGAGAATGGCTAGATGATCTAGAGAAATCAATCCAGATATTCAGAGATGCTCTTGAAATTATACCTGATGATTTTCCAGACCGACAGAGAATACATCAAGCTTTGACATTTTCGTTAAAGAATAGGTACAATACAGCAACGTCAGCAGCGGATAAAGAAGTAGCTATGAAGCAATACCAAGATGCTCTTAGTACAATACCCCCAGATAAGAGTCCTGACCAACAGATCGAAATTTTCGAACTTCCGGCCGAGTATAATGGTTGTCAAACTGCAGCACCTGAACCCAAGAAGGTGATGGGGAATACAAAGACAACTATACAGAGGCTACATGACGCTCTGGATGCAATATCTGAAGATGATCCGACAAGGGCAACCAGGCTTTTCAATTTGGGAATGGAGTACCAGGAAAGATTTCAGGATTCGAAGATTATAAAAGATATAGATATGGCTATATCATTGCTGGAAGATGCTTTCAACAGAACACCAGTGGACGATATAACTCGACCATATCGACTTTATGCCGTTGGGATGGCATACACAGATAAGCAAGCAAACACAGCAGCACTCGGTGATATCGACACGGCTATCGAAAAGCTGAATGCTGCTTTGGATCTAATACCGAAGGATCATATGAACTGGCCAGATCGAGTTCACAGTCTTGGGGTCGTGTACAATGATAGGCATAGGAGAACGGGATCGAATATTGACCTGGACAAATCCATCCGATTCTTCCAAGATGCGCTTGACGCCACACCAGAAGCTCATGAGTCTCGGGCAGCTCGACTTAAAGCTGTTGGGGTAGGGCATCAGAATAGATACATAGAAAGGGGAGACTTGCAAGACTTGGACATAGCGATTCAGTTATATCATGATGCTGCTGAACTAATGCCAGATCATCAGCCCAGGAGGGCACAGCAGCTTTGCGACCTCGGATCTGGGTACAGTCTTCGTTACATGAGAATGGGAGCAATAAGAGACTTGGATGCATCGATCCGACTGTTCCGCGATGCACTTAATTTGACAACGGAGAAGAGCCCGGACAGAAAGGCACGCCTTTCTCTTCTCGGCACTGCGTACAAAGACAGGTATCAAAGAACAGGAGTCGCAGAAGACCTGGATATGGCTATTCAATTACAAACAGCTTCCCTCAGTGAATTAGATGGGGAGGCACAGCACGCACGAAGGTTGTCACACCTTGGGTCAACTTATATCACTTCATTTCGAAGGACCAAGGACATGGCAGATCTTAATACTGCCATTAAATTATTGAAACATGCCCTGGCTATTACACCGAAAGACCATACGAACAGAGTACAGCAACTTTCTATTCTCGCGTTGGCATACGGGGATAAATATTTTAGTCTTGGGGTATTTGAGGATCTCGAAAAGTCTATTCAATTATCCCTGGATTGCCTTGGAATGATGTCGGACAACGATCCGGCACGGGCAAATGAACTTCTTAGTTTGGGGCTAAACTATATCAAGAGGTGTGACAAAGTAAAGGATATGGGGGACATAGATGGTGCCTGGGCATCGATAGGCGCTGCGAAAAGCTTCCTATACGAGGCTCTTCGTCATTCCCCTTCCAGTCCTTCGCCAAGGTTAAAGGCTGGAAGATACTTGCTTTTCATACATGCAACGGACAAAGACTGGCCCTCGGCTTATGTCGCCGCTTCTGAGACTGTATCTCTGATCCCCTTGCTGATGCCACAGACTCTTATGGACTCCGATAAGCAGTATTTGGTATCCGAAATCACAAGTCTGGCCTCCGACGCTGTTGCAGTGTCCTTATTGGCAGAGAGGTCGCCATATGAAGCAATTTGCCTCCTGGAACTTGGCCGCGGCGTCATAGTTGGCTCTTTCAGCGAGATGCGAACCGATATCTCCGATCTTCAACAAAAGCATCCAAACTTTGCTGATGAATACAATCAACTCCGAAGTCAGTTGGATACGATATCAGCACCTTATGTCGATACTTCTACAGTATGGACAGAGGCCGACCAAAGGTACAGTGCGTCTCAAAAACTTGAGAAGCTCGTTGAAACCATTCGAGATCTACCTGGGTTCGGTAGTTTTCTTTTGGCACCGACAGAAGATGAGCTAAAAGCTGCTGCGGCAGCTGGCCCTGTCGTTATAGTTAATGTCAGCCGACTTCGCTGTGACGCAATCATTATCGAGAAGAACAAGCTTAGAACTCTCCAATTGCATGACCTCAACATTTCCGATATTGAGCACCATGCCACCGAGCTGAAGTCTGGATCGGCAAGCAGAGAATTGCTCGAATGGTTGTGGGACACAGTTGCAAAACCCATCCTGGATAGATTAGGGTTCACAGAAACACCAACTAAGAACAACTGGCCTCGTATTTGGTGGATACCAACGGGTGCTCTTGGTAAATTTCCGATCCATGCTGCAGGATATCACAGCGATAACTCCAAACATTCAGTTCTGGACAGGGCAATATCGTCATATGCCTCCTCTATGAAAACACTCATCCACAATCGCCAGAGACGTACTGAAGCAGACTTTAGCGAAAGTCATGAAAAAGCGGTTCTTGTTGCAATGCCAGAACTTCAATATGCACCGCAGGAAATTGACGAGCTGGAAAATGTCTGCAAGTCCCTGGATCTGCAAATCCTAAAACCCCAGACTTGTCGAAAGGACATCATGTCGGCTCTTAAAGGGTGCAAAATATTCCATTTCGCCGGTCACGGGTGGAGTGACACATTGGACCCGTCAAAGAGCTACTTGCGTCTGAAAGATGAACGCTTAACCGTATCAAACCTCTTTGAGATTAATCTTCACAGCCGACCGCCATTTTTGGCCTATCTTTCAGCTTGTGGGACCGGGCAAATCAGTCACGAGGGACTCGTAGACGAAAGTCTGCATTTAATTAGCGCATGCCAACTGGCTGGGTTTCAAAATGTTATCGGCACCTTGTGGGAGGTTAATGATAAACTGTGCGTGGATGTTGCAATAAAGAGCTATGAGTGGATAAAAGAGCAGAAAACAAGCCCTGAATCGGCGAGCGAGGGTCTTCACCATGCAGTCAGGAGTCTGAGGGATACGTGGGCGCCAAAGAGCAACCCCAAAGAAGATAGCACTCAGACGGCCGCTCCCAAGGATCATGAGGTGTATGAAATGGGTATCAAGAGTCTGGGCCTAGGTGAAGAGCAAGCAAGATCTTCAAGACATGCAGTACTATGTCAGACGGACGATACACCAATGCGTTGGGTGCCATTCATCCATTATGGGGTTTAGAACAGCCTAAGATCAATAGTGAGGGCGAATAATGCTGCGAACTCACTCTATAAATCACGCCATAACTACTATCTCACTCTATTACAATTATTCATTCTGCTGTTGTGCTTATGTACCACGCTCTCTAGATAATAAATTAAATTGAGTATTTTGAATTAACCTCCTTTGGATTCCTTTTATTCTGAAAAAGGCTCCCTAAATATAGCTACAGGCTTTTGTCATGTTCTTGGCGATAACCCAATCGGTCCAGGACAGTTATTGGTTGGCCAGGGTCACGGGTCCGCTGGCACTCTACCTCCATAGGCACCGTAGGCACCCGCAGTCGACTGTCAAAATAACAAGTTGTCATCAACTCTTTCTTTATGGAATTCGTTTCCTTCGATCAACTGTCCCGAAAACCTCAACTTATTATTAAATTTTGTAATAAAACGCTAGTATTCTTCAGAAAAAAAAAACATTTTTTATTAGATTTAGAACCCTCCCCGCCATTGCATCACCAGTACGGTCATCAATAATGCCACGCCCACACCTCGTCCACTGTTGGATATTACTCCCAGTTATGGTATCTATCGCAGCATATCTCTATATTACTCCCGCTCCTTTGGTTGACCAGGAGCGATTCCTGGATGGAGCTGGAACCGAGAGAATCCCCGGTGTGGGGTTTAGTCTCAGCCCCGATTACGGGTGAGCAGGCGGTCGTATTCAGATCTGCATACACCAAGCCGCTATTGCGAATATAAATTGCAGGACGGCAGCAATACATTTCCCCAATGGCACATCGATTCCTGTAAGCCGAGCTGAAGGAGGTGAAGCATATAAAGAGTTCATGCGCCGAAAGGTCGCGCCCCAGGAGGGCGCTCATGATTCGGACCTTTATGCTGTTGAGTCTCTGGTCCGTGTCCTCCAAGTCTCAGTGATATCACGTTTGGGCTCGATCTTTTGCTTTTCAGATGTCAGTCTTCCTATTGGTTACCAAGGCGAGGGCTACCATCAGCATATTGTACGTGAAGCATTTGAGAAAGTCGGTCTTCGACAGACCCTGCATGGATATCTCCCTGCCGCTATGACCGTTGCCGATGCCAACAACGTGACCACGTATGGCGAGGAAAAGCTTCTCCTCGTGGCAGATCGCAGTGCATATGGATGGAACTATGCGCTAGAGCTCTGCGATGAGGGGCTGTACTTTCCAATCCGCCAGGACTTCAACCTCACTTGCAGCGGCAATTCCAAAATTTGCAGGGCAGCTGCCCGGGAGGCGTTAAAGGCGATGGTGAAGCCCCCATTTGAACACCCGCCAGGCTCGGAACCGTGGAGGGGAACACCGCCGGGCATCATTCACGGAGTTGTGTTATACGGTGATATGGCAACTGATTCCGGATTTCGCGAAGATCTGGAATCTGCTTTGGGCCCAGAACTGGCATCGAGCGTCAGCGCCTACATGCCCATGTACGCCAGCGCGCTAGAATTGGCTCGAACCACGTTCGAGATGGCTAACCTATGGGAATATCACGTAGACGCGGCTCCAGGCTGCTGTGAGAGATCTGGGTGGCATGCATGTCAGCGTCCGCGCCCACGAAGTTATGCATGTTGAGAGGTGGTTACATATTGCTTCGCAACAACCAGTTACCTTGCACGTAAAACTTTGGCCAGGCGGCTTTTAGATTGCTTTAATGACATTGGCCAAGTTCTACAACAGAGAAACTTTGAAACTACCTTATAGTCCTGGAAACGAATATGATTTTGCTCGCCTCACAATGGCTCTCGCAATCGCTACATGAATCTTGCATATCAATGGTACCCAGTTAATAAGCAATCGTGAATTGGGTTTCGCTATTCTTGTACCCCAGTTCAATTGACGAAGGATTTTCTAATCACATAAGAATACTCTTAGATACAATACAACCCAGGTGCGGTATCATGCCAGATTCCAATTCATCCACTGAAAGATTGCCAGATATATCTCCTACAGCCAGGGAGATGTCATGTTTGGGCCACTGAGGTAGACATTGATTTGCATGGCCTGGAGCTCATCATTGTAATATTGGAGAACCTCAAGAGTATCACCTGTGCCTCCGGTGGGGGCGAGCAACGACATACTGCCCTCGGCTTTGATCTGCTCAATCCACACCTCCTGAGCGGCTTGAGCGGAAGTCATTTCGTTGGGGATAAAGGCAGAGACATTTTGGTAGGGGTAGACTGTGCCGGGAATCATGCCGCTAGTGACGACAAAGCCCAGTTCCTCATCAACAACCAGAGCCACTCGCGCTTTTGAGTCGGTGGGATGGTCCGAGGGCCAAGTACAACCAAGCGGGTCCGAAGAGGCGTTTCCGTAAGTGCCCGTATCGATGATCTTCCAACCAAGCTCAGTGAACTGGCAGGTATCGCTGACGGTGACCGAGAAATTGCTGGATTTGGCGAAGAGGGACTCACTAAGAGCCTCCAATGTTTCGCGGCTGGCCTTAGTCCGATTATCCGGCGGCGTCATCAGGACTTTGTAGTTCTCCGCAAGTTCAGTGGCCGAGAATGAGAAGCCATGGTCGCCGCGGGAGCGGTTGATGAATAGCTCGATCTCAGTAATCTCTCGGTTCACAACCTTGATTCGGCCACGAAGGACCGATTGCGTGACATCTGTGCCCTCGCTGACGTCCAACGAAAAGTACGCAGTTTGCTGGGTAGTGTCGATTGCCAACAGGCTGGGCGGGCCTGCCTTGGTGATAGTCCGCCACGGTGTCATCATGCCCAGTGCTGCAGGGTGGGAGTTCTCAGTAGCCTGATAGACTGAGGCCATTGGCAGCGTGTAGGGGTCGTGTGCCACCATGGAATCCAAGATTTGAGTGACAATCTCGGTCAAGCACTCTCGGGAACAATCGCTGTCCGACGTGGTTGAAACAGTCCTGTCAACCAAATGGGTAGCAGGCATGGCTGACCCCGCCACTGCGAGGACTAATACCGCCGCTGCATTTGCAAAAATAGACCTCATTATCAATGCCAAAAAAAAAAAAAAAAGGGTTGCTTTCCAAGTAAAGGATCTATGAAGGCCAAAGCCAAGGAGATGTGACTGTTGAATTCGAGATTGAAGTAGCAAAATCACAACCAGAAACACCACCGCTGATATATATAATCAAAACACCATCATAAAAACCCGGGGAATTAGGTTGTGCAGCATAGTTTCGATGATCTCGGCCGTTACCCCAGGAATGCGGGGGAAATTGCAGATCGACCGAGAGGCCCCGAATTTCCCCACGCTTCCCGAGTTGAACCATCGTCCACATGCCGAAACCCTGGACTCGGTCCTGTATATGCTCGTTTACGCGCTAATTAATGGGTATCTGGCCCATTATGAACCCCTCGGGCGATTTTCGCGTCCCGGTCCTTTGACTTCGGCTTGGCGATCGGGTTCGGGCTCGGACCACTGATGTTGCATCGCTTTTTCACTTCAAATTCCCCTGGCCAAGTACACGCGTCCATGACCGGGCTTCGCGAATTAACGCACTTCTCGCCACGAACCTACCAAAAAGGGACAGCAGCTCAATTTACGACTTCTTCATTGACCAATTAATGTTTGCCCCGCTTGAAAACTGAACCCAGTCAACAGCTGTTGTGGACACATGTTCACCACGATGCAGAAAAGAAGTGGTCCCAGATGAGGGGAATCGGGTCCTTCAGTGATGGATTACGGGTTGTGGGGTTTTGATTCATGAAATGCCGATCCATTGAATCACTTGCCTTGGCCGGATCCTTACCAGAATAAATGCAATAATTGTCAAGATGACCTCGGCGAGCCATCGACTACCCCAGTCTGTCGTTGTCTTGTCGGAGTATCTCGGTTTGAGAATATTTTAAAGCTATTCAAGACCAATCTAATAGAATATTTCAGGTGGGACTTGTCGGTTTGTTACTTTTTCAAATAAGAAAACGGTTAAGAGTAACCTGCCGCAATACCGCGGTTGTACCTTTGTGTGGAAGCTGGCTCTGTTATTTGCCTTCCTAATCGGGCTGTGTCGTTATTCAACGATTCGAAATCTATTAAACATAAAGGGCAAGCTAAAAAGAAATCGCGCTACGGTTTCGTGAGAATTTGGAGTATGGGATATGGGTCGTTGTCTTCCCGCGTATAAATACCCAGAAGGGAGTAGTTACCCTTGGCATTACCTATGTCTAACACTAGCAGCCAGCCACTCAAGACCATCATGAAGTCCTTGTCCAGTCACAGCAGAACTGGATTGGCAATGCTGAGAAGTTCATATTAGCTGAAAGAACCTTTCACACCACTATCGCTTTTACCACAGTACTAACCCAAGGAGAAGATTTCAATTCGTCAAGAGCGAGCATATTAATTATCTCGGTGGCATCGGTCGCGTCCTTCACGGCATATTGGTTAGCCAAGAGATCTTCCACAAAAACGATATTGTAAAGCAGTTCTTACAGAAAGGTCACCTTTGTTAGCAAATACTAATAAGGGAACTCCTTGCAAGCTTTCTTGGTCGGCTAATTGATGTAACTCCAGCTGAGCCTCGAGAAATCGATCCGGATCAGAGCTATCAACCACGAATATGACTCCTTGGATATTCTGTAGGTGATCTTGAGCCATGTTGCGTAATTTGTATTGGCCGCTGACATCATGAATGTGAAAATTGATATTTTCCCACATGATAGATTCAATGTTGAACCCTTTCGATGACAAATTGGTCAGTCTGAACCCACAAAAGGACATTTGATGACGCATAAAATGGCGGTGAAGTGCAGGGAAAGCTGCATTGCAGTGGCATACCAATAGTCGGGATCGTTGTTACGAACTGTCCGAGCTTCAATCGGTACAAGATCGCCGTTGAACCAGCACAATCCAGGCCGGTAATGACGACGCGTATTTTTTCACGCCCCAATAAAGGGAATACTCCCCCAGATAGAAAGTTACCCATAACCAAAGGAGTCGAATGAGCCCGATGACTTGTGGTTCAATGCTGGCTTGTTGGGGATGTCCGCGTAAGTTTGGAAGTTGCACCTATCTGGCAGAAAATGCCGGGAAAATTGGTGATGAATGGGGAGAAAAGTGCGCTTGTGTGGGGAAGGAGATGCCTTGCATATCTTACGTCAGTACTACACCACCCACTGCACCTTTTTGCGTTATCAGATGCAACTCTGATGGGTGTGATTTCTAACCACTGTCTTCCGAAACCGAGTGCTGTTTCAACCAATGGCTGTTGGCTACGAAGCTATAATATCCTTACTTGATGTATAACAGGACATGTTTTATCGCGTATAGCTAGGTTTGTTCCCGGGGGCTCAACACCACCTTTTCGTGTTAACAGATCGTCATTTTCCATGACGCCACACTTCTCCCCTGTTGCGTCTCAAGGGTAGGCTCTCAAAGACAGGACAGGGCGAAACCTGCACTGGCACAGATTAACCAAAAGCGTCTCATGTCCTGTTGGACATCGTTCTGTCTCCGTCTCATTGGCCATGAAACGCACAGCCACTCTTGGCGCTGCATTCTGTCACACTCCACCCAAGTACAACGACAAAAAAGCTTGTCACGCGCCCTGGCTTTGGGTTGTATTTTGACTCGACAGGGAAATACGAAAATGTTAAAGATGCTACGGCGGGGGAAGACCTCAGCTAATTAAGTGGTCAAATATGGTATCTGTTTCTCTAACCGAGACCCTTTTTTCCGCGGACTTCTTTACGCACCGCATTTTTGTTCATTTTGGTCCATATTTATCATCCGAACCAACTTTGCGACGTGGTTTACCCGACCCACATTATGATGCGCTGCAGGTCTCATCGTGTGTGCAGGGATAATAAGCTTGATATTTCCGCCAGTATCCCCCCACTTAGTCCACGTTTGCGAATGTCACTCTTGTTTTGCTTCGTTCAAGTTTCAACTCTTGATCGACCTCATCAGACATGAACTATCATGCTGATAGAGGCCTCCACGTTTAACAGAAGGCTTGTTTTCCTTGGCATTGCCACAGCTCTTCATGCGTTATGTCATCGACCATGGGAGGTTCAGGACAACAGAACCGTAACCGATGTAGGATGTAGTATCGCGGGTTTGGATTGGTGCCCTCTCGAGCGGCAGCAAATAATCACGCATTAGGAAAGTCGCACCAGCGAGCATAGCCTCAATGAACTGATTCCCGGTTGTCGACTATCCCACCTTCTAACCGGAAGTCGCTGCCGGAAGCGTGCTGGTGTTGACACATGGACTGCAGGATGTCGATCACACTCCAACAATCCAGCCTCGCGACACTAGCCTCTCGTCCATCACAACATGTTCAGAGAAGGAAAAGCAGCAAACAGGTTAATGCCTCATTATCAATCGTTAATCAATCTTGTAACAATACGTGTCTTTCATGACCAGACACTACCTGTTTCCGTGGCGGCAAGTTGTCACATTTGCCTGCAGCCCATTAAGCTTACATATTACCTTGCCCTATACCCCACTGCCAATCTCCAGAACTCCATCACCCCCTAAAAGTACCCCAACAATCATTTTATCAGGCATTTTACATCCATATGTTTGTTTACTATCATGTGTACCAACTTCTTATCCCCTCCTTCGCCTCAGCGGCCGACTTCTCTTCGTGCGCCCAGCAATGCTGAGACCACTATTGGCGAGAGTTCTAGTGCATATCTTACCCCAGATGGCAGTACTATTGCTCCAAGCCATATCGAAGAGAGCCCTGAAGAAGCCTTGCGGCCTGACCCAGGGACTGAAAACGACTTTAAAGTTGAAAACAACCCCTTTGCTTTCTCACCCGGCCACCTTGGGAAACTTTTGAACCCCAAATCCACTGCTGCCTTTCGCGCACTTGGTGGACTTGGTGGAATTGCACGCGGCCTCCAGTCCGATTTAAGCTCTGGATTGAGTGTGGATGAAACAGGCACTGCTACATCCATCTCCTTTGATGATGCTGTCAACCCCTCGGAGAAATCCACGTTACAGTCGGAACCCTTGTCAAACTCTAGGGGAAACATCAACACCCCATACGCGGACAGGGTTCGAGTTTTCCGAAAAAATGTCCTTCCACCCAAAAAACCAAAACCAATTTGGCAGTTAATGTGGATCGCCTTCAATGAGAAGGTCCTTATTTTGTTGGCTGTCGCTGGTGTTATTTCATTGGCGCTGGGGCTCTATGAAACATTTGGCCAAAAGCACGATCCCAATGGACCCCCACCAGTAGATTGGGTCGAAGGTGTTGCCATTTGTGTCGCCGTCATCATCGTTGTCCTAGTTGGCTCGCACAATGACTGGCAAAAAGAAAAGGCCTTTGTGAAGCTCAACACCAAAAAGGATGATCGCGAAGTCAAGGTGCTTCGTTCCGGCAAGTCAATGATGATAAATGTGCATGATATTGTCGTTGGCGATGTTCTGTTTCTTGAACCAGGAGACGTTGTGCCTGTGGATGGAATCTTGATCGGAGGCCACAATCTCAAATGCGACGAGTCCTCTGTCACTGGAGAGTCTGATGCTATCAGAAAGACGGCAGGTGAAGAAGTATTTCATCTCTTAGAATCCAAGCAAGGCACTAGCAAGGACCTGGACCCATTCATCATCTCAGGCTCCAAGATCTTGGAAGGTACGTCTCTTGCCCTTTTTGGCTACTAGTAGTTTCGTATTGACTTTTCTTTTTTTTCTTTTCTATTTTAGGCATGGGTACATACATTTGTACTTCAGTCGGAATTCATAGCAGCTTTGGTCGGGTGATGATGTCCCTCAGAACAGAAATCGAGCCCACTCCTTTGCAGAAAAAGCTTGAGCGGTTGGCTGTCGCAATCGCATGGCTCGGTGGAGGCGCATCTGCTTTGATGTTTTTTATCCTTCTCTTCCGATTTCTCGGCAAGCTACCACAGGACACACGTTCAGCAGCAGACAAGGCATCGACATTCGTTGACCTGCTGGTTGTGGCCATCGCCATTGTCGCTGTGGCAGTGCCCGAGGGTTTACCACTTGCGGTCACACTGGCTTTGGCTTTTGCAACTACGCAACTGCTTAAAGAGAACAACCTTGTCCGCGTACTAAAAGCCTGCGAAACCATGGGCAATGCAACAACTATCTGCTCAGACAAAACAGGTACTTTGGTAAGTAATAATCCAAATTCTTGTGCATACCGATGGGAAACCTCATACTCTGACACACATAAATAGACGACCAATAAAATGACGGTGGTTGCTGGCACCTTTGGCAATTCTTCTTTTTCGGAAAATGACAAATCCTCTTCAAAGGAGCCTTCTATTTCCAAATGGGCTACCGATTTTGGAGCAAAGATCAAAGACCTGCTTGTTCAAGCCATAACACTCAACTCCACAGCCTTTGAAGGTGAAGAGAACGGCCAGCCTTGCATGATTGGGTCCAAGACAGAGATTGCCCTTCTACAACTTGTCAAGGATCACTTTGGAGTACAGTCTCTTGCTCAAGTTCGGTCCAACGCAAAAACGGTTCATGTGATTCCTTTTGACTCGAGCAAAAAGTACATGGCGACAGTGATTGAGCTTCAGCCCCCTGGCCGTGGGGTTCGTCTGTTGATGAAGGGTGCGTCGGAGATTCTGCTGGAGCGTTGCTCAGCTCAATTAGACTCCGATTCCGTTGACGTCGAGAGTGTGAAATCGGTCATTGAAAGATATGCAAAGCGATCGCTCAGAACGATTTCGCTAGTATACAAAGACTTTGAACAGTGGCCTCCCTCTGGCTTGGATGCTGCAATCGTTCAGCAGGGTGAATTTGATTCCATCCTAACTGGGCTGACATTGATTGGAGTCGTCGGCATACAAGACCCAGTGCGCCCCGGCGTGCCTGAAGCCGTGAAAAAGGCGACAGGCGCCGGGGTAGTTGTTCGAATGGTCACTGGGGACAATATTGTCACTGCTCAAGCCATTGCATCTGAGTGTGGCATCCTGACGGAAGGCGGAATTGTTATGGAAGGGCCGATATTTAGAAGGCTGTCAGACTCAGACATGAATAAAGCTCTCCCGAAGCTCCAGGTCTTGGCTCGCTCATCCCCGGAAGACAAGATGATCCTGGTCAACCGACTTAAAGCTCTGGGAGAAACTGTCGCAGTGACGGGAGATGGAACAAACGATGCACCAGCGCTCAAAGCGGCCGATGTCGGTTTCTCCATGGGCATATCTGGAACAGAGGTTGCGAAGGAAGCGTCACGCATCATCTTGATGGACGACAATTTTACCTCAATTGTCACGGCTTTGAAATGGGGCAGGGCCGTCAATGACGCTGTCCAAAAGTTCCTACAGTTTCAAATCACTGTCAATATCACTGCGGTGATTTTGGCCTTTATCACAGCCATGTACAGCCCCGAAATGAAGCCAGTCTTGAAGGCTGTCCAGCTCCTGTGGGTCAATCTGATTATGGACACATTTGCAGCCCTTGCGCTTGCGACCGACCCGCCCACGGAAAAGATTCTCGATCGACCACCGCAAGGGAAAAAGTCTCCCCTGATCACTCTCACTGTAAGTCAACTTCTCTTCATCATATGGATCTTAAGGCCTAACAACAATGTTTTAGATGTGGAAAATGATCATTGGGCAATCGATATTCCAATTGATCATCACCATCGTGCTCTACTTTGCTGGTGCCGAAATTCTAGGATATGACCGAAACAACGATGATGAAATGTTGCAGCTAGACACCATCATCTTCAACACGTTTGTCTGGATGCAGATTTTTAATGAATTCAACAGCCGCCGGCTTGATAACCGTTTCAATGTCCTTGAGGGAGTCCAAAGAAACAAGTTCTTCATCTTCATCAACGTATTAATGGTCGCCCTTCAAATCACCATTGTCTTCATCGGTTCTAACGTGTTTGAGATTAAATCTGGTGGATTGACAGGTGTGCAGTGGGCTATTTGCATCATAATTGCATTCATGAGTATCCCTTGGGGAGTTCTGGTGAGACTCTTTCCAGATATTTGGTTTGCCAAGATATCCAATTTTGTTGGGCGGCCATTCGTCATTGTCTACGAGCGACTGCGACAGCTCTTGTCAAAGGTTTTCAAGAAGAAAGGTGACCATGAATCAGAGGCGGGCAATGCCACAAGTATGCCTGTTCCTGAAATACTTGAGCCGAAAACTGACGGCTAAAACGCTTGGAGTTGTGCTTGCACGTCGCGTTGGTGAATGTGGCTAAGTCTCACCAGTACGGGTCAAATGATTTTTTTAGAGGAGATTAGGGGTTCAAATAACTAAGGAAATGGAAAAAAGAAAATTGGGGTTTTGAGAAAAAGTTCAAATCATGTTTAGGAAAGTTTTTTGTCTCAGGGATACTGGTTTGCTATTTGAATTTCTAAATGATGGAAGATCATTGAAAATGACTGGTTGAACTGGATGTTTGGTTAAATAGCACTGTAAAGTTGTCCAAAAAAGATTTCACTATTGAAATTACTCTCCTTTTAAAACCACTAGAAAGGAATAATTTGGGAAGACTTTCATAGTTCTTGTTTTTTATTTTAATATTGCCAACTTGATTACAAATGTTTCATGTCTCTTACCACATGAAGATTGGCATATTAAATAATCTCTCTATCCAAAAACAACTCCACTACTTCCCATTTTTCAAACTTATCAGCTACGAAACGTGGCGTTTCCCCATCATTATTTGTTATTGTAGGGTCAGCCCCATTATCCAGTAGAAGTTTTACAGTCTCGCAGTAGCCTTTCTCCGAAGCCAAGATCATTGATGTTTCACCCCTATCATTGGCCGAATTGGGGTCACAGCCTGAGGACAACAGATGCGATACCATTGCCCGACGATCGTATAGTGAGGCAAGCACTAGCAGCGTTTCTCCTGCGTGAGTTTTCAGCTCAAGGTTGGTATTGCTCTGCCGTAGAATCTCCAGAACATCAACGTGACCTAATTGAGCAGCCCAATGAAGTGGAGTCATTCCAGCGTCATCTGCCTTGTCTCTATCAGCTTCATGCTGAAGTAATAGTTCAACCACTTCTGCATTTCCTGATTCGGCTGCATTTGATAGTGCTGTTCTACCGAATTTGTCCTGCGTCTCAATATCGGCATTGTTGTCCAGAAGAGTTTTAACAATAGCGTAATGCCCAAGTGAGGCGGCATTGCATATCGGTGGTGCTTCTCCTGGGCTCGTTTGGATAGATGCTCCTTTCTCAAGCAATATCTGGACAACTTCTGTATGTGCCTTTTTCACAGCGGCCTCTAATGGAGTATTTCCCCCCAAATTTATAATATTGGGATCGGCCTTGTTGTCCAATAGAAGCCGAGTAATCTCCGGAAGCCCTTGATTTGCCGCTTGTCGAAGTGGTGTACCACAAGGGCCGAGAGCATTCACATTGGCACCTTTGCCAATCAACAACTCGATAATATCGATACATGGATTTTGAACAGCGTAGAATAATGCCGTAAACTCCTCCCGAGTTAAGGTTTCAGTCTTGGCATTGCGACCCAAAAGATATTCGACTGCAATCATGTTTCTGTTACGGACTGCCACGATCAGCGGGGTTTCTCGGTTCGCGCCCCATTGCTCAATATCTGCACCCTGTTGGAGTAATTGATGCAGGGTCTCCATACACTTGTTTTGAACAGTTAACGGAATCAGCCGTGCAGCCTGTAAGTTGCAAGCACCAGCATTAACGAGCATAGTGCCTATTGTATCGTAGTGGCCTTTAATTGCAAAGAATAATGCATCCTCATTATACAAACCCCGCATATCTCCGGGCAGAGGGTCGAATTCAAGTAATGTGGTCACTACATCGGCATGCCCATTTTCGGCGGCATGTATGAGTGGAGTCTCTCCAAAGTCGTCTATTTCATGGGCAGGCATCGAGGAGGAATTTTGTATTGTACCAGCGTAATGCAGGCTTGCCGAATTGTCCTCATTGTGCCCAGATCGTTGGCCTTTCTCGAGTAGCAACCGTACTAAAGGCTCAATGCCCCAAATAGCGGCCACGTGTAGGGGTGTAGTTTGAGATCCCTGTTTTCTAAATGAATTATATCGCGATCTGGTTGCTATTCCTTTCTTATTCTCCAAGTGTATGAATAGTGGCTGCATTGACGCTGTGATGTTCGGGATACTCTGAAGGAATTGTGACATGAGCTGACAAGTCAAAATCTTGGAGATATGAGACCCAGAGAGTTGAAGATGATGCCCCCAAAAACAACAAGCATAATCATAGAATATGTTGCATGCCTTTCTTTGCGAGAGTTCCCTATCGATTGAGCATAGGCCGCTCGCAAATGCAGTGAAGGAAATGTAGGTGATGCATGTTAGTGTGATGTGCTGATGTACTAAATCTTTCTGGTTTTGATTGAGTGTGTCGTCGCTTATCATTGATAGACTTTGAGAAGCGTGGATATTTGACTGCGAGAGAAGAGAAAAATTGGAGTCCAAGTATTCCCGGGCGGTGTGATGAATTAGATGGACATTCTCGTTCTTCTCGACTAGTACCAGCCCTTTGCATGCTTCAATCATGATTTCAGTACTGTAGAAATCGCCTTGGTCGAGATGAGAGGTGCCTAATTTGATGGACAGAGCTTCTCGCAGCTCTTGGAGAGTGAGCGGCCTCAGTGCACAGACAAGCCATTCAAGGGTCCTCCTGGCGAGGGATTGATATTCCTCTGGCTGAGCATTGATACGCTTCAATGTTTTCCCATAGATTTCTTGGTATGCATTCTTCTTCTCTGGTAGGGCTTTTATAGTGCTCAGAATATTGTTAGGTGATGCCATTTCCATGACAGAATCCATATGAAACCGGGCTAAAAGAAAGCTGCAGTGTGTTCAGCTCAGAAAGATCCTCAACGAGAACAGAAAAGCTTACATTCCATCTGCGGCTATGGGAATTCTTTTTCTTATTTCCTCCCGAAGATTTGCTTTTATTTCCGCCCTATAGTCATGGCTTTCATCTTTGATGATTTTATGCATTGAGATACGATGATTGAGATAGAGCCTCAAATCATCATCTGTCGCTCGAATCCGCACCGACTGGCAATTGTCAAATATCTTCGCGATTTTCTCTATTGGTCGAGAAGTGGCAACGAAGTTGAATCTGGTTTGCTTTTGGAGCGTAAATAGCTCTGATAAAAGATTTGGTGTTTCGTCGCATTCGTCGAGAGCATCTATCACGATATAAACCTGAGGGAATTGAGTCAAAACAAACCCCAATACATCTGTCATCTCTGTGATGTCAATTGAGTCTGAAGGCCGAGTTTTGTTCCTGTTGTGAAGCTCCGCTGCGCATGGTGGCAGTGATGGGAGCTTCTCTAAAAGCTGTGCCAGTAGAGTCGCCAAGATGTTGCCTACTGTCAGCTGTCCCTTTTGTTGAAACTCGCAATAAATGAAAGCCACGGCTGAGCCTTCCATGCAGATTTCTGACTGCAGGTGATTAATAATTATAGACGCCATGACAGTCTTTCCGGCACCAGGATCCCCATAACAAAACAGCGTTTGTTCGGGCGTCTGCAGCCATTGATTGAACTGCTGAGAATCAAGAAACCATTGCCCAGTTCCGACCTCTCGCTTCTGAAAATGGGTGTAATGCTGATCGCGCCAATTGGCAGGCATAACCCAATCAATAACTTTTCGGCGTTCTTTTGCTGTACTGTTGTTAGCATAACTGGTCTGGCATCATATGAGTGACTTGAAAGCATAAGGATTTCCAGAAATTAGATGTCGACATGTGGCTATTTACCCTTCTTTTTACCCGTAACGCTCTGCTTTAAGGCTTGAACATCATTCCCAACCTCTTTTAACTTTTGGTCCACTATCGATTTTGGTTTAGCCAGAGAAAACACAGTTAGGTTATTCATCACTTGCCTCCATCCAAAATGTTTTTCATGCTCTCTGTGGCTTGCAATTCCGCAATCTGGACCTTTTTCAGAATGGCTTTGCCATAGGCCGCTGCCGTTGCCGCAGCATAGTTGTGCCAAGCATCGTTTTTATGTGTATCTGCATAATCGCAGATCCCACGAATTACCAAGCAGGGGATTTGGTCCATTATCCCAGCTGCTTCCATTTCGAAGCAAATCGCATTCTCGTTGCCTCTGCACAAAAGACTCCGATCGTAGGTATTTTTAACAACCGCGCCCCCTGACAGAATAAGACCACGGTGAACTTTTATCTCTTCTTGGCGGGATTCGCGGTGCACAATTTTCTTTTCGCTGGACGCGCCACACCCGCTGCAATCGTTCCCTGGCTTGATATGATGAAAGGTTTCTTCAAATAGAATGTCTTGTTGTGCCTGCGGCCGTGCATAGCCTCGTTTCACGGTGATAGTCTCCAGAATCTCATAGAACGGACTTTCGTCCATCAACTCATCCTCTTCCAAAGCACCATCTGCACTAATCAAGATGGGAGGGGGTTTATCGAGTGACCCTTTCAGAACAAACCTACCGTCTGCATCATATTTCCCATAATCATACTCGATGACTCCCGGATGACCGTCTTGAGGGATGCTAACGGCGACATCACCCAAGCGGATGTCAAGCTTGGCACTGGGGATACCTCCTCCAATACCAATCATTAAAGAAAACCTAATGTTTGGGAATTGTTGCGCTACAGTTGCCGCGCACTGTCCGGCTTTAACGGTGCCCATTTGATGCGGTCGTGCAAGAACGACCTTGTGATCACCAATGCAGCCATACGAGTAGATGTAACTCTGCTGACCGGTGATACGAGGGGGATCCTTGAATCGTACGTCGAAACTATGCTTTACGGCGACAGCTTCGATAGCTAGAGCGCAAAATATAGCGACTGTTATGTCCTCGGGAGCGATGGTCTTCTCCTCGGGTGCCTGTGGTTGCTTCTCCACCTTGTCAGCGTAGGCAATTGAGGTATTTTGCAGAGGTTCCATGGTGTATACTGAAGGCTTTTGATTGCCATGCACGTCAATAATTCGTGGTTCACCATATATGACGGCTCCAGTTACACTTTCCAGCGTCTCAACGTAAAGCGATGAGGGTTGCGCAGTGAGGGCGGGGAAAGGTATGCATTGTACAGAGGAAATAGTGGCCTAAAACAAACAAGACGCATCGCACACAAGAACAGAAGGCAGAAAGATAAGATAGCGTGGCACAATGTAATTGGCTATTGCGATGGTGGCTTGGGAGGCGCAAAGGTATGCCTGAAACTAACTATCATCTTACTGATTTTATTTATCCGTAATTATCAAGTCCTCAGTATTGAGAGATGTGATGGGAAAGTTTGAAAGGAAGAAAAAATTATTATTTCAATTTATTAAATTGTAATACCTATAAGTATTACCACGAAAATATTAATTAGAGTAATAAATAAAGTAATCCCTCACATCTAGAATACAATATTTAGACAAGAAGTAAGTGTATTCTATGTGCATTAACGCTGATGGCTTTCGGGCAAGATGGCATTTTATTGGTCGCTTCCAAAGTCCTGCAACGCCACGGCATTTGTCCCACCAAATTTGTGCACCCCAGTGTCTCCAATTTTCCGCCCTGCATCCGTCCATTCAACGGAGACAGAAATCTCACGATCGAGCCTGGAGTCACAGACCGCCCAACTCACTCCCCGCCTGAAGCAGTCAATCTCAACACACGCCCCCGAGTGCCCTGGAGCCTCGAGATAGTTTCCTCGACTTAAAGCTGCTGTTAGCACCATTCACGTGCATGACAAAGCCATGGGTGCCCCTTCATCATCCGCCTCGAGCCATGCCCATTCACGAGCACCGCCGGTGCCTGAATCAGACATTCTGTACTTTGCCTACGGCAGCAATCTGCATCTTGCACAGATGGCCCAAAGGTGTCCGGGAAGCCGTGTCATAGGAAAGGCGACGCTCCCCGGGTACAGATGGCAGATCAATCAACGTGGGGTGGCCAATGTGATAATTTCGGAAGAATACGTGACCCAGGGTCTTGTTTACCTTATCACGCCAGAAGACGAAGCCGTCCTAGATCGCGCCGAGGGCGTGTCAAAGGATTTCTATCGCAAGCATTTCTTGAGTGTCGCCTTAGAGCCCCACGAACAATACTGCGATGTCAAGACTACACAGCTGGCTCGAATCCTTGGAAGCGAACCCGTGTCAGAAGACGACGACGGGGATGGGTCCCAATCGAGCCCGACTACCATTCACGAGAAAAGACACGAATTCCCGTACAGCAGGCATGAAGCAAAGGTGTTGGTGTACGTTAGCGAGGCATACACAACCGACGGTGTGATCCGAGATGAGTACATTTTACGTCTGCACAAAGCCGTCCTGGATGCTGTGGCTTTTGGCATCTCGCGACTATTTGTCAAGACTTACATATTTCCCCATCTTAACCATGGCGATGCCCTCTCCCACGAAATGGGAAGGTTTCTCGATCAAACGCGGGCGCCAAACCAACACAGGAGACTCATTGAAGTAACCCGCGAAGAGGGCGAGATCCGCCGCAGAGACAGATAAAAAAGGTATGTATTAAAATATTCAGCGTCGAGAGACAGCGTGTGTGATCGGAAACGGCGAAAATGAAACAAAATGAAGGGGGTTTGGAGAGACGAGGAGGTGGATTTAGCCCGGCTAGCGCTTGGGTTGTTAGTGTTTGCACTGTCAATTCTTTCCTAGTTGCCTTGAAGATGGCGATAAATTTGATACAGGGGCCCCGTGGTCCAACTCAACCCAGAATAAAATCACAACGACTCCGTTTATAGTTGCACTATCAATTTCCAGTTTCAAGTGTATGATGTTTCCATTCTCAGGTAAATAAACAGTTCCAATGTCAACTACACCAAACTTGCCCAGGAGATGTGTCCCGAGCCAAGCTGACAGGGTAGTGGCCCAATCAACTGGGCTTTTTGGCAATATGCTTGCGCAGGTTTTTGAAGCGTTCAAAAGCCCTTTTCAATACGGAAGCTTTAATATTTGTTTTGGGCATAACTTCATCTTCGCCGAACTTTTTCGCCTCGATCTGACAGAGAAGCACTCGTGTGGCTATCGCGGTGGCGTCTTCAAGGCTACAACCGATGCCTGATTTTGCAGAGATTGGGAGAAACTCGGCACCTATGCGGGCGCTAAATTGCTCTCCCTCCTCCGATGGGATTTTCCATTGCTCCCGGGGACGGTCAGTTTTGTTTGCCGCGACGAAAACGACACTTGGCGAAGCAATTTCTGCTTCAGCTCTGTAGAGACGCTCGTGGAGCTCTGTGATATATGTAAAGCTCTCGCGATCACAGACATCGTACAGTAGAATAAGGGCGTCAACCCCTCCCAGAAAGGAGTCTACTATCGACAGGTTGCCTCTCGATGCATTGACTGTCTCGGCCCTGAGTATGACACGTCTGTCCTGGATCGTTAAGTGGCGTATGTATGTGGGCTCTTCTGTCGTGGGGTCATATTCCTCTCCTATCTCCGTCCAGCCCCATATCAGACGGCAGAGAAAACTGTCCTTTCCAGTGAAATTAGACCCTGAAACCAATAACCGAACGGTTTCTGGATTTTGGTAGTGATGCAAATACTTTCGCACTGCAAGCTGTTGTGCCTCCGAGAAATCCATACGTCATTCACGTTTGGCATGGATTATTACTTGAAAAATCGACGGCGTGTGTTTTTGGAGGGTTTATTATTTTTTTTGGTGCATGAGACAAAGGTCGTTTTATATTTCAGAAGGATTCGTTGTTGGTTCGATCGCGTTTCATGCGATGCCGCACGTGCCATCTCAAGTTCAGCTGTAAAATGACGAAATTTCAGGTCATGACCAAACGACGGGTAGGGTTTCAGCAAGCGATCACCAAACGCAACTAAATCAAGCATCTCATAGACTCAGTCAGAATAAAATCGCACACCATTCTGCTTCGTCTAATCCGACCCTAACCCTTGTCAAATGATAAGGACGGACTTTGTTTCAGACGCTCCCAGTTGCTACCCTAGACACCTAGCATATAATTGTGCTGTCCGCATTTAGGACATTTGAACAATACTGACACAACCTGTAACAACATATAATCTGATGACATATTTTAGTTTTTTTTATTTGGATAATGTTAAATGTTCTTGTAATTAAGGCAAGTTGGTTTGGTAGAAAATAGCATTTGTTGGTCTAGCTGTGAGGATCAATCTTACGAAGACCTGTATCTGGAGTTGTACGCGCTTCGTATCAACCACAGCGGATTTTTTACAGGGTATCACACCGCGTTCCGCATGTAACATGGATACAACGGGTATCTATAAGGTTGTCCCGTACGTGGGAACCGGGTTGTCTAGCTTACTTGTCCTTGCAACAATTTGTCCGGACGGTATAGCAATGGTTTGGGAAATTTATACGCCCGACAGGGATTATGCTGCCATGCGGGTCCGTGCAGAGTGGAACAAGGAGGGTGGTGTTGAACTATGGGGTAGTCCCCTTTCCACGGAGGAGACCAGAGTCAACTGAGTCACGAAGATCTAATTATGGAGATGAACAAGAATGAGTGAAACATATTCGATGGTGGTGCTTGTTGGAGGATTACACAGGTGCTAGCGCTGGCCAGCCGGTGCCAGAACCCGTCCCCAAGGCGAGCTAGTGTTGAAGACGGCGGGTTGGACGTGCATTCTTGATGCGTGACATGATGAATTCGATCGTGGCCGGATTCTGGCAGGAATCGGCAGAAAAATTTACATTTATGACGCAGTGCCGGTCATCGAGGGCAGTTTTTCCATGTCGCAAGCCTCATCCAGGCCGGGTCCGTCAAATCATGGCTGCCCAAGTGGACGGGTTTTGCTCCCCCCCGCACGCGACCCTTCTCCACTTCGGGCCTCACACCGCCCTCGCTGAGGAGGAGAGGATTATGTGGCGGTCACAACGAGGCCGGAGAAGGTTCACGAACCGAATGGGATTGGCAAGAAAAAGAAAAAAACTGGCGACTCGACGGGCTGCTGACTCATTTTCTGCTGCCTCCTTTTTGCCCTGTGTCCTGGTGTGTCCAGGCGTGTCCAGGCGTGTCCATGTGTAATCCTTGTGTGATCCATGTCAGATCAGCCTGGGAGCCTCGGGAGCCTCACGGCGCGGTCGGGCCCAGCCTCCTATTCCAGCCCCCTCATTGGGTGGGCCGAGCCAGACCGCTCCGCCTCGCTACGTGGTTGTCGCTTGGGCGAGTCGTTGGGTCGTCATGGGCTTTTGCCGCTGCCCCATGACTCCGTGAGGCACGCACGCTGGCCAGACCTATATCAACATGACCGTCCTTAATGCACGCTCTTCTCTAGCTTCAGGTTTGAGCTTGAGCAACCGACGTCAGGATGGATGTCAAGTCACTACTATCAACATGGGCCAGGATGGCGGAGGAGGATCCCACGACATTCTTGACCCGGTTTCGGGCGGAGTGGGGCACCTACGGATTCTCGATACCCAAAGACTCGTCTGAGATGGCGACTTTGAGGGGCATCAGGGTGCTGTGCGAGGATGGGGAGAGGAGGTCTATTGCGGAAATCTATCTTCCAGTACCGAAACTCGTCATTATTTGCAAACGATACATGCTAGACCACGAGAAGTTTGGCTTCGTCCAACTCGACAAGCCCATTAGCCGCCAAGATGGTCTCGGCCACTGGACCTTCCTCGACACCCAACTCGGCGCAAGGACAAAGGACGACGTCGATTTCTATCTCCAGATGCTGCGCGGCATTCGACAGGAAAACAGCCACGGAAAGGTCGAGTTCCCTCGCCGAGTGATGGAGCTCTACCTGCGCATCCAGGCAGCATGCGAAGCATCTGCTGCAACAGAAAAGACCCGCCAGCAGGTCAGGTAAGGCGGACTTTGGACCCTGCAGATTGGAGTGCACGGGGCGCTGACCAGACATCACAGGGATACCTTTGAGAACCACGAGCTTTGCCTGCTCGAGTCGAGCTGGACGAAGCCTAGTAATTGTCTGCTGAACCACCTCAACTACTGGATCTTGAAGTCTGCCGTGCTTCCGACCCCCGAGAGCTGGGAATCCACAGACGGCGAGTGCGGGGTTTTGAAGCAGTTTTACCAGGACACGCTACATATTTCTCCCACCTACTCTTGGCTTGATGTTCTCGCCAGCCTGGAGAAGGCTCAGGGATCGACCGCTACCTTTTGGTATCCGCACCTGAGGAAATTCTACCGTGCTTTGGACGAATTGCTTCCAACTCTCTCCGAAGAGAACAAGGACAAGCTCAGGTATGTCAAGTGTTTTGTTCCATCATAATCGCCATCCCTAATTCAAGACCAGGTCATTCTTCAACCAAAAGCCCTACATCGGAGTGGTCCACAATGGCTCGCTCCTTTGGTATTCGATCTCGAGTTGTGTCTGGGCGCCCGAGCTGATCATCCCCACAAAAATTGACTTGAGCGATCACTACAGAGGTCTCAAGTCATTCTTCACAGGGTTTTTGAAGGTCCCCAAGTACGATTGCGGTCTTATTTACAACGACCTGATGGATTTGGACCCGACTGAGACATCCGTCGAAGAGGCGAAAGAGATGTTGTTGTCGCTCAACGAGTCGCTGACCGAGTGCGGACACCTTCTCAACCACCGATCCTTGCTCTCCCGACCAATTTTCCCAGTCCGGTTCCGAGACGGCATCGTCAGACTTTCTCCCGCAACCTCTGGATTCCTCATTGGCGACAACCAATCTATCCGACAGCAGTTTCTTGACCGCACCGTCCTCCTGGACTTCCCCGCCGAGGAGGTTTGGGGTCTTGAACCCTTGATTCTCTGGGCCGAGTTGGAGGATCGGTATCTGTCCGCCAACACCGAAGAGAGGACGTATCTGGAACCAGATGCGACTCCTCAACGAACCGGTACAAGCTTCACGCCTGCACAGGCCCGAGGCCTTTTGCGGTAGGTTTCGTCATCGAAGCTGCTTGGCGCTCTCCGCTAATGTTATCTTTCATAGTATCGCGAAACATTTCCGCAGCCCTCGTGTGAGGGGTGCCGACCAACGACAAAGTTTTATCCGCAAGCTGGAACAGGCTAAATTCTTCAAGACCAACGGAATCTATCGCCAGCTCTCCCTCAACAACAGGAACTACACTGCGGCTGCGGATAAACAGCCCGGCGACTTGCACATTGTTGACCTTGAGGATCAGCTGCAAATCTACATTTCTGACCGGGAGGGTGCATACCAGCTTTGCTTCCTGTCCACTCTCCCCCGTCACCTGGTGCGATGGATCATGGCTGGCCCTTCGGCGAGGGAGTCTGGAAGATCGACCCCTGCCGCTGTGAGCGCCGTCAAGAGCATTCTCAACTTGAGCGACGCATTGATCAACGACGTGCTCACCGAGGAGGGCATCATCGGCGATGATGAGACGGATCTGCCGCCCCGACCCGCTTCGGTTGTCGCAACAACCAACGACAAGCCCGCCGAGCAGACGGTGACACGCCCCGCCGATAAGCCGCAACCGCAGCCCGAGGTCAAGGCCAGCACTGTACCTATCACCAACGAAGTCACCCAGGAACGAACGGTCAGCGATGTGAAGGCAGAGCTGCAGCCTGAGCTCAACAAGTGCGATGCATCCATGGCAGACGAGTCGGATGAGGAGACCTCAAGCGATGACGAGTTTTCAAGTGATGACGAGGAAGAGCTTATGGCCGAGCTCAGCAAATACAACATCACATCTAGACGTGGATCCACCAAGGCGACAGCCAACGAGAAGCCAGTGTTTTCAAGCAAACCCGCCACGAACAACACGCAGACAAAGCCCGAACCTGTAGAGGATGACGCGAGTGACATCGCGCCAGAGACACGAATTGAGCCTGTTATCAACGCCGCCCCAGCCAAGGAGGAGCGCCCGGAAGTGCAGAGTAAGATCAGCATGGACGATGTGACCGCCAAGGCCGAGGTTATTGAAGAGACAAAACCTGATGACAAGCTCGAGCATGAATCAGAGTCGGAATCAGACTCAGACTTAGACTCAGACTCAGACTCAGAGTCGGAATCAGAGTCGGAACCAGAGTATAAGCCACAGTCTAAGCCAGAGCCCAAGCCAGAGCCAAAGCTAGAGCTTAAGCCAGAACTCAAGCTCGAACTCAAGCCACAGCAGGAGGTTGTCAAGGAGGCAGTTGTTGACATGCCCAAGACGCAACCCGAAGCCGCTGTGAGTGACACTCCAGCCAACACCAGGTCTGTCGAGCAGTCGGCAACGGACGACAAGCCAGAGCCGCAGCCCAGTCGCGCCCTCTGTCAGTCACCGGTCAAGAGCGTGGCCACCGAGAAAACATTCGATTCGCCAGAGAAGAGCCCCAATTTTGTGCCAGCCCCGTTGAGGAGGAAGTCGTCGATTCCACGCAGGATGTCCTTTTCGACGCCACGCACTACACCCCCGATCCAGCGCAGGATGTCTTTCTCGGCACTACGCAGGACCTCCACGAGCCCTATCAAGAACCAATTCTTCTCCAGGACGACCTCGAGAGGAGAGGTGCGAGCTGACGAATTTGCCCAGCCAGTCCAACCAAGGTGAGCATCCTTATTTTATTTCTACATGCATGACATTTCAATCTAACAGTATGAAACAGAACCACTCCCCAATCCAGAATTCCCGTTTGGGATTTCTCCCCGGGCAAGAAGCAAAAAGAGCCGTGGAAGATTCCCGGTTCCAAACCTTGTACACCATAAGACACTCGATCCGAGTAATTCTGTTTTATTCTTTTGCACAGCTTCGGAGTTTTGCATACATTTGCCATTTCATCATGATTATCGAAGGAAAAAACATACATTCATGACTTGCATTTAAGCGTCCATTGGAGCATAAGGGATCAGGTTATAGATTCTTCTGTATTTATTATCGGAAATTATTTTTTTGGGGGGGTTATTTGTCACTTATGAGAACATGCATCAAGATCGCTTACATGAGAGGATGAGAATCAGAGACGGAAAATACAATTAGACTTGAAAGATGGTTGTCTTTCTTTCATATTTTTGCCACACTTAGCCCGAGTTTATTGTGTGCGTGTACATTATACTAGCGCTCACTGGCGCATGTAGACATGCTATCGCTCCATATCACCTTCAAAACAAGACAAAACAGTCTTTTACACGCGATAAGTCCTACTTAACCGACATAATAGTGGTATCGTAGTTTAAAACTTTGACTAGATACGCTTCTAGATGAATTTGACCTAGTATTGCTCTTAACTTGAGGCAGGTAGATGTAAAGGAGATCTGAATTCTTGTGCGCCCGTAATCTTATCTACTCCCTTTAATATAAAACAGTTTCTTGCCTGCATTTCCATATCGTACCGCTAGATGCAAAAGGGGAGATAGACAGATCTAAGTTGCGCAGATACGATACTCGCACAACCGACTTTTGAGATGGACTAGTTGTGTATAGTTGCTATGTAGGGGTATCAAGGTGAGTTGGGCAGTTTTCAAATTGTCAAATCCCAACTGGCATGGGGGTTTGGTATCTATTGTGACATAAACATTGAGACGAGACTTTCGTGAAACCTTTTCAACATTATCAACCTATTTTGTTCGGTGAACCTACGTCTTGGTGCTCGTTAATACCAGGCAGCATAAACCGGATTTCGGCAGCCAGCAGCATCATACTCATTGCAGAACAAGGCACACAAAATGAATGAAGCCTCTACATGTAGAAATGAAACACTTTGTACCCAATGTACCCAATACCAGTCAAATCTGCCAATCTGACTACGTGTGCATGCAGGTTGGCTAGTTGGTTACATTGCTTCACGTGACAACTTCATTCTGACACAAAATCCCTCATCCAAATTGATTGCCTGACTGAGGGTGTAGAAACTAAGTAACTTTTACAAGAGCCAAAGTTTACTTATTCTACCTTGATTCTTACCAATCGGGACATATATCCTATCATATTCGGGAGTTGAGGAAACATAGCCTCATATGTAATCCGCACCCTTGAACTAAACCAAAACCTCCCTTCATCAGCTATTAATTAAGCTACAATATAGTTTAATCGTTGAGATACAACTCTCCCTATTACTGGGATCTGCGTACCAAGTAATATCTCCGCGCACCGGGGCCAATTCTAAATAAACCAACGGCTAGATCACGATGGAGAATTCAAGTTTCAGACTGTGCATCTTTTGTCGACGACAAGAGCCGGCAAATGAGCCATGTCCTCTGGCTACAAAAGACATCGACACGCCGTCGTACCAGCCAATGACTCACACCACACCGATTTCTGTTGATGACCAGGACCTGCTGGAACGTTTTCAGAAACAGCCAAGCGAGCTCTGTGAACGCTGCTCTACCTATGACGTACTGGGTGTCTTTTCAAATGCGAAGCCGAAAGACCGTTTTGCAGATGCCTCACTATTTGCTGATCCATCAATGCCTGAACACGATGACGACATCAAAGATGGCAAAACCAGCGCAGAATACGTCCTATTCTTCAACAGCCCTGCTGATATACTGCTTATTTCTTCGTGTCCACTCTGCCGCCTATTATACCGCATTATTCCTAGGGGAATCTCCAGCACCGAGACACGGAGCCTGAGAATTGCCCCATTCAGGTCCTTTCGCCGGGTCCCAGGATGGAACGTGATCCCGCAAGAGGAGAGAGACCGGTTCGCAATATTCCTCGGACTAGAGCTTCTGGATGACTACTTTGAGTTTGACTTTGGAAGATCGGCGAAAATAGAAATGGGGGGAGAGGTGATTGCACTGTCAACACAAGATTGGGCACCTAGGTCACCACTGTGCAATGCACGGTTCATACCACCACATTTCAATTTCGATGATGGTAAAAACGCTTTGGAATTTTGTGAGAAGAATCACGGTGATGCATGTCGGCCACTGATTTCAAAGGACTTGGAAGAAATCAACGTCCTGGATGTAGACACTCGGACAGTGGTCCCCTACCCAACTGGATGCGAGTATTTTGCTCTCAGCTATGTGTGGGGAGGAGTTATCCCACCCCCGGGAGCTTTGGAGTCCAAAACCCTACCGCAAACGATTGAGGATGCCATTGAAGTCACGAAGAAGCTCGGAAAGCGTTATCTCTGGGTAGGTGCGATCTCGCAGTTCGTGGTCAGAGAACTGATAATGTCAGGTGGACCAACTCTGCCTCAACCAGAAACCAAACCCAACCCCACAGGAAGCAGCTGCGTTTCAAAAACAGTTGAAAATGATGGATCAGATTTATGCTGGTGCATCTTTGACTCTTGTCGCTGCTGGGGGCAGCAACTCGAATTGCGGCATTCCCGGAATCTCGTCCAAATTCCCGCGCCGCAGACAGCTCAGAGAAACCATCGACGGCCAGAGCCTCTTTACAGTTCCAATTGCTCCGACCGTAGAACTAGAATCGACCGTCTGGAGCACACGCGCGTGGACATTACAGGAAGGGACGGTATCAAAAAGGTATCTATACTTTACGGAATCTCAGGTAACATTCATTTGTCCCGAGTCCGGCTTGCTGGAACAAGTGGATTGGAAGACGGATGACACCTCATATGACCCTGGGGCATTTCCAGCTTTGCAGGCCAGCAACGCCTTTCGTGGAATTTCTTCCGTAAGTCTCGAATTCCAATGCATAGTACAGCTTGGCTGCCTAACCTCATGATTAGGATGAATCTAAACCCAATGAGAATTCTACAGATGATGACATGTGGAAAAGGAGGGTCTACGCAAATTATGTTCAGGACTATACTAGTAGGCGCATGACCAATCCTAATGATTCCCTCAACGCATTTTTGGGGTTGGTCTCAAATCTAGAGAGACATCTGTTCCGAGAAGGGCTTGTTCTTGGTATGCCACTCTATAGCAGTCCCCAGCTGCTAGGGTGGTTTCATGACAAGAGAGCCGACGTGACGAGAAGGCCGAAATTTCCTAGTTGGTGTTGGGCCGGATGGGGAGGCGAAGTGTTGTTCCCCAACGAAATCCTCGACGTGAGAACCGGCTTTGAGCTCCTCTCTCTGAAGAACGACATGACACCAAAAATAGTTGATGTTGTCGATGGGAAGTTGAAATTGGAAGGATGGGTAGTAGCGGTGGATATTGTGACTGAACCGTTCAGCGAAGCTCATTATCCTAATAAGCAGGAACCGCTCGGTATCATCTCTGAGAGGAACTTTCCACACAACAACACTGTGCAGACGGGTAAATACACTTGCTTGATTGTTCTGCGGAACACATCCCTGCGCCGAAAGGACGGTCCAGAGTTTCAGACGGCCATTATGGTGGTTCTAGATGGGCACCAAGACGTGGCGGAACGAAGGACAGTGGTCAAGTTGACCACATTCACTGGCGGCGACATCATGGGTTTACGCCCGGAATGGAAAACCATCACATTAGTTTAGGGTACCAATCCAGACAATGATTTTATTTTTCCCTTTCGCCAGCTCATCATCTGAAAGCCCACGCCCCTTCGGCCTCAATGCCATGTGTGGCCAGTTCACCCTACATCACTGCGATCTGAATGAATGCAACACCATGTACAGGCTGCAGTAGGATTCCTCCCCTAAAATGGCGAGATTTGCATGTGACCTGACTTTTCAATTCAGTTGCAGCAGACATGGTCCATGATTGGTTCATGTCCGATCTGCAACCTTCGTGTAGCAGCGGGCGTCTCCCCCGAGCCCTGCCCATGCATCGCAGCACCAATACATCATAGATTGCACCGACAGGGTCCGCGAATCAATTGAGCAGAAGGGGCGGCCGACCGCATTATCATGAGCCCAGGATGTGAACCTGAAGCGACCCTGAAGATGCTCGCCGGCGACGCCGAGTACAATAAAAACTGTCTTGCAAAAATAGGAGGTGCATCCAAGACTGTTGTTTCTCCATAGATTTCTGCATTCTCGGCGTTCGGGTTTTGATGTAAACTCGGCATGGACGAGGCCCACATATTGAGATGCCGAAGAACCGGTTCCACAGGGCAGCGTTTTCTCGGGGTGGCCACGGTGATTTTAGCGCCGATGTGCTCTGGAAATTCGCTCGGCCCTACTGTTGGACTAGTGTCCACTACGCGCAAATCACATTCTAGACTAGGGGTTCCTGCACCCGCGCTAGATTCCACCCATCTTCCGAGAGTGTTCCAGAAGACGTCTGCACCGGTCACCATCGATCCGAAGCGGGCCCAATCGGGCTTTCAATGGGGCCTGTGTCGCGTCATACATTTTATGTGGTTTAATTGATGTTACACAAAATAGATGATCTTAGTTGTAAAAACAATTGGTTGGAGGAATTAACCAATGCGACAAATTCGCGTGTCGCAACCTGAACTCGGTGTGGTAGTGGAGATGCTGTGCTCACAAGTAGCAATCACAAGTGTACGATTTGACGTAGAAAATATTATTGAACGTCTCCTTCACACCAAATATTTTTCAAGCATAACCTGTGATGTAGCCATAGGTTGTGCAAGTGCTGGCTTCCAGGTGGAGGGGAAGGAGAGAGATCCCTCTGACTGCGCTACCAGCCAACAGACTGCGAGATGCGTTCGGGGTTGGGCCTACAGCGCTCTGCTTTGGAGATTTCTCAACGTCCCAGGTTCAACCAAGTGGTTGTCTGGTTTACAACGAAACGAACCAACATTTTTGAATGGCTATTTCAATTCTATCCTATATCTTTTGTTCATTCGCAACTACTTGAGCCAAGGCCAGAACTACTGACATGGAACCTGTGCGGCCCTTTCTTCTGTCGCTCGCATCTAAACAATTAATCTTGAATCATGGTCACTCATATCGCGTCATTGGTGACCGTTTTAAACCAATCCAACTAGGCAGATTCCTGATCTCACGATGCCGCTCCAACTCCAACATGTCAAGGGAATCAGCACAGACTGTACTCCTTTCAACGCCTCCATTAGCCAACTACTTTGGTTTCTGTCTGCCAAACAACATACAGTCTTTAGTGCGAGAATGGCTAGATTGTTCATCACCCACCTCCAGGAGTGAGCTTCTTCAGGCAACGAAACGTCCGCTTCGCGTCCTTGAGATCCTCACGCGACTCCCAGCTTTTGCTGAAAGCCTCCAACTCAACGCCATCATTGGGAATTGGATAGAGATCCGACTTTTCAAAGTCAATGAGTAGTACCTGCTTCGTCTCCGCGTCGAACAATATGTTCCGTGCTGCTACGCCGTTGTGAATCACACCTTTGCTGTGCAATTTCTCCGACGACTGCATCGACGACATTTCGAATCGCTCCAAGTCCGTCGAGTTGGGCCAATATTCACGGCTGCATAGAGTCTCGCCTCCGTAGGATAGAAGCATGAGATGCGCAATGTACACGCGGTGATCATCGTAGTAGGTCCGTTTAACACCCTGGAGGCTGACGTTGCCCAGGTGCACGGGAATGATGGTGCCCTGGAGCTCTTTGAGCCTGTCGTACACCTGTGACTCGAGCTTCAGCTTGTCATAGAGCTTTGCAATGGTGCCCTTGCAGACAAGGCTGTAGCCATATTTAAGCATCGTCTGACGTAAGAGAACTCCGCAGGACCCTACCTGACTCAAAAGAGTCAGTCCGACATCCAGAGACTGGGCCACTTGTGCTTCCAAAAGCTTGAGCCATGTGTCGTGATCTACTGGATGACGTGACTGTCCACTATCTGCCCGATGGAGTGTGATGTTGGGACACGATTCGTTCAACGGACCTCCGTCGACCAATCCTCTGAGGCAGGTTTGTGTGCAGTATGGGCGAAGTGCGGAATCAGGCGCAGTGTGATCACTCAGCATGGCAGTAAAAGCCGGGGCGAAAGGAGGTTCGCATGGCTTTTTCGTCTTGTATAGCGGCAGATTAGATGGAACCAGCCGATGGTGTGGTGCTGTCCGATCGAAGATGTCCAGATAGTCGTGAGTCCAGGTCTTGAGGCGATCCATGGCTCTCTGTCGCTCATCCTGTCCGCGTTGGCGTACGCTGCCGGGCGGTCCGATGGCGGTCAAACAGAAGGCCAGATACTGGCCCAAGAAGGAATAAAGTTCAGGTTTGTCGGGGTATGCCTTCATGTCCACGCCTGGTTCGGCAATATGAAAGTAAAGAGTTTCGGGGTTCTGCCAGTCGATGTGGAGAAAGACCATGACTTGGCCAGTCGTCAGAGGTCCATAGGCGATTCCCGCTTCAATCATGAAGTGGTACATGTTGGACACTGCCGCTGTTGATACTTTCTTGGCTCGGTACTGAAACATGGTTTCTGCGTTATCCTTTTCCCCGTTGATGATTTCATCATCAAGGTTCATCGAACGAAGTCCAGCTTGCAGACACTCGGGGATGAGATACGTGGGCGACGCCACTTCCTCAATGAAGGCCAAGCTTCTGATACGAGATCGATGTTCTCGACTGGATCCTCCCCTGCCACATAGAACCGGTTGGCGTACCCAGATGCAGGTCTGGGCGAGGGCAGACCCGTCGATGGGATCGCTGAGATGGCGAGGATCTATGTCAAACTCAACTCCGAGGCCCATGTCGAACTTGTCCCACATTGTCCTGTCACGTCCAAGAGCTTTGAGGATTCTTCGGGCCGCCGTGTGCTGCAGCACTGAATTCAAGGGTCCGAGTATGGAGGTGCGCTCCTGGTCAGCTCTCGAGTCGAATGCTCGGGCCGTGGCATACTGTGAGGCGAAGACCTCGTTCCAGATTGAGGGATAATGAACACCAAAGTCTGTCCATGGCTCGAGCGTGTCGGATAGAACTTCTGCGGTGGTGTTGTACTGTACCTAGATGAGGGAACGTAGCTCTTGGAAAAATCTATGCGGGCGTAGTAAGCATCATGAGAGTTGGCTATGAACTCAAACAGGGTAGTCCGTTGTGTTTTGTCGCGTTCTGAGCCGTTGGCGTCGCCCTCTGTTTCGGCTCGTGGCTCCTCTTTCGTGCAACGACTTTCCTGACGGGCTTCATCGTATGGTCCCTCGATTCGTTCAACCAGACCGAGTGTTGAATGCTCCATGATTCACAATTCACCAAGTGGCCGATGCATCTGAGGACAGGATGAAAGGTTGGATGCGTTGCAAAATACAAACTGTACCTTTCTCGTTTGTTTGTCCAAGGTAATACGTGTAACAAGTGACAGTACGACTGGTGGCAGTGGCAGTTTGTGTTCTGGGTACGAGTGAGTCTCAGCATGACAAACAAACAACATGTCGATTCACTGCCACCTGGTCTAAATGCATCCTGGGGAGTTGCAGCTCTGACATCTCCCACACAATACTAGCAAACGCTGCCCGGTGTTGAACCCGCCATACACTGCGCTGTAATCTTGATGCGCAAAGTAGATACACAACACGAAAACATATATCTTGTATTCTTGAGGAAACATATCAAAGCAATTCACCACTTCTCATTTGCAATAACCATAACCTGCCACCCAAGATTCTCGACCATCGTGTCACCCTCTGCATACCCTTGGATGACATACCCCTCCCGGCCCACAGCTATGCGTGTGCCGGGAAGAAAGTTGTATCCTGTACGAAAGGTAAACCTATTCATCATTGAAATAATCGCGGGACGCCGCTGAAATGGCTTGCCCAGGAATGGGCGGAAAACGGGCGCAAACTTGTGATTCTGGGGGGCACGTCGATTGTCCCGGCCCACTTCAAGTCGTTCTTGACCCTCACGGAAACCCTGGATAGGGACACCCTCATCATAGGCTATATAGCCAATCTTAAGATGAGTCGGATAACTCTCCTTGGGAAAATGGATCTGTATGCCAAATTCTTGCTGTGTGGTGCTATTCGGGACCACCACAGGCTCGACGCCGAGGTACTCATCGGTGCTTTGAACGTTAAGATCCATGAGCCACGGTCGTACCACGATTCTTCCACTTGTAAATGACTGTGGGAACTTCACTGTCCACCCATAGCCCTTGTATGCGTTTCCCGCGCCCTCATATACGTGCCGCGCTGGGTAGCGGGCCTCCCCTGGGCCACAAGCGATCAAGTTTCCGGCGCTGTTATCAATGCTGGTCCAGCCGAACAGAACGCGCTCGCGAAGTTTCGGGGGGATCGATATCCAAGACATGTCGGACCTTCTCATCTCGCAGAAATTGTGACCCTGCTCCCAGTGTTGACGACCTGACACCCCAGAGCTAAGCTTGGTGGCTATGGTATTGTTATATCTAGAGTGCTCTTTGCTCTGATAGTCGAAATGAAATCCCGTGAGGCCAAATTGAACGTCTTCTGCATTCGTTACAGGGACTTTAGTCAAATCGTCGCCAGACTTACTCACCCTCTCCTGCCCTATGATCATCGAAATGAACGACGGTGCGCCATCTGACTTGACGCAACAGGTCGACCCACAAAAGACGTGCTTCTGCAATTGATTCGCGCGTTCCCACTTGGGGCCGTCATTTGCCCACTTCTTCACGTTGTCGGCGAATGAAACGAAGCCTTTCCTGCAGGTGAATACATCCTCCTTGCTTCCAGCAAGCAAGATGCCATACATGTCGAAAAGGCAGGCCGGAAGCGTTTCCAGCAAGGCGGGAATCCCAGCTAGATGGAGCCGCAGATGTTGAAACCGTCTCTGTGCCTCCCGATAGAGCGGAATCGTGTTGTAAAACGGTTCCATGAGATCCGACCACTTGTTTAGATTCTCGAACCAGGTTGCAGCGGTACTGTCAGTTTGCAAATGCCAGCGATTAATCTCCTCTTGGGCATGTTCTCCCCAGCGGCCACTCAATTCGTTAACCTTTTTTTCCAAGTCGTTGACTAAATTTCCAAATGATGTCTCGTCTGTCTCCATTGCCCGAACATGGTCACGCACATCCTTCGTCAACGCTGGGCCCTTTGCGTGCATTTCAAGCAACCTTTCCTGTAACTTGACAACATCGCTGGAATTCATGTCATATTCTTCCTTGCTGATAGCATTGCTAAATTCAATCACTGCAGTACGTCAGGGCCGTTCATGAAACTGATTATCCAAGAAGGCAATCGGACTGACCTTGATTCCATATATCACTGTAGCGATTCAGGCTGGCGATAATATTATGTTGCCACAGTCCAGGAATGCCGTCTGAGTTTTGGCTGTACACGATATCGAGCATTTGCTTAAAGGTCATGCTCCAGCTGTGATTCTGAATGACCTGTTGAGAGTCTTGCAGAAAGCTCTGCTGAGAGGGTTGGCTGTTGCGACAAAAAGGACCACTCAGAGCAATGTCCATAGGGTCCTTGACCCCGGCCACGATGGAATTGGCATTAAGCGCGGCGCACATGACGTATCTTACTCGCCTTTGGTCGTAGTTGAGAATATGAAACAGTTGAGGCGACCACCTGTGGACTTGAAAAGGCAGCGAGTTGATGAGACCCCGGAAGAGGAGGAGGATGGCAATGTAATCCATCCATCCCCTTAAAAGTCCGGTCGAACGTTGATCCGCTACCAAAAACTGAATTAAAATGCATGGCTCGGTGCGGCTGAATGTTTGATAAGCTTAGATTGGATGCTTATTGTTGATGGCGTCTTAAGCGTCGAATAGCGTGAGGGGTAACTGTTGGCGTCGAGTCAGGAGATCAGAGTCAATTCATAGAGCCAGTCTTTCCTTGACCCCCTTCGAAATTCTGTTTCTATTCTGCCATTTTCCCTCATTCCATCGGCATTGAAAGAATATAGCACCGATGGCTCCTCTTCCGTATGATGACTTTTCTATACTACTTAAAAACGTGCAGAACGAGTTGCCAGATCTCCCAGATGAAGAGTATTTGAGGTTTGGGAATCATGTGAGTATACCCTGTGTTTATCTCCAGGCCCAGGCTGAACATTTCTTCCCAAGGTCTATGTCCTGAGAAAGGAAATCGACATTCATCAGGTGTTGGGCGAGTTGGCTGACTGTGGGAGTCAACGCGGCGGCTCCCCCGTCTTATACTTACATCTGTACTGCCACCGCCTCAAAGGGGCATTAACAGCTGACCATGAGCTCCAGCTCCATGTGCATGACCGTGGCTGCACGTTGAGAGCGCTTCACATCTTTGCTGTAGAGCTGCCGCCCTTCAAGAGTATCCTCTTTATGGCACCTTCTTCCTTTTTTCCATCGTTGCAGCTCTCCCTCTATTATGATGTTGAATCTGGCCCTGATAGTTTCTCCATCAAACGCAGCCACGAACGTTACACGATTGTTCACGTTGTAAAAGGAGAGACTGCATGTGTTGAAAATTCAGACCCAGGTTGTACAATATCACAGCATCTTGACACCACCAGTATGGACATAGCCGGAATCCACCTGGTAGGATCTGGGCCTTTGTTGTATATCCCCTCTGTTCATTTGAACGAGATGAGGCCACCACGTTCTTTTGAGTTCAAGGCATTCGGAGAGCACATGGCGCGACTGCAGAACCTTCCACGACTCCTCGACCAGTTGTTCGTTTCTGCAGGCGAGGAGCTCATGGGCCCCAGCCCAGACATCCCAAAAATCACGGCAAAGCTTCGATTCATTATTCAGTGTGCCCGCGAGGCCCCGAGCCTCGTCGGGCTTGTGACTGAGACTCAGACGCTATTCGATCGCCTCGAGTACCCAAAGACTCTCCTTGTCAGATCTGATACGATCAAATCTGATGATTGTTTCTTCGTGCCCGAAAAAGGGCCACGGATTCTTGAGTCAGTCATGGACATTCCCATGAATAATATGCTTGCCGTGAGCCGCAAACTGGAGAGCGACCAGGAGATGCAGCACCTGAGGTCGCTCATAGTACAACAGGGTGGTGCACTCTTAACAGGCATTGGTCGTTTGGTCGATAGTAACAGTGAGAAGGCGCACCTCGCGGAAGAGGCTAAGCAGGCTACGGACACGGCCGAGAACGTCATGGATAAGCTGGATGATTTGAGCAGGTACGAGCAGGAATTACGCGAGGCTATAGCAAAATTTGAAAAGGGCGTCAAGGATTACGAAGCTAGACAGAGCGCAAAGTTGTTCTGGAAAATCATTGGGGCTGTATTTCAACTGGGAATATCTGTCGGTGTTGCTCTTTACACAGGAGGTGGTAGCACACCGGCCACCATCGCGGAAGTGAAGAAGCTGGTTCAAGGGGTGAGCCTACTTTTTCTCCCATTTCCGTACAACTTGCTAATCTTTCCAAGGCCACAGATGTAGGCAAAGAAGTATCCAAGCTCCAAACGGCGATCAAGGCCCTTGGGAAGGCACTGATGAAGGTGTACCCCAAAGTCAAAACTGCCATGGACAACCACAAATCGTTTGCCTCCGGGGATAGTAAGGACGCCAAGCGAGGCGACAAGCTAATGGACACTCTCAAGGCCGTCGCTCACAACCCGACCAATAAGACCTTGGCCGCCAAGATTGGCGAGCGCTTCGACTACCTTGGGCTTCTGGCAGATTGGCGCGAGATGGATAAATGTGCTGAAAGTGCATTCAAGGAGATTGACGATGAAGTTCACCCGGACAAGATTGACGGTATGGAACAATACCGTCTAGCAATGAAAAAACTTGCCATCCGAGGGGAGACACTTGTAATGGCGTTAAAGGACTCGTATGAGGCACGCACGCGATACGTAGTGCGTGTAGCCGAAACCAAGATGAAGGAGGAGGCCATTGCCGAAATCAACCGTCTCCACAACAAGGTCGTCAACAATGAGATATCTCAGGCTCTTGCCTTTATGCCCATCAGACATCGGCTACAAATGGAACTTACACAGCGACGGCGCGTTGTGTTTAATATGCTACACCAGGGCGTCCTTGCGCTTGTCTACCAGGCCAACGATGTCAAACTGCAAAAGAAATACTTTAGTACCCTCTCACCAGGTCTCACGGCAAGCCAGCTCACGGATCAGTGGGACAGCTTTAAAAGGGCAACCATCTCGTGGCACCTACCGCAGGACAAAGAACTCTATGTTACTGCGAAGGAGGTATTCCCGCTGGGCTGGCGCGACCTATTGGTCCACGACTGGGAGACTCCGTTCCAAATCCCGCCGGATCTGAAAGCGCTCAAGTACAACCATCATATGCGCATTCGCGAAATCAGCGCGGACTTCATAGGGCTGGTGCGAAAGGACGGGTCGTCGGCGGGCATTGACAAGCTAGAGTACCTCATTACTATGGGACCCTTGATGATTGACCGGGCAAGCCCGTATAATAAGGCGCCTAGCTCTAGGGCCCAAATTGTGCGGTACTATATAGAGCCGCAGTCGCTCGAGAAGTCAGGGACCGAGAATAATTTCCTGGATATCAACAGTGATTTTGCTAGGTGTGCTGTGTGCTGCTCCGGCACGCTGATGTTCAGGAAGGAGACTATTGAGGACGGATGGGACCTAAGCACAATCAGGGATATTAGATTGACCATCAAGTATGAGACATTGATTTTCAGTAGTTAAACATACATACAGCTCAGTTATTATGCTCTTAAATAAGGTTAACCAATAGCTTATTTATTACTGGTCCTCTCTCCCTTTTGGTGGCGTCTTAGTTCGCACAAGAGTCTGCGCTACCGCGGCTGCTCCCCACTAGCATGTCGCGTCGGACTGCCGTGTATTCAAGCCTCGATCTGACCAAAACTTCCTCAACAATGACAATAGTGATGCAAATCATTGGTCACATTCCGTCGTATACTCTCTATTAGTACAAGCCCCAGGCTCGGACCCTATTTATTTCCCACAAGTTCAAAATCATTTTTACCCAAAACTCCAATCGTATACGCATCCTCCTCACCCCCATCCCTGGTAAACCACCCCCTTCTAAATTTTTCTTCCTTTAACCGTTGGTAAAGCTCGCTCAATGACAATAGATAGGCGTTGGGTGGTAAGTGCTTAAAGCAGTTCGAGTCATAAAGCAAGGCATTTGTCATGGCAATACTGCTAAACCCTTGAGGCGCCTGGCCCTTCAATTCCATATCAAGTAGCCACGTATGTCTATCGCGGAGTTTGTATCTCAGTAGTGAAGACACCAAAGCCCATATATTTATCATTGCAGCCAATGAAAGTATTGATATTAGGGCTATTGTTGCCGAGGGACTTTGCACCACCCGATGTCTTTGGTTATTTGTTACTTTTGCCTTGAGAGGAGATAAATCCTTGTAATACGAAGAATTTTTCGCCAGTATCTCATCGCGACTAAAACGTTGCTCTATGTTCACAAGCTGTGCATTGACAAAGCCGAGATTGTAGTTCAACGCTTCGAGTATCTGAGCTTCTCTTCCGGGGGTGCCAAATGATTCCGGATTGATCGAACCAAAAGGCTTCAGAATAGTTGAGAAGTGTGGCGAAAAGTTACCAAACGCATTGTCAGAACTGGACAATTTTGGAAATACAACATCATATAAACCAGCCTCTGCTGAGATTATTGGAACATCCAACGGTGGGTCCCATGGCGTAACACTTTTGTTATCTGAAACTGGGGGGTTATTGTGGTCAATCAGCAGTTCTCCATTGGCCCAGTCCAGCCGTGTTTCAGTTGCAATCTCTGCCCAGGAGTAGTTACACTTCCAGATGGAAATGTGCTCAAAGTCTAGAGTTCCAGTTGAGAAGTTCCCCCAAAGATATGTTCGGATGCTCCAGGAGGGCCCCACTTCTGGACCACCGCATCTTGACGCCTTCATGTTCTCTGGGCTCGCAATGAGACGGCCGAAATACATTGATCCTTCTTCCATGTGCTCTGCAGTCACATGCAGCGAATCCGAAGTAGAATCTTCCTTCGGATTGTCACCAAGAGGTTTTGCGCATTCGAACGCCTGACAGAAGGTTATTTCATAGGGAGGATCTCCACTGTTCTTGAAGTTCTTCTCCTTCGTGTTGTTTGTTATTGTGTAATTGAGGTCGCTAGTTGAAAGTTGATGACAACTGGCGGCCAGTTTTGCTGCTGGGCTTTGAAGTACAATGGACACGTTTTCATTGTTATTCCAATCGCTGGAGCTGTTGACATCAAATGATGGGAAAACAAGATTATTATACGTGGACTTCGGATTTGTGAAATTGGAAAGATCGTGCGTAAGAGTTAGGCTACCGACAGCCGACCGAGCAAGCGTAAACTCCGAATCGTCACTGTAGTTTGCCTCCAGACGGGGGCCAAACCAGCTGTCCTGCTGGAATTCCATATTTTTAGATTCTGGTCGGATTTCTGAGGCAAAAAGGAGCGTGGATATAGTTGTTAAAAATGCGCAAAGTGCAGCTAGTGTCTGCGAGAGAGTGACGGCATAGCATCTCGATCGGAATGAATAATACAGAGCTCGAAGTCCAAGCATATCCAATAGCGATGTATCAAGCTCCAATGCATTGCAATGCGTAATGGAGAGTTTGGATAATGTAGCCAAGTCTCTGATAGCAGTGTCCACAGCACTTATATACAGAGCGACGACGAGCAAAGATAGCGTCGGTAGTGATCTCCATAAAAGTGAAGTATAGCTATCCTCACCGACAGTAGCCAATCCTTCGGATGCTTGTGATACCTTCATCATACCAGCAAGAGTCCCAATCAGCACCAGAACGTATAGCAAAAATATTGCCCGGAACCATGTCTTGAGTATGAGCGGAGAAAAGGTGGATTGACTCCACTGAGATTTCATATCTTCTTGTGTCTCCTCCAGGGAGTCCTGGACACTTGTGCTAAGTTCTGTCTTGCTCTTGAAGAAGATCATTGAGCCCATTAGGGTTGCTGGGTCTCTATACCAAATCTTGGATGATTGTTTTGACCGATACAGAATCCAAGATGCAAATATGGAGCAGAACCCAAAAAGGATCGCCATTGATATTCCAATACCCTCATTTACCTGAAGTCTAGGTGCCTGTGCAGAGACGGATCCATTGCCTTGCGTGTCGTTGCTTCGTCGCAATATATAATGGGAGACGAATGGGCCGATACTTTTGGTCAAATTCATGATTGACTGTTCCAGTATTTCATTCTTGAAAAGCGATGTGTCCTCATAGTCCAAGTCTTCGTCTCGGAACGTGGCTTCGAACTTGACTGGTCCCGATATGTAGCCTCCATCGCTCCTGGATACTCCATATCTTCGGCCATCGGGAGTAGAATTAAATATTGATAGCCATGAGTTCCAGCTGATAGTTGTGCTATCTTGGTCTGGTAAAACCGTCAAGTTTGGGCTGAACCCGTTATCAACAACCTCCACTTTGGACATCCTCGTAGCGGTCGAGCAGATCACACCTGCGCAGGTAGTCAACTGTGGAATCGACTCATTTTGCGTAGATGGCTCAAAGTAACACCCAATATACCGGAAGTATGGTTTCTCCTCTGGCAGTGAAGAACAGAGATATTTGTCCCCATTTACCCCATTGTTCCAACTCCAGTAGGGGTAAATCAGCCGAGGGCCTTTTTTCTCTATCCCCTCTACCTGTATCTCGCTCATGTTCTTTCTGAGCGGGGATTTGCACCCTTCAAAATTGAAATCAACTGTGAATTGGAATTCTTTGAAGCTCGTTTTCCCTTTATTGATCTGTCTTGGCTCTCCGCGAGGGATGTAACTTTCGAGCTTTCGACACTGTGTATCAATGAACACCCCATCAACGACAGCGTTTAAAGGATTCATGGCAGTGCCCCGAGCACTTCTGACTCCATCGTCTAGCATAAAAGTCTGGTAGGCTGCGTCTTTTGTGACCCCAAAAGGAAAGTCCATTTCGAACTTTAGCATCGCCCGGGCGTGTTCATATGGTCCGAGAATGGGACTGGAGGTGGCGTTGTCATTTGCGGAAAAAGAGTTCAATACTTGGGTTTGCATAGTGGTGGGTTTCCATATGCTCTTCACCTGAAGGAGTGAAGAGGAAAGGACGATTTGTAACTTCAGTATGATTGACAACATGACAACCAGAGTCACTATGAAGTGCTTTCTCCGCAAAGAGTGGAACAAGACCACTGGAAGAATCGATGAAGTGTAATCCAGGCTGTAGCCATCTGGGCCAAGGCTTTGAGGGTTCCTTAAACACATCCAGGGCGTGTATCTTAATGTCTGTAACTCGACACGCGAAAATAATATAGCGATTAGCGTCAAAACTAGAGCAGAGGTGAGCATAGACTGAGCTGTGAGTCGGATGTTGGATTACGAGCGTACTTGCAGTTGGGCCAAACCTCCAAACATATCCCATATTCTCTCGGGTATCGACGAGACCTTGGTTTCGTCGAGAAACAACAGTCAAGACTAGGAGTGTTATAGTGCAGAACATGAAGAAGCAGATGAAGGCGGCAAGGATCCGTTTAGTCAGCCAAAATGGCTGCCATTTTGCAGCGCTGGGACATTTAGAATCTTGCACGGGCAGATTATTTTTCGAGGAGTCCCCAATTGGTCTCAGCAGAATGGACTGTGCACCATCCTCAGATTCGTTGGGGTGAAGGCTCGGCTCGTAGAGGCTGACCGATTCTCGATGTGTCGGTAAGCCCTGGGCAGCTTGGTTGCCCAGTAATGGGTCCTGAGAGCGGTTTGAGTCCATGCTAGGTTTTACAGGACCAAGACAGGCACATAGCGATGGTGTTTACTCGGAAAGCGGTTTTTATTGTGGCTAGGATTTAGCCTTGCGGGGCTGAGGTGGTGGGCATGAAAGTCTTGGCACGATCAGCATGTGTGCTGGCTGTGCTTCTGTGCTACTAAATGGAGTCACTTATGCCCGAAATATGACCCCCACAATCTTTGCTATGAGGTGCATACCCTTCAGGCCACTGCTGTCCTTGTGGTGCATCAAAATTAAACACTTCACAACAGGGAATCTGGGTTGCTCACTTGTTCTGTAGCCTGGTGGTAGGCTTGGGGTTGACTACTTGTGGCCCAACCACAGCCAACTAAAAAAAGGTTCTTCAAAATAAACACATCTTGTGTCGCGGCATATATCCGTTTTCAGCAACAATGCTTCCAAAAACCCACATGGCCTCAATATCTTTGTCCCCTCATCCCTGCTAGTGGGGTGGCCCAGACGTTGGAGGCAGTGCCCCCCATTTAGGCAACCAGTGCGGAGGATAAATCGGTCTCCTCAGCTGGGCTACTTGCTGGGTCCGATTCTCAGCCTCATCTTGGCGACCAAGGGAGGGACGGCTAGGATGTGGGTCCATCGGCCCTTGAGAAGCGGTGGTCCAAACCTGAGAGCAACAATGAAAAGGGCAACATGGCGGGTAACTGGCGCACTATTGTCCCCACAGTATCCTGAAGGAAATGATGTCGTTAAATACGAAAAGGCCATCAGAGCCGCCAGAAACTCGCCCTTGGACAGTATTCACAGATGGTACTACTGGAAGCGAAATTTGACAGGCCAGTTCTGTTCGCTATCCCTTGAGGGAGACGTTTCATACGAAACGCAGCTAAAGATATGGCAAGTAAGATGGAAAGATCTGTGGAAGCGTAATGGTGGGGTTGTAACCATGCTAATTCCAACCACTGATGTTGCATTGTATTGGGACACAGGCCACACTCCCAAAAAAAAAACGCCATACAGAGGTTGAAAGCCCATCCTGCAAAGTCCCGTCGACTTCTACGACCGCCACGATCTTGTCGACGGTTGTTTCCAAGTCTCGGACCCTGACGCGGCTTGGCGCAACCGGGGGCCATCCAGCGGCCGAGTGTGAAAGTATAGCAGGGCGGATGATGAGTCGGATGTCTTGCTTCATAATATTTCAGTAACGTAGATGGGTCTTGTTCACGAGGTTTTGGTGGACCTTGATAGAGATTGAAAAGAATATCACCTAGACTGTCAGTGTCAGGCTGCGACGGATAAGCTCTTGTATTTCGAAATCAGTCATTGAGCGACTGCAATAACGCCTTTGGGAAAGACTTAGGTACGAGAGGAGTAAAGATTTATAAAAAAAGCAATGAATGAATTCTATCTGGTCTATGAAGCAAGAAATCTAAAATCTATAACACTATTATGTCCGCACTCAGAGATGATCACTGATCAATCAAAACTCTAAAACGATCCATCTTATCATTCTACATAATTTTCCGCAACTTCCTGTTCTCGGAAGAATCCAGCTTGTTGCCCTCTTAAAGACGGCTGGAGAAGACGGCGTTCTCGTAGATATCCTTGTGGTCGGCCTTAATCATGTCGGCAGCCTGTATATTGCGTTAATTTTACTCCATGAGCTGTGCTGGTTGAAACTCACCTTCTCGCCAATCATGTAGACGGAGTTTTGGATGCGGCAGTCGGGAATGACAGGAATAATTGATGCATCGGCAATACGGAGGTTCTTGACACCGTGGACACGGAGCCTGGGGTCAACCACACCCTGCTGGATGCTCTTGGAGAGACGGGCAGTACCACATGGGTCTGTAAAGCTTGTTAGCGATGTAATAACTCGTCCAGAGTTGTACACTTACGGAAACCAGTCTGGCTGCGGTCCAAGACAGCCTTCTTCATCTCCTCGTCGGAATCGAGGGGCATCTTCCAGGGGTATTCACCCACAACAATGTCCTTGAAGCCAGCGCCGGTGGTCAGGAGATCGTAGGTCCAGCGGACTCCCTCGCGCATGGCAAGAATATCCAGGTCGTTGCCGAAGAAGTTGATGTTGATGTTGGGCTGGACCAGAGGGTTGGTGCTGTGCAGGGTGATCTCACCCTCGGAGAGAGGGCGGAGCAAGTCAACAATGACGGTAATGTAGTTTCCGCTCTCGGGGACTGGGTAGTGCCACTGGAAGGGCGAGCTGAACATGCCGACAAAGTCAAGCTCGAAGTGAGGCTGGCCGGCCGGACCGAAGGGGTCACGGCCTCCGTTGGCCGCCTTGGCCTGCTGGTAGGCCTCGTACTTCTCGAGGCGCTGGTCAATGCGAGGGAAGCCGACGAGCTCGAGGAGGCCGGAGCTGACCGGGCCGGTCTTGTCGCGGTTGTACTGAGCCACGGCGGCCTGGTTCTTGGGGCCCTTGCGGAGAACGTAGTCCTCAAGGCCGTATCCATCCTTGATCTGGAGGACGAATGGGACAATGGGGTGGTCCAAAAGGTGCTGACCAACGTGGGGGGAGTTGACCTTGACCTCGATGCCGTTCTTGGTCAACTCCTCGGTGGGACCCACACCGGAGAGCATGAGCAACTTGGGGGTCTCAAAGACACCCTGGGACAGGATAACCTCGCGGCTGGCGTAGACGCTGAGCTCAGCTTGCGTTTCAGGGTTGATGACTGTCACACCAAGGCAGGTATTGGTGGCGGGATCGATGATCAGCTGCTTGGAGTGGACACCATAGAGAACGCTGACGTTGGGCTTGTTCTTCAGATACAAGAAGCTACCCTGGCGCTGGCCACCGTGAATGGTGTCAACACAGTGGGTGAGGCCTCGCATTGTGCCCTCGTAAATGTCCTCAGTAAGAGGCTCGCCCTTGGAAACCCAGGCCTCAGTGAGAGCATCGCGGAAAGGCTTCATCTCGGCCACCAGGTCAGCGTGTTCGATCTGAATGGGGCCGCCAGTGCCAATCTTCTTGAGCTCATTGGGGTACAGCTTCTTCTCGTCATGGTAGGTAGCACACTTGCGGAGGTACTCCACACAGCCAGCCCAGTTCCACTCAGACCCGCCAAACTCCTCCCAGTCGTCAAAGGTGGGCTTGGAGCCGGGAATCCAAGTGAAGTAGTTTCCGAGGGAGGATCCACCGAGACCCTTGCCGCGAGTGTTGGGCTTCTCGACACGCTCATAGTCCTCGCGTTTGATCATGGTGGACTTGTAGCCCCAGTCATACTTGCTACCACGAAGGTTGAAGGCCTGCGAGGGAGTGGTGATTGCGGGGATCTGCCAGGGGTTGGGCAGACCAGCCTCGACGACGAGAACTCGGACATTAGGGTTCTCGGCGAGACGGCCGGCGACAGCATTGCCAGCGGTGCCACCACCGACGATGATGAAGTCGTACTCGTTTCCGTTTGCGACGAAAGCCATGATGATATTATTTGAAGTTGGGTAAGATTTGAAGAATGAAGTGGGTTTTGTAAGTGATGAATGAGGTGTTTGATGAGGATGAAGATGTTATTAAGAGGTGTTGTGTTGATGTTGATGTTGATGCTGATGTGGGTAGAGTTGGTGTTGTGAGTGTGGAATTGATTGATTGATGATGCGGACAAAATATTCTCTGGGGGAATTCTACTTAGATATTTATCTTCTCCATGATATTCTGCCATGCCGTATAAGCTCATCAAATTCGCAACTCCCATGAAGTCTTGCATCTGCATCTCGCTCGTGCATCTCGCTCGGTGTGTGGCCCTGGCCTGTGAAACTCTAGACGATGGACGTAACGCCCGCCGAGCTATTCCCGAGTGCCGTACCCGGCAATGAGGCAACACTAGCGCTTATTGGGTCGACCCCTCGGCAATTCGGCGACGTACATCAAATGCCATCTACGTCATGCAGCAGAAACTCAATTGAATTCTGGACGCGACGTCACTCGCAAAAGGAACGCAGTGGCGATTCCTCCAGTTATTCCACGACTCACAGGTGGCTTATTCACTTCCCGAATACCCGTCAACAACGAATTATCTCAGGCCGAATTATCCGCCCGTTCCAGCGCCAAGTCGGGATTCAGCTGCCACCGCTTCAGACGGGCGGTTTGTTGTTTTTCGTTTGCAGGCAGCGACAATTTTATTGATTATGTCTCGTTGACAGTTAATAACGCAACATTCGATTTCTTTGACATCACAGACCGCGCCAGAAGTTGGTCTTTTTCACTGCCCAACACCCTTCAAAACCGGATTGCCAGTCAAATTCGTTGCGCATATAAATGGCACTGGGGCCCAGCTGCAATGTGACCAGTTTGCTCGATGCAGCTATTCAGAGTCTTGGCGTAGCGCACGGTGATCTAACTTGTCGCATTTAAGCGAAAATCAACGTCTGTTTCCCCTTCTCACTTGAGGCATTTCCTTTTGCCAGGCCTTTATTTGTCTCTCGCTCTCGCCGTCTTTTTCATTTCTTTTTTTTGTTGAGAGGATGAAATCAAACCGGCGATTGGCCTCGACTTGGCCTCAGCTGCCGGGGTTTGTCTTGGCATCTTGACAAGCTATCAGATCATCTCATCAGTAGCATCGGGCATGCAGCATCCCCCGGATATAGGCGGTGGGTCTGAGCTAACAACCAGTCATTGACGACTTGATGAAACGGTGTGGCACGTCAGTTTAGCTGACGTTAAGCACACACCAGCAGACGCAGGGTCTAAATCAGGGTCCAAGTCGGGGTCTGAGGCAGGGTCCGGAGCGCGGAAATAACGTGTAGCCCAATGATTGCATCAGACCTTATCTCTCGTGTTAAAATCACGGAACCGTTCTATTTTCTCTGGGGACTACGGTTCCCCACGTGTTTCTTTGTATCATATGTTCTACTTTCCATTAAAAGAAACCCATTTCATATTCTGGCCCTGTTCCGTTGACTAATGAACATCTTCAGCTGTCATGTTCATTTCATCTCTCCATATCGCAGTCTAGCCCACAATTGCGACATGTTGAATCAGCTAGACACGTAATGAGCCACATATCCAATTTCCATCATGCTCCCCGTGCCTCCTGCTGTCAAAAAGTTGGGATTGCCTGGCTGTAGAATAGTTAGCAAGTATTGCGACAATTGCATTCAAGTCGACGCAGGCTTTTATAACCTCGTCACAGGGGTACATACCCAATCGCCACCAACTGCGACATCAAAAATGATGAATAATGGACTCTGGCACAGCGTCTTCCAGACCGTAGCGTTTGCAATTTGAGCCCCAGTGATGCGGTTGAATTGTCTGCCGTCTTTATACCACGTAATGGACTGGCTGTTGATGTTATTGCTGCGACGGTTAAACTCAACACGCCAGACGTGGTATTTGGCGTCGGAAAGCGTGGTGGTTCCGCTGATGCCATTCGGCTCGTTGCAGATACCCCCCGGAGCAGTATTGCAGTGTGTAGTTCCCCATGCAGTGGGCAGACCGTTGATGTTTTCCATAATGTCCAGTTCTCCGCATCCAGGCCATGCAACGCCACGTCGATTCGACTCCCCGAGCAGCCAGAAAGCTGGCCAAATGCCCTTCTTCTTGTATCGCGCATTGGCACCCAGTCTGAGAGAGCCCTCGACTCTCGTGATTTTTCCTGGCGCGGGCTTTATCGTGTATTTGCTTTCTATACGACCCGAAGTCCATCCTTGAGCGGCCGTCCGGTCGCGTCGGGGTATCAACTGGAGAGTGCCGCTACCGCTGGCGCGAACATTGGCTTTACCCTTAGTGTACGTTTGAAGTTCATTGTTGTAATTATTTTCTTTCTCGATGACGTTCCAGTTGGCACTTGACGGGAGCGTATCGGCAGCTGAGATGAAATTTGCCTGCCAGATACGGTTGTACCCGTTGTACTTGGGCGCATTCCATGCCAATCCGGGTGGAAGAAGCAAAATGAACAAGAATAAAATGGTTTGCTGTAACATTATGGAAAGAAAATATCAACTGGAGTCGTTGAGAAGAAAAGGGAGAGGATACCTGGCAGATGCCAGATATTTGGTGGGTGGTCAGTGACTTTTGTCAATGCCATTTCCGGTCTCCCCCAAACGTTTCACCCGCAATATTAAGCTTGAATAAAAGCATTCCACGTCCTAGACACGATATTTTAAGAAACTAACGGAAATAGGGCAAGTTCAGACATAGCTTAAATTCCTCAGCCGCAATAGCGGCATTGTGGATTGAGCTTGTCTTATCAGTGGAATCTTAGCTCCACTGCCAAAAGATGCCACATATCGGCTCAACTTGTTTATTCATTTCCCAGAAGAACAATTGAGAAAAACAAGAAAGTATTCACGAGCGGGGACGGGTCTAATATGTATAAAATATCCGTGCTCCTCAATTAATGGGATATTCCATGCCAAGTGCTTGGTGCTTTTTTTAGGTTTCCAGCTATCAATGGAGGCGGCCCTCTCAATCGGGTCTTGGCCCCCGGTGACCAGGTTTGGAGCATTTCCACTAAAAGATAAAGAATGTTACTAGTCATAATAAAAGCAAAAAGGATAATGACAAGCGTGTTGTTTCGCTTATGGGTGGGTACTGGTAAATAAAAGAGTTTATTGGAAAATAACTATTTGTCACAATAGAAAGAATAAATTTGTCACCATGGTTCACAATGACCGGTTACCGTACCTGTGAAACAGGAACTTGACCTCTACGATGATTGCAATGCAGGGTAAATAACACTCGCGGTCTACAATATGGTTCACATGCACGGTTATCGTCCACAATGTACACTAAAATGTATATAAATTGGTCTCTATCTAAAACTTTTCACCATTAAGACATTATGAGAATACGTTATCCAACAGAGACAAAATATCTGCCTTTCTGTAATCATCCTGCGCAATGTAGCGCAAGTTGGTGCGGTTAACATCGAAAACCAGGTTATCAGGCTGCGAAACATCATAGAGCGGCCATTCAATGCCCTTAGAGCCACCCTTGATGTGGTTGGGATTAGTGTCATGAATGAATGCAACCCACATTCTGCTCATCAAATCGGCCAGCTCGATGTAGGTCTCGGGCTTGTTCTCGAAAGGATTGGCAGAGTATCCGGCACCTTTGATGTTGTTGAAGACGAACGCAACCTCTTGGAAATGCGTCGCTCCATAAATCGCTGGAATTCCGTTTACGAAGACGTTCCACATGTAAGAGTAGACGGGCAGGTCGGCACCGGCATAAGATTCCGCCATCAGTCTTCGACCGCTGTGCTGCTGATAATCTCCAGCGAAAGCAGCCACACGCTTGAACTGAAGGCCGTATGGGTACGCGGGGGGTCGGCCTTCATAAGAGGCGGGAATACCAATGTCGGGCTGATCTGGGTACAGAGCCAGGATGAGGGCAATCTGGATGCTGTCGAGGCCCAGAGTGGCGAGATAGGATTCGAATTGCGCGGTAGTGTTGATACCCTGCTTGGCGTAGGCAGTGCCCTCATCAAAGTTGTTGCCGACCAACAGCGGGACGTGAGCGAATTTGCCCTCTCGCAGCAGGTCGTATCCTTGGTCTGTCATGAAGTCATTATCAATGACAGCGGTCAACGTAGGCGCCGTGACATTCAATGGGGTGGTGCCGTTGAACACAGCATTCAATGTCTGCCAGGGAAGACCTCTCAGACAAGCAAGGCTGTCATCAGCGTCAGAACATCCCGTCTTCTGAACAAGGGCATCGAAGTACGACTGCCAGGTATCAGCGTCGTTGTACTCGGCGACCGGGCTGCCGCTTTCAAGGATGGCACTGCGGAACAAGTTGCCATGGTTTCCCTCATATGCGACGAGCTGCATGCCCAGGGATCGAGCGCCGGCAGACTCTCCCCAGACAGTGACCTTGTCGGGGCTACCGCCAAAGTCGGCAATGTTGTCCTGAAGCCACTGCAAGGCCATGCGCTGATCCCGGAAGGCGATGTTGCCGGCACCATCGTCTTCCATCTCGTTGCTGAAGAGGAAGCCCCAATAGGAGAGACGGTAGTTGATCGAAACGGCCACGATTGGCTTGTTCTCCTTCACGGATTGATCGACGATGTAGCTGAGGTTGTATCTCGGGTCGCGCGAACCACCCATCACATAGCTCTGGAATATTTAATTAGCAACAGCCAATGATTAAATCGTGTCAATTTAGAAACTTACTCCTCCATGGACCCAAACACCAACTGGCAGGTCGTCGCCAGCCTCAACGCCGGTAGGTCGGACAACATTGAGCGTCAAGCAGTCCTCGGAGACGGGGTTGCCTAGGTTAGAGGTATCCGAGCCGTATCCGATACACATCCAGCCATACTCGGTAGCCGAACGGGGTTCGTCGAAGGCCTCTGTAAGAGGTTGAGGTGCGGCAAAGCGGCGCGAACCTGTCGGGGGTTGCGCATAGGGAATGCCGAGAAAGAAGTCCTGCCCGTACTGCTCGTTGCGGACACCCAAGTAGGTTCCATTGGAGAGATCGGCGGATGGCACGGCCGGGATGTCATCGTTGCGGTGACGCCATTTCGAATTAGGGCGGGAGGACTCTGCCAACTGTAGCCCTGAAAGGACCGCCAAGAAAACGTTCAGACCGCGGGGATGCATCTCGAAACCTCCCAACGGCGATGGGTTGCTTCTGGAATTGAACGGGATGTAGATCAAGGTTTTGTGGCTTGTCTCGGGTCGATCCCAACGAGCGGCTTTAATCTGTCTGCCAGAGCCGTTGGTGGGCCTATTCTGGCATTACGTCAAGAGATTACTTCTACATGGCCGAGGCTGGAGGAAATGATCATTGGCACTCTTGGCTACTCCAGATCCATTAAATTCGGCGGGGATGGCCAACCTTGAGCAGCTCCGCCGAACCCTACCGGGTCCATGCTGGGCAAAGTCCTGCAGTCCCACTTGTCATAATGGGTGGGCAAGGCGTGATGTGCTGTCTCGAGGCTGAGGGACAGGATCGCACAGCCTTCAGGAGACAGCGAGGAGAGCTTTGATCGAATAGGATCCCGCCACAAAACCACCATCGGCGGAAATTGGTCAACGAGGTCTCCCTGCCAATACACTTCCCACGATGGTGGTCGCGGAACTGAGGGTTTCTTCAATGCCCACTTTATCCCTTGAGGCAGCCGACGACAAAGCAAATCTAATTACCATGGGTTATTATTCCGTCCCAATCCCCCGGCATCAGGTTTTTGTCCGCTTCGCTAATATCAGCTGTGGAGATGCGGTTCCCCAGGATCGGATGTCAAGTGGTTCTCCATCCCCATCCCCCGGCCATTTGTGGATCGGATTCTTCAGCTTCTCGTGTTTAAGCCGGCTGTCGGCGTTCTCGTGGTGCTCATGGAAGCGAGGCGTCAGGGAAAAATGGGTACGCTTTCCCGGCCTAGGTTAGCACTGAGGCTTGCAAGTGTTAAAACTAGACTAACGCAGGCACTAGCAGCCAACCAACACCACAAAAGTACGAAGGTGCATGCGAGATTCGAAGTGTTATTGGAGATGCTGCAGCCCCTGGCGCAGCGTTGATCCCTTCACGGCGATGATCCCTACCAGAAGGCCTCTGGCCGCATCATCCCAAGGTTTGGCGGCATCGGTAGTGGCGCGGAACGCCTCCCTGCTCGAGTCATTCAGCCACGGCCAACTTCCTGGGTACACGCGCAGCTGGGCAGGCCTTTTGGTGGCACCAAAAGCCTAGGCCGGATTGAGAGCTTGGTGCGAGCAGCAAGCCCCCGGTTCCAACGTTCCGCGCTCCCCGGCCTGCCGATGACCAGAGACTTTGACTAGCTGGCGTTTTTGACTTTCCGGTCGGGTCGAATGGGTATCCCGTTCATCCGGGAATTATTTGGAAAGCCAAGACCAGAAACCAGATTTGCTTTTGTCGTGATGGGTTTTCCCTTCGAGCACCCGCAGCCTGTCCGCACGGACGGATGCATCTTTTGATCGATTTGGGAAGGGCCATCATTGTGTCCTACCATACACGAAACACGACGCAGGGTTTGGGAGTGATCTGAGACATGGATGCTCACTTGGCAGCCTAGCCGAGCCGAGGCCTGGCCCAGCACATCTTTCAGATACCGAATCGGCAACCCCTTTGTGTATAAGCTTGTTAGTCCTTTTGTTTTTTGTACCCGCACGACATGTGATTATGTGTCAATGGTTCAGCATTGTCTTCGATGGGCTGAAGAACCTGTTTACGTGGACAACGCTCGGCAAAACCACACTTGGCAATTGAACACATAGCATGAGTCGTGAATGCTGAAATTTGAAACCACCTTTACATAAAGCTGATTATTCCCGACACTCCGCTAAGGCGGAATGTTCCGAATGAAACGTAGGATGACCAAGTTTGGGTGAAATCCAAACTCACCTGAAGTAGGATAGTCGGTGCTGGTGGTTGCACCGTGTCTCCTTCAATGGGCTGGTGGCGTTGTCGATCACCAGCCCAACGGGTGTTCATGCACTAGCCACTCATTCAGAAACCCGGTTCCTGGCAACCATAAATAATCAGTTTAATAAATCTGTGTAAGGGGGGCCCTGTCAAGATGTGTACGCGTTCCCACAAATTGGGATTGTCGCGCACCTGCAGCTTCGTTTTCTCGCCTTTTCTTTCCCCTGCGACCCATCCCCAAGGAATTTCTTGCATTCGGTGCTTCCGGTGGCATTCACCATGGCCGAGGAGAGAGGGACACGGCTTGTCGCCTCTTGTTGGTCAATGACAGTGGCAAGTGCAATACTGCTGGCGCTGCGAATATACTGCAAATTATGGCGTGGGAGGGGTTTGTGGTGGGACGATCATTTATTACTGGTTTCTTGGGTATGTTGGATTGCATCTTTCCAGCCACTGAGGGTTATGTTGAATGTCTAATGGTTATGTCTTCTTAGGCAGCTTTGCTGATAGCGGTATCGATTAATACCTACATCGTGTCCATTGGGTTTGGTCAGCACCAATCGACCATCAGCCATGATAACCTCAAGATCATCAACCGCGATACCATTCTCGTCGCCACCTTCGGCATCATAGCGACAACAACTAGCAAAACATCATTTGCCATGACGCTATATCGAATTGGAACAGATGCATGGCTGCGATACTTTCTCATCTTTGTCATAGTGACTATCAATGTATCCATGAATCTGGTGTGGATATTTGGTTTTGCCAAATGCAGCCCTATAGAAAGAGTTTGGGACAAGAGTGTTCCGGGCACATGTTGGAATACGAAGAACCTCACCAAATATCAACTATTTGCTGCCTGTAAGATTATAACGACAGGCTAGATGTTACAACAGACTGACAATTTCCGCAGATTACTCCGCTATTCTCGATTTTGTGTTAGCGTTCCTGCCTTGGAAGATTCTAATGGGAATGACAATGCGTCTTCGTGAGAAACTTGGAGTCGCAATAGCAATGAGTCTTGGCGCAATGTAAGAGACTGCCCACAAGATGCCTTCCGTCTAACAGTATACTAACAGCCATCTACTAGTGCTGGAATAACAGGAATTGTCAAAGCCGTACTGGTTGTCAACATGACCAGTCCAGATATTACCTATGACCGTGTTGATCTAACAATATGGACTCTAACAGAGCCAGCTGCGTCTATAATGGCCGTGTCCATACCTATTCTGTACGTCCTTTGCCTGGCTTTATTTATTTCCTGGGTGTCGTAAGAAAGGGGACTAATAAGAAGCAGGAGGATGTTATATCGAGAGCTGAAATCAAGCGAAAGAAGCTATTTTCGGAATCGATCACGCGAAACCCCGAACCAAGCAGCAGCTGCAAGCAATAAAACAGGCACTGGTTCGCACAGGTCGAGGGGTTACGGCTTTCATTCAAGATACGGGCGAAATTCAGTCGTCATTATGTCAACTTCGGGATGGGAGGAATCCGAAGAAGCTTTGCGAAATCCCGAAAACAGCCAATCGGACCATTCAACGAATCGAAACGGCGTTATGAAGACGGAAGAAGTCAGGGTACATCATGAACGATTAAGTACCTTCGTCGATGAGAACTCAGTAGAGCTCACGCCTATACAATCGGCTCATATGAATAGCGAGACATTAAAAACCAAGATATAGAATAATAATTATGTAATTTTAAGCACAAAACATCTTTTACAGCTGTAATATATCCCCTCAATTATGGGTTTGAAATGAAGTTTATGAGTCATGGTTCACAAACGTATTTTTATTAATCTTTATACATAAACCCACCAAAATAATCGTAGGATTATCATCGAAATTCTTATCCGGTAAGTGTAATTACACGGCCCACTCCGAAACAAATGAAACGGTTGGAAACGGGAAATACATCAGATTAGTAACGCTTATTGCCCATGGCCATCCGCTCCAGGGTAACCGGTGTTGGTTGCTCCGGTCGATGGCTACTGAATTTGATAACAGCGTTGCGGTTAATTCAAATTTCAAGCAGGATTTTCACATTCGGGTTGAAGCATTTAAGATTTGAATTGATTGAGTTGAATTGAGGTTATTTGAATCACATGAGGCATCACGTGTTAATAAACTTGCCTATTACAGGCCAGGTCATTCAATCTAGCTGCTACAGGTCGCGTTATTGAGACCGCGCAGCGCGACCGCAAAATATAGGTCATGTGACTACTGCTGCTATACCCTTTTAGGTACTGACTAAGCACAATCACCCTTTAGGGTAAACCACAATCAAGATGCTACTTGACCAAAATAATATCTCTACACCACTAGGGAGTTATGGTTGGCTTTTTTTGATACGTTTCCAAGAGGTTTAGTCTGAATAAATGTCTCTCAGTTATTGTCGTCTTGAAGATATTTTAAACTTAGTTAATATTGAGCTCCTGGTGTGGATAGCTTTTAGCAGAAAGCTTAGACTCGAATAGACACTATCCTGCGATTATGATGGAGGGTTCGATTGATGTATCAGATCATCGTTTGAATCACAAAAAGTGCCACAGGTTGTATTTAAAAAGGTTGTATTTTTGAAAGTGCTCCTAGATTCATTGCCTGGTTGAGCCGAAGATTGCTTTTTACGTAGATAAATAAAAGAGTCATAATTCACATCAAGATATGGACTTATTGTTATTGGTTAGTTAATAGAAGAAGGTAAGGTTCTGAGATTTGCTGTCATATATCCCCAGTACTGGACTCATCACCAATGTCCCTGAAAAAAATTATATACTCTTTGAAAAGACTAATAAAATAATTCTAAGCGCTGACACACAGATATGACTCCGCCCACATGCCGCTACAATCCCTTCCAACACCGGGATTCCACTTGTACAGATTAGCAAGGGTGACGCTGTACTTTGTTTGAACGGCTTGGCAGCTTTGGCCCTGGGCAACGAAGTGATAGCGTTTGCAGCTGGAAGTGATACCGGGCTGGGTAGGATAAGGTTTGTAGTCGATTGTCCACACACATGCGTATGCATTAGTCCTCAGACCTGTACATCTGGATCCCGCCTCTGGGTTCCATTCAAGAAAATCGGGGATGGAAATGCCGTTGGCATTGGCCACTGTTGAGCACTTCTGCCCAGATTGAACAAGATGAAACTTGCTACAGTTGTCTGGTATGTTGGGCTGTACCGGGGCTGGTGTGCTGATGCCGTTGTCAGGCTTGGTCGGTGTGTGGCCAATGATTGATACACAGGCGTATGCGTTGGTAACTAGACCGGTGCAGCCTGACCCAGCCTTGGGATTCCATTCAAGGAACTGTGGAATAGTAATGCCATTCTTGTTGGCCACAGTGGAGCACTTCTCACCCAATTGAACGAAGTGAAACTTGTCACAGTTGTCCACAATATTTGGCTGTGTCGGGGTTGGGGTGGTGATGCCATTGTCGGGCTTAGTGGGAGTGTGGCCAATGATGGAGACACAGGCGTATGCGTTGGTAACTAGACCAGTGCATCCCGACCCAGCCTTGGGGTTCCATGCGAGAAATTGTGGAATAGAAATTCCGTTTGCATTGGCAACGGTTGAGCACTTCTCGCCTGACTGGACGAGGTGGAACTTGTCGCAGTTGTCCGCAATGTCAGGTTGTGTCGGAGTCGGGGTGGTGATACCGTTGTCTGGTTTAGTTGGAGTATGGCCTATGACGGATACGCAGGCGTATGAGTCGGCCCAAAGACCACCGCAATTTGAGCCAACCGAAGGATTCCATTTCACAAACTCTGCGACCGTGATGCTGTTCTTGGATGCCATGGCAGCACAGCCATCTCCAGTCTGAACAAAATAAAATTTGTTGCAGTTGTCCACCACGTTAGGTTGAAGCAGTGAAAGGGTTGCAACTCTAGAAATACTAAGTCGTCAGCACATAGCCTACAACAAATTGAGCAGCCGTTTTGTACTAGCCCGTTGGAGGTGGCAGTTGATGTTGGACTTGTGTTCGAACTCGATGGCTCATGGCCGACAATGGACACACAAGCGTAGGCGTCAGCCCATAGACCAGCACAGTTGCTTCCGATATTGCGGTTCCAGGCAAGGAGTTGGGAAGTGGTAATGCTATGTTTGGAAGCAATGCTTGCACAGCTGTCCCCTTGTTGGACGAGATAGAAGGCATCACAGTTGTCGACCATGTTGGGCTGGGCCGGGATGGGAGTTTCAATGCCTTGATGGAAATGGAAATTAGAATTAATCTCTTACCGACTCTTTAAATGCTTACCGTTGGAAGTCTTGGTAGGCGTTGGGCTCGCTGAGGTCGTTGTTGTTGAAGTTGTCGTAGTCTCAGCGGGCAACGGTTCGGGTTCAAACGCAGCCTCTACGCAGTAAGAACGACCAATGGTTAGCTGCATAGATGCACTCGAGACGGACGGATTCTGTGAGAAGTTGATCAGTAATTATCGACTTTACGCGAGGGGGATTAGGATTTTGACCCCTCGACGCTTATCCATCTCATGAACTGCGTAAGAGTGATCTAGTTCTCATCGAGCAAATCATCGATAGACATGGCTGTATCCTGGTCGTGCCACCAGGTACAATACGGCGTCGTGTTTGCATCGTGGGGATTCTTGGGCATGGATGATCGTCGATGATGCCTGCCATTTCCCAAACCAAGGGCTAACTGAGCTGCAGCAAGAAAAAGCAAAGACTGCCTGAGAAATTCCATGGTGGTTAGCCTGCGGCAAGTGAAGTATTCTAGGCAACGAGACGTTGGATGGTGCGCGGATTATGGTGAAAAAAAATGAGATTCCTGGCTGTGGTGTCGCAGACATTTTATGTACCTGATGAATTGTGGATTCTTCGTCTGGACTAAGACGTACTTGCTTCATAATGTGCGGTATATTCATCTTGAGAAGCGGCAGCGGCGGCAGCGATAATGCTTCTCTCGTCGGAAAACTACCCCATGACCGAGGCTCCCTGGCTAGGCGGCGATGTGTGGAGGTTAGTCTCATTCATGTCTTCTGCTATGAATACAGCCCCCACACAGTATTAGAAGCTACCCCGAGGAGCACATGGGGATCGGATCTCGGCCGAAATTGCTGCGGGCCACCCACAGGTTGCTTAAAGTTTAGGCTATTAAACATATTACGTTTTGGCGCTTTTAAACGATTTTAGCAGGAAGGCTGCCCGAGTGAATTAACCCTTGTTCGTTGGGGCTGAAGAACTCGGAACTAACAACTAACAACCAACAACGCCCAATGGCCAGCCAATCACGAATCAGCACTTGCTGCAACATTGGCTAGTCCATACGGGTGTGGCGACCTTAATATCGATCTTGACAAATCAAGCACAATGCGAAGCTATCCAGCATGATGTATTGGCTCGTTGCATAGCAAAGCGCAGTTTATGGCAATTAGTAATGGCTCCAATTGAGATACTAAACGCAAAAGAACGTACCAACAACACTTACTAGTGTTGGTGAAAATGAAGGGAAAGCGTTGATTCATCTAATTCGGCCCTAACACGGAATGATTACGCATTCAATGCCAACCAAGACAGCCGATGCTTGAGTAAAAGAGGTATTCGACTCAACATACCAAGCAACATTATATTGCAGGACAGTAAAGGTCCCCATTGAGGTTCAACCTGAGGTTGAACCATAGCATGGGATACTTGAACCTAGCTAAGCCTGTATGACATTGACTTCATCAACACAACACGGCAAAACATGCAGGGGCCCCGTTGAAGTAACACAAGGCTCACTAAAAGATGTAGCCACGTTCGCGAATCAGCTGCAAAGAGGCTAGGCAACAAAAAGTAGGCCCCTTGTTCTTGATCTGGCTTGGTCCTGGCACAGGTTCTAAACTCTGTAGTAAGAGGGGCCGCCACGCACGCCAGCCCCCCCTCCATATGTGATAGGGGGCAAATGTGATGAACGATGCATGATCAAGGCACGCGATAAATGCGGAGGTTCTGCTACCGGTCGTATAGCGCCATATTTTGTGGGAACGCAATGGACGTTTGTTTGACTATTAGCTAGATATCTTCTTAACGAAGGCCTTCGGGAATAGTTCGGGAAACTAGGCAGCGACAAACCTGCTAGTGCGCGGAAGACTTGGCCAGTGAATGGAAAATATGTAGATTTGCACCCTAAAATGATGGACAACACTACCGGCTTCAACGATAATCTAGTACTGAAAGAAGAAAAAACCTATCGAGTAACACAGACCAACATTTGGCTCCGCAGTTCACCTGCAACTATGGATTTTGTCCGGAATCTCGTTGCGAGTGCATTGAGACTGGCCCTCTGAAAAAGCTTCCCGCTGAGAACAAAAAGGCCAACTTCGTGGCTGATGCCCTCGATGTCGATTTCAATCGTCTTTGCAAATTCGCCTGCAAGTACGGCTACTGCCCGAATGAGGTTTGCATTCCTGAAGAGTCCGAAACGAACGACGATGATTTAGTAGAACCGATTGAGGAGGACCCTGACTCGTACGACTACAACGAAGCAAGATACCAAAATGCAAAAAAATGTTATATCTACAAGGAAATCAATCAGGGCGACGACAACTTGGATCCTTGTAAGATATTCTGCAAACCCCAGCTTGACAAGGCGGAAGAGGAGGGAAGGATTTCGAATTATGGCTGCGTGGGTCGATTTCCTCTTAACGAGGATATTCCATGGAAAAAGGACCCATTTAGGGGCGAGGTGATGGTTGCTCCTGGGGAATGCAACTGCGACAACGTGCTTCTCAACGAACTTGCGACTACTGTCCTTGAGGCGATGCCGATTATTGCCCAGGTATGTCAACTATGGGTCATTTAAATCGGGTTATCTGTTACTGACAGTATTAGATTGGCTGCTATATTCTCATGCAATCATTCAAGTTAATTCTTGACATTGGAATGGAATTTGCCACGAGAGGAGCCGGCAAAGTGCTTAATGCCGCCGTAGGTAAGTTGTTATTTACATACATTCCCACCTTTATCATCTTCCTTTTCCTGGCACTTACTCACAATCCGGATAGACATGTTGGCCACAGCCGCACAAATGGCTTCCTACATTTATCCTGAGGACGAAAAACCCGACGAGGCCTTCTCATGGTGGTTGAGTCCGTGCGGCGGAGACGATTTGGTGCCAGATGAAGTCAAGCAAGTCTTTGACATTCTCGGCATGATACCTGGTGGTAAAACGAGCTTCGCGCCCCCAAAGGGCATCAAAAGAGGCAGCGGCAAGAAGGGTGACGATGGAAACCCGGACGGTGACAGAGGGATCCGCAAAACAGGAGGAGGAAGCAAGGGTGGCAACGGCCGATCGCAGCCCAAATGCACCACCGTTCCTCCCAGTAAAAGATGGGAACGGAAGGGTGGCCAAAGTAACACACTCCGATTCTTGACATGCAAAAACCAAGCAACTCACACGACTGACTATATCGTCACGACATTGACATATGCGCCAAATGCACAGCCCACTAGAGTCATAACAGAGTGCAAGGATAAATGGCCCCAAGCCTGCCATCATTACAGTTCGGCGATTAAAGAAAACCCGCACTGGGCGACGTTGACTTGCCCACAAGATGCTGCAATCACTAATAAGCCGCGTCCCAAACGCGCTCCCGCAGTAATTGCTTTTGAAGGAGAGCACAGGCAGGACTGGCGAGACTCAAGCCATCGAGCAACACCTTCTTGCGACGCCGACGAGTTCCCACCGATATACTTTCTAACAAGCCAAGACCCAGAATGGCTTTTTGTTGGGATAGACCAAAGAGGCCAGCGGGTCAGATACTTACCCAAGAGTGACAACAGTGGGGCTGCCATCTTGTGGAGGAGCTTTTGCTTCAAAACTCCACTGGAAGCTCTGTCAGATACAAATCTGGAATCTCGCATCCAAAATGGCAATGGCCGAACACACACCAGTCCGACACAGAAGCGTGACATAATCACAGTGGGAATCACAGTTGATGTAGTACCCGAGTTTTCCATGACGTATGAGCATGAGGCAAGACCACTACCGAGAGATGCTGCTCTGTGGGATAACCCATGCTGGCCTTCTAGCATTGCGGCGGGTGATCCAGGGTTTACACTCCTTGAAATTGATGAATGGTATGATAAGAATCCAATGGGGCCCGGCGGGCGGAGAACAAAGTGGAACTACAACCAACCGTATGTACAGGGACAGAATGGAGACTGAAGCATCACTCTTCTGGCTTGTTTGGTAGACCCTTTAGAGGAGATTCTGGCGGAAGATAGATGCGGCATTTGAGGGCATAGGTAGTGTAGGTAAGAAGCGGGAGAGCAGGTTGACTGCAGAAGTCCTGTTGTAAACTTTTCTCGAGACCTATTGTTACTCTCTTTCATTTTCTTACTCCAATCTGACCCACATTCACTGCTTTATGAAAACAATGAATGGAGAATGAATGTATGAACAGTGCATTGGTGCTTTGTTGTATCTGTCATGTAAGATGCAAGTAAGATAACCTGTTTCCCCTCCACAAGGTCGAATGAATATCATGATTTTATTGAGAATTGAACAAAAAAAAATAGTTACCACTGTTTACAACCCTTTTGGAAAACACCAATCCTCATGTCAAGGCTATACTCAAAGGTCGCCATTTGCCAAGAGGCTAAATGGTGTGCCGCCTTTTAGCTCCAAGTTGGACGCGTTTCAACCATCCATTTATGATTGTGTTAGGGTGGAGATTTTGGTACAGACAGCTGACTAAGTTGTCCATCTGACTATAAAGCATCTTGTTGGCCCATCATGAGCTCCCCCGCCGACTTTCACCTTGTTTAAAAGCAAACTAGAACTCAGCTATCACTACCAAATACCAAACTTGACTATTTTCAAAAAAAAAAAAAAAAAAGCCGCTCACCACTATGAGTGCCGAGGACAGTCCGGAAGGCTTATCACCTGAGGCATCAGACGAGGAGCATCTGGATGAGGAGTCGGACGGCACAGGTGACCCACCCTACACGCCCAAGGAACTTGGAGAGATTTTTCTCGACTTTTACAAGTTTCTCACCACTTTACACTTTGACCCTGCGGACCTCAAGATCCCTCCACCAGAAGGCTGGCCAGGCATAACACAAGAAACCTGCCAAGGCTTCAAGTCGGATCTTGTCACCGAAGTTCTTCGCCACTTGCCCTATTTTGATCAACGAAGTACAGCCAATATATACCCTGTATCCAAGGTGGTCGACTACTCCTCGTTCAGCCGTGACGACTTCCAGGCTATGAAAGAGCGGGACGAATGGGGAATCGAGTTCTTCTCCAACGAGCACGGCGAGGTCATCGACGGGGCTGATTTTGTTTGCATCGTGGAATGCCGCCACAATGATGGTCGTGAGTTATGGTTGAATGTCAGGGAGGGCGAGATTCTTGAACACGCACCTAGCTGGTCTCTACTTGGCCCCGAGGAAGTGGAGTACTTCTTCGGTAGCCTCAAAGAGAAATTTCGGAGCCTTAAGCTCATTCCATGCCCCGGAAGGAGAATGTGGGAAGCACAGGACGTGGAAGACACGGACAGACATATAACCCCAGAAGAAGTTATTGCGCAGCAAAGAGAATGGGGTACGGACTTGGACGCACAATATGCCAGGCAAGTGTACAGAGAGCATGGGTGGCCCGATGCATTCCGCATGGATGAAGCTGTCGAGGTGGTAGCAAGTGTTTTTAATTTTGCCGATGAGGAGGCAATGGTGTGGCCAAGTAGTCCGAGAGACCCTTGAAGGAGAAGATCCAATATGAAGCAACATGGATACAGCAAAGAGACTATGTCATTGGTTCCTTGTAGCAAAACCTTGATGGAACTTTTTGTCGAAATATTGGTAAATCAGGCCCATCCTGCTAGCGCCCGATCGGTCAAACCGAACAGCTGTATTGGCAAACTCGGAATAGGCAGGAAATATCTTGATGGAATGGGCGACCCTTGCCTTGTTAGATGCATGAAGCCAACCAGTCTTCATTTCAGGCATGATGCGAGGATATCAAGAATGGCTTGTGAATTCTTGCCTTGCCAAGTTGCGGGTGGTAGGGTATGCAAGCCACTCGGTCCGCCCGCCTTTGCTACATGGGTGAGATTATCCAAAGCGGCTATCGAAAATAGCTAGCTCCATGGGAAGATGGTCACAGGGGTGGCGAAGTTCCAAATGACACGCCTAGGCGACTACCCTATAGCAGCTGATTTGGTAGGAATCTTTGAGCGAAACCAGGGCCCTCACAGCGAGAGTGAACGTAAATGTAAATGAAAGTAAAATGAAAGGGAGATACTTAACATTAGTATCTATTATTATCAAACCCCAGGTAGAAAATATCACTTGGTGTTGGGAGGGTCACCGCGTCAATTTCCTGCATCAAGTCAGCCACATATTACTCACTAACGAATTAGATCAACTGATTTCATTCATCACGGGATACCTCATGTGGCAGTGCAACACCTGCATTAGGCTGCTGCCTCAGCGACCGACAGCCTCAACTTTCAACTTTTGACCTCCTCAGCCTCTCTATCTATTCCGCACAAGAGCCATGGTATGAACCGCAGGAATGACAACCTTGAATGACACGAAACGTCCCATCCCCGATAACGAACCGAGTCTCCGCCGTTCGAAACGTATACGAGCGACCCAAATCGACACAAAAAACCCTCACCGGCACGATGACTACACTGTTGGTTGGGTCTGCGCTCTTTCCATAGAGATGGCAGCAGCTGAGGCTATGTTGGACAATACTCACAATCCTTTGCCCAGCAATGCCGATGATATCAATACGTACATCTTGGGCAATATTGCCCACCACAACATCGTTATTGCGTGTCTCCCAGCAGGTCACTATGGAACGAACAATGCTGCTATTATCACAAGCAACATGATCCGGAGTTTCAAGTCTATAGACAAGGGATTGATGGTCGGTATTGGAGGAGGGGTTCCTGACTCCGCTGATATTCGACTCGGCGATGTCGCAGTGAGCCTGGAAGTCGTACAATGGGATTTTGGTAAAAAGACAGCTAACGGAATATTCCAACCAACAACGCCTCCCATCAGGCCTCCGCAGAGTCTGTTGACAGCCGTTTCTAGGCTATGGGCAAAGAACGATGTTGAATCAAGTCGAATACCCACGATTATTGCTCAGATGCTCAATCTCCATTTACCCATGGCGAGGTATGCCCACCCAGGCCTAAAGGACCAGTTGTTTAAAAGCACGTACGATCACGTGGAAAAAGAAAAATGTTGTGATAAATGCGATCAAGATCAACTTGTAATTCGAAAGCCGAGGGAAACTACCAATCCAGTAATCCATTATGGGCGAATCGCATCGGGAAATCAAGTAATAAAGGATGGAGAAACCAGAACTAAACTTGGAAAAGAGTTTGATATTATATGCTTCGAAATGGAGGCCGCGGGCGTCATGAATCAGCTTCCGTGTTTGGTCATCCGAGGGATTTGCGATTATGCGGACTCTCACAAAAATAAAGAATGGCAACCTTATGCAGCTGCAGTTGCAGCAGCATATGCAAAAGACTTACTTTTGACTATTGGCATTTCCCCAGTAAAACAAAGGCCAGCAGGTACCGTCAGTGAGACGACTGGTAGGTCGAATGCAAGACCTCGATGTGTGATATAATACTTACAAGGTAATAGAGCCAAATCTATCCCAAACTGATCGAAAAGCTATTTTGGATTCGTTGAACTTTGATCAAATAAAGTCACGACATGCAAGCATCAAAGATGCCTATCTCAAAACCTGTGAATGGCTGCTTATCCACCCCGACTATCTCGACTGGTTAGACCCCAGGAAGGCTTCTAGCCACCGTGGTTTCCTATGGATTAACGGGAAGGCGGGTTCAGGGAAATCGACCATTGTTAAATTTGCGTACGATAACGTGCGAAAGAAGTTCAAGTCAGCAGATCAAGCGATCATTGTTTCCTTCTTCTTCCATGCGCGAGGAGTAAAATTGGAAAGGTCAACCGTTGGGATGTATCGGTCCTTGCTGTTCCAGATATTCTTGGAGTTTCCAGAATTGCAATACGTGTTTGACGATCACTTGGAAACTATACGAAACCAGGAAACCAAAATGACATGGAGCATAGAGATCCTCCAGGTCATTTTCAGAACTCTGGTTACAGAGCTTGACCGACGACATTTAACGTGCTTTATCGATGCCCTTGACGAGTGCGATGAAGTGGAAATTCGATCCATGGTGGACTTCTTCGAAGAGATTAGCGAACTTGCATTCCAAAAAGGAATCGAATTCCACGTTTGCTTTTCCAGCCGCCCATATCCTCAAATTGAGTTACAACATGGCCTGCGGCTTACCTTGGAACAGCAAGCGGGCCACACTGAGGATTTAGAGAGATATGTGCAAAATAAACTGCGAACAGGAAAGGGACCAGCTTCCAAAGACATTGCTGCCATTGTACTATCAAAGGCATCTGGCATCTTTTTATGGGTGATCCTGGTTGTTGATATTCTTAACAAGGAATTCCAAAGTGGACGGCTTTATGCGGTAAAGAAGCGCCTTCTGGAAATACCAGAGAAGCTCAGTGAGCTATTCAAAGACATCATCACAAGGGATGATGACCACTTAGATGACTTGTTGCTTTGCATCCAGTGGATTCTTTTTGCAGAGGGACCTTTGACTTATGAAGAGTTCTACTTCGCAATGCTCTCAGGTCTGGAGCCATCATCTGAGTATCTGGCTCCATGGACTCGAGGATTTATTACTCCCGAGGCTATGAAGGCTTTCGTATCTAGCTCTTCAAAGGGGCTTGCAGAAGTTACAAGCTCCAAGGGTAAGCATGTACAGTTCATCCATGAGTCAGTACGTGACTTTCTCATCAAGGATGACGGTATAAGTTGTCTGTGGCCTCATCTTTCAGCAACATTTGATGTTGTAAGTCATAACCGCCTGAAAGATTGCTGTTGGATCTACACGAAGATCGACATGTCTGGATTGATAAACTTGGATGCCCCGCTTGCCAAAGCATCCTCCCACGAGGCAAAACAATTACGAGCCAAGCTGTCAACAAACTTGCCGTTTTTAAATTACGCAACATTTAACATCCTTAAACACGCAGATGGCGCTGCGCAGGGGACGCCACAGAATGACTTTCTAGACAAATTCGATCTAAAACGCTGGATTAGACTGCACGACCTCCTTCAGCGATACGAAACGCGACGTTACAGTTTCGAAACAAACTTGTTATACATTCTCGCCTTGCAAAACCTTGCGGACCTTGCCAGGATAGCTATTCAGAAGTCTCCGATGTCGGAGCTTTCAGAGGAACGTCATCACCATCCCCTTGTTGCTGCGGCAGTCAATGGGCATGAAAACGCCTTGAAGGTCCTGCTTGAAGGTCAAGACATATGTAACATAGCAGATATCCGTGATCGTACACCACTATATTGGGCATCTGAGATGGGCCATGAGAGTGCAGTGAAGCTATTGCTCGCAGCTCGGGGTGTTGACGTTAACGCACAAGACACATCGGGAAGTGGACCACTCTCAAGGGCCGCAGCCAGGGGCCATCACAATATCGTGAGGCTTCTTCTGGATACTCAAATGGTCGACATGAATGCGAGTGACCAAAAGCATCAGACCCCATTATCTTGGGCTATGGAAGGTGGTCATAACGCAGTCGTGAGGATGCTAATGGAGAATCAAGGCCTCCGCATTGATAACGACGAAAAAGCATCACTTCTATCTTGGGCTGCCAACAATGGCGATGTCGACATTGTGAAAAGGTTACTGAAAGGCAGAAGTATTGATGTCAACATAAAAGATGAATCAGAGCGGACACCACTTTCATGGGCTGCCGGAAATGGCCATGAAGAAGTGGTAGAACAATTACTAGCGAACAAACGAGTTGACACCAACTCAAGAGATGCGTCGGGACGTACACCACTTTCGTGGGCTTCTGGTGCTGGTTGCGAGCTGACAGTGAAACTGCTATGCGCTGTCAAAAGCGTTGACGTCACTATAAATGACGTGTTAGGTCGAACACCGCTTTTCTGGGCTGCATTTAATGGCCATGGCGGGGTGGTCAAGCACCTACGGACCTTGACGCACGTGGACGTTGATGCAAAGGAAGCATCAGGTCGGACACCACTCTCCTGGGCCGCTGCCAACGGCCACAGTGCGACTGTTGAGCAGCTGTTAAAAGCCAAAAAAATCGACATGAACCTAAAGGACACATCAGGTCGAACAGCATTGTCCTGGGCCTCTGCTAATGGCTACGATGTTGTTGTCAAGCATCTATTGGCCCGTAAAAGTGTCGCTATTAATGAAAAGGATGTATCAGGGCGAACCCCCCTTTCATGAGCCGCTGCCAATGGGCATTATGCTGTCGTGAAGCAACTGTTAGAAGCCAAAGATATTGATATTGAGGTCAAGGACGCATCCGGCAGAACACCACTTTCTTGGGCAATTGCCAACGGCCACGAGACCATCAAAAAGCAATTCAAAGACAAAAAGGCCATGGGAGAGGTGACGAATCTTTGGTCGAAGGGCGGGTTTTGTGGCGTGTGTTATGAGTGGTGCGGCTTTCACTTTCTAGATCAGTCCAGGTGTCAATTTTGCGGCCATCCCTATCCAGGTATGTAATACTCCGGTAAATTCCTAACTTGGGTAAACTAATTAGAGTAGCAGGTTTATATTCGGAAGATATGCTGGGACATTAAAGCTGGAATAAGGCATTGCATTCACAGCGGGCGCCGGCCCCGGAGGCTGGGTTCTTTCTTGCCAGATTATTAATATCCTCTTAATACCAAGGTATCGGTTTATTTAATTAGCTAGCTGTGGTGGCTGTGCCAGACCGCCGTATCACGGGGCAAAAAATAGGTCAAGGATCGCTATTGCGGCAATTACTGTAGCACTTAACAGCACCTAGGAGCCCCTACAGAGGTGATCAGGCCCTGTGGTCCGTGAGATGGGGGATCAGGCCGTAACACTAAATATTTCTTTTATATGCTTGCCGTCCAACATCGGCGCTAATTGGCAGCACGTACTAGTAATTAATTAGGCTGAGGCTGATTGTCCAAACTAGGCAAGGTGCGATTAGCTTTAAATATTGGTTGGCCTGATACCGTCCTCAGCCCGGCAATTTACCAATCTGACAGCTCAGCCACACCCATTGCGAATCGCGGCGATTAGCAATCCCCGGCCCGATGCTGAGAATCCTGCGGTCGGTGGTTCAGAGGCCCCAACCGCCGACATGTGCTGCGGTAGTCCCAGCGGTCAAAACGAATGAAACGTGATCGTCACCTGGTATTGGGGTCCGAAAATTGGTCACTAGCCTTCTCAGGTTGGTGAAGGGGGCTTGTATGGTGGTCGGTGAGTGCTGTGTCGGCGTTTGAAGTCGCCGTGCCTGGCATGTCTGTTATGTCTTAAATAGACTGCAAGCCAGTTTACGAAAATTCCTGAAATCAATACAATCCAATCACCATTATCATTAAGCATTTGCCAAGAACGCGCCGATGGATCAGCAAAAGTCATCGTATCTTTACAACCCCTCCGTGGCCTTGGCAGGGGTAGTTGCAGGGCTGTATGCCGTCAACTTTCTCGCCACTGTATATCAAATCATCCGCAAAAAGTCATGGGTGTGGTTCTTCATGGCACTCGGCATCGCAAGTGAGTAAGCTTATGTCCATCAGATCTGTTTCGCTGCTAAGATATCCTGGAAGTGGAAGTGATTGGTTATGCAGCACGGGCTGTATCTGCCGAAAATGTCACTGAGAAGGTGCCTTACGTTTTACAGTTCACCTTGGTTATCCTGGCTCCCGTAGTCATGGCGGGCATCATCTATGTCATATTTTCCAGAATCGTTTTCTGGGTCGTGCCCCCGGAGTCTAGGACAATCCGGATGCTGTGGGTGCCTCGTAAGTATTTTCTTTTTGCTGGCATAAGAAGGTATTCATAATAGGTCTAACGTATGATGTATCCAGCACGATTCATTACCCTAATCTTCGTCGGATTCGATATTGTATCGCTGCTTCTTCAGCTTGGAGCTGCCGTGCTTATAGCTGGAACCGACCAGTCCAACTCGAACGCAAAGTCCATGATAAACACAGGCAAGAACTTGGGAATGGCAGGCGTCGCCATCCAGCTTGTGGGATTTGGGCTCTTCACCGTATCCACGATTCGGTTCCATTTTACATCACGTCACTTGGATGGAGAGTTTGCAAGGATGAACATGACCAAGGCCGGGATCGACAAGCAGTGGTCGACGCTGCTCTTAGTGGTGAATGCATCTTGCGGCCTGATCCTGGTAAGCTTTTCATGGATGCGGGGGAATATTCCGATGTGACCACGGACGCTAATTCTGGCCGCATAGATTCGATCCATTTTTCGTATGGTAGAGTTTTCGGAGGGTAAGAATGGTGTAACACAGCAAGAAGAGTGGTAGTAAGTCACTGGAGTCATTGGCCAACTCTCTCGAATGAATTGCTAACAAGTGTGAACTTAGTCTCTATGTGTGGGATTGCCTTCCTATATTCTTAGTAGTCGTGTTGTTCAACATTTGGTTCCCTGGAAACTTTCTGCGGCATCTCAAATTTCGGCTAGAGAAACAGCACAGGACACTCCCATCAGACCTGCAGGGTCATGATTTGCAGCAAGTCTAGTAATAGTTTGCTCTGCGTCTCCAACTAAGATGACCAGCCAATTACTCCTTAGGTCACTCTAACTGAGGTCTTGCCTCAGATTTGGGAATAACTATAAGCACAGTCGACGAAAGACCATCGGCGTGAATGCCCGCAGATTTCACCGGCTTCATTGTGCAAATGATGCAATCTAAGGCACGTGAGCTTGCCTTGTATATTGGTCCAATTGATGATTTTCTATTGCTATTTACTATTGTCAAACCGAATAAAAAATACCATTTCAGAAATGTACCAAATCACTGGTTTGACCTCTCTTTGCGAAGAGTTCTGTTATCTGACACGTTTTCCACTGTGCAGTAGAGACAACCTTTCCTAATAATTGATGTCGTAATCACAACCTTTTCTCATAAAACAACCAGTCTTCTGCGCAATAAGATTTACAAGGTTAAGGATTAGGCATTCAAGAAATACTTCTTCATAATTCAATTTGGCTCTGAATTGCTACCACATCTATCAACCTGTACTTCTAAACCTGGATATTTACCCTGCGAGCTTAAACCAGGTTCTTGCAACTATGGCCACTCGGACGTTCCATCCGAGTTTATCGTTTCCCAACATCCAAACACTGGTTGAAATAATCCGATATAGCCTTCGTTCGGGTCATCCACGGACCACCCACAGGCGTGAATCATATGTGTCGGGTAGGGCTTCGCATCAGCACCATGATGCCAGAACTCTGTATGTGCAGGCTTTTGGAGACTAGGTACGCCGTTCTGCAAAAGGAGTATAATCTTTTGGGTTAAGCTGGCATTTGTTGTAGTCGAGTGGTTATCGAACTTTGAACGGCCTGCGCTGTCTTTAGTTTCACGAGCCTTGGCGAATCCTACAGTTTCCAGTCCGGTTGATCCTGCGGCGCTTGCACCGATGATTACTTCATCTTTTGCAACATCAAAGGTACAAGCTGTACCTCGTTTTCCTCCAATAAGAATGGGATGGCGGCCGTGGAACATCTCAATTCCCCACACCTGCGAAGACCCTGTGTGATAGTAAATGATCTTAGTGATGTCTCCGTAGATCCTGGAATGTGAACCCGTATCAAACCACGTTGTCTTCTGGGCAATACCATTCCAAACCCATCCTGGATATTCCAGGTACTGATGCATGCCAAAGTCACCTTGACGATTGGGCAAGTATTGCCACCAAAGACGAGCCGGCGCAAGAATTGTGTCGAGTTCCGCACCGTATTTCGAATCAATTTCGTAGTGAAGCTGTTTCAAAACTTTGGCTTTGTTCTGCTCGGACTGAGAGGCGTCCCCGGTGATGATAAGCTTGGTGTGGGTGTGTGGGTCTTCCACTTCGTGTGTTACAGTCGTGCTAGAACTTATACTGGCACCACCATAATAGGTATTGCCACTGTAGGTTTGGCTCGAGCTTTTGTGCTTAATATGACTCTTCCTCCTAGCAATGCATTCCTTCTTCGCCTCCTTAACTGCAGCTGTGAGTCTTTCGACAGCATCTGTAAGGTCTTGTTGGTAAACCTGCTTCGAATCTTCACACCCGTCGATCTCTTCGCAATATTGCCACTGAGTCCAAAGTGCAGATAGATACAGCGTCCCAAAGAAGACAAGGTATGGCATAGACCGCCACGGCGCTCTATCATTGATGAAAGCTGGCGCGTCATGTAAAATGATGTTGAGAACCGAGGGGAAGCGTTTGGCTTGGAGAGATGCCGGTTGTTTCCCGTAGTTTTCGAGCACGAGGTAGAGCCCCTGAAGCCTATCCAGGTGTTGCTGCGCGTTATTCTCGTCGATCTTTTCGTCTACCAATGCCTCCACCTTTGTCCTCATACTCTCCCAAATATCCGTTGAGCTATCTGGCCAGAGTGCCTTGAGCAAGCCCGAGAACAATGAGCCGACACCAGGCACCTTGCCTACTGCTGCGCAGACAACGATTTTCATGACTCCCACGACGTTATCTTCATGGACGGGATCATCGGGGATATATATCTCCGGTCGATCGACTGAGACAGCCCGAAGCACATCATGGGTTGTTGCAAGAGTTCTCTCCAGGCTTTCTGATATCATCTTGACTTGGGAGGGAAAAATATCGGATGAGTTGAAAGTAAGATAAAACGGATCTGAGGGGGATATTTTCTGTGTGTGACGTACCACACCCTTTTATACTCCTTCGTGTTATGAACTGGGCTTCGCCTACCAGACCACGGGGCTTATGTGGAAGTTGGACCTGACAGCCAGTGAGCATAGGGCGTTCTTGGTATATACGGTAACCTTTTTTGAGTCGCATGAATGCATCGCAGTGCGACCGCACCAGGGCCTAAGTCCCATTGGAGGCTGTTCCATGGTCACCTAAACTAGCCTGTGTGAATATGTGCAGTGGGTTGATCTCCACATTGCTCTCTAGCTCGCTCCGATTGTTCGCCTAGTGCCTCTGAGGCAAGATTAGCACCAAACACGGACTGCCACCTAAAATGGGTGCTGGGACACTACGTCTCTAAAAGTTAAGCCTAAAATAAGCTAATTGGAGTTGATCCGGCGCAGTCAGCTGTAACATGTGCTGGATATCAAGCGGTCTTAAGACACACTGCAAAGATATAAATTGTGTGAACTGTCTTGAGATGAAAAGCGATAATATCTCTTCAACTTGACTTTGTTAAAATATCCAAGCCATGTTTCAGTTTGAGATCTTGCGTTGTTTATGTTGTGGCCGGTGCTAGTCGTAAACTATTCAGACTGGCCATCTCAGCTGGAGCAAGCCAAAGACAATATGTTGCACGCCACAGTCCCAAGAGGCTCAACCAGTCAGCTGCATGACTTAGTTAAAGCTGGCCTGTTTTGTTAGTTTCCGAGCTATCTGTGCCAGCTGAAAGCTACCGAGTAGTTTGCCATTGCCGGCTTTAATGGACAGCCTTGGCAGCGGGGTTCTGCGGCAATCTCGCGACCCCAAATTGGCGTTTAATACTTTCCAAACTGGTCTGGTGCAGGGCTTTCAGACTGGCGATGTCTTGGCATGATGTATTGAACGGCGGCAGATGGTTGGGGTCATGGCTTAGGTTTGAGACCAGTGCTTGGCTAAGGTTCAAGCCACCGAGTTTCGGAGAATTCCGGAGTGGATACAATAATTGATCTGGGATCCAGACCTCTCCTTGTAATACAATTATGAAGAAATGGCTTCTGGAATTGGAGCGACCATTGACTGCGTAACCTACCGTAGAAGTAGATCTGAGCGGTTCCTGAGTAGAAGCGAGCAACGTTAGAGTAATGCCTAAATAAAATTAAGCATAACTAGCTAGGCATACACCAACGCCTTTTTTGAGCGTAGCATTGCTGCAGTTGTAAATACGGGTACTAAATGCACCGCTTCTTAGATTAGATGGGGAGAGAACGAAACTCTAACCAGCAGATAAAGAAAAGAAGTCGCCTTCCCGCGGGATTCAAGCTGGAAAGTTATCTGTGTTTCATTTACGATATTCTCTCTTGAACCTCAACGCGAGCGAACTCCTCCCTTCACATACGGCCAAGCTCTTGGAAAATATAGGATCATATTGAAACCTTATCTACAAAATATTAATCCCTACTTTTAGAATACTAATATAGAGCTAGGAGAGAAAAGTAGAATAATACTAGTTATAAACGGTGATGTTCTATACACAGCCTAGGAATAAGTTATCATAATTACCTTCCATTTTTATATTTAGCTATTATTATAAAGGCCTACTTTAATATATGACATTTGGCAACATGCTGGAAATATCAACAAGTGGCACGTATGTTGGTAGAAAGCAACCCAAGACCAGTGCTCCACATGCTGGAAGTATACCTGGGTGTTGTCGTCGACAAGGTAGTCTCACCGCGTAGCCTGATGCTGGCAACAGCCTCAAAAGGGACTACCACGAGGTTATGGGATGTCAGACTAGACAATCACTGGTATACAGTCATGGGCTTCTCTGTGCGGATCAAGGGTACCAAGTAGAAAAATTCGGATGTCAGTAACAGGACACCGCCAGGGTATGGGATGTCGCTTCAGCAAAATGTTTATGAACGTTTTCTCCAGCATAAGTAATTCCTTGCCAGGTGTAATGGACTGGCCCTAAGGCATACGGCGATTAGGCGTCACAAAGTATTATTTATTTACTTAAAGAGCAAGATTCCTCTATCCTTATTTTCCTCCTCTTTAATATACCCCTTATTTCTCGCTTACTTATTTCCAGCCCCCTTCTTTCCTTTTCTACCTTATAGGGCTAGATAAAGCCTTAGCTCTTTACATCGGGTGACATCTTCACCTGGGTCAAGTTCTTCCACCGGCGGCCTCTGGGTTAATTGGCAGGCAAGTTACCCAGGATATGATAACAGGCCCGGTTGCTCTAGTCACTGGAAGCTGTTACCAAGAATGGAGGGACGGAGCAACCAAAGCAATCGGAGGCACAAGACTAAGCAAACAAACTCGCACCAAATTCAAGACGGTAACAACCAATGAGCATTGTCAGTCTCTTATGGCTTGGCTGGTTACCAAGTACTGATTAGTCACTCATCTCCTAATTTCATAACACAGATTCTGGATTCATTAGGCTCTCTGTGCTAGCCTTGAGGGATGTAAGCTGGCGGCTAAACTGAATACGATTGGTGTCAAAGGTTGCATATGTTGGAAAATGTTTCTGGCTATAGGAATATCTCTAGGAATGTTGTATAGGTGTATCGCTCAGAGGTTAGACTCAATGGTAGATAAGACCTACAAAATACACCAACACGCTGTCGGAGACTCGGGAAACCACGCATATGAAGGCATGGCCCGAGGGATAGAAGGCAAAGTATCCCTTGGACCTTTTTTATGACCGATATTAACTGAGAGGAAACTGGCCAAGGCATAAATCTGATGGCAAGAACAGAGGATTGTACGGAAAAATGACGCATGGCGGATATGTACCACACTTTGTACCGCTATACGACTTGGGCTCAACGATGTAATGATGGTTCTGACCGTTTACATGTCTATTTGTCTTTCAGGATGCTCATTTAAACACTGGTGCTCTACCGGGCTGCAACAACCGCCATGTATCGGCCCCAGAGCACTTTCTGCGGACCGACATTAACAATAGAGGTAAAGATGAAGATATGGACCGAAGTCGTGACTAAATACCATAGAGGACGATGGCTATATTGCAACTAACATTCTGCTGGGCCACAGTATTGATCTGGAGTTGGAAGACACGCCTACCTCAACTATATTCCTTGTAGCAGCTTGAATTACCTATGTGATAATCAAGAAATCATGCCCGACAAGAGAATCTTTTCCAGATTCTTGATTTGTCTGTCATGAGATAAATTCGATTAGAACGTTACGAAAGTACAGGAATTTTCACTCAAAACCGTAAGAGTCCCGCATTTTGAAGCATCAGGATGCAGGCACAGTGAAGTTGTGAGGCTGGTTTAGATCATATTACTGTACACGGGTGCAAGGATGAAAACGGCATAATCTCACTTTCCTGGGCCGTATTCAATGACTGCTCTGATATTGAGGGCAGAGCGTATACGCAGGATCCATACACTACTCAGCTGATACTCGAGTACGCCGTAGGCGATGCTTATTCCGAGAAGCACAAAGGATGGCCACTCTTTGACTATGCAGGGGACGCCAGGGATTAAACCACAATTGAGCCTTTACTTTGTACTGGAAAGGCAGCGACGTTAATTCGTACAATGATGAGCTATAGCCTGGCTTGTTTGTGTTCAATTTGTGCAATATTGACATTGTAGGACCATTTTCTGCACAAACACGGTCTTTAGCTCTCGCACGTCGAAGATGCCATTTAGTCCTGGTGAAAGTTGAGATGCATTGTTAAATAAAACCACGGGGTTCTGAGTATTTCATCTCGGAATCGAAGCCAAAATCGAGCATGCCTGCATCACGAGAAACGGGTTTGCCATTGCTGGATATTTAAGGTCAAAGGTGTGTGTTTCTCAAATGCTAGGGACCGAAAATTGATTGTAAAGAGGAATATGACATCTGGCAACGGGTTAAGAAGATTACGTATCTCAAACAAATTCAAGTGCTAATGACATACTCCGGAAATTAATAGGGTGGTTTAGGCTTCCATTTGGAAATAGACTCGACTGGGGTCATGCTCCTCCGGGGGTGCCTTTTTATCGAGCTGCCAAAATGGGGCAGGGGCAACCTGGACACTATTTTTCGCTTTTTGACGGGCTGACAGCCAAGGGCAAGCTGAAAGCTACGCTATCTAGCAGCCCATCATAACTAGGGCACGTGTAAAGAAGCTTTACAATAAATACGACAGGATAATTCCAACCCCTTTGACAGGCTCTGACAATTGTTTCCTAGAAATATCCATAGACACGGATTTTATGCCTCTTTTGGTGGCGCGTCGTACATTGCCTCTGCCTTGGATTGAGGGGCATTTGCTAGTGCTGATTCCGTGTTAAATTAATTTATGTGGGTAATCTCGGACTCGGGCGTCGCAGCCGGGTGACATTGTGTCACGCTTGGACTCGTTGCGACAGAGGCTAACCGAAAAAGGTCCTGGGACGGATTGCTTCTTGTATTTAATGACGTCAAATGTCCTTGCAATTAAGAGAATTACTAGGGGATCTCTTTGGAAGATCTGGAAAGTGAGGGATACTATTTGCTATGCAGGACAGCCAAACCAACACTATAATTACTGATGATTTTATTCATAAGCACATCTATACACTGCGGGAAATGTAGAGGTTATTTTAGTTTTTCAAGCTCGACAGTGCCGTCAAACAGGTGGAGTCCCTCGGTACAAAATACCTGCAAGGATGGACCTGTGACTTCTTGTATCCCACTGGAGCACGTGTCTTCGCCGTCGCCGAGAACTTTCTTGGGCTTTGTGCTCCGTACAGGGGGTCTGCATTGTCACAATTTGCTTATGCACGGATATGAACAGGAATTAAACAACAAGAGAGCCTTCGTCACATTGACACTCCCGCAGCCCCGATCTATCCACCTGCACTGGACAACCCTTGAGGTTTGCCGATTGTATGTGCGAGTAGTGTTGACATGGAGATCAAGATGAAACAGCCTGGTACTGATCTGCATTGATCTCCAGCTAATGATAACCGCATCAAAAAAGAAGTGAATCCGCCGATCATTATGCGAGGCTCGCAGTACTCGTTTGACGGCGAGATGATAGGGCTTTTAAAGTAGGAGCTGCTTCATGATCGTTCAAATGTACATTGCAAGTCACTGGTCATGAGAAGCATTCTACTTAATTTAATGTTATACCGGCTTCAGCTGAACCAATTATTAAGGTCGCGTCTCGAATGATCCGCCCGGAAAGGTTCGAGAATTCATAGTGTCTTCTTCTTCCACTGTGCGAGTGATTTCTCTCGCGGGAAGACGGGCGCATATTGTCCGTGGAGTGACTAGGGGAAATTCTTTGGAACCCCATAATGAAGCCACAGGCCCGAAAATAAACAGTGCAGTTGGCGGACTTTTAACCTCCAGGATCCCGGGAACCGGGGATTTCCAGAGTCCTAGAGCGGTGCTACATGAAGTCATTGGGCTGATGAGTCCAGAACCTCTTCAAAGGCGCAGTCAATATACAGGGTTGTGGCGTGGTAAATATGGGCCCGTAGATTTGTAATTGCACACAATCATACAGGAACAAGGTTTACGGCACAAAGTTAATATCTAGTACAGCGACGCTACACGGTCTGCCCTAGCTAAGTTCGGTATAGACTCCCCGTGTGGCATGGTAGTGTGTTGTGATAGGGTTTGATAAAGGGTATACACCCAGAATTCACAGCATCGAGGAATTTGCCGTATGGTCCTCTCGTGGTTGCACATTCAATCCTTTTGTGTACAGCACTGGAATAATGGACATATACACAACCCCGATAATACCGCCACCGGAAGGTCAGGAGTCGAACTTCGATGCGCCGTATAATTCCATGCAAATTGGAACAATAGTCGCCTTTGCCGTGACGTACTTTTTTGCGACATGCTTCCTTGGCCTTCGTTTTTTTCAGGCCTTTCATCTGTCAAAGAAGTTTGAGATAGACTTAAGTGAGTCAAAGACATATTTGAAAGCGACTCTCGACTGTGAGACTCAATACTCATTACTCCTCATCATAGTATTCATTACGATCGCCTATGGTATCGCGCTGGGCTACTTTATTACCTTGCTTGACTGTACTTTTCCCAATTATGCCCACGATATTACCATCAACTAACTCGATAATAGTAGTAAACCATGGCTGGGGAAACCATATGTGGGATATAAATGTAGCAAATTTTATCCAATTGCTAGAAGTAAGAGGTGCATTCAGACATCCTAGTTGATTTATGCTAATGTAAACCAGCAATTACTCCCAAATAGCATCATTTACGTTATATGCCTGTCTATTAGTAGGATAGCTATGCTGTCCATCTTATACCGCATCAATCCGTCATTGCATTACCGCATAATGGCAGCGGCCATTGGCATTGGTATCCTTGCCTACACCTTGGCGCTCTGCATCATTCTTGGTGGTCCCTGCAACATCAATACAGGTCAACAGCAATGTCTATCGTCGGCTATTCACGCCCACGCGATCCTAAACGTTGTATTTGATCTAGCTGTCATGATCCTGCCCATTCCAACAATTATTTCGCTCAATCTTCCCCCCAAGCAGAAAGTCATGGTTGGCAGCCTGCTAGCTTTAGGATCAGGGTAAGGATCTATCGTACCTTCATATATCCAATCCCCGCCAGCTAATTCTTGAAATAGTGTCGTGGTTTGCTCCATAGCACGCCTACCGTATGTTATCATCATCAAAGGTCAAGGCGACGTGACCTATAACCAAGGCTTCTTGGGTATATGGACTACCGTTGAGATAAACCTGGGCCTTATCAGTGTCTGTGCTACTCGGATGAAGCCGCTTTGTGCAGCATATCTGCCACAATTCGGCATATTTTCTTCACGTTCACGCGCATCGAATAGGGAATCTTGGTCAAAGGGGCTTCGAGGCAATCGAACGCAGGAGCGATCCTCACATCAAATTCGCAGCGTCAATAGAGGACCTAACGAGATTGAGTTGGAAAGAAGAGATATCCGCGTAGACCGCTCCTATAAAATCGACGTGGAATACGTAGGTTCAAATAGGAGTGTAAGTGGAAGTATTAGCGGGAGTACCAAGGGGATTTTAAATTGATACGATGTCCATGTTTTCTTTTGTATAGATATATGATAGACGCCCTGTTAGAAATAAACAAATAATATTAGAGACATTAATTGAGCTAAGGCCTCATTAGTTATATAGTCGATCAAGTGAAGTTACTTCTGGTTTCCTGGATTGCGTCGATTCTTTTACTTGTGCGCATAGTTCTCTTTTTGTACTCTTCATTCTATTATAAACTGCCTGCTGAGAGAGAAAACATGTATTGATCATATCTCAGTACATGCCGAATGAGAAATCTAGATTCTAATGATACATATGTATCTCAAACGCTAGCTAGCAACTTATTCAACTTGGGGCGGGGCTCGTCATCTTCATCCTCTTCATCATCGCTTTCGCTGGGTCGATACCACCTGGCAACACCCGTATCATCGTCAAAAAAACACCAACTACCGAGTCGGGCTTCGCACTGGATACCCCGTCCTTCCAGTATCCTCATCAATCTTCCACCGTGTACCTGCTCCGACAGCTCGCCATCGGAATCACACACAGGAATCCCATATAAATACACCATTCTCAATCTAGGGAAATAATTCTCCTGGCAAAACAACTCTTCTAGCATCGTGACAAGCTTTACGGTGGCGTCATTTCCTAAACTGGTAGATGTGTAACTTTCCATAAACTCCGATGACCACCACGTATCTGATTCGATTTCTTGGGCACCTGGTCTTTGTTCCACCACCAATGTCTCGAGGGTTTTGTTAGAAGCTTCAAGAATCTTGTGCCAGTCTCCGAGGCCGGCTACTTCCGCACGTGAAGACCATGAATACAAATCCATCCTGTCATTGTAGGAACAAGGGCGGCAAAGGTGTAAATGCTTCAGGCTCTGAAGGATAAACGGATTTTTGCCATCGCCACAGCCCTCATTAACTGGTGCGGGTAAGATGCTACCCAGCGTGCGAGGAATGACACACTCCCCGTCCACGCTGCCATAATCTGACTCTGCGTCTGAATCTTGGTCGGAATATTCTACTCGATCTTCGGGGAGGGGCGGGAAATCTCGGACACGACAGCGTGCATCGGAAATAGGGCGATCTAGCATACCAAGCTCTAGGCGTTCTAGGGTTGCGCCACAGTCGAACACTACCCACTTGGCAACCGCGCGTGGAATATACCCAAATAAAGAGGCATATCGAAGGTTTGGGAGAGGCTCAGCTGCAAGATCGCTGATGAATACCTCTTCTTTCGACGAGTACCAGTATTTACCGTATAGCTCCAGAGCCTCAAGGTTTGTGAAAGATGGCAGTAGTGACCAGGCATGGTGGTTGGATCCCGAGTCGATATTAGCACAAAGAGTTTGGACTTGTGCCATGAGATGTTTGGAGCGGTTGGAATCTGGTCGTAGTATTTGAAATAGTTCCCGTGCATCTCCTCGTGAGTGGCAGAGCCTTTGAGCAGGAGTTATGAAAGGGGTTGGAGCTTCCAACTCTCTTCCTGGCTCGTAGTGAAGATCAATCTTGGCCCACAACAGGGTGATTGCGAGCGAGTGGATGCGCTTGCAAGTGCAGCATGCATTGGAGAGATCACCAGTGGAGAGGTTGGAGAGAACTGCTAAAAGAACCTCATTTGGAAGGGATTGAAGAGCCATGGCTGCTGTCTCAATGGAAAGAACAATACGGACAAGTAGATATAGTGAAACGAACGTGAATAAGAGATGCCCCATTCGCTATAAGCAGAACGGGTTTTAAGCTGCAATAACTCGTGCTAGGCTGCCATCTCCGCTTATTTGCGGCTGATTGGCCACGAAACCATGCCTTGCTCGCAGAATAGTTAATGCCAACCCCGGTCCATCCTTTACAGTGGGTCATCAAAAGTGTCGATGCACTCCCATTTTTACACCAAACCGCTATTTCTTTTTTAAAGTATGCCCCAACTAATTATAAAAAACTTTACAAAAAGGAATGATGCACATAAATGATTCGGTGCTTAATAGGCAATTCACTTTCACTTAGAAATATTTAGATTGGGTTATGTATTATAACTACTGAGATAGCTATGGATGCGTGGAGAGCGAGCGATGTCTGTGCTGTAATCCATCTCTAGAGAGCTCGCCGACGTAGTGGCAGAAATCTAGAATGATCTAGCTGCTTGTTGCTTTTTTAAATATTCATATTTTTTTGTCCTTTTCTTCTTTTTTCTCTCTTTTTTTTTCATTTTCTTTTCCCACCAAATTCTGTTCTTTTTTCTGCCTTCTTTTCATTTTAACGTTTTTTTATAAAATCTCCTTTTCTTATGATTTTCTTTTTTGATAATGATTTTCAACTGTTTTTGTGTCTTTTTTGGGTTGTTTTGATTCATATTTCTTCCTCATCTTAGGCATATCCTGCCGACACAAGGAGGCGTTTGATGCTGCCGACAGAAGGTGCATCGAGGGCTGATCTGCCAGCCACCATTTGTTGGCTCAGACTGACTCTGCCCTTTTCGAGCAGCAGCTTCATAATATTGCCATGGCCATGCTCGGCAGCCGCAAAAAACGGGGTTTTATCCTGGTAGTCCTGAGTGTTGCAGTTCACCTTCTCTGTAGCCAACAGCAATTTCACCACTCCCTCGTGTCCATGCTTGGCAGCAATAGACAGCGGAGTCCGGTTACGATAGTCGATACTGTCATGTTCAATGTTCTTCGTCGATAAAAGAATCTTGACGATGCCTTCTTGGCCGTAGCTGGCGGCAATGAATAGCGGAGTCCTTTGGTGCTTGCATCGGAAATTGGGGTCAACCTGCCCCTGGCCCGCAGATAGAAGTAAGTTAACCACTGTTTCGTGGCCTCTCTCTGCTGCGTAGTAAAGAGGGGTCTTTTCGGTCTCACACACGGTGTTGCAGCTGGCTATTCCCGTGGCCAGTAGTTGTTTGACTACACCTTCGTATCCGTGCATGGCAGCAAGGGCGAGTGGGGTATAGCCGCCTTTATCTCTCTTGTTGATGGCAGAATCGACGGTGGACCAGTCTTTGTCAAGGCAGGAAACGACAGTCTCCTCATAACCATTCATGGCCGCATAGGCCAATGGTGTACGGTTGTAGGAGTCTGTCCAGTTAATTTTGGCCTTCATTCGTAATTCGGGGCTGAAAGCTTTGGCGATGCCGAAATAAGCTGCCAAATGCAGGCCAGACAGATCCTTGGGCGCACAAACAGCGGATCGGGACGACTTTGGCTGTGAGTTGAGCCAGAATGTGAAATGGCCGCAGGTATTCGCCTTGTCATCGGCAAGCAAAAAGTTCTCAACAGCACTGGGCAGAGGAGACGCGGCTCTGGCATGGTGGCCCCAGTTACAAGCCGCATATTCCAGGAGAGGTTCAACCTCGACGCGGTCGATGAAGTCACGGTTTTGAGGATAGAGTCGGTAATCAAACATTGCGCTCTCCAGGTACCTGACACATGCCGTTGAAATGATGGACTCGGCTTTGGGGAACAAGTGCGCACGCATGCTGTCAAAGTATTCCTGGGCCGTCGGATGAATCAACCGAACAACATCGTCTTTCTTCACCGTCTTGATGAGCCCCGAGCAAGCTGCTAATATGGAGCCCATGGATGGAAGCTCCTCTGGTCCCAGAACCGGCGTCCCTGGTGTTATTGACACCGCGTATTGAAGCTCCAGCTTGGTGAGGGGACGTTTTGCATGAGTGACCCAAGTGAGTGCATTCCAAGCCAGGGATCGAGTATCGTCGTCGAAAGAGTCGATTCGTTTCGTCATCTCGTTATACACGTGGTAGTAGGCACCGGGCTCGTCCGGGAATTGCGACAGTATCTTTCGGATGCTAGATGTTGTCTTCTTGGCCTTCACCATCTTGAGCAAGAGGTAAGCGAGAAGGAACCTGGTGTCTATGTTAGCTTTGCTCCAAATTTAACACGCGCACAGGTTTTACATACGTTCCATTCGGAATGTCCCTGACCTTGCGAATTATTTCATAGCGACATAGGTTGAGGGCCTCCGACTGCGACTGCGTGATTTTATTGTCGAGATATCGTTTGATGTCCTGGCTGCTGGAACGGATTTCCAGGCTGAGACTATTGTTGAACTGTTTTGTAATCTCGGGGATGAGTCTTGAAGTGACAAAAATGTTCGCGTTGCTGGGTAAAGATTGGAAGTTCTGAACTGTCGCGATAAATCGCGATCTGTCGGCTTCAGCCACTTGAAGTTCCTCAAGCCCGTCTAAGATGATGAACACCCTTGAGTATTGCTTGCTTACGCATTGAAGCGCGCGCAGCAACTCGATAAAAGAAGGTCTGGCGTCCTCAGGCTCATGTCTGTCAAAGAGGTCTGTTACGACGCGTGGGAGAGTACGCAAGCCGCTAGAAAGCTGTTTCACCAGATTTGCTAGGATGTCCTCGGCGGTCTGGCGCAGCCTCTGTTTGGCATTGCAGTAGACGTACGCGATGCCGATCTTTGAATCGTTTCCAAACTCGGCCGTCAAGTCCTCGATGACCAGAGAAGTGATGAATGTCTTTCCTGAGCCCGGGGCTCCTGGACAGAAGAGAGTTTGCTTAGGCCTACTCAACCACTTTTTATATGGCTCTGTCTTCAGTATCCATTGGCCTGTGCCGGGATGGCGTCGCATGGAACATTCAGCTTGCATGGAAGAATGATCGACCAGTGAGAGCCAGGAGAGAATATGAGCCTCATTGCGGTGGGACGGGCTTTGAAGTCGAATGAGGGCTTTTGATGTCCCTGAAGAGCTGTGTCTGGGTGCTTCGAGGACGGTCGAGATGAGTGGCATTGAGTCTACGTTGGTGGGTCTCACAACATGAAGAAGCTCTCTTGCGTAGGCTGCAGATGTGAGTGCTGCGTAGCTTTGCCACTCTGTGTTTCTGTGAGTATCACAGTAGTCGCTAATTCCTCGAATTACAAGGCAGGGAAAGTTCTTCATGAGGCCGACGCCTTGCGTTTCAAAACATAAAAGGTTCAGATACGGATCGTTTGCAAACTGGTCTCTTTCGGTAGTGTTTTTCAACGCATCCTTTGCCGAAGCAATAGTGCCATAGTGAATTGTGATTTGGCGGTCCGCCTGTCGCTGAGACCGCTTCACTAGGCCGATTGATCCGCACCAAAGACAGTTCGCACCCGTCCTGTGAGGACTGTCGACATCGTAGAGGCGATCCTCTTGGGGGCGATCGAAACCAGTCACGTCCTCCATTCTGGCCATGTGTCTTCCCATCGGGTCGGGTTTTCGTGGGTCATTTTCTCGGCGCTTCATCTCGGATAGCGCTTCCAAGAGGACCTTCGGGGGGGAATCAAGCTGGCCGGTCTGTTCAAGACGTCCGTCTTCATCGCGTTTTATGAACTCGTACTTGATCACACCACCAAGCCGACCGCGAGGCTCGCTCACCACAACATCACCAAGTCGGACATCATTCTCCTTGGTAGGGCAGCCACCTCCAGCACCCACCAGTAACGCGAAGCGCAACCCGGGGAGGGATTTGGGCATTGATTTGGCGACGCTGGCTGCGGTTCTGTTGTTGGATCCTCCAGTCTGCGTGCACACAATTACTACATTATGTAGTTGGATGCGACCGAAGACATATGCGTGGTATTCTTCAGCGTCGCCGACCTCGAGGCGCTCGTACTCCTGATCCAGCATTCGGCATGCTGCCTCATACTCCTCACGGAGCGCACATATCCACCCAACCTTGTATTCCTTGAGCGATGGCCCCTCAGCAAGTACTAAAGGCATCTTAGGATAACGGGGACATGTTTCGGTAGCCATTTCAAACAGTCATCAGATCGATCTTTATATAAAATGCGGTAGATGATCAGGGAGTTGAGAGAAATGCTAGTTCTGTTCCAGAGACATTAATTTAATGCTTCCAGACAGCGGAAACGTCGCAACCACAATCGCGCGAGTAATGAAGCCATCGATATGTCCAAATCCGAGTACATAAATAGCAGGCGATGTTGTCTCGGTGCGTTCTTGCACTGGAGCCCGACCTCGGTCGGGGCCCAATGGGTGCATAACCGACCCGGTCTAGTTCCGACTGCACACGTGCGTGGACCAATGCTGTATGAACCATCTGTATAACGGATCAATCACACTAAACAAATCACAACCGAGCCACGGCATGGCGGCGTGGCGACCTGCTTGAGGCTAGTCCAATCTAGAACGTCACCGCCCACGTATTGTGCGGATCTATGCACGGTGTTCGCGGATCGAGGGTTGATGGTGATGCAAAGAGCTGATGGAGTGTAACCACAAAAGCCCGGCTTGACTGGCCCATGCCAGCTGATGCCCGACCTGGCATTCGCTGATTGGCCGCAGTGTCACAGTCTGGGCCGGCCTCAGCGAGCTCGCCGATACTGAACGGTCCATCACGGGGCTCCTGTGACCTCAGATGGAGCCCGGCTTCGCTTTTTATGGGATGTTGGTGCACGAGTCAGTGGGGACCCTAGACTGTGATGTCATTTGATCGATTTCACGATGCGCCCCTCCCGTTACGCTTTCTTTTGCTAGTACCGGTAAACCTGTCAGCTGATTCGACAGCCACAGGGGCTTTGCCTCCACCACACGATGTTATCAAATAGCATGGCAGCACCCGGCAGTAAAACTGGATCTGCGAGAGTGAGTAAACAGAAGAGATAGAGCATAAACAAACACTCAGAATTGCGAGTAGTTGGAGTGGTCTCCCTGCAAGGATACAGATCCAACGGGTCCAATGGATCTCGTATAACAACATACAGATGATGTGCACGCGAGCGGTGATGTCTACTTTTTTCGGTAACCAACGGAATGATGAGGCTTGCGGTGAAGCATATATGCGTGACGTAGTGGGAACTGGCACGACCTTGACCGCATCTTTCAGCTTCGTGAGCTCATGACGCACAGCTACAGACCGCTCACTGATTCCCCTATCTCCATAGTCGCATATTTTCAACCTGAAGCCCGAAGACCCACGTATGCAGGTCTGTGAGAAGATAAATACAGCCAATACTATATATAGTAGATCCAGCTTTCCAAAATGTTGGCCAAAGAATTCTGCAGCCATAGAATGCCATGATAGTTTGACCCCAACAGCTATACAGTGGATGTATTGTCATGATGTGGGTGGAATTAACGAGGACAATAAACAAAAAGTAAGTAAAGGACGCCGAGTGCCTTGACTACGTGAACTATGCACCTGAGAAGATGTCTCGTGTCTTCATCTTCTGTTCCTTGTTCTATGTGTGTCTCCATGGACGATGGAGCTCACATGCGGGACCAATTACAAACTCCGAAAGAGAGATAACAGACGAGCGACATGCGAGCACGACGCACCACCCAAGTCTGGAGCAGGTAGTTGCTTGATTTGTGCTGGAGTCTTGTGGTGTAGCAATTTTGGCCAATTTCATGATGGCTGAACCCGTGGGGTCGAGTCGGAGAATGAAGACTGATTGGCGTGAAATTACGCTAGTGGGCGATGAGGGCAAAAGCCATGAGTAAGGGCTCATGCAATCCACATTCGCACTGTAGAAAATCAGTGGCTAGAGGATGAAACTGCTCGTTTGAGAATGAATTGAAGCCACTGCTCTCGTCAACGTGCCATAAAACAGAATAATACCTCATCTGTGAACAAAGTCCCAAAACTATGATCCTGCCATTATTCAGGAGTGGTCAAGCTCGGCATAGTTCCAATGCGCCTTTTATTATAGTTTTCGTGATGTATTCTAGTTAGTGAGCTGCATCTGTTCAGCAATTCCCAACACCCTAAGCTGAGCCCATTCCTTTAACTTTACACTCGAATCCAGCAAGGTTCTCCTACGTCATCGATATCTTTACCTGTTACATGTCATTACTCTTTTATTCTTGTATGACAAGATCCAAATGAAGAAGATTTCATCAACCCGTAGTATTGATAGTCGAGACGTAATTAAGACTATTGTATTAGGCTACCTTGAATTCCCCATGTGCTTACCCTTTTATACCTATCCATGCTCCAGCATAACTTCGCGACAAAAGAAATCAATACTTCCAATTGTATTAATGCGTTCATCTCCGAAGTTACTTATCAAACCTGTAATCACAGCCGGAGTTCCAATGAACCCCAAAAGATCTCACGCTCTTCTCGTCACATATTCGGTCTGGACCATGCTTAACTGAGGCTCGATCTTTCAATACGAATCCATCGAGTCGGAAGCCCGAAAGCGGTATGCAAGCCAAAGCAGTAAATATCAATGAGTGCAGGGAATTAAGCAACAGAATACCGTGGAAAAAGCCACACGGGCATGTTAGCCCGCGTCGCCAGACTACAGGGATGTCCATTGGCCCCTGCTCGCGCAATACCCCACCTGCATTGTCAGCTGCGAGTATCCTTGGCAGTTCTTTGATCCCCTGGAAAAGCGTCAAAGCCAAGGAGACCGTTGTCGCGGTTTAACGCGACTAAGCAATTTAAGCGTTTAACCTCACGAACTAGTATCTTGTGTCGTCATTATCTGGGAAAAACCTGTCTCCTGTGATTTGTTGAAGTCTGATAAAGCCAATGCACGAAAGCAGCTTTACCTTCAGGGTTAGGGTTGGGGTCAGGGTTGTGAATTGGTTATTCAGTGTTAATGGCCTTTGTTGGACCATCGCAGCCTTTTGCAGGCTATGGCAAGTTTATTTCAAAAGGTTGTAGTGGTTGGTGGCGACCTTTTATGGTCCTCCTACCAAAGGTCGGGCTTGGACTAAAAAAAAAGCCATCATCTGGTCTGCCCTCGAAATGATAAACAGCCTCGTCTTCGAATTAAAAAAGAAAGTAAGAAGTTATTCATATTCCCTGCGGGCAATGCGTCCACTAGTGCTTACATGTTGAAACACAAAAGTGCCAACGTCGCAGCACAAGATTTGTGGCGCGTCGCATCCAAATCCCATCAGGCAGTTGCGCCGTTGAGCCGATGGCTTTGGTATGGCACACTCCCCGCATCCCTCGCCTTTCTTTCGCCATTTTCTCGGCCTCGCTTATTCGGCGCGGCCAAACATCGCACCGAACGGCTTGATACGGTGATTAACCAAGACGCCTCCCGACTACGTCGTTTCCAAGTGTCGACCAAGTTGATTAAAAACCCATCTCTTCTTGGGGGGTTTAAATTCTTTCATTGTCGCAAAACATAGGGTTATCGGTTTTACAAGCAAGCCATTTCAACCAGCAATATAGTTCAACTCTTGATGCTTTCGAGAGCTATGAGTTCAATTCTAAGCGTCAGCACAAAAATCGAGATTAATGCGTCGCCAGCTGCTGTTCGATCCGTAGTATGTCCCGCCGCCGATAAGACCACAACCCCATCGCTAACGGCTCGCAGTTCATGGACTTCTCTGGATACAAGCGGTGGCAGCCAGGCTGGATCATCCAACCGATAGACTCAGATAAACAGCCCCTCGAATTGAAAGCAGGCGACCATTTGAATGTGTCAATGAATGATAAGGTGCATCGCCCGACTGTCGTGGTGAGTCGTCCGTTCTAGAATCGCGCATTTAACCCATCCTGACAACAGTAGGAAAACTCGGACGCATCATTCCAATGGGAAGGCTCGTTGTTTGGGCTAGGCAAGGGCGTACATCAGTTTCATTTTAAGCCAAGCGAGGAGAACCCGGGAGGTACCACATTTGTCCAGGGAGAGGATTTCCGAGGCCTCTTGATAACACTGTCCTCGCCGTGGTGGAAAGGAAGGAACTTCGATATGAGTCAATGGGACAAATTTAATTTGGATTTAAAAACAGAGGTAGAGAAGCCTTCTTCTTAGCACAGTCAGCAACCTGGAAAACTGCTCTAGTTACACCAAGGGCCTTGTATCTTGCTATCGATGTTCGCGTCGCTATGTCATTCCAGTGTTTCAATTGGCTATTCTACTTGCTGCTATATAGTTTCAACAGCATATTTAAGGAGACGCCTTTTTCATTAGACAGAAAGTCTCATACACTTCATCAGCCCCGAAGGGCTGGAGACTCTCCTTGTGCTCTTCCAGCACCACAAACCCAGCCTTCACATACATGTTGCACGCATTTTGGCCCATGGCTACCAAATAAATATCCAGACCAAGTTCGGTTGCCTTTTGGACACCGGAATTTACGAGCATGCTGCCTATGCCTCGCCGGTGGTGGTTTGGGTGGACACCGAGATAGTCGAGTACTGGGATTTATTTAGCACAACGTTTTTGTCAGTGTGAAAATGCTTCCTACCAAGACAGTTTTGATGATTATATTTGACTTTCCACTCATGAACGTGGTTATCAAGAGAGTCCATGTCGTCTCGGCAGTTAAAGTCGGCGTTGGCATGCTGCTCAGCGAAAATCTTCCTTTCTTGTTCTCCCACGTCTGGTGTCTGAGCGTCCAGCCAGTCCTTTTCCCGAGACGCCGGGAGAATCCACCTCGCATACCCAACTACTTCACCGGATTCCGAATCGACAACTTTCTGGTGTCTGCGGATGTTGCGGTCCGTGAGTAGGTTTTTCGGCATCCTTGCAGCGGCCGCTGCGATCAATTGCCCCAAAGTTTTGTCCACCCATAAAAGTCTCCACCAGGTCTCCTCCCAAAATGCAGATATATTACTCTTCGACAACCCCGCAGCATCCTCAACTGTGCATGGCGATTTTATAATGTATGGCGACATAACGACAAACTGTTTCGAAATGGTGACTGGACGTGGGAGAGGGGGAACGCGGGCATGGAGTGGCAAGAAATAATTACCATATTCCAACAATGGAGTAGTGGCATTAGTAATTCAGTGGCCAGCCAATCCTGTTTTAACCTGGGTTGTCCTCGTATCTCCAGGCACCGGGATTCCAGCATTGTGCTAGTACACCACGTGTCCAGTTCGGTTAATCGGCCAGCTATTATGACCAGGATAATTAATATTGAGACATGGATACCGGCATCTGTTGATAAAAATAATGTAGGCGAACAAACAAGGCGAAATATAATCTTCTTCATGTCAATTGGGGTTTGAATCCCCGCCGGCTGTCGCTGGTCAGAAACTTCTTGGCAACGAAAGGGGTCATGGAATGGCCGATCACAATAGTGGGCCTTTTAATTTCTTCGTGTGAAAAAAGATTAATTATGAACTGAACCTAGCAGTAAACGCTGGAACAATTTCGTGGCTCAATTGTTTTAGATGTAACTGAGAACGTGAAAAATGCCACCCCGTCCCATGCAGCTAACTTTACTATTCCACGGATAACAATAATAAGGATAGAGCTGATAGCTAACTCTTTTTCACAATCATCTAGCATGTTAGTGAAATTCTGATTACAATATGCTGAAAGGCAACGTAACCCCACCCTCAAAGACTCATGGATTGTGAGGAAAACGAATTTCTATGTTTGAGACAATCCAATATTCCGACACCCCTGTTTCAACCCATGTTTCAGCTATAGGTGCATGGCCATGTTCAATTACAAAATGATAAATCTCGCTAGGGATATAAAAATACAAAAACAACAAATTAAGCAACGGCTATAACGTGAGGCAAATAATCATGTGGTGATAGTCTATGTGATTATCCCTGTAAGCCCGCGCGATACAACATTACCAACCCGGCACTTTATTGATCCTAAGTTGCCAATCTGCATAGATTTTGAACAGAGTCAGCGGAGAGTCGTCTCCAATTTCTCGGCCATCATCGGACTCCTTGTGGGGAGAGATGGGGATAAACTCGTATCGGCCAATTAATCCCGCAATCAGACACGATAGTTCATTGCGGGCGTATCGCTCACCAATGCAACGACGTGGGCCGGCACTGAAAGTCATGAAGCAGTAATCGTGATCGGCGCCGCCCATACGGTCGTTCATCCACCTCTCTGGGTTAAACAATCGGGCATCAGGACCCCAGTGGGCCGGGTCACGGTTGAGTATCCAAGGAGAAAAGACAATCTTGGTTCCCTTGGCAATGGGGACCCCGACAATTGTCGCAGGTTCGATGCATTCCCGCCATAGCAAGGTATTGATCGAGTGATAACGAAGCACCTCTTGGATAACTGCGTTCAGGTATTTGAGGTTGTGGAATTGTGTATCGCTAACTGGGTCCGCTGAAGACTGATATGGAGAAGAGATGTTTTGTCGAATCTCATTACGGAGACGCCTTTGGATTTCTGGATGCCGCGACAGCAGGTGAATGGCCCACGACATGGTGCCGGAAACGGTCTCCGTCCCAGCCGCCAAGAAGTGAACTGTTTGTTCCACCAGCTCGTTATGTGAGAAATGCCCGGTCTTCATGATTGTTGATAGCAGATCATCTTTCGGGTGGACCTTTTCCTCGTCGCAGGAAAATGCTTCCTCGTGTTGAATAACCACATCCTCAGCCATCTGTCTAACCAGAGCCATGACTCCGGCGACCGCCTTGACTGCGCGTATGGGGAGGCTCAGGGCGAACTTTGGTCCGATGAGCGATGCGACTTCGATCGCAGACTGGCCTCTCTTGGTGGCCTTGAACATTTCAACATAGGCTCGGCTGAATCTCTGTATGGGTGTTCTCGGTCCAGAGGAGGCGGTCTTGGGCTTTCGTTCGCCGATTCTCTGGAGGGATTTCAAGTTGGTGTCGAATCCGAAGTGGCCGATCATGTCGAGGCTTGCGGCTGAGATGGGTTTTAATATGCTGGAGACGTCGCTCATCGGTGCATCAATGCTCTCGGTGGTCTGAGCTGGGTCGTCCTTTTGTATTTGTTGTGAAATATGGTCCAAGATCTCGGTCGTCGTCTGCCATAGAGAAGGGAACCACTTGTTTATCTGGGCTGGGGAAAAGGCAGGGTTGAGTCGCTTGCGGGCCTGTTTGTGCTCCTCCCCTTCCTGTATCAGCAAGCCTTGACCAGCGACTCTGTTTGTGAGAGTCCATTGGAGTTCCGGTTTGATGAATTTGTACGCAGAGACGGTCAAAAGATCCTTTGCACCTTCCGGGCTCGCTACAAAGATGCGTTCGCGATTGAATATTCCGTAGTATCGGATGAGCCCATTATGCGGGAGTTCATCAATCCACTTCTCAATTTCCGAGACCCTGGGTTCGTGAAACAAGCGAAACCATATCGGGCCTTGGTTGGGCGCTGGAAGGTGGCGTAATGAGCTCAACCTAGGGCGAACAAGTAAGTGGTAGAGGCTGAAAAGGGCAAAACTGGTTATAGCTAAAAAACAGAAGTTGACCAGCCGTTCTGGCTTCGCGGAAGCAGTGAGTGGGATCATGGTGTGCATGACCTAATTCGCAATCCAGATTATTTGATTTTTAATGTTTCCGACACGGGAATACGAAATAACTTATATATCGCATCCTATTGTCTAGCAACCAGACGCACAGTTGGTCTCATTTCAGTGACGTGTACTACCCTAGATGCAGATACACGGCCAACATGGCTATGGCGTGTAAGACATTGACTGATCCCCATCGAGGGCGATCCTTTCCGAGGCGGTGCAATTGGTTCTAAAATTATAACCACCTGTTGGATGCGGCTGTTGGGTGTCTCTCTGCCAGTGCAGCTGTTGGTTGCGGCTGTTGCTTGTGCGGGTCCTTGCGCAGGCAGCGTCGATCCCGCAACTTACGAGTACTTGGATGTATTGTACAACATCAACAGAGAGCGATTAATTATCTAAATCAGGGTCTTTTCATATTTTTTCCTTTAATAATTCAAACATTAATACATTAAATATGAGTACCTGTGATATAGTATTTTTCTCTTCGGTTTCGGAGAGGCAACTTTTGCCACAATAAAACAGGAAACCGCTCTGACAAAGCACAGTAATCATCAATGACATACTGAATACTCCATCAGGTTAGCTGCACAATGAACAATACCATAGGGCGGGAAACCTGAGATGTACCACTTTACCCACTTTTGACTCTGGCCTCAGCCACAAGACTGCATACGTGCCGGTTATGTATGGCTGGCCTCAGTCGCGGCGAGGCAGATCTTGATTCAGAACTGTGCTTCGGATTGAAACAGTCAGTCGGGGATCCATATGGGCAGGTATCTCGAAGTCCTTGAGCACAGCTGATCAAATAGAGCCGAAAACTCGTGGGCTAGCGTCCCATCGCATGTCTTAGCACTCGTATTCTCCATAGGGTGGGTGGTATCTGCCTTACGGATTCCTTCTGCGGGGAGGCTGCAGCATAATTGGCCGCATGCGCGGTTCCGGTGAGCGACTGCAGCCCAGCGTCCTATCCACGCATGCACGGATCCCGGTAGTGTTTCGTAGTCCCGACGTGGGGGCGATGCGAGACAGGCACCTCCATCAGCCACGCTCAGCTCAAACGGCCCAACACGCTGTGATGCAATCCAAAAGCTCGCAGTAGTCAGATCGGAGAGCTCCGCCCTAGGTAGATCTCATTATGGCAAAAAGGAGCGCTTCTATTTGCTATATTTAGAATCAGAATCAGAGCATTGACATATGATAAAACTGAGAGTTGGTTTGCGAGTTTCCTATCTGACTCGTGTTCTTGCAAACCTACGCGGGCTCTATTCCAAATTATTACACAATGTCTACAGACACGGAGATTGCCAGTGATAACAGCAGCATCACCGTCGACTGGGTTGGCCCAGACGACCCAGCCAAACCACCAAACTGGTCCCCGGCGCGGAAATGGGCCATCGTTGCGTCCACATCCCTTTGCACCTTTATTGTATCGTTTGGCAGCAGTGTCATGTCTGCCACGAGAACTGAGCTGCAACGAGACTTCAATGCATCGAGTGACGCCACCCTTCTCCCGGTCTCGCTCTACGTGGCCGGGTTTGCTCTTGGGCCGATGGTCTGGGGGCCGGCCTCCGAGTTGTATGGCAAAAACCGGCCACTCTGGATAGGATACTTTCTCTTTTGCATTTTCCAAATCCCATGTGCAGTCGCTAAGAGCCTCCCTGTTCTCTTGGCATTTAGGCTATTGGCCGGTCTTGCGGGGTCGTCAACCTTGGCCATCTTGGGTGGCATGTATGTCGACTTCCTGACTGAGCCGTCACATCGCGGCATAGCTACAGTCATATTCAGCCTGGGAACCTTCTGCGGCCCGGCTATGGGTCCCATTATCGGAAACGTCGCTACTGTGAAGCTGGGATGGAGGTGGACGGCGTGGATCACCCTCATTCTCGCCGCATTCTTTGGCATCCTCGGCTTCTTGGTTACGCCCGAAACGTCAGAGCCAGTCATATTGCGACGCAAAGCTCGCAAGATGAGCGAAAAGGCTGACGGGAAAGTTCACCTGCGCAACGTGGGAGATAAGCCGACGGCTGCAGTCTTCGTGCAGAAATATCTGACAAAGCCTGTCAGAATGATCGTCCGCGAGCCAATTGTAAGCAGAGCCGCAGTAATCCGAATTCTATGAGGTCATAGTTAACCCATTTCGCAAAGCTGATGTTCTTTACGGTACACATGGGCTTGGCATATGCCATTATCTATCTGACCTTCATCATGTTCCCGCTGTCCTTTGTGGGCAAGCGTGGGTGGTCGCCAATTATTGGGAGCCTCCCATTCCTCAGTATTTTCGTCGGGGTTGTATTGGCCTGCATCATGCTGTCTATCCACAGCATCTACTTGCGTTCGACCGCAGCGCAGGAACATGTGCCAGAAAGACGACTCCCGCCCATGATCTTAGGGTCCATTCTTCTACCAGGAGGTAAGCCGGACAAAAGATGCATGAGCTGAATGTGATGCTAACAAGCGCAACAGGACTCTTTTGGTTTGCGTGGACGTCAGACCCCAAGATTTCATGGGTGCCGCATGCGCTAGCCGGGATCTTCATTGGGGCTGGGTCTATCCTGGTGCTAATGTCCGGTATTGTGTACCTCATCGAGGTGTACCTGGCACAGGCGAACAGCGCACTGGCGATCAATAACCTGGCGCGGTCGGCCTTTGCAGCTGGCTTTCCTTTTTTTGCAACAGACATGTTTGTCGACCTGGGAATTGATGTGGGCGGGTCCATACTGGGAGGTGTCTGTGTAGCTCTTATTCCCTTCCCCCTGGTATTCTGGAAATATGGAAAAAAAATTCGGGGATGGTCCAAGTTTGTAAATGAGTGAGGGATCAAAGTAATGTCTTTTGTTGAGTAATTTGGGAGTTTTGGGTTGGTTGGTTGGTTACAGGGACTGGTTTGGTTAATGATCGCCTGGACATTTGGGACACATCAAAGGGCAACTTGGAAGTAAAATCCCTTTAAGTGCTGTAAGACTGCACTTAGGTACCCTGCCTTGTTCACCTAGCCACTAAACTAAATTCGAAAGTAATAATATAATTTTAGATAAATAAAATGATTTCTAATAGAATTATTATTATATAATTTAATTAGAAATTTTATAGCTTTAGTTTAGGGTCCAGTAATTAATATTCTACTTTGCTTGGTACCTAAGTGCAGTCTCATAGCACTTAAAGGGATAATAAATGAGATGCACATGTTCAGTTGCAAAGATGACGCTGTGTCTGGTGCGGACCGGAATGTTTTCTAAAAAAAAAAAAAAAAAAGAAGACAATATTAAGACAGATTTTGTTTCAAATTTTCTTTCGAGCTAGTCAACCTCTCTTGAATGTGCAGATTGTTCAACATGCCATGCGCAACCTGAAGTTGTGGCAAAGCGGTTTGCTGGGCAGCGTCATTTTCTGTGAAGCATGTAGTCAAATCTATCGAGCGCCGGTCGCAACAGCCAGTTACACAACACTCGGCGCAAACGTCGCTCTCGTCTAGTGGTTAGGACATTTCGTTGTGGTCAATTGAGCATCCCGAGAAAACCTGTGTTCGATTCACAGGAGGTTAGTCCATCCCAAAAACATCTGATTAGTCAGCCTATTCTAACATGTTCCAAAGCGACAAACTCGCTCTCCCAATCTTTTTTTGTCCTGCCTGGCAGAATGATATGATTTTTTTTTTGGTTCGTTAGGCAAACCGCTGACGTCACACGCCATTCAAGACACCAAAACAAGCGAGGATGATATCTGGGGATTTCTCCTTCAGTTGAAGAAGCAGTACTTTAGCAGAACTCGACATCACCCAGAGACTGCAGAGGAAATTGCAACAAGTATTGAGCAGGCCCAAAAACCATTCAACAGGCTGAGAATAACCATCTTGACCTCATCGGATCACGTTCCGTACTTGCTGCCATGTTTCTAAGAAAGCGCCACATCACAGATATTAATAATCTCCACCAAGTACATTGGGGGCTCGGCCACCTGCCACTCTTGGGACCAGGTCGTAACAACTACCTCTCTCTAAAAAAAAAAGGTAGGGGCTTAAGTAATCCTAGTATAATAGCTGCTTAGTTAACCCAGCAGATATCTTGTTATTTAATGTTACCTAAAAAGAGATTAAAATATCTTAAATATTCTAATTAAGATTTATATTATTAGAGATATATAATATATTAATATCGCTTTTTTTTATCCTATACTCTTGGATTAGTTATTCTCCAACGCACTCACTTAAACACTCTATTTTCCAACATTTCTTTCATATATAATACCGCCGTTCGGCCAAGTTCATCTTCTGCCCAAATATTTGCGTTGCCTTCGACGATAAGTAGCTGAGTAATAGCCGTATTCTCGATCTGAATAGCTTCAAAAAGAGGCGTCCGGCCAAGTATATCTCTTGCCTCAATATTTGCTTTGCCTTCTTGAATGAGTAGTCTAGTAATAGCCTTATTCCCACTGTTAATCGCTTCAAAAAGAGGCGTCTGGCTATATATGTTATCTTGTGCCTCGACATTTACTTTGCCTTCTTTAATAAGTAGCCGAGTGATAGCCTTATTCCCAGTTGTAATAGCATGAAGAAGTGGCGTTTGGCCGTCTTCATCTTTTTCCTCGACATTTGCTTTGCCTTCTCGGATGAGCAGCCTAGTAATAGCCTCATCCCCAATTGCGATGGCATTGATAAGTGGCGTCCAGCCACCTTGATCCTTTGCCTCGACATTTGCTTTACCTTCTTGGATAAGCAGCCTAGTAATCGCAATGCCGTTATACGGAACGCTACGACTAGACTGTACCTTAAAAGTATCCTTACTCCTGTTCTTAATAGCATGAAAAAGTGGTGTCTGGCCGTCTTTATCCTTTGCTTCAACGTTTGCTTTGCCTTCTTGGATAAGCAGCCTGGTAATAGCCTCATCCCTAATTGCGATGGCATTGATAAGTGGCGTCCAGTCATCTTGATTCTTTGCCTCGACATTTGCTTTGCCTTCTAGGATAAGCAGCCTAGTAATAGTCTCATGCCCATTCGCAATAGCATTAATAAGGGGCGTCCAGCCATCTTGATCTTTTGCTTCGACATCCGCTTGGCCTGCTCCGAGAAGAAATTTTGTTGCACGCTCATCTTCCTGCCTGGTAGCGGTTAATAATAATTTCGTTAACATCTCTTTCCCAATTCTAGTCTCCCTGCGTTTCTTTGACAGAAGCTTGGTCACCTCTTTTCCCTGGCAGAGGGCGTAAGAAAATGGAGAACCTCCAATGTTGTCCTCCAGGAAAGCGTCGGCTCCCGCCTTGATCAGTGCTCTGATAGTATCCATATTAAGAGTCCAAACAGCATATGTCAATGGGGTCCGACCATGAATATCCTTCGAGTTGATCTTCGTTCCCCTCCCGGTTGGTGGCTTGGGGAACTTTGATCCGAGGCCAGTGCCTCGAATCAATAATTTGACAGCGTTCGGAAAGCCATTTTCGGCAGCCCAGGAGATTGCTGGCCGTTTATAGGTTTTGTCCTTAAAATTCAGATCGATATCTTTCCGTTCCAGTAAAAGGCTCAATACGACTGTTAGCACAAAATATGACGCAATCATCAGAGACGTAAAGTTTTCAGGAAACTCAGAACCGGTGCTTGTCCAATAGACTCTAAACCAAGTCAGGTGAGTCTTTGAACCAATTTTACATATTTTCAATGCTGATTTTGCGAGTTTCTTTTGTTTCTTATCTCGTAGTTTGCGAAAGTGCTCAGCCCAGTGGTTGGCACAATAACCAAGAAAGACATAGTTCGCACTCAGCTCGGCCAATGATCCAGCTGAAAGAAGGGGTGACGCCTTGAACTCTTCAAGAAGAAGATACTTTATGCAGATCTCGGCCAGAAATGCATGATAAGTGTGTGGTTTAAGTGAATGTTTCCATCCGACATACTGAATCGGGTCCTTCTTGCCGGTATGGACCAAAAATTCCTTTACAGTTTGGTGGATCAAATAAAGTTTTGAATCCGTAACTGTCACCAAACCGCATACATCTCTTAAGCTTTGATTGAAGCGGTCCTCGGGCTCAAGGGACAAGTTGTGGTAGGACTGATGGTCTTCTTCAGGGGATAATGCTAAAGCCATAGCCATCTCCTTCGATGTCAGGGGTCTTGCTGCTGCAATAACAATATTAAGGAGTCTTCTAGCTCTTTCTGCATCACAACTTTTGGTCAGAATCCGCTCGTATACGTCATCCAACTCTTTGGGAAGGTTTGAGGTATAATTAAGTATTTTCGCTCTGTCAACCACAATATCATTCTCAATCAACTTCAGTGTGAGGTGTGCCCATAGGTATGTTCTGTTAGGGACTCTCATAATTTGTTGGGTAAGAAGTTTCTTTTCAAATCCTGTCAGACTCTGCTGAATGAAGATTTTCCGTAGTCTTGCCTTGATGACAAGATCGATCTCATGAGCAATCTTCTCTGCCTCGACGCCACTTTCCCCACTAAGGCGAATGACCGGGAGAGTAGAATCCCCGGAGGGATGAAAGCTACGTCGAATCTTTTCGTAAGGCCGACTTGTAAGAAGAAACTTTAACCTTAAGTTCCTTTTGGTGCTATATAATTTGCAGAAGGCTCCCGCAAGCTGGGCTCTTCCTTTGCCTTCACACTCGTCGATTGCATCAAGTACGCAAATGATTTGACCAGCCTCATTGCTTTCTGCACAGGAAACAAGGGTCTGCCATAGATCCTCAAACGAATCTACTGACGATTTTCTCCTGGTCTCGAATTGATCAAGAATTGCGTTGGAGAGGAGATTGGGTTTCTTTATAAAAAGCTGTCGCAATATGCAACTAATAGCGCTCGCAACACTCCTCTGGTCCGCAAAGTCGTCTTTAAAGAAAAAGTAACAAACATGTTTGGATTTGGTATTTTTGAGCACATTATCCACGAGATGCTTGACCAGAACTGACTTTCCACATCCTGGATCCGCAGAGACCCACAGCATTTTTAAAGTATTGCTCTTTTGCCAGTCGGAAAACAGTTGATGGGACTCGAACCATTTGCATGTTCCAATGACTCGATCGACGTTTCGGTCTTTTCGGTCTTTGTATGGTGATTTATCAAGAAGTTTTAGAACGGAATTGACTCTCTGTGTACGTTTTGCTTCTTTGTCTGGCAAAAAGTTAATATTTTGTTCCAGTATTATTATTGTCTGGCAGAGTCATGATAAGATCCACCCCGCAGTGTTCAATTGAACTCACCCGCTGGATGAAGAATATGTACTGGCCCGTGGAACGTAGCGTCATTGAATTGGTTCCCTCCAGTAGTGTTATTATACTGGGGGCCATTGAAAGCACTGAACCGGTTGCCATGGCCGCTGTCATTGGCAATGGAGCCTCCATACATTTGCCAAACGTGGTCCATCTTACCACGGCATCGCCTATTGTCCACGGATACCGATTTAGAGGCCGAAGTTTCGGAGGTGTGCTGCCGCAAGCGCTTCAACCGGCCAAGCAGTTCCAATAATTGGTCGAAAAGCTGCCCCGAGAGCCGACGCAGCGGGAGCCGTGATGGGTAATGAAGTTGGCCGCTGGATCGAAGGGCCTGAGTGGAAGAAGCACCGAAATTGTTCTATGATTCGATTGCGTCGATGATGCGGATATTTGAACAAAGACAGAGGACCAGACAATAGGATGATGAAGAAAAATAAAGGACTCCAAGCCGCTGCAGCTGAGAGCGGGGAAGATTAGGTGGCTTGCGATTCGTGTTCGTGGTCACGGGACAGCAAGCTGAGGCTGGGTCTGGCCCCCATGTCAATAATTGAATCGGCTGCCCTATGAGAACTTTCTTTTTGCTCTTGGGGGCGCGCACGACCTCAGATAATAAGGCAGCCGCGCCATTTCCTTCAGGTCGCGATCCATTAATCCACCGATCTTGTACCGGCGCACCTCATGACATTGAGTGTCCCAGGACGAAACAGGCAATAGAATTATGTTGGACCAAAGTAGACCAAGCTTCATACGCAAAAAGAATTGATGAAAACAGTCCGGATGGCTTTTGCACTTCATTTGATTCGACATGCAATAACAAAACCATTGCATCTTCAAAGGTTACCATTTAGTTGGAATAGGATGCCATGGTACCCAGCTGACTTTGCTTGTGAGGACTTCAAGGTGTAGTGGAAGAGTATTAGCTCTGTCATAAACAAGACGTTTTCGCTCTCTGATAGCTAGCGTGCTTTCATCTTCTCAAGCAGGCACGCTGACACCCAGTTTTTTGTCTTTTCTTCTCTGCGTGTTTTCTCATTGACTTTGACGAGAACTACACTGACCAAGTATATTCACCACCCTTATGTGTGTCTTTGAACCTTGCAAGCTTCTGACTCACCGGTTTATCATTTGTACCATACAACGTCGAAGCTTGCCTGGGTGCATCGCAAATAATCACCAAGGTCAGATATCAAGGCAATGACCGAGTCTAAAATTAAAATCGCCCCGTAACAGTACCTTGAAAGTTTGATTAAGAACAGGTATTTATATCTTCGGTCATCTCTTCAAACATCTTTCCATTCCTGATCATTGATCCCTTGACTTGATACTAGCACTATACGCCCATCACACGAGATCATTTTGCCATCTATCTATCACAATGCCGTTTAGAGAGCCCTCTAAGCCAATCGACGGGGAGTGGCCTAACTGCTCGCCTCAGAATCAAGACGCTGAAAGCGCATTCAGCATCGAGTGCGATGTTGAAGAGGCTTGGTGCTTGACTTTGAACTTTTCTCACGAAGCCGACCCAACAATTCCTGATGACCCAACGTGGTTTGCCCAACTTGCCGTCAACACTACCGACATCGCTCGCCTCATGGAAAAAGGATTTCATTGGAACGAGGCCAACGTGAATAAAGGAGCTGGATACTTCGAGCTTTGCACCGCAAACCTGCCACTAGAAGTCGAGGAACTTGGGTGGACGTGTCAGCGCGGTTACTCGCTCTCCGACCTTGACGATAATCCGCTGTGGACTGCCACATTGAACGTGTTTGGGTGCGACCCTCGTACACTGGCGCAATTCCGCTTGAGCCATCTGTTGATGGAGTACATAACAGCGGCTGAGGTCAGAGATAGCTTGGGTCACCTAGTCTACTTGTTTGATGCTGCGGACTCCTCTAGGAATATGAACGCTGTTTTCGACGACATGCCCTTGGAAGGCTGGTGGCCGTGGCCAAGGAAAGAAGTTGAACAAGATACTCTAATGACAACTCCATCGCAGCATGATGAATCGTGGTGTAACTTGGATTTGGATTTGGATTTGGATTAACCATTTGAACCTTTTGCAAGACCACGTCGAATTACATTCGTGGCCAGGAAGGACGACAGCCGGTGTCATGTAGAAACCACCATCTCAATGTTTACGATATCCCGATGCCGATAGAATATTACCAACCCATCTTTAATAAACATGTTGGAACATTGAAGCTATCACAAGGGATTATATTTATTAGGTGCCGGCCCCGGAGGCCGGCCTAGCTATTTCCCTATAGATTAAAAGTTACTTTTTCTTTTTAAATAATAAGAGCCCCTCTTTTAATTAGAATAGCTATAGATAATTAAAAAATAATAAGAGATAATTTATTTAATTTAGTAATTATTATTAATATAATTTTTATTATATTGTATAAAATATTAGGATTTATTTATATTAATTAATCTAAATAAATTAAATAGTATTTTATTATTTAGGTTTTATAAATTAATAAGATATTAAATAAATAAATATATTTTGATATAATAATTTAGTAATTTAATTTAATAAAAGATTTATATTTTTTAAGATATATTTTTATAATAATAAATTAAAAGAATTAGTTTAATAAAAAGCTTATATATTAATTAAAATAATATTATATTCTTATTTAGTAAATATTTAATTTAATTATCTAAAGATTATAATAACTTTTTATATTTATTATATAAAAAATCCTTTTTATTATTTTATTTAATAAATAATTAATTTAATTACTTAAGAATTAAAAAGAGCTATTAAAATAAAGAAAATATAATCTTAAATATCCAGGATCCTTCCAATCTACTTATTATACCGGTCGCTTTTAATATCTTCTAAGAACCTATCTTTATCTAGCTCTATATCCTTAAAAATACTTAAATAGTACTTCTTTATTATCCTCTTAAACTTAGTATATTGTGTTGGAGCTGGGGTATTTAGTTATTGGTCCATGTTGGGGTAGGTGGAAAAGCGGTTAAAAGTTAGCCCGGCTATAATACCGGACTCAAAGATAAAGGCCCTCTAGTTACAATACCAAGAGCCAATCCTCAGCTTCATCTCAATTTATGATTTTTAGCTAATTTTGTGGCTTCCTCTTTGAGGGACGGTTTGATCATACGGTTCCAATGATATTTATGATATTTGTTCTTAGTCCTGTTATTTGTGGCTATTGATTTATTTTACTTAGCCCTTGAGATGTCTCATGAGGGCATTCATATTGAAATAGCCCTGACTATTAGTTAGCCCTTTTGTTGTTCTGGGCTTGGTCTGTGTTTTATACTACATCAAAACCCCGCCCTATTTTATTATTTTAATAATTAATTAATAATATATTATTATAATTAAGCTAGAAAAAAAAGATTAATATACTTTTTAATATTAATTATTATAAAATTAAAATAATAAAATAAATAAAATCCTTTATTAAAAAAAAAAGCTTTAATATTAAAATATTAAGGCTATTATAAGAAATTATATTTATTAAGTACTGGCCCTAAAGGCCAGCCTAGCTATTTCCCTATATATTAAAAATTACTTTTTCCTTCTAAATAATAAAAATCCCTCTTTTAACTAGAATAGTTATAGATAATTAAGAACAACAAGAGACAATTTACGTGACCTAGCAGCTACTACTATCGTGACCTTCACTGTGTCATACAAAACCCCGGGATCTACCCACAAAACAGGAAAAGAATTTTTTTTTTACTCTAAGAAGATCATTCAAATTCGTTGATTACAATTATTTGATTCAGCTGCGTGACGCCAATCTCACACACGGTGAGCCTGCCCTGAGGCTTCTGCTCCACCATGACCGATCTTCTGGCTCCACCCTGACTCTCTCACACCAAACTTTCCCAAGCAAGCGAGCATAAAGATTTCCGACGGCAGGCCTGTTTCAGAGCGTGGCTTGACCACAGTAGATTTCGTAGCAACTCGTTGGCAGTGATAAAGAGATTTCGATCAAAAACGCATCTACGACAGCCTTGCCGGAGGCAGTTGATAATAGCTCAGATCAAGTTATAATCAAGCAACTAGGCATTCTATTATACGTAATTAGAGTCTAGGATGTTACTATTTAGCCCAAGGCTTCTAAGTGTATTCGTTTGGGCACAATAGCTGTGAGATTAACAGGAAGCGGCCTTCCATGTTCCTTCCCACAAGTGCTTGCCAGTGGTTCACTGATTATCTAATCGGACTCCCAATACCCAAGCGGTCGTCAGATGGTCCTCAATTTTTCTGAACCGTAAATTATGCTGGTATAACTAGTGAAAATTCAGTTCGGGGACAGCTCCCAAACTTAGGCTGACAATGGAGGGTCAGGAATGATGAGTGCCTCTATCCAAGTTGCCGATTCACTCGGGACAGTGCGTGTATAATTTATCACGCGACCTAATGGCGGAAGGCCAATAAGCGACTAAGGTCTTGCTTCAGGGATATTACGAAGCGTTAGACATTAACCAAATATCTTGCATTCAATTCGACATATTACAGGACTACTCAACCCCTGGTCCAAGTAGCATCTTGACCAACTCTTCATGGCTGTAGTCAGCAACTGCTTGAAGTACTCTTGGTCCATATTTCCTAGCCACAGCAGCATTCACATCAGCCCCTGCAGCTAGAAGTACCTGAAAAGTCTCTTTATGACCGCCTCTAGCCGCTGCTTGGAGTGCTGTCTGGCCATATTTGCTAGCCACAGCATTCACATCAGCCCCCGCAGCTAGCAGTATCTGAACAATCTCTTTATGACCGCTTCTAGCCGCTACTTGGAGTGCTGTCTGGCCATATTCGCCAATCTCAACAGCATTCACATCAGCCCCTGCAGCTAGCAGTATCTGTATAATGTCTTGATGGCCGCGTCTAGCCGCTACTTGGAGTGCTGTCTCGCCATATTCGCCAATCTCAACAGCATTCACATCAGCCCCCGCAGCTAGCAGTATCTGAACAATCTCTTTATGACCGCTTCTAGCCGCTACTTGGAGTGCTGTCTCTCCATATTCGCCAGTCGCAGTAGCATTTACATCAGCCCCTGCAGCTAGCAGTATCTGTGCAATATCTTGATCACCATTTTCAGCAGCTGCTTGGAGTGCTGTAAATCCAAATGTAGGCTCAGCAGCATTTACATCAGCCCCTCTAGTTATCAATAGCCTAACAACCTCTTGATCACCGTCGCCTACAGCTATTTGAAGTGCTGTCAGTTCTGCACCTCCAGCCGCAGTAGCATTCACATCAGCTCCTGCAGCTAGCAGTATCTGAACAATCTCTTGATAACCGCTCTTAGCAGCTGCTTGGAGTGCTGTCTCTCCATATTCGCCAGTCGCAACAGTATTTACACCAGCCCCTGCTGCTAGCAAACTTTTGACGACGGATTCATGCCCATTCTGAGCGGCCCAACAGAGGGGTGTTGGGATGCTACTGCCCCCCGGATTTGGATTTTGTCCCTGTGCAAGTAGTGCATCTACGGCTCTGCTCATTCCAAAATATGCTGCCAAGTGTAGATCAGTCATGTTCCTAGAAACCCTATGACTATAATCTGGGTCTCGTGAGTATCTTTTGTAAGATATGAACCCTTGACAAGATGCCTCAACCTTCGATTTATTTTTGAAAAAGTTGATGAGTTCTTGGCTCGTTTCCTCATCTGTACGAGCATGATGCCCCCAGTTGCATGCGGTATAGTCGTATAATGGATTTAACTGTAGCCTCTCTTCGAATTCTTCGTCGCTCGTACAGACCCCACTTTCAAAAGCTTTGAAAGATAGGTATGTGATGCACAATTTTGTGATGTTAGATTCGGCGTCTAGAAGCCAATCTTCCCGCAAAAAAATTCTTGGGTTGTATAATGAACTAAACGCACGATGCCGCTCTCTTGATCGACTGTTACTAGCCCAGCACATGCGGACACCATATCTTCAATATGTGGCAAGTCGCCATTATCGAGCTCGGAATTTCCATACTTGATCGCAACGGCGTGTTGAAGTTCTAATGTAGTAAGCCGTCGCTTGGCGTAGGTGATCTATGATAGAACCTTCAAGGCAAGCTTTTTCTTCCCTATTAACTGTGCATTAATTCTCTCCATGGCTTGATCATATGCAAAATCTATGACTTGATCTTTCTGGTTTTCTTCTCTTGATATTTGAGCTTGCTTTTGGAAGGCATTTATTGCGCTTTGAATATCATTCAGTGTAAACTTATCAATAAATAAGTCAATATAGAGCTTTGCTAATAGGAACCTATCGCTTATTAGTAATTCTTCTTAGTAATTCTTCTTGTATTAAGCCATGTTAAGAACTTACATCCCGTCAACAGCCTCTGAAATTGCCATGGTAATCTCTTTTTGTAGTTGCTCGCCCTGCTGCACAATAGACGGCAATGTCTCTATCTGATGTTTTAAATAACTTGCAACATCATCATTGCTTGCCCGTATCTCTAGCGATATCCCTTCTTTAAAATGGTCTATAATCTTAGGCATGAATCTTGCTGTGGCAAAGATATTTATCCCATGTTTTGCCTGGAGCTCAGAGAGCTGCAAGAGTAGCTTTGTTCGACATCCATTAGTTTCTTGGCATTCATCAAGTGCATCAACAATGATGAATGTTCTTGAATAAATTGCCACCACAGACTGGAGGAGCTCTCTAATTATGCTCAGAGATGGTCGTGTTCCTTTGCTTACATGTTCCTGATAGATATTTTTTATCGGCTCCGGTATGGTCGGCTGCAATGAGATGAGTTGTTTCAGTAGACTCATCATCAAATTATCAAGCTTTTGCTCATCATGCCGTTTGAAGTTACAGTAGATATACGCGGTGGCGATCTCTGAGTTATTCCGAAAGCTTGACTCGAGATGATCAACCACGATTGAAGTTAGAATGGTTTTCCCTGCCCCCGGTATTCCCGGGCAAAACAAGGTGGTTTTTCTTGTAGCTACCCAATCTTTAAACTCTTTACAGTCTAGAAGCCATTGGCAAGTTCCATCTTGTCGGCGGCCCAGATAGTCGCTTTGCTGCGACCCGTAGTTAACCGCTGTAAGCCAATTGAGGATATCGCGATCTTCCTGCTTGGTCAATCCCGACTTGATATGGGCAACGTCCTCTTTGGTTTCGGATATATCCTTCTTAACTATAGCTTCTTTTAGAGACATATGACCATCATTCGGGAACTACTCACCCTGATTTAATAAATCCATAATCGGGCGCTCTTTTTGTACTTCATCTGGCTGAACATATTGCAAAAGCTCCTTGGCAAATGCAGCCGCCACAGCTGCAGCATGCTCTTGCCAATCTTTGTTCTTGTTTGAATCTGCATAATCACAAATACCTCGGATGACAAGACAAGGAAAGTCCATCAATCCCGCTGCCTCCATTTCAACGCATAGGACTTCTCCGCCAAGACGCTCGTTGAGCCTATCGCGAAATTCCGCGTCTTTTATTACTTGGTCGCCGGATGCAATTAGACCATAATGAACACAGACATCGTCAAAGCTTCGACCTGAAGTGTCGGATACGAACATGGGGTCTCTGAGCGACCTGGAGCGGATGTACTTGGGTGCCATTTTTGGCCACTTCTGGGTAAGTTCCTCTAGATACTCGGGTATCTTAGATCCAACCATCTCATGATCGGTTTCCACAGTTGTCAGAGCTGTCAATAATGCAGTTGGAGGGGTGTTCAGTGCGCCAGTCCGTTTAAAGTTGCCATTCTTTTCTGCCTTGCCAAGGTCCCATTGGACTACACCAGGATGTTGACCAGTTGGAGTACTGACGACAACATCACCAAGCCTAACTCTAGGCGGAATACCGCCACCAATTCCTACCATAAGGCCGACCTTAATAGAAGGAAATGTGCGCACCATCTGAGTCACACAAATAGCAGCTGCATTATTACTAATCTTCCCTTTCGGAAGGCAAGCTATAACAATGTTGTGTTTCCCAATGGATCCCAGTGTATAGGTATTCGGGTCTTCTTGAGGCTTGGGGAGTGCAGGATATATGTCGTCCAGCATAGCTTTCGCCGCGGCCTGTTCCTTGGGCAGCGCGCATACCCATCCCACGATGAAGTCGCTGTGTGTCAACTCTAGAAGTTGAGATTCATGCTGCTGCTTCTTTCTCTTTGCTCCGGTGGACGCAGGATCCTCGGTCTGGTTAGGCTCTCCGTATCGTTTCGACATGGCTGAAGCTGCGTAGAAGGCGTTGATATCGATAGGTCATAGGCTTGGAAAGTACAAATGCTAAGGCTTTATGTAAGCGGACCCGAAATCGATATGACAAGATGATGGCAAAGAAGGCGAAGAGGAAAAATATGGAGGAGACTTTGCGGCCTGATGAGCTGGCTGCATGACCTGGTCTCCCATCTCTGCCCAATTATGTCCCACCGTCCAACTCCACCTATGACCCCGCACAGACACCTACCACCCGAACCATCAAATTCGGCTTTCTAAATGGTTCACATAACTATTAGGCTCCCAGTAATCGCTTTTGCTTTCCTCGCCTGGTCCAGATGTTCAGCTTTGATACAGCCAGACTTACCACTACGTGCATTACTACATTCAAACTTGGGCAGTAAAACTCACCTCAGTCGCATGACTGCATTGGTGGCAGTTTATCCGCGTCATGCTCTAGCTTTGAACGTGACGTTGTATCGTAGACATAAAGTTGAGGTGTAGTCATTCATTACAAGGCAATCACTCATCCAGAAGATGGCATATGACAACCATCACTTGGAAGTGAAGCTGGCAACGACAATACAAGAGTATCTTTATCTTCAACATATCAGAGGAAGACAATCTAGGGGTCTGCGATTCTTCCAAATTCTGACATACGCTGAGCAGACTGAAGCGGAATTCTAAATGGCTCCAGCGACTTTGGCCAGCAACCAGGAAGTTCCCGGGTACCTCTGATGAAAGAAATGGCTCGGGATAGACAATTCACGGAATGAAAAAATCTCATTCACAATCTTGGGGGACGGAAACCAAACGAATCATTACCGATTGCTCACTATTATCTTGCCGCAGCAATATCAGCATGAGCCCTGGAACTGGGTGGTCGAGAGAATTTGAGTTTGTGAATTAATGACCAGTCGAACGCAATAGGTCATGCTGTAATATTGCAATTTTAGTTCATCAAATAACATGGTCAATTACAATCGGCTTTATCAAACGAACTCATTCGCCCATTCTATGGTGTCATACACTTTCTATCAGGATGTTGTCCTCTCTACCCTTTGAGGTTCCGGGATTGGTCTCGGGAATATCGTCCTTCTCAATATGTGCTAAAAGTACCTGCTATTTCTATACAGTGAATCCCCTCAAGGGGCAGCTCAAACCTGGTCTTCCAAGCAAGCACATAGATAAACCGCCAGTAGGGAAAGAAGATGGAACGGCAGCCTGCACCCAGACTCCGTACAGAATATCGATTGCTAAGTCATTGAGGTGAAGGTTTTCAACGACCTTGATGAAATTTGTGTGTAAGCCTTAGCAACTGGAGGAATAGAAAGTCCTCTTTACCCCCCTGTAAAGCCTAAAACAACTTATCCCCAATACAATATTGCAAAGGGTTATTGGGCAAAAAGGTTGGCTATTTGGTTTTGTACGGCAGGGCGTTTAATAGGGTTACACAAAAAAGTCGGTCAAGGCAATTTAAAATCTTCAACTCATCCCTTAGTGTGATGTACGTGAATGAATCGATTCCTCCCTAACGGCGGGGGGGGAAGTACCTGCTATTAGATACAAGCGCTTTGTCGCCGGCAAGCTGAGACAATTGAATCCTAGCAGTAAGAAGCATTCCAGATAGCTCAGCAATCTTTTCATAAATGTCGCCAGGAAGGTCATTCATCCTCTTCACTTCATGAATCATTGCGTCAGCTCGATGGAGGGCACGCCGCGGATTAACCAGCTTCTTCCGTAGCTCGTTATTTTCAATCCAGGACTTCTCGTGTCCAGGGGGGTCGTCTTCGACATCAGGAACAGCTGCTCTTACAGCCTCATCTACAGCCTCGTTTCGCCGTCGTATCTCCTCATTCCTGCGGGCCTGGCGAATTTCCCACGCAATTCGAGCTTCTTCAAACTCCTCAGCAGTCCGCTCTGGTCCGTGAGACGCCATTTCGATATGGGCGTTGAGATGAGCAAGAGCACCATAGTTCTTCTCGCAAGCGTTCCACCCACAGGTGTAGATCCTCTCAATATCTTCATACCGTCTTCGACGTCGCTTAGCCGGCTGTTGCTGTGCACCAGGGATGGGAGCAACTGGTTGCACCGGGCCAACTGTCTGAGTAAGAGCCAAGGCCCATGGCTGCCCATAGGCGGGGTGGGCTGGTGTCAAAGACAAACCACGGTGCTGGCCGTCTGCTGTCCAGTCTGGTTGCTGCTGGAAATGCATACCACCACCGGCATAAAAGTTGCCGTGCGACATGGCTGCATTTAACGTGGAATCATTGGTAGGCTCCGTACTCGTTCCAGCAAGCGGCTGTTGGCCCTCGCTTGGTTCAGTTCCGGGCTCTTGCTGAATCGGAATTCCGTGCGGATCCATAAGGCCACAGTTTTGACAGAAGTTTTGGCGTCAAGGTAAATTTGATTTATCTTCAAGCTCAGCATAGCAGTGCACTTCAACGTTTATAACCAACCGACCTCGGCTAGTATACAAGGCAGCGATGAGTTACCGTGGCGTGACATTGAAAAGAATGGAATTTCTGCCTATCTGAAAACACCAGTTGGGTGAATCGACAGGGGTCAACATCAGCGCTGATTGGCCCCGTCAACACGAGGGACACGGTCTATACCCATATTTGACTAGTGACAACCCAGTTCGATCGTGCCAATCTCGCTACGAAGCATTAATGGGAATAAGGCCAGATGCGTGCACCAGATCCGCCCATATTAGGTAATAGCCAAAGAGGCACAAATTGTTGTTGGTTGTGCGCAAATAACGCGATCGAGCCAACAAAGCGAATTGACACGTAAGATGAATGGAAGGGTTCATTGCGTCCGAGAATAATCAGATTTGGTGTTGGTTCTGTCAGCTTTACAGCATAGAGAGCACAAATGGGAAACGCATCGAGAGCGCTCGTGATGATACTTCTCGTGTGCTGTTAAAAGCACAGCCTCAGACACATATTTCATCTCTCATGGTTGATTTCTTACACATGTTGATGAGAGGAAGAAATTTGTTTGGTCCATATTCCCCTTAGTCATACATTACATACTTTCCATATATAATATCTACCTTATGCGAGAACATCCCGGAAATGTGTCTGCCAATATAACCAACACTGAAAGTCGTAGTCATTGCGTCTTGTATATCAGCTCCTATCCTGACTGATGAGCCTCATCCGTAGCCTGGGCTGACCTCTGGGCCCTCCGAGCTTCAAATTGTCGGTCTATTTCCCGACGTTTCTTGCGGTGGTCACGAATCCACAATGTACAACAGCAACCCAATATTAGGACGCCCAATATCGGCAACAAAACCGACAGGATCAAAGCAACATGGGTAGTATTGCTTTCATCATTGTTTTCTGAACATTTATCCCCCACCAATTCCGTGCTGTCTGTTTCGCTAGGCACCCATGAACTCAAGTCCGATGTTGAGCAGCGGACCTGTGGCGGGCGGGGAGTAAGAGTAGAGATGTCGGATGATTGCCACGAAATGTGCCAGGCGTTGTGGACGAAATGTGTTTTAGTTTTGGACGACGAAGGTGTGGTGAAATTGCTGCTATAAGTTTTCACGCATGCCACGTTTAAAATATCGTCAGCTGTGAAGCTGCCGACAAAATTTGTAAATATAAAGCCACTGGTGCACGAAATACCGTTAGTGAATATAGTCCAAAAAAATACGTGTAAAACATCCAACTGCCAAATGGATTCCATACCTCGAGCAACAATATCCAGTCGAAAAGTCGACTGTACGTGTCTCGACCCTGGTCACTGGCGTCCCAGTGCTGGACGGCGTGCTCACGGTGGTCACTGGAGGGCCAGTGTACGACTGCGTGCCCCCAACATTATACATTGTCCACCCGCTGGGGCACACGGCAGGACTGAATTCGAAGCTCATGCGGCTGTCCCACCCCGAAGGCTGACAGGCTGAAAATCGCGAGTCAGCCGGACCAGAGACATAGAGTATGCCCGTGCTAGTTACAGTTGACTTATAGTATTTGCTGTAAACTGTTTCTTCAAATTCGTGCTTGACAAATTGATGAAGGCAGCTCTGCGGCGGCACAAATGGTGTCGTTAGCGCCATTGACGCGGTTGGTGTGTAAGACGTCGAAGACATTTTATGCAGCAGCGTCGATATTTCGCTGCTGTTTCACATAATACTAGTTTGTTCGAAGTTGTAGTCCTGGGAGACCATTGAAAAGGTTAGCTTTTAGTTAATTAATCACTCTTCGAGCGCCCTCCAGCCACAAGGTAAAATAGGAGTCAACAAGCAATACGCCGCAGAGCGCAATAGATCAGGCATCTTTTTTTTCGCATTCCAGCGGCGCATACCCTGTCCTGAATAGCATGCTGGCCAATAGGACGTGTTAGTTTTAGGGTTGTATGGGTTCGGCGATTCCCATTTCTGTCCCAATCCATGTAAATGTGCGGCACCAGGCTCGATTGAGTTGGATAGCTTATCTTATTTTTAATATTTTAATTGGCCCCAGGTGCGCGGATTGTCACTGCAGGCTGTAAGATCACACGGCCACCTGACACCAAACTCGTACGTTGTACTAACCCTGTCAGTCAGAACCCGGCAACATCACCTCTGCTTGGGCAATAGTTGTCGGGTATGAAAACACGTGCGTGATGAATCTACCTTTGTAGCACAGCCCACCTCGATAAATATATCACAAACTATGCCGCATTCGACGTTTTGGTGATGCTCCAAGCCCATCTTACGCGTAATCGCTACCGACCCACAGTTTTTCACGCATCCCAATAGACATGCTCCTTGCAAGTAACATCCGCAAACAGGATTCCATCGTCATTTCTTTGCAGGGGGGTTCTGTGACGCATTCAAAGCACAAGCCAGCAGCCATGCCAAAGACATCAGTCGATCTATTGTGCGTATGTTGCCAAGTTGGTCCCGTGGTCTAACGGTTATGACTGTGGATTTTGATTCCACCAGCGGGGGTTCGACTCCCCCCGGGACCTCTCTTTTTGTCCCTCCATGAGGGTATTACATTCGAAACCCACAGGCTGTAGTTGCGGGAGTTTTTGCCCGAGGTAAATTATAGAGTAAATCGAAAAGCTGGGTGATCGTGGCCCAGGCCTTCGTGCTCCCGTGCAAGGCGATTGTCCCGTAAACCTTGGGCTCGCTTTTTGTTCTCCGCCATAGCCCATAAAGAATGCAGGCTGGTGGTAAGAAATAACGCACATGCGCAGGCCATGTTAATGCTGTGACCCGTCGGGTATCTCGGAGCCTCTGTAGCAATGTAGGTCCACGTCGCAAGCAACTGACCAAATCTAGAACAAAGGTCAAGTCAGATAAATTTAGAGAATAAAAATGGGGCCAAGCAAGGAGAGGCTCACCCTCCAATACCAATAGCATACGCTGAACCAATGGCCTTGACAGCAGGGCCAGAATTATTATCGACAGTCCAGCTGAGAAGCAGAGGACTCGCGCTGAACCCGCCAGAAACAGCGAGAAAGATACCAAAGTAGCGAACTGCGGGGCTTGAAACAAACTTGTTTAGGGTAAAGCCAACAAATATAGCGGGTGCAAGAAACACGAGAAAGAAGATGCCCCTCTTGCGTAGGCGGTCTGATAGCGTAGCAGTAGTAATGCATATGATAGCACCCAGGACATACGGGGGCACAGACATGAGCTGGGCTTCTTGACCTTTGTAACCCATGGTCTCAAGAAGAGTTGGCTAGGTAAAATTGTCAATGTTTGTTTTTTGGAGTTAATAGACATGCTTACTGTGAAGATCTGCAGTGATCCCATACAACAAAGTGAAAAGATCAGAGAAAAAGCAAGGAGCTGAGTGGGAACATGGAGCAAAGCGCGCTTGAACGTGACCTTATCCATATTCTCATCTGGTAGGGCCTTCGCCTCGTCAATGAGGCGGGAACAAGCGTATAAACGTTCCTCCTCGGTAAGGAAGTTGGACGTAGCAGGACTATTGGGCAAAAGGATGATGGAAAGTCCAATTGCAATAGTAATCAGTCCCTCAAAAAACAGGACGTGTCTCCAAGTGTGTAGCATCCAGAAGGCAGGGATGCGAGAGAGTCCAGTAGCCAAAAGACCACCGAAAGCTCCAGATAGGGAAACGACAGCAGATAGATAACCCATTCTCGTAGTGAGCTCGTGTCGCCGGTAGAAGCTCGCCAATGTGAACATGATGCCAGGGAGAACGCCAGCCTCGCATAATCCGAGCGCGACTCTGACAGCAATCATTCCGTGGTAGGAAGTTACAAAGGCCTGGCACACAGTGACGACACCGAAGGCAACTGTGAGAATAGGAAGCCAGACTTTCGGACCAATTCGTTTGATGACCATGTTGGCTGGACTAAAGAACATTAGCCGTATCCATTGGATAAGATTTTGAACAAAATGACTCACATTTCGAACAAAATGTATGTGATGAAAAACATGGACATGGCGATATTGAACTTGTTACCGTCGAGGTGCAGTTCCGTATTCAGGCCCAATACCTTAGCGTTTCCCATATTTGCACGGTCGATCATGGAGCAGAGATGCATGAGAATGCAGAAAGGAAGCACTCGACGGTCAAACTTGCGGCAGACGGCCTTATCTAGGCTAGCTCGAGTCTCCTGGGACAGCGACTCAATGTGCTCGGTAGCAGTATCGATCCCCTTAGCTACACCCGTCGGGGGCTGCTCAACCATATATATGCTGAGGGCTTCTCTCGCTTTTTGATCCATGGTAACAAAACAAGGTTAAAGTGGAGTTATGGTGAAGGGCGAGATGGATGAAAAGAGATATGCGATTGATGAGTAGTACGAACCTGAATGGGAGCACATATATATACTATTCTGTCATCCATACGAGACTGAACCCCAGACCTGTAATTAAATCCACAAGATCCCCGGATTACAGCCTGGTCTAACCCCCGCAACCGGAAGTCTGAATAATTGGCTCGGAAAATGATTAGTGGGGTATCCCCGGATGTCCGTAGCCCAGGCTCTCAGTTTTACCCCGTGCTTACCAGGTTAAGTAAGTAGCTGTTTAAGCCCATTTAAAAATTAAAACTATTAATATTATTATTATTATCTTTCTAAATAAATAAAAAGTAAAAAATTAACTTAGTAATTATTTATTTATCTAGTCTTCGTATTATTTACCGTTATTATTTGCTACAAATCACTGACCGAGCTTCCCCACGTAATTGCATTTAATACATCCCTGCTGGAGCACGAAGGCATTGGCCACCATCCTCTGTCCTGCTAGTGAGTGTTCCTGTGTGATGGCACAGCTAGCGCCTCACTGGGAACCGAGGTTTTGCATGGTGGTCTAATCTAGCCTAGCCTGCTATATGTCTAGTTTTTTCTACGATGAGCGGGGTTAAAATGTCTCGGTGCCACTCATACGGGTTAAAGCCGCTAATTGTTATTGTCTAGAACACTGCATTGTTTGTAGCCGTCTGAGTTGGCCTCCGAGAAAGGTGGATGGTTGTTTAGATGAGCAATGTTATTATGTACGATGTGTAGCTTTAAACTATCACAATAACGCCTGTAGCTGGCTACGAGGACACCGCAATCAGCCTCGACATTCCAATCGCGGATTGGAGGCCCTGATATTTAGCAAGATGTGTGGTTTATTTTATATCTCATTGTTTCCCTTGCTCATCCGCCAAACAGGCCTTCCCCGAACAGATTGAACGGGTCATCCCCGAAATCCAGGATGGTACCGAGATCAATGTTGCCCACATTAGGCTCGCTTATGGGCAACATGGGGAGACTCCGGCAGTTGGCCTGGTGGAAACTGTCCGCAGCGATGTCATCTCGCATCGTTATGTCCACGTTTACTTGCTGGACGTCGGAGCTATGAGGCTCTGTATACAATCCCGTTCGAGCCTTCAGTGCCAAGGCTTGAAGGATGCAAGACAGCTGTGCGGCCCAGGTACTCTTTGCTTCATAGTGCCGAAGAAGGCGCAGGGCGAGATTCCAACTCTCAACGATATCTGTCTGTCCAAAACGCGCGACTACTTCCTCGCAAATGCATGCTGCAATGAGGACAACTCCTGAGTTGTAAAGATACAAAACGTTACTCCACCAATTGTTTGAAAGGTTGTCAATAGGTACTTCGGTGGTGGATTCCGGCATGCCATGGCTGGAGATGATTCTAATAGCCTCGCACGCAGCCGAAGTGCACAACACCGCGCACTGAACTGCAACCTGGCCAGAAAGATCGAGTTGACTGGGCGGTGGTTGATAGGATGGGGACTGCTTGAGTTTGACCAGGCACGAGAGTACTGGCCTGAGGATAACAATACGAGCTTGCAGCGATCTATTTGATCACACGTATAAGTCAGCTCGTCGAAATACAGCATTCAAAATACGACAAGAGAGACGACAGACCTTTGGTGGAAAATCACGGCGTGACGGCGAGAAAGACCATTACCTGATGATTTTGTTCCGGTGGACATGGTGAGATGCCTTGGTAGCGAATGAACTAGATTGGATAAGGATTTCTCGTGTATGAGGACCTGGTCCAGAGCAATTGCATCTAGATGGCCGTTTGCCGGAGTCTCCATCTCGGATTCCCCGAGATCCCTGACAGAAAAGTCTTCCAGCGCACGACCAACAACGGAATATAAAGCCACGGACTGAGCTAGGAACAGGGTGATCAGCTCCTCATCAGAGGTTTCTGTATCATCATCTTTAGTTGAGGTACCGATGTCCTCGAGGGGAACAGACTCTGCTTTCGAATGGCTAATCATCATCGGTCGGCCATAGGTCATACAGAGGATACGATCCCAAGCGACACAAAGATACCAAACTCTCCGCACCAGCAGTTTGGCGCGACCATTTTGGATCTTGGCACCCAGCCTGGCTCGTTGCAGGCCCAAAGACTGCGCAGCTCGAATCGCGATCCCCACATGCATCCAGCATTGTTGGGGATCAATCGAGTGGAGGTACTCGGCGATGAGAAGCGCGGCTTGGACAGACTGGAAAGTCACGCACGGAGCTTGCTGGCAATGAAGCAAGACCAACGCACGACTGCAGTATCGTGCTGAAGCTTCTTCGGCTGTGTCTTTACCCGGGTCTGTGTCCACACGCGCAGCCAGGGCAAAGACGGCATTGACAACGGAGAGGAAAACCCTGTTTGTGGAGCCAGAAGCTTGACTGACCCACAGTCTATCATAAGCTTCCTGGGTTTCGAGCATATCAAGGGTCGGGAAAACAGGGTGAAGAACCTCCCAATAGATGGCGAATAGTCTGTCGGCTTGTGCTCGTCGCGGAAGTTCGAAGTCAGCCTCGCTTAGACCGAAATTATGGGATCGTTGAAAGACGAGATCTTTGTGACGGTCCAGCACACTGTTTACGAAAGGCACGACGGACCTCTGTTCTGAAGGCGAGTTTAGGCTTTGTGGGGAAGCGTTTTGGATGTTGTTTGTCAAAGGAACAACGCTTGCAATACCAAGGGTACCCTGACGTATATTTCGTCCCAGGGCTTGGTCGATCATCTGACCAACTTCGCCATAATACGTGGCGCCTGGCCACTGTTTGTTGGTAAAACCTCCATTCTGGTTGTCTGGTAAATGGAAGTTCACACTTGGGTGTTGCTGGCTAGATGAAGCTTGGCCAACCGAAGGGGTTGGGGTCGGGTGGAAAGCACCACCTGAGGAATGAGAATCTGTTGAGGCTGGTGTGCTCTCATAAGTTAACAAGCCAGGGCCCTGAGGTGGGGGTGAATCTCTGAGAGCTGTTTGTTTCCTCGCCGCGGCACGTACCCGGGCTGCAGAAGACCGTCCATCGACTCTGTAGTCCCAGGTGCAGGTAGATAGTGATCCGTTGGGTCCAGACACTGCGCACCGAGAGCAGGTGGGTCTTTGGCCGTCACACTTCTGTTTCTTTGTGCGGCATTCGAGGCAGGCCGTTGTAACCTTGGATCGAGGGGCTCGAAATTGACCGCTGGTGGCATTGGGCTGATGCTGGTCCATTCGGGATCGGAGCTTGGAATATGTCAGCGGAAAGTCAGAATTAAGATATCCGAGAGACATCAATCGGAAGTAGGTCCTTGAAAACGACTTGGAGTGGTGGAGGAAAGACATGCCAGTCGGCAACCTTGTTGTCTATATCCGAGCGCTCGGGCCGAGCGAGCGGAAGTAGTTTTGATTGGTTGGGACACATCTTGTCAGTATGTCATAGATATATATGAAGCACAACATTTGGCTTCCGGAAGGTTTTCATCATGTTTTCGTCTTTTGTACACCATAAATCAATCCTCACAATGCCCCTTATTACACATACCGAGATTGACGATGCCGCTTACGATGTCATCGTCGTGGGCGGGGGCTTTGCCGGAGTCGGGGCTGCCATTGGCGCAAAGCAATCAATGCCTTCTGGCCGTATTCTTCTCATCGAGTCCGAGAGCTGCCTTGGTGGAGCTGGTACTCATCGAGGCGTTTACTCAGTCTGCGGCCTGTACACCTGTACGGAGAAACCGAGGCGAACCGTAGGCGTTATATGGGATCCCTTGTTCAAGCGTCTAGTGGAATTGGGGGCTACTTACTCAAAGCCAACCAGACATCGTGGCATCTTTCAGGTGCTCTATTCATTGTATTTCCTGGCCATGGGCCATGCCTATACTGACACGATGTAAACCATAGGTCTTCGAGCCTGAAGGCATGAAGCTTGCTCTCGAAGAGCTTGTGGACAGCCATGGAGTTGAGGTTCTGTTACACTCCCCCGTCGTCGGCGCAGAGCGATCCGCCGATAACAAGATTACTTCTGTGACCATACAAGAGCGACGCGGCACAACAACCTTCACAGGGCGGGCCTTCGTCGATGCATCCGGAGATGGAGATCTTGCCTACCACGCCGGCGCTTCGGTAAGATATGGTAACCATGGCTCAATCAATCTCGGGACACTCTCGACTCGATTCGGAGGTCTTAAAGACGCTAACCCTACAGCCGAGCTCTGGAAAGAGGCTATTATGCAAGCCAAAGCCCAAGACCCTAAACTCGCCACCAAGATTGCAAAGGTCGCCAGTGTACAGCTTCGGCTCCCACAGTCAGGTGACATAACGACCTATCTGGCTTCCGCGACTTACGATGTGCGCGACTCGAGCAGTATTACAAGGGCCGAGCAGGACGGCAAGCGGCAAGCTTTGGAATATCTCAAAATTTTGAAAAGGCTACCCGGTCACAATGATATGTATCTTGTGTCGAGCGGTCCTAACTTTGGCACTCGCGAGTCACGACATTTAAACGCCAAGTACCAGCTTCGCATCGAGGACATTGACGAATATACACACTTTGAAGATGTTGTGGCAATATGTGGATGGGGAATAGAATGGCACGACGAAAAAGCGGAGGATTGGGGGTCAACGTTTCGGTTACCTCCTCACGAGGTTTTTGAGATTCCTCTGAGCTGTCTAAGCAGTGTGGACACAACTAACTTGCTGGCGGCTGGAAGGTGTCTTGATGGCGATCGTCTGGCTGGCAGCGCAGCTCGTGTCATGGGGACTGGACTTGCAACTGGCCAGGCGGCTGGAGTCACGGCAGGATTGATTGCTGCGGGCGGAGTTTTCCCTGAGGTTGCAGAGGTTCAACGCATTCTTCTTAAGAATGGTGCTATTATAGATAAGAACGCCATGCCAGAGGGAATTACATTGTAGAACTGTGGATATTCAGGATAAACTTATTGGAGTTTTATTGAATTAATAATATATTTAAAATCAGAGAGACGAACTAAGTTTTCATTGTATCTACCTACGGCTACCCAGGTGGTCGAGGTACAACCTCCTAGGCAAGCCCGGTTGAGCCCAGTGCTTGTTTCTTAACTAGACTGTGGGTAGATCCCGGGGTTTTGTATGACACAGTGAAGGTCACGATAGCAGCAGCTGCTAGGTCAGGGTAATCGTCTCTTGCTGTTCTTAGTTATCTACGCCCATTCTAGCCAGAAGAAGGATTGTTTTGAAGGAAAAAGCAACTTCTGAGACACGGGGAAATGGCCTCCGGGGCCGGCACCCGATGAATGTAATCCCTTATGATAGCTTCAATGTTTCAACATAGATATAAATAAATATTAAATCTTCTACTTTATTCCAATATCTTTCATTAGAATTAGTCAATATAAAAAGGGTCCGTGAATTTAGCTCGGGGTGAGTTGATTTAACTAAGGTTAGTGAATCTAATCAACGCTATGACGTGAACTGCCCAACGCGGTGGAGACACGGTTGACACGCGACGAAACCTAAATCGTATTGCTTTTTCTTTTTTTACCTCCTGATAGCGTGTCTCTGTCGCGCTTTTCATCCTTCATTTCTCACATTTCTTCCGAGCATATCAAGCCCTCAATCACAATGCCTCCAGTCCGGACAGCAAAGACCAACACGTCCGCCGCCGCCGCTCAGTTGGACAAGATGTGGCTGAAGCCCATCCCTAAAGGCAGCCCAACGGCCAGTTTTTATAGTAGCAAGTATAAATGGGACGACGACCAGCATAAACAATTGATTGATACGTCAACCAGGACTGTTGAGTTTGGCTACCAATTTGTCCTGACCGAGTAAGCAACCCGGGAACTATCTAAAGCTACCAGAACTGACCTTGCCTCGCTCAAGCGACCACATTAATGACATTATAGCCGTGGGCAAGATTGTCTGTCAAAAGCTCACACATTTTATCTTCACTTATACGGATGTTAGCTACAATGCGACAAACGATGCAGAGGCTGTGACAGATGAGGGTATTATACGCCTGGCGAAGGCGTGTCCAAAATTGAAGGTAGTCCAGATCCCAGCCAGCTGTAATATTGGCGACGACGGTCTGCTTGCCTTGTTCCAGAATTGTCCCAACTTAACCTTAGCAGAGGTTTCTGAACCTACCAGAGGCGGTCCCAAGAAACTGTCTGGAAAGGTGTTGGATCAATTACGAGAGCACCCGGAATGGGCTCCCAAATTGAAAAAATTGATCCTAAGTCAGGATGAAAAGAATAAAGACTTTATGAAGGCCATGCGCGAATTGACAAAGGAAAGGACAACGCTTGCAGTAATACTGGTTAGTCGACATGAGGAGAAAAAGTGGGGAGACTGGGAAATCGAGGCGAGGACTACTACTTACAAGAAGGGGCGCAAACAATCAGACTGGTAGCAGAGAAATTTTTCTTACTTGCTTTTATACCATATCTCTCCTAGAGCAACCCACGTCCACATAATCATACAGACACACGATGAACGAACTGCCAATATAAAATCTTGAGATTCATTAGTCCTAAACCTTGTTGCTACCCCCGTTCGAGGCGCCGGAGGCCGTTGTGAGCACTCAACCGTCAAGGCTCTCAAGATGAGCACTTCGCCGAAGACCACAAAGGTCAGAAATAGGTTGCAATTATGTTGACAGTGTTAATGCACGGTTGGGTTGATCAGTACGCAGCGCCGAACACTGATAAAGGTCTTTAATTAATTGTGTGGTTTATTGATCTAATTTATTCTACCATAGGCTGGCTCTATATCCAGTCACTACTGTTCCGCTTGGGCAATCATCTTCTTGTACAAGTCTTCGGCCAACTGTCGACATTTCTCAGAAAAGCGTTCATCAACTTGAATAAACTCCAGCTGATCCTTCAACTCGGTCCAACGCTTCAAACCCCAACCATGATCGGCTTCCCCGTGCTTACGGCACGTCTCATACAGCCAGCGCCCCTCGTCCCCAGAGAGCCAGTATGATCCGGCTATCAAATCACCCTCGATTCTCCGTGGCCCGCCGAGCTTGCGCGTCTCTAGGTCAGGATAGTCAATTGAGGATGGCAAAATGCTGATCAAACTGCAGATCCCACTGCAGTCAACCAAACCAGCAGCCGTGATACGGGCAAGGAAGGCCTGAAAGTTACGCCAACGGATCTGGACTTCGCTCCCTGGCGTTTCAACGTCTGAATACGTGTGTCCCAATTCTATATTTGTTTTAGTATGCAATGCACTTGTTTTTATATTACTTGGTCGATTGCGGTGCCTACCGTCAGCCTTGTACACAAATTGTTGAGTGACATAATCGGGGTCATCGCCAAAGCGCCACAGCTTTTCAGTCTGGTCAAAGACAAGCCGCTCAGTCTCGGTGTTGTCAGGATCCACATCAACAATGGTGGGGACCTCGTGCGACAGTGCCTTCAACTCCTTTAGCAGTTGGATAAGGTGATCATGGGTTTGATGTTGCGGTGAGTAGGCAGTGCAGACTGTTGCAATGGTCCCCACGATCATGCCGGCAAGCCATGACGAGTTGGGCCCAATATTCAAAAGCGACTCGCCTTGCGCCTCTTCGTCGAGTGATAGCGCAAAGGGCGGGCTGCGATTCATGAGTTCGTCAAACCGTCCAGCAGTCTCAGAGGAAACCCAAGCATCTAACTCGGCCGCGACAGCAGCCACACTCTGCGTCCCATCAATGAGGCCATGAAAATGAGGATTGTAGATTTCCTCATATAAGCTACCTCCTTCGAGTTCTTCGAGAGGGTCAGCAAAAGGCTCCACGTTCTCAAAATATACAGCCATGGCTTCTATTGTTGAATTGATTGCTTGGGTATTTGACAAGATGAACTTTGAGGGAGTTATTGTGCGAAATGCGAGAATATATCGCATGCCAAATCCCAAGTTTTGTGTTGGTTGTTGTTGTGCTTTCAGCTGAAACAACCCAAGCCCCGCTGATGCACAGCCCCGGGTCTTATCTAATAGGCTGCAAACATGTCATTCGAATCCAGGGCCAAAATTAGCCAATCAATCTAACAGCTCCTCAGAAGGACCAACAAGCTGCTCATAGTCTGTACCACATTCGCCCAATGAGGTTTGGCATTTCAGCAGTCGGATGTGGAAGACCCTCAGAACGCAGAGTCAGGGCACGGTCTGCTGTTCTGTCCTTCTTTATGTTTCCTTGACGGCTAATATATATGATTGCTTCGAAAACAGGTTCAAACCACCTTGATAATCGGACATCCTGCACAGAAACGGAAATCAGACGTTCGAGTGGGCGAGCGTGCAAGCCGTCCAGCCCCAAGTCTATTGTACTCTAAAGAATGCAATGGCAATATCCGGTGCTCCCCTTCTATCATGTCATGGTAATAAATATCACTAATTTGTTGTTCCCCCCTCCCAAAAAAAAAAAAAAAAGATTGTGGCGCTAATAAATATCCGAATTCAAAAACTCTATGCACTACCAACGACTCCTTCGAGCGCGTTGCTCGGTCCAAAAGTCCCATTATGGGGAAGTTCAACCGAAGTTCGAGGATCGGCCCGTGGCTCGGCCCGTGGCTCCGAAATCTTCAGGGCCTGTACCTGATATGTATACCCGTCGCTTTCGCGGTGGGAGCTGTGACGTGACTGTGGCCTCGAACCAGGGACCACGGTTGCACTGGGCAACAGTTAGCATTCATCTTCGAGTCAGAACGGTGCAACTAACCTCTGCAATCCAATGTTATCGGCTGTCACGATCCCTTCGGCATCCAGCAGGCGATGGACTAATGAATCACGAGCATTCAGGATACTCTTGGTGAGGTTCACTGCAGTCTTGTCGACTCTTTTGCTGACGTTGGAACTGGGGTCCGTCATGATCCACTCCATTAACCAGTATGGCAGCTTGGACAGGTAGCAGAATTCTTGGGCTTCAGGGCCGCCTGGCACATAGATCTTTAACTGGTTGCCTGATTCTTCGAGGTGCAGGTCACCGGGCAGTCCGTCGATGACAATAAAGGACTCATCCGTGCTCAGAGTCAGCCGAGAGTAGATGCCGAATGTCTGAACCAGGTGAGCCTTGGTCAGCTTTTCGACCAAGGCTTGAAGGGCAGCAGGTGTCGGGACCCTGGGGCTTCGGTAGTGGCTCGCAATTCTGGAGACATGTGAGTATTCAACCGGAGGTCGGAAGGGAAATTCAACGATACATACCTTGCAAGACCCTGCACTCTGGCCTCTGTAAATGCATGGACCGTATTGATAATCTTGGCGTCCTCCAAGTAACTATCCTCGTCCACGTTCCGCGACAAGTAACGATCTTCCATACCGGCCCACCGCATCAGTGGTTGCAGCCGCCAGACCTCGTGTGATGTGAAATCAAGAACGTTCACCTGGTCTCCCAGTTGCTGCTCAAAGAACGGCTTGTTGAAGATGAAGAATTCCTCGTCCACGGAGGATAGACCGACGGTTCGTGTGCCAAAGGCGTCGGGCTTCTTGACTGGCCAGACTCGGCAGGATCGGAATCTCTCTGCATCTAGCAAGTGGCCGTGCTCTTGCAGTACGTCATTCAGTGACCAGAGAAGGTCCTTGATCCCTTGGAGTGTGTACTTTTTGGTGTCGAGGTTTATTAGTTCTTTGTAGATGGAGCCGACCTGAAGCTTTTGGATGTGCAGAAACTGAGTGAAGAAGGCCTCCAGATCATGATAGGGCTCGCTCAAGTCAACCTTGTCTGGGACAGTGATGCCTGGGGACCAGATACAATCGGATTGCTTGTACCACTCCATAGTCCCGTTTTGAACCAGTCCGATATTTGCTGTGTGTTCAAAGGATGCCCTGCGCATGATTAGATACGAGCATATGCAGTAAAAAGTGGATAGGTAAATACTTTAGTTCTATGCATTCCTTGATGGAAAGAGTAGGCATCATGTGAAAGAGAACAGTGTACAACTGTCGAAGACGCTCAGACTGCTGATCGGAGGGGAGATGGTAGACATCTCGAAGACCAGCAAGAATATCGACCCAGGAAGAACTTTCGCGAATTCCCAGGGTGTTTTGGTAAAAGTCGTTCAACTCGAGGCATTCTCCATCACTGGCCTCCCAGGTTGTTGGTGGCGGGAGAAGGCACACCTTTGAGTCCCAGGCAGTCGTCATCTTTAGCAGGCACTGGCTGGGCCTGGACCAACCGAGCACAGACAGGACATATCCATGCTTCTCGAATGCTTCCCTATAACTGCATCAGTATTTCTGGGTCACGGCAGTGACGATGGGATCCACTCACTTGACCTTGGCCTGGGCACCTGAGACATCCGCCGACGCTTTGCATACTGCTCTGATACGGAGGTACAGCTCTAGGACTCTGCGTGGGAACTCGACCTCTCCCTCGGGGTTACCGGCCACGAGAACGGAGAGGATTCCGAGGTAAAACTCCAAGTCATCCGTCACGCCGACATTGAAGTGCGTCTGTAGAAACTCCCACTGGCCGAGGCCCTCACGCTCCAGCGGCTGCTCGATGTGGACAAAGGGGAACTTCTCCTGGTCCAGCATGTACTTGTTGCGGATGTAGAGCAGCTTGGGGACGGGCAGATAGGTGCTGGCAAAGGGGCGTCGCTCCCCGTCCTGGCACAGGATCTTGATGGCCCTCAGGGCGGACATTATACCCGGGTTCTTCTCGACCCAGGCGCCATCCTTCTGCCATTCACACTGGAAATAGTCCAAGAACTCGTACGGCTTCTCATCAGCAAAGCTGGCGCACCTCACGGGGACCGACATTTTTTTTCTGATTCTTGGTTTGTGACCAGCCTCGGAACTCTAGGAACACCTTGCAAAGCAAAACAAAAAACAGCTTTCTTTGCCTGGTTTTCTTAAAAGATGAGAGGTCGGTGAGGAAAAGCCCAAGAAAAATGATGTGGTAAGGCACGAACGATTGATGTGTCACTGAGGGGTAGGCCTGTATCTCACAGCTGGTTGGCCGGCGGGCATCCAAAAAGTGGCCCTGTAGATGTGGCAATCGCTTAATACCTTGCTTAGTTCGACAACGACGGCCAGGTTTCACAAAAAAAGAATGCAGCGAGAAGTGGCAAATAGGAGTCAATGGCTGGTAAAAAGGGGCGTTTATCTGGCATTAAATTTTGTCTTATGCGGCGCTGGATATGTCGCACAGCCGCCCGCGTGCACAAGGTTGTGACTATGGCCGGCTAACATTTTTTTGGAGTTGAGAGAGCGCGCGCGTGCAGGCTGTGCGTGTCGTGGACACCGCATGTCCGCTTCACTTCACACACCGCAACAATTTTTTTGTCGGGCCAATTGCCGGGCGCTGGACAGGGGCGTTACATCAGGCCAGTTTCCGCCCTGGAGAACACGGTCCAATCGTCGACTCAGGTCGACTCGGGGGGGGCCAAGTTTGGAGCGTCTGGGTCTAAACTAGTACGGCTCCTGCTTGGCGCCAGCTGTGCATCGCGTCACGCCTCTTGTTGCTTAGAGCAGTGCTGGTTGCGTCAACGAGTGCCCACTCGCCACTGTTGCGCATGGCAACACGGTCAATCGCAAGCTGTGGCGTTTCAACTCTTATCTAAACGTGATTATCGTGTTCCTCCATCTGTCTGTGGCTCCTGTCTGTGTTTCCATGGTTATGCCTGTGCAAGGTCGGTCAAGCAAACTGCCGCTACCCGGGACCAACCGGATATATCGGATCTCGCGGGGCTTCATCCCAAAGAATCGAGCAGTCGAATGGTATTGCTTTTAAAAAGGGTCAATTAAATAATTTCATAGTAGCTTGATGTCTTTCCGCTTTATGTTCTCCTTTTGGTTGTTTATTGTGTGGTTCTTCCAGTTGAGTGTTTTCATACAACTTAAAGTTAAGCCTTCCTTCTTAACTACACTTGTTTCTGACATTGAACCTAGGCTGTCTTGGTCAATGTTCAAATTCAGAGGCATTAAAAAGTTTCCAATACCCAAATGGCAATAGACCTGCACGAAGAGTCATACTTCAAGGATGGCTTTTCTATCAAGATCCATCAGCTAAGCCAAGCGTTTGGCGTGCCGTGAAGATCACCAGGTCTACCCTTGTTGACAGCTGTCCGCACTTAGGGAGTGGGTCAGCGCGTGAGTCACAGCCACGGCCACAGCCACCACCACAGCCACATCTCCGGTCGCAAACTCACAGGGAGGACGACCATGGCCCAGGTTTGCTGCCTTGAGCCGCGTGAGATGTAAGCATCAGGGTACATACATCATTCGCCAGAATGTTAGGACTATTCACCAGTCCTACAGGACATCACCAACATGCTCGAGATGGCCACGCCATATTTTGGGGCAAATAAGAGACAGGAAATGGTAAAAATATGCTGGGCCTATCGATTTCGTCCTGTAGGGCTGGTTCTGGAACTTGATACATAACATGACGTTCACGGAGGGTTCTGGACGCCAAGTTCAATACTTGACCCAAGGACCAGCAGAACAAACATACAAGGGCATAGCCATCTGGGTGATAAAACAAGCCAAAAACACAGCTTCGTCCTAGCGCTTGAAGGGACAATAGGATCCTAAGCAACCGCAATCCCATCGCTTCATATTCTCCCCAGGTACAATGCTCCACCTTCCTTCGGTTAGCTGGAAAGCAACGTACCGAACCTAACACACAGAAAAACCAGAAAATGTATTCAATCAACACTCCAAAAGACAGACAACTACCTCAGGGGAAGTTTAAGCTTATCGCTGGCGTCATGGTCGTGTCGATTGTGGCTACCCTCCTATCAGTTGCAGCTGGAGGGCGTGTCAAAGTCGTGTCGTCATTGCTACATAAACGACCCGGTATTAATGGCATTGCTTCCTGTTCGACCGTATCAATACTCGTTACCGGACTGTTGGCGTTTGCTCTCCTGCTCGTCAAGATGGCTCAGTCGAGAAGGAACAGCCAGAAGAGTCAATGTTTTATCGCGTTGGGTGACGTGGATAATGAGGTAGCTTATACTGTTGATCAACCTCATACGTCACATGGAAACTTTTCATATGTAATGGGCCAAAGACAGACTCGGATGACCCAAGGAGATTGGAAACTGGTCTTCAAGGACCTCGAAAGAACCTTGATATAATAGGGTTCGATAAAGCCATATCACGATCTGGACCACAATTTGCATCTTGGTCGTAAAAAAACGCAATATCAATGGATATTGATTGTTGATCATATAAATTAAATTGTTTGAATTGATCTTGTTATACCCCCACTCAAGCGCTTGCGACAACTCAATTGAGGACACAAGGGGGGACCTTGGTGGCATCGCACACACATGCACCCGCGTCATTGCATCCGCCACATTGTCCCTTTGCTTCTATATCAAGGTTAGTCTATTTCTGTGGAGAGAGCGAGGAAGTACGTACGGCACGTGAATTCGCACACTTCACAAGTGACCGTGGAGAGCCCCTGAGGAACAGGGTTTGCGGCCACACCGAGGGCTAGGGCAAGTAAAGCTGACGCGATGATGAAGCGCATTCTGAATAACTATTTGGTTCGATGGATGATTGATGAGATCAAAAAGCTGGTTCGCGAGTGGAGGCAAATGTTTGAGATTAGCTTGTCGTCCACCAGAAACAAGGACGGGAAGACCTGACGGCCATTTTATAATTTTTTTTTTGAAAGCCGTTCCGTATCTCTTGGAAGTGTAGCTGCGACTTTGAGAGGGACATGGATCGCGCAGCTTCGTTCTAGCTAATAGTCTATCGACACTTTTTGGCGTGCTATCCCCAGGACCGGGTATGAGCGGCGCCGCGCTAGCTGTCGATCAGCCAACTTTTTACTAGGCTCTACCCAGAAAGTTGGATTTATCCAACAGCGCTTGTAACTCCATTTTGGGGCATTAGTGGTGGGGGGAGAATAAAAGACGAGTGGATATTTCGTCTTTTGGCTCAAGATGTGGATCATTAAGATAGAGCCAGTGCTTCACGTGGACAAGTTAGGAATGATTCCGCTTCAGCTTGGTTGAAGAGAGAAAGCAATTCCAAGCGCAGTCCCGCCGAATGCTGATCATGACCTGGCGATCAGCATAATACCTTGCTTTTTCTCATTGAGCCACAACTGCATCCAAACGCCACCGTTGACGACCACGTGTCTGGTTAAAACATGCCCACAACGTCCCCTCGCTCCTGACTGATGGGTAAAGTGGCTGTATCGTGCCTTGGTTTATCTAAGTCATCCACTTAAGGCCTTGTTTACGTCAGCGGCGCGATTTGCCCGATTTACCGCCGCCCCCAGCATTCTGCGGGGGAAGTGTTGAAGTGTCTAGCTCATATGAATGTGGTGGGTTGGACATGTTGGATTGAATGATTTGGCTACTTCTTCTCAACTACGTTCCATTGGTGCGATAAACGACAGAATAATAAAATAGAAGAAATAGATAATCGAGGATGAGTAAAATGTGCCTGAGCAATCTGATTTTGTGACTAGAGTCCAAACAAGCTGGTTTTCCCCGTATCTCAGGATTGTTCAGACACAACATCTAAAAAAGAACTCAACTCTGGGAAGCAAAAGCGATATGCTTGCTAGAGAGATGGATAGCATAGGAGTAAATTCAGAACCGATCTTCTCGTCTAATTCGAAAATTATTGCTGTAGCTTTCGTGGAAATGCCATTTAGACTTAGGAGAACTAAGAACCCCAATTGCCTTCAAATGCTTCATATCGATTATTCTGAATCTGAGATGCTCAATCTTCCACAACATGCGTATCTAAATTTATACGCTCCGAAAGCGAGTTTACGTCGAAACTAATTCGCCGTATATCCGGCTTTAGCATCGGTGTTGACCATTGCTGGATTAATGATGATGAGCACAAGTTGATTTGACTGCCAGTAGTCTAGCGGTATAATTCTGATGACCGTCATATGACCGCGCACTTCAATAAGCGCAGTATCCGACATGGTTAATTAATGGCACATTGTAGACGAAAGTTTTCGATTAATTCTGTTTATTCTATTCAATTTTATACGTATTTCGAGGGTATAATGCTTCGTTGTGTAATTGAGCGACAAAGTCGCTCCTGCTACCCTATTGTAGGTGCGGAGCAGTGATGGTTTGGTTGCTGCTTTTGAGCTTCCTAATTATGTACAAAAAAAATTATGTCAAATTGTGAATGAAGACCACTTTCTTTCCTTCGCTCTTGTGGTATCTGCTGCAGGCCAACCGTTGATGCCTGTTTTCTATTAAACCCCCCAAGGTGTGAGTGGATGGGTTATTCGCGCCAGGAACTCCGCAAACAATGACCCGCTGACATGATGCATCCGTCTAACCATAAAATTATCCAAGTAATCCATTTCGTTTAATACATGGCGGCAATGACAAGACCGGCCATTCCAACAGCGACGATAGTCATGCCGGCCTGCCGAGATGCCGCGCTAACACCGATGGTCTCGGCGGTGCTCGAGCCCTCGTCGCTGGTGCTCGACGCTTTGTCGGCCTGAGTTGCCGAGGCGGTGGATTCCTCTGCCGTGGTTTCTGAGGAGGAGGAGGAGGAGGAGGAGGAGGAGGAGACTGAGGTTGCTGACGTGGTGCTGTCTGTGGTGGTGATTTTTGAGGTGCTCGTTTTTGAAGAGTGTTTTTTGGTGGTAGACTTGGAGGCCCAGGTATAATCGTCGCACATGGATGTGACGTTGGGGTACGAATCCAGGGCGCTGCTGACTTCGGGAACGTTGCTGCATGCCGCTAGAAGGCTGGAAAGATCCGTCTTGTGCTTGCCGGCCCAGCTCTCGAGGCTTTTGATGTACGCGGTGTACTCATCGGCCATTGATCCTGTGACGACGGGGAGCTCGCAAGGGTTGGTGATGGTCGCCGTTTGTGTCACCTTGGCCATGTAGCTGCTGAGGGAAGCATTGGCCGTGGGCATGGCAGTCATGACGGGCATGAGCTGGGATGCCAGAGAGTAGCAGCCTCCGAGGCCTCCCGACACGGAGAAAATGTCGCTGGCTGCGGCATGGGCGGTGATGGAGACGGTCGACACCTGATTCATTTTGGCCGTTTGCCGCGTGGGCGAGTTTTGATATTATGATTTAGTGGTGACAGTGGGCGATTGCGGACAGTGACGGCGATTCGAGGAGGATTAATTGCACACGAACAAACTGGTCGACGACGTTGGAGGAGCACCCAGCTTAATGACCTTTAACACACCCTGTTTTCCATTGTGAGATATGACCCCTGGCCCGTCGGACAAGGAAGCGCCAAGAGGATTGGCAGGATAAAATTTGATGAGCTTGCGGTAGCGCATGGGTACGGTCTAGCCTGATCGGGTCCGCACGATCTGTTGGTGATGGACATGTGAACCTGGCTCGTAGCCTGCCTGGTATGGACAAGTTGGTAATTGATTCTTATTCTATTCACGGAAAGTATCGAACGCATCTTTTTTTTTCTCATCTTCATTCTCTCATCAACACCCAATTCATTTCGCAGAGCCGCCTCTGGTTGAGGTATCATTTGGTGAAGATACGCCGTCGCAGTGAATGATGCCAAATTTGCTTTTTATGGAGCATGAAACAGAGCGGCCCACTCCTGTTTCAAGTCCCTGCCAACCCATGCGCTCCCGTCAATAGCCTGCTCCTACTGGCCGGCCATTTATACAGAGCATTGACGCCCAATTTCGACCGTCCTGATACCCACTAAAGAGGACAATCAGGGGCCTGGCAGTCCGTTCATCCGCAATCGTGGCGTCCAAGACGGTCCAGATCCGAAAACTAAGAAATGTCGCTAACGTTGCCTCTTTGGACGAAAATAGAACCCGATGGCGAAAACTGGATGAACCATTGACTCTGGTGATTGAATACGGCCATGCCTTGCCTCCCAGAGAGGTATTGATTGACATGTTGACATTTGACAGAATTATAAATGGGGACCAAGGAGCGACAGAGATGAAGGGGCCCGTCTCATGCATGACAAGCAAGCTGGCACGCAACTTTGCTTTTCGTCGTACTATTTCCATACCGACGACGTTGCCTGGCTGGACCTTTAGGCGATAAAATAATACGAGATACTAGAACAAGCCGAATATAAAGGCCCTAAGAAAATGAATTTAAGAGCACAATTTATCAATCAATCCAAATCATCATCCAGACGCTAATTAGGCCTTAGCTGCCACTGTGCCGTGCATTGTCGCACAGCCCCAAGGCAATTAATTTTCCCATGGATGCCCAAGAACTTTTAGACAGGGCACTCTGGTCTTTTTAATCCTGGCGACAATCACCACTACGTCTAGTGCTGGACAGCAGACGATCCTCTTTCACGCGCGCCCCCCATAAAACCCTAGTTTCAACGCGCCAGATCAAATATGGCCCTTCAGTGCAAAATGTTACTAGATGAAATAGATATCTTCAAGTATTGTATTTGTTTGACCACACTGCGTAGCTACAGCTCCCAGGGAAACAGTAGACTCAACCATGGGATGAGTCCTCATTGCTGACTTGGGGGCGACCAACCCACTCCCAATCGCGGTCTCGAAAGAGTTCGGGATACGACTTTGGAAAGTGGCTGTAGTAACGACCCCCCTTCCTAATCCAATACCCTCTCTTTCCGTGACCGACTTCAGACCCGGATCCATGCCCGGGAGTAAATAACGCTGAATGATAAACTTCAGGATGTGTCGGCGGTGTATTCCCACCGTCCATATTCCTCCAAATCCAGATTTGGTCGGCCGATTCTGGGTTTGGGATTTGAACTTGGCAGTTCAACGCATCGCATGTTCCGAGAATCGCACTGAACACGGGATCCAAGAATGCAAATGAAAAATTGACTGAAGGTGGCAGGGCTGCCGCCAACTCATCGAGCTGCAACAAAATGTGTTCAAGATTGATTGGCGTCGGGTCGTGATCCAGCTGAGGAAATGTTTGGAATGACACGGATAAGTGGCGGAGGCCACTGAACTTTGATAAATGATCAAGAATAGCCCTGATGCGATTTTCGTCCAGACAAACACGGCCCTGTCGAAAATGATGGCCTACCTTCCATTTCACCTCGAATGATGTGATACTCATGAGACGTTGTGGGAGTAGGAGCCGAGATATGTTGGTTAGCGTGACATCGTTTACAAAGTGAAAGGTATTTGTTTTGTATAAGACATCAATGCCCTCCACATAACTAGACACAGATATTTAGAGATGTAAAGTGAGCGTTTAGACGTTCCACTTACGCTTGGCGGCATGATGTGAGCCACCCCATTACTCCCATTTGGTCCTGAACGTGAGTGTCCCATCGGTGGTATTGGAGACAGCTGATGCAGCGATAACTGTCCCAAGACACGGAAGTAAGGGGGCTGATTGTATTGAGGCCCTCAGATTCGATTCCACGACATTTTGAGCTCCGCCATTTCCGAACCTTTGGTCGCCGGGGATCAAATGGAAACCCGAGGTGCGGGTCGGAAAGGGAGCCGAGGTGCGAGTCGGAAAGGAGGCCGAGGTGCACTAAATTGTTGCCGAATGCGGCGATCAGAATACATCTCCTGATATCATATGGGAGTTTGGAGAAGAATGAGCGGGGGTCGCAAAGATTATCCTGAGATGAAGTCGGAGTTATGATGCCCGGTCGCCGATTAGGGAGATAAGGGAATTCTGCGACCTGCTTGGATGGAGCAAGTTTGCGCTCTAGCCAGCTGGGAATCCAGGACGTCATATTTGAATGCTTGTCTACAGAGAACTCATGGAGAGTGACGGGAGAGTTTAGATGTTTATATGATAGCGAAGGGAAGGAGAGTCTCTGACTCGGTGTGGAACCAAAGCTGATTTAGGCAGAAATATAGGCTTTGTTGGCGTAGGCGACAGCTTTTGGGGCCTCTTTGGACACGGTAACAATGTTTTGGGGCAAGAGAAATTGAATATATTTCGAGGCAGACACGTTTTCATATCATTTGGTCAGCAATGAATAGTCTGACACGTATTGTGCTCGTCAGCCGAAGGGCGCTAGGCACCGCCATAAATAAGCTACCCCCAACTGATATGGCCACAGTAATCCATGCACCCAGGCATCCAAATGACGGGCCTAAAAGCTTATATAATCTCTCTCGACCCAAGTACAGCAGCTGTCGTCAATTCTTGAGCCAGGTTGCAAGAACGCCATTCAACCCAACCGGGATACTTATTTAAATGTCTCCTAAATCAATTGCCATGGGTTCATTCCCAGAAATGCTCAATCTCTCAATTGCAAATACAATGATCTTTTTCTTTTTGCATAAATATTCTATATTTCAAATTTCCTATTTCTCCGTGCTTGATGTCTTGAGGAATTTCTGCAAGCCATCAATAGCGTCTCTTCTGACCAAAACCCCGTTCTCAATTATTGCTATGGGCTGATGTGAGTTTTGATTGTACCGCTAGAATTATAGGGGTTTGAATTACTTGGGGTAGCATCCGTTGCATATTCTCCCGTGTATTGGACAAGGGTGTGTCCGCTGTGTTCGCCATAGTTGATCGGGTACAGTCTGATGGATGATGCGGACGCGATGTACTTCAATGATTGAGGGGCGCTGAGAACATAGTAGCTCAGAACATAATTTATTTTCTACTGGAATGTTAAAAGAAATTTTACAACGGCCCCAAACACATCTATCGCTTACATCTCTCGCAACGATCTCGAAATCGCATGAGCTTTCTGGAAGTGTTTCATCAAACTCCCATCGAACGATTTCCATACTTGAGTTCTCATTTGACACCCTGTATGATTTAGCCACTGGGCCGTACCATTTGCAAAAGTTGTGCATTTGTACCGTCTCCCAGACAGTCTCGACCGGATGCTCGATCACGGCCGATACAGTGACAAAGGGGACCACAGCATTCGAACCCATTTTTGATTATCGCGTGAAAGTAAATTAATAGCTAATACACCCCTGACGCGTTGAAAACTATACGCATGAAGAAAAGTCATACGATTTTGTACATAAACCTATGGATGTAAACTCCCACCATAAGCGCGAGGCCGGCTTTTCGGATCCCGAAATCCCGGCGCTGACCAGTAACCTCGGCTTTCCGTAACCAACGCAGATGAACGAGTCTTCACCTAATTAATCATTTTCGCCATACGTTATTATTTGCAAAGAAGCGGCTTGCCAGTCTATGACATATCCCCGCGTCGCGAGGCATGCCGTCCGGTGCGTTGCGTACACCATGTGTTGCCAACCACGTACCAACACCTCCGGTTAAATCAATGAGCGCGCTATGAAATCGACAACACCAAACGTCCATATGCTACCGGATGCAGCCATTCACCAAACAGCAAGTATTTCGTCGATCTCAGAGATACCAACGCAAGCTACGCCTGGTTGCCTTCGGGACAATTTTGGAGCTCACCGATTTGATGGGAATTGCCCATTTCCTTGAAACTAAACTAATCCTAACAAAGCGATGACTAGGGTTGCACCTTTGGATGCAGGGACTATGATAGGGAATGCATGTAACGTTGGCAGCAAACCGTCGGGCATATTGTAAAGTGCGAAACTTCCGTCCTCACTTCGCGTTGGTTACGCACTTGCATATCGATACCCAAACAGACGGAGTTGTTCCTTTACCTCTGGTTTTCCTTCAACCGTATACTTAATTTTAGAGTTCAAGCCATGTTAGCTAAGTTGATTATGATGCCTCTCTGGCAGCACCAACTGACACAGCTGATAGCTTTATCCTAGACTAGCCACCAAGTGCGGGGAAGTTCACCGGCACGATTTTGCCGATAGACCATGCCTCATGTGGCGTCCTTGTTGATACGCCCGGAGCGCGACGATACGATCGGTCCGGGGTTGTAGATTGTCGCCATGATTGGCCAACGAGGAATACTCGTTCAATTAGTCCAACGCCACATAATGTGACGGGCAGGCTCAAGCTGGCAGGCATATAAATACTGGACTTTCGGTAAGCTGGAGTGTAAGAAGTTCTCCGTAGTTGCTTGCTGTTGGATCTATCACTCTACGCTTGATCAATCCAACTGTTGAAAACGAATCACCATGACACAACATGACCCGGAGACAAATGGCCGTCACCCACACAACGTCATATTTTCTGACGATGCGGCGGGACTCGAGGCGATTGGTAAAACACAGGCCTTTGACAGAAGATACAACCTATGGTCTGTGGTTGGAATAGGCATCTGTGTTTCAGCAACTGTGCGTAGGCAATACCTGAAATCGCGAGTTTCGCTAATCAGCAACGTGCTTCTTAGTGGAGCGCAATTTCTTCCTCTATTCTGCCGACATTGGTCTCTGGAGGAGCAGTGACCGTAATTTGGGGGTTTGTGTTGACCGGTTTTGGAATTTTGCTCGTTTCGGCGTCATTAGCTGAGCTTGCGAGGTGAGATCTGAACCCGGTCAGGTGCATAGAAAAGGCTTCTGACATGAACGACTTAGCATCTGGCCGTCTTCTGGTGGCCAATATCACTGGGTAGCTGAACTTTCAAGCGATAAGTGGCGCCCGATTCTGTCTTGGATAACTGGATGGCTGGCTTTCGGCTCAATGATCCTCGGCGCAGTTGGTAGCACTTTCGCTTCTGCAATTCAGATACAGATATTTGCAATGGCATGCAATCCTAATTACGAGGCGAAGCAGTGGCATGTAACGATGGTAAGGATCCAATTTGCTCCTTGAGTTGTGTCCCTTCTAACACGAAATTGTGCAGATTTTCATTGCTGAAATTCTCATTAATGCTCTGGTAAACATTTTTGGTGTCAGGTACTATCACGGCATTAATCTCTACAGTGAGTGGTTGATCCAAATAATGAAAAAAAAACAGTAATGAGGCGCTAATCAAGTATCTTAGTAATGTTTCACCAAGGCGTATTCTATGTAGCATTGATGATTACGCTTCTCGCCTGCACATCTCCACACTTCAACTCGGCTAAATACGTATTTACGAGCTTCCAAAACACTTCTGGCTGGTCAAGCGACGGGGTCTCATTCTTCATCGGAGTTTTGGGCCTGGCGACCGGATTCGTTGGTGTTGAGGCACCGGCTCATTTTAGCGAGGAGATGAACCACGCCACAAGAGATGTTCCCAGAGCTAGTGAGTACTCGGCCAAAAAGACACCATAATTTGTTACAGGATACTAAATTAAGATTATCAGTGATTTTTAGTGCAATCGGAAACGCGGTGTCGACTTTCCCTTGGATCATTACTTTGCTGTTCTCGATGGGCAGTATTGAAGACCTGGTAGCTTCAAAGTTCGGATCCGTCATGCCCATCTTCCAAATCATCCTCAATGCCACCAAGAACATGGGCGCGACCGTTACTCTCAATGTTGGGCTGACAATGATTGCATTCCTAAGTGGTCTGGATATTAATGGAGCATGCGCTCGCACCATCTGGTCAATGGCCCGCGATGAAGCCTTCCCCGCCCCCTTCCGCAAGGTCCACCCTAAATGGGATGTTCCTGTATGGCCCATCATTGTTATTTGCATCATTGAGTGTGGGTTTGGATGCATCTACATCGGTAATGTGACTGCATTTTACGGCATCATGTCTGGTATCCAAGTGCTGCAGATGGCCTCGTACGCGATCCCCATTGGCCTGCACTTGATGCAACGAGGAAAAATCACATATGGGCCCTGGAAGATGCCACATGTCTTTGGTTATGTCGTCAATGTGGGCGCGTTTTGTTGGTGCATACTGTCATGCGTATTTTTCACATTTCCGATTTACATCCCCGTCACTGCCAAAAATATGTGAGTGCGACTAATTCTTGATATATGGCGCACACAGGGCTGACATGAATTTTAGGAATTATTCATCACCCATCCTGGGCGGTGTTTCGTTATTGTCAATGGTGGTTTACTTTACATATGCGCGGGGGCGGTTTGTTGGTCCAGTCAGGGATATCAATGGCGTGTCAGAAGCAGGAAGTATTGATTCACACAACCAATCTCGCGAAGGTGACAAAGATGGGGAGAAATAATCCACTAGAAAGTGCTTCCTTCAAATTTGACAGTAAATTGGCTGTGGATCTATCCTATAATATAAAAAAGAATTCAAGAACCCAGCAAATCTATTCCTTACTGCAAAGCCTTGCCTCTAGCGGTTATTAGATGATGGCAAAATCTTTCATACACTGATCGCTTAATATCCAATTTTGGCCTAGGGGGACTTTTTTAGATGTTATTAATTAGCTTCCAGCGAAGAAAGACCAATGAAACTAAGAAAGCTTTCATAATGAAATGGATGAACTGGAGCCCAAGCCTGCATCGAGGAAACTTTTAACCTCAAGTCATTAATATCTGGGCCGCTCAATGAAACACCGACACTGAATTTGGACTGTGTTAAAAAGTGTCTCAGAGGGGTATAAATTTGCATGGATTTATAAGCGATCTAGCGGCACCAAGGGTCATCCGGAAAGTCTATCTGTTGGGTTTAACTAGTCAAATCAGGACGCGTGCTCAATGTTGAGATGCTGCAGCCTGGCCGCACTCTAGGCGACTCAGGCTGGATGTTTTGCGGCAGCGGTAACTGGACGATTAAAAAGACTGTGATTTATACTGCTGACCTTGACAAGCAGGCTGCATCAAACTTCGTTGGTTAAGACATGATTGGGTAGGAAAACCAGACTGCACTTCGTCTAATCCACAGAAGAGAGCCCCAGCCATATTCGACATGCAAATTGCATATCGCCGCTTCAATTCAAGCTTACTGTTCTTCACTACTCTCGGATAAGGCACCCGGTAAAAGCTAATAAAATATGATATCACCAAGCATAGCTTGACGTGGTGGCACCAGCCCAACCATTAGCCGGACCGAGCCGGACCGAGACAGCTACTGGATTTGAAAAGCGCCGGATAAGAACTAATGGCCATTGTTAATTCCATCCTACAATTCTTAAATGCATGATGGATAATCATTTGATCCAATAGTACCATATTACCTCGGTTCGAGAATTAATAAAGCTTGACGGTGTGTTGGGGCAAGTATTCTGATAGGCCACAGACAGAGGGTGGGGACCATCCTTGTGTGGAGGCGATCCGAAAATCCGAGACTTCGGCATCCGGAGAAGTAATCCTGCGTTGGTAATAGGCTCGCAATGGATGGACAAACCCGAAAGCTCCGTGCTAGGCTTAAATCAAGTAGTACGAAGAGATCAGCAGCGAACTTCAGGAAAATCTTCTGCTGGATGGGTGGGTGATGCACGCTATATCTACTCTGTATTAAGCGGCCGAGATTTCATGTCAGATTACTCGTCTACCACCAGAAATTTATAAATCAAAACCTGCAATATAAAAAATGACCACTGAATATGAATCAATAAAACCGGGGGTTTCTCTTGAGAAACTACTCTCTCCAGGGAGAATCGCGTTGCTCTCCCTTTTTGTGTTTCTATTAATTCGGTTATTTACCGCGAAATCAGCCAAAAACCTCCCTCCTGGACCTAAAGGATGGCCTGTCCTCGGAAGCTTCATGGATATTATAAGCGCGGCGAAGAATAAGAGGCTGCATTTGCTATTCGAAGACTGGGCCAGAACCTATGGAGATGTCATGTTGATTCGTTCTGGCCTAGAAGATGAATATTACATTAACAGTCGAGATGCTGCCAAGAAGATTATGGACACCAACACTGTCTTGAGCGCAGAGAGACCGAGATGGATAGTGTCATCAGAACACATTTGCGGCAATTGGAATTTGTTGCTTTTACCTGCTAGTAATCCTCGATGGAAGGTAAGATCAAGAAACATAGCGGTGGGATTGGTGCTAACTTTCTTGACAGGAGCAACGGAGAATCACCAACCAGAACTTGACAAGCATTTCCAAGGCTGAAGCCGGGGTCCCGTAAGTAGAAAATGCAGCTGTGTCAGTAGTGCGATGGTGCTGACATAATTTTAGCTTTCTTGAATTTGAAGCACTGAAGTTTATTCATGAAGTTGCGCACGATCCTATGGCAGGCACTGATAAACAGGATCTTTGGGATAAAATGGGACGATACATTTATAGTACCTTTACAACTCAATTATTCGGACTGGAGGTGTGTAGGAATATTCAGCGGCTGGGGAAGAACATGCTAACTTGAGAAGATTAAAAATTCTCAAAGTCCAAGCATTGGATACCTTTTCGGTAAGAATTTTCTGCACGGTTGTAATGACATGGATACTAACGTTTCTGCTCAGACACTGGTGTAGCTCAAATTGATGGTATGGTGTCCAGGTACTCTTTGAAGTAAAGAAGTAGCTGACTAGAATTCTAGGGCTCAACCAGGGTGCAGAGATCGTCGATAGTTTTCCGCTCTTGGATCATCTCCCAAATTTCTTTCGCCGCTCTCAGGTGAAGGGAGACGAGAGGTTTCAGAGAGACGTCGCTTGGTCCATGAAACGACTCACGGTAAGATAAGCCAATTGACAGATGCGGTGTAATAAACTGACTTCTCGGATATAGTATCTAAAAAAGCTTATGGCTGAAGATAGAGCCCCTGACTGCTTTCTATCTCGAATTCTTGAGGATGAGAAAAAAGGAGGCATCTCTTCAGAGGAAGAAGCTGCATTTCTGGCATTGATGCTTGTTTTAGGAGGATCTGACACGGTATGATCTGATTTTGACATTGGAAATATTTGCTAACATATATCAGAGTCGAATGGCGGCTTGGGCCTTTATGGAACTGATGCTTGAAAACCCCGACGAGTTTCGAAAGCTCCAACGCTTGATTGGTTGGTTGGATCATGTCTTATTTGAGGGCTAGGCTGATACCAAGGATTTAGACCAACATTGCGGCGACCGACTGCCAATGTGGGCAGACTTCGAGCACATACCCCATGTCCGCTGTGTGATGAAGGAGGTTTGGCGCCTTCGACCACCAGTATCCATTGGAATGCTAGCACATAGCACCACGAAGGATATAGAGTACAATGGATATGTCATTCCCAAGGGAGCGCGCGTCAAGCTCAACTCATGGTATACTTCATGATGGTTTATTGATTGAATGCATAGGAACTTACTTGGACTTTAGGGCAATTGGGCACGACCCAAATGTGTATGAGAATGCGCGAGAATTTAAGCCAGAGAGATACGCAGGTGATACTCGGAACGTGAGTAACTAAATCCTGATGATTATTGAACTATGATGTTCAATCCTTTACGATACATTAACCTAATAATGCTCCAGTCGCAAGAGAGCGCCAACCTCCAGGATGTAACCCAGCGCGACCATTTTGCGTTTGGCGTGGGTAGAAGAATATGTATTATGAGACTATTCAAGTTGAATCTGCTGTTTCTAACCGATTTCCAGGTCCGGGATTGCATGTCGCAGAACGATCATTCGCCATCGCCATTATGCGCCTTGTGTGGGCCTTTGACATAAAGCCCGCGCCGCGAGCTAAATACCCTATCAAGATGGAAGACTTTCCTCACTATATCCCGGGAATTGCTGGTGTAGAAATGCCAATCAATATTGTCCCACGAAGCGAGAAAAGGTTGGCACAAATTGATAAGTATTATGAAGAAGCCGTGGCACTTCGCCCTCAATACGTAAGTCTTGAATTAATATTGAGTGAATAATACTAATTGAGAACCAGGGATCCTTGGATTTGGACAGTTAAGGCGCAAAGCTTTGTTAATAAAGCTGTAATGTTATTCTGCAGGACGAGGGCGAACAATATGGATTTGCTTGACAAGACCGTAGACACTGCCACCTTTATGCAGCCCGAGATTTCATCATTAGCATACTATATTAAACAAATAAAGTAAGACTAAATTTTACTTAGGCGTTCTTCTATTTTATCTGTTATTATTGGATGTTTTGTCCTTTCTTTCTAAATTATGTTATGGGGTGTTCAAGCCTCTAACGTCTAATTTCATTCCGAAGTGTAACTGATTGCTGGTGCCTACACCGCCGCTAGATAAAAATTATCATTGTCGTCATAGTTTATGCACTGAATAGAATTTCTCTTCTTGCATCGTATTTGAACTTGAAAGATGACCAGACGAGCCTTCGTGGCCCCCTGTGTTTCGTACTGAGTTGTCAGTCTGAGCCAAGATGGTATCACCTAAGAGAGCACACGAATTGCCAACAGGTTGGCACTTGTACAGCAGCACATAAAATTTTTATCTGGCGCCAACAGTGCCAAGTAATCTCTACGTGGCCCAGCCATTCACCTATTGGTTCAGGCCGTGAGCTTCGGAGCCATGCGTTTACTAAGATCCCCACACCGTCCCGTATCCAGGTACCAATGCATAAGTATGTGCAAATGCAAGCTAGTGGTGTACAGCTGGGGTCTTTCATGAACGAGGACTTAACTTGGGAGCACTGCATGCGTGAATATTGTTCGTTGGAGTCTCATTCAAAGTCAACACTAAAGTATGCAGCCCGTATGTTCTCTATTTGACGCTTGCGCACAAGCTTTTGCATCAGGGAAGAGAATCTTCCCATTCTGTAATTCAGTGCTAGTTGATTGGAGGAAGTGTTATGGGAGTGAAGTTGAGACCAATCCACGCGACCGCCGAAGTAACACGCTAGTCACAAAGCCTTCAGGGGATCGTCCCCTATACTTAGGAGAAGAAATATTACTGAGTAATCAAAAGGTACATATGGTCCTATGATAGTTAGGTACCAATGGGAAATGAGGCAACATTTAGTGATGCGTGCGGGAATGAACAGCCTCATCAACGTGTTACATACGCGCGCATATGTGGAGCTTATGGGTCGTGTTTCCAATCCTTGAGTAACGATCGCATGCATTAGGAAGAACCATTCGTTCAATGAAAAGGCGACAGCGTGCAGAGGAACAGCAAAAACGGGACGTGGTCGAAGCTTGGGCGGCCTCAAGAAGTGAAGTGGGGTATTCTCGATCGGGCTGCGAGAGGTGTCGCGGCGAACAAAAGGCGACTAATTGAAAACTATTCACTATCCTCGACAATAATCTTCGCACAAGAGCTTGCAGTAGAACGAAAGAAGTGATGATGGACACGAAATTGAATCCCGCCATTGAACGCTTCGTCCAGACTTGGCCAGAGCGGACATTTCTCTACGATGCTCTGGCTCTTGAGGCGCGCAAACGGTGCGAAAATGGTCTCAGTGACGTTAAGTGCATTTTTTCTCACCGAGCAAAGTCACAGACTTCCCTCTCAGCATCCATCCTCCGGCAACAGATGGACCATGGCAAAGATTTCACCAACGAAAAAGACATTATCGAGACCATGGTAGATCTGGCTGGAGTTAGATTGGCCCTGTATTTCCCAGACGACCTGGCACGTGTCGAGCGGTTCCTGGACGGAGCATTTGTCCACGCGAAGCCTCCAGTCACTTGGGGGAATAACAGCAGCGAACATTCTTCCAAGCAGAAAGGAGAGCGCCTCCACAGTTACCGCGGCACACACTACCGGGTGCGCCTCAAGCCCGACAGCAGAGTCCCCCAGATGCTGCTGAATAGGACCATCGAAATCCAAGTTACTTCGGTGGTGATGCACGCCTGGGCTGATGTCCACCATGACCTTATCTACAAGCCCTACTCTGATGATATCACTCAGGAGGAGGGGCGCATCCTCAACCTCATCAACGGCTTAGCTCAGGCCGGAGAAGCTGCACTGCAGCAGCTTCAAGCCTCGCAGCAGAGAAAGATTGCGCAAAAGAACAGAAAGTTTGTGGACTCGTATGAGTTGGGTGTCTGGCTCAAGGAGCAAGCCTCGCACTACTTTGAAAACGAAATTACTCAACAGTGCCGGTTGGAACATCTGAATGTTCTTCTCGATGTTCTCCGTGTTTGGAACTTGGACTCCCCCGACCACCTCCGAGCCGTTCTTGGGCGCAGCCTATCCGAAAAGCCCATACATAAGCGACCAGAGATCCGATTCGATAACATATCCAAAGAAAAGCACAGAATAGACCGTTTCTCAAAGTTTATTGATTTGACGACCCAAAGGGCCGAGGAAATAATTACAGACATGGAAATGTCCACAACCCCAGAAGGAGTCGATTTAAGTATCTGGGCGCTCCTCCGCGCATGCCATTACGCCAGTGATCCTACTGAACATGGTACCGTTGGCGAGACTCGACTGGAGGCTTTCGTGATGGTCAACTCCCTGACCCTCGCTCTATCAATGTCAGATTCGATGCCATTTAGAGTTAAGCCATATTTGACTAATGAGTCGCTTACTTTAATCTCGTATCTCTTCGGTCACCCGGAAAGTTCCACAATCGATAGCCTCGCGTACGAATTATGGTGGGGGATCAAGCCATTTCGCCGATCTACCAAAAGCAATGACTGCAGACTTTGGATCCTCAGTTGTTTTCTATCCACCCGCGGTATTACTGTGCTGCCCGAGTCCTTGCAACCAAAGCAAGCATTTATTTGGCCAGCCATTCTAGGATGGCCCAGCCGGAGAATCGCGGTACAATATGGCAACATTTATCAATCCAGCCCAGCCATTTCTCTCAAGAGAACGCTTGGACACAGACGGCACTGCAGCGATACTTCGGCTCGTGACACTTCAATAAACGACCGTCCATGTACCGAGGCCCAAAAGCTACTGTTTATACGTACTGCAACGGAGCATTGGAAGGCGCTACAACGCAAACCGTTGCGACCCAACCCCCCTTGGCGCTACTCTGCAATCCCATTAGATGAGGTTTCTACGGGTAGTCTGTGGAAGGACCTATTGCGACCAAACACTGCCAAGATCTCGCTCCCGACTCCCATTGGCGACTTCCATGCTACAAATGAGAACTCACTGGAGTATATCAAAGATCTGGAAGCAAAACTTTCCTTCATGACAGGGTTACTTCTGGAGGCAGAAAAGGATGCGACTGAAGCAAAGCTTCAGCTTCAGCGATACTAGGGACCGGTCGGCCTGGTAAAGTCGACATGGTTAATCAAAGAATAAGAATGAACCCTAGAAATAAAGCAAAACACTTTCCCATTCACATGCATGAAATAGATAAATCATAATTACCCAGCTACACTTTTGTCTAATGAAAGTTTCTGATATATGAGTTAATTTGTTGTGGTTCAAATTTGTTGGCAGTTTCCCGGAGGCTCCCTTTCCCAAGCGGATTTGCTATGTGATAAAGTTCACTAGCACCTACGAAACGATTGAAAGAATGACCATTAAACTTTTATGCTATTTCATTTCGCCTAATTACCTGTACTTTTATGTATTTGGCCGGATTCCAATACCCCCCTGGCCATCCATGTATACTCCGAGAATTGCTCCGACGCTAGTGCTTTGTGCCGGCGTCATGGGTGTTACTCCGAATACGTGGTAGCTATCGGACAGAATTTACTCCGTTACGGAGCAAAATATTGTCTTGGCACATGTAATTCGGTGACTTTCTAAGACAGGCCGATGCAGCATTGTAGTGTTACTCTCCCTGGAATCCGACATCGGTTGCGTCAAACATTGCTGTTAACGGAAAAATTACTGAATTAGTGATAGGTTTAAGACGGCACGGGGAAAGTCATGATCGAACATCTGACGATAGAAATTTGGCAATACTGTGAACATTGATCATATATTGACCCAATTATTTTGCAACATTCAGCTGTAGGAGTATAAATTGATGCCTGAACCAGCCAGCCGGAGTATCGCTATCGAGATGCGATTAAGGAAACACGAAATCCCCATCATATACACCGAATTTTGGAATGTTCAACACGTGGAATTGAGGTACCTTACTAGAGAAGATGCCGCCATCATACAAAACAGGGACTGGGGAGACTCCATGGCCACTGTATGTCGCAATAACAAGAATTCGCCGCTGAGCAGTGTTTGTGCGCTCCACCTTCACGGGCTCCACAGTATACTGGGCGAGAAACACATGACAGAACCCTATTGTCTTCACGCCAATGTCTCGTTGAACAGATTGTTAAATACAAAGAAAAGAAGACAAGGCACTTGGATTGACCCCAACCATACCACGAAAACGGATGTCAAATCGACTTTGTTCCAAGGATATATGCGGCGGACTCCGGGGCACGCCAAAGCTCCCTTGCATTCAGAGATCTCTGTCACTAGAGAGGGAGAAGATGGGCAAGACGCCGCCGGGTCGGAAATTGAGATTCTAGATCACCTGGGAACAACCGAAAACGAAAGAGAAACTTTAACAGCATTTTTCAGGCTGATCGAAGATGATATTGAAACAAATAATATTCAGGAGCGGATAGGTCCAAACCCAAACATGAACCGCAACCATCATTTGAGAGAATTGCAGCGTGGGCATCCCACTGTGGACCGGTATCAAGAGTTTGAGAAATGGATATGGGAGTCATTTGATAGCATGTATGCGTTTGAGTAATGAAGGCCAGGTCAAGTCGCTGGTATTACAATAGGGCATATTTTCTTTATGAAAATATGAGTGGCAGTAAGTAATGGGTTCAACCCCTTTCACATTCCATTGTTGAAGCACATTTTATGTATCATGAAACTATTCAGGTGTCTGTATGCCATGGTATTATAAGATGAAACACAAGCCACACCAAAAAAAGAGACCAACAACCATAGTTGCCATAAAGCCTATATTTGTATCTGCCTACAAGCTACCAGCCTAGGCGCGGGCTCCTGGAAACACCCGGTTGAGCCTCCTGCTTGTTTTTTAACCAAACATAAATTACTAGAGATTACTTTACTTTTACTAGGATTATATAGGGCAGCGTATATAAGTATAGCTATCCAGCACTTAAAGGGATAGGAATCACGTCAAACTTACAGTCATAGGATTAATTCAACTCGGTTTAAGATCAGGCAGCTGCCAATTCAACTTCAAAAAGCACAATAATCGATGAAATTGAATTGATCCCCATCCTGGCTCTGCGAAGCCCTTGCTTACTGGTGATAGCGAAGCAGTGTTCCCTTCCTCACCTTATATAAGACTATGTAGGCCTGGACAGGGTGGTTTATAGCATCTCTTCTAAGGCCTTCCTCGTAATTTTCGCCAGGTCTTGGTGATCATTGGAACTAGATAGGTTGATGTCCATTTCTCTCTCAAATGGTTGTTAAACCCGTATGTGAGAGAGTTCGCAAGGCCAACATATTGAGTTGATGCCAGTAGAGCAGCTGATGTTTCGGGCGATAGCGAGTTTCCAGAAGCCTTTATAAGTCGGTTTATGAGCTGTGGCATCCAAAGAATGATATACATAATCGGATATGCGTTGAGAACCATCATCTTCCTAATTTCGCGATGGATCTGTTTGCTAGGGTGGTGCATGGGGAATTCGCCAGTCCTTATTTGTGATGTTTTGTTATGGACACCATTGGTTGCTTCGCGAATGGAAATAGATTTGGGCATTGCTGCAGGTTGAAAAACAGCTGTCGTCGGATTCAAGAATGAAGGGCAGGGAATCGGTTCATGTCTCTGGTCAACAGCAAGCCCTCGATGCTGCACTTCGACTTCGGGCTCGAACAGTCGGTCCTCGTCTCCGGTGCCGCTATAGTTGTCATTGATGACGATGTCATGCGCGAAAGGATTTCGAGTCGTGTATATTCCTTTTCGATTTATATCCTCTTGCTTTGCCGCTCCTTGGTCGCTTAGCTCCACTGCCGTGTCTCTTATCGCGTAAAAAGGCGATACTTCACGACCTAGTTTGGACCTTTTTGATGACTTGGAGGAAGGCGTGCTATTATTAGGGTAGGGTGATAGGGTTAGGTTTGGCTTTAGGTAAAACCAGATGAAGATATAGATAAGAATAGTAGAAAATATAACAAAGAAGCGCCAGGCATGTGTTAATGCATATTGAAGATCAATACGATTTGGGGATATCCAGCACCAGTTTCCATTAACTGGCTCTAATTGCCTCAAAATAGCTGCTATGAGACTTGTGATAACCGGAATAACCCAAACAGCGGCACATATAATAAACGTGCTTCGTAGAGAGGTGGTTGGCATATAAGTCTTGCGAGTCACAGTGAAAAGTGTAACAAGAGCTATTGCGAGGATAGAGAAATCAGATGCTTGAGCGGAGAGCTGGCAAATGAACCCATTTACTGTGCAAGCAAGGCCAGGACTAAGCTTGCCTTTGCTTAAGAAAATAATACCAGAGATGGAATTATTAAGGGAGTTGATAAACTCTACTGCTGGTTAGTTCTGTTTAGGGTGGTTTTAAAAAAGGCTCCATGGTTTGAGTAACGCTTACCAGCCAGGGTGAGGTTCAGGATTAAGACGTGGCGAAAGTTTTCAAGTTGATGCTGGCGGTAGAGCATGAACGAGATAAGAACTGAGCTTGCCGCTATACAAGACAGGAGGCTGCCCGCCAGAGTGACAGACGCAATCACTTTGAACATTCTGCCGTCATTCTAGGCCTTCAAAGAGGTCCATTGCGCTGCAAGCAAGAAGGCCCCAATATAGCGAGACTGATGTGTGCGAGACGCGAGAACAGAGCGAAGGTTTCGCAACCTAGGAGATGTCCAAGGCGGAACGTGCGTAGAGTTTTCCAGGTCGACGGGTAACACATGCAGTGTGGGGAACTCGGCCCCTCTTGTAGCTCACTAGTTAGGTTTTCTAGGATGGAATGGTCGCCGATGATACATCTGTCGGGAACAGGGCTAGTCCGAAGATGGTCTCCGGTGCCGTGATGAATGAAACACACATAATACCATAGGGCAGCTTCCGGGCCTAAGGATTCATATTGCGCTAGCAGAATCAGGCGGTCATAGCGAAAGTCGTTACAGCCAAGACACACAACACGTGAATCGTGACAGGGCCAGGATGGCGTAGGCAAATACTCAAGGATGAGCTTTCTGTTTGGAAATTAGGAGGGTTAAGATAGATTTGAGACTAGTAAATTGCCCGGCTCTGCTCCACTTCCCCCATAAACGAAATGAGGGGAACGGTTCTACGACTTGAATCGGTTTAGCCAGACCTACCCTCCGTCCGCGCCTTTGAAAACAAAGTAACGCCATCTAGTGTTATGCATTGTGATGACTGGACGTACAGGCTGTTTTGCATCACACTTCGTGGGTCCTCTGTGTTGTTGGGAGGCCTCTAGTGCATGGAAGCTGTCCTTGACGGTGCCTTTGTTTATACCCGCAATGATTACGCGCTGGTGTGCCGTGATTTCTTCCTAGTTGGCCATAAGAGCTGGAATCTGCACTCCTGCCATAGTGCTGACGCATTTCTAGTAGGATGGCTCAATATTGACAAAAGCCCTTTGACAAGGGGCCTCTTTTGAAGATCGGAAAACTTATATGATCACACACGGTCCAGAATACAGGCTACCATTATGGATTTTAAGAGACTTTTAGGATATCTCAAGTAGTATTTTCCTTGTTGATCTTTGTAGCGCCACTCGGTTTTCGGTCAGCTAACGGCGGGATAGGTTAAGGTGGTGGAAGAACGGGTAGGTGGCACGAGTTCATTTCTATGCAGGGTCTGTATAACCTGTTCTACCGCAATGAGGAGAGGAGATGAATCCCGATTGCGATGATAGTGACGTGGTTCTTCCCCCTATCTCGTCTTGACCATTTTAGTCTCTGTTAAACTGAGACCACCAAGGTAAAAACAGAAAGGGGAGTTTTACTGTCACTATGCGAACCAGGCCTTCCAAGCCTGCGCCCATACCTGCACCACATATTCAGCGTTGTCCAACTCGGGACCGACTTCGCCGAACGAACGACGGTGTGGCATGTTCCGAAATCTCGGCTATGTTTAGTCCACGATGTCAGCTGGTTGCAGTAGCGCAAACCTTAAGCTTGCATCAATAGTACCACACCCATTCCTTAAAGTGAGCGCCTTGAGGCTGACACTCTCCTCTCCCCCTGGCTTCGGGGAAACATTTCTTTATTGAGATCTTAAGCTCTTATGGGAGTCTAAGAGCTAGCCGACCCACTTACGGTGGGTTGTAATGAGTGTTAGCCCCCTGTCCAGCACTGGACGGGTAGACTAGCTTGAATAAGTAAGTGCTGTCGCTGTTGGTATTTCTTCTGGAAAAACCTGCCCACCAAAATTCAACTCAGTGTAGCATTACAATGCATATCCACGAAATATGTCCACTATAGGTTCAGAGCTATAGGCGCTATCCACTAAATTTTAGGGGACTAAGTTCTGTCAAGGTTAGTTATATTCAAGTGGCATGACAACAACGCGACAGATGCTTGACAGGGGGCTAACACTTATTGCCCCCCTCTGGTACGTTAGTTTGATCAACATCCCGAACGGTAGCCCGTGCGTAGCGGAAGCATGCGCACATCCGGATGCTGTCGGGCCGCCGGCACCCCTGAATCCGGGTTTGCATCCGCCCCCAATCAGTCCAGTCTTCTGGGGAAAGGCCTTGTTTTGATCCTCGTCTCAGAAGGTTCGTTGCGTCACTTTACCCCATAAACTGCATTTGCCGATTTGTTGAGTGGTTTAGTGACCGAGCTAATTCAGCCCGCTGACAGCGTTAATTTAGTCAGCCAAGAAATCGCCCTAGTGTCCCGTGACAGGGGTACATCCGGGATGATCTTGTTCGAAGATGAACCGATCACACTTGGCATCATCCCCCAAATCGAATACAACGCCATAGGAAGTGTCATTAACCAGTAGTAAAGTCCCCAAGAAGCCAAATAACCGAGTCGATAGCTTGCAGTTTCTGCTTCTCGGCGTTGGTAGTACATAAGAGAGAGTAGAGGGCGGTCAAAAAACAATAGTAGCAGATATAAAGCCTTATTGTGTGTTAGAAATTAACCTGATTTCAAGATTCCAGTAGATATAGAAATGTGACACAGAATTCTCTCGGGGGCGTTGTTGAGAATGATAAGTCTCTTCTCAAGAACAAACAAAGACACCCCCTTCTACCCGTGCCACAAAGCTACGGAAGTCGTTAGTTCCCATAAGAGTTTCTCAGCTGTAACTGGTTGCTAGCGGCTGTTATATCGCGGCATCATTCTGGACTATCTTTGTATTGAAGCCTAGGATGACTGAATATTCTGGATAGGAGCCTTAGCTATTAAAATTCCAACAAGACAAAGGCGACGATCAGCGGGTCATCCGATATATCGTCACTGACGATTACAAGAACTATTGGCATACTGCAAGATGCTCTTGAGTCCATAATCAATTCTACCGGCGAGTGTTTAAATCAACTGGGCGAGGGAGATTGTATAGTCCTTGTAAGACATCATGAGTGGCCTTGTATAATCTTCAATCAATCTCGCGGTAAATGAAGCCGCGGATTAGGCAAAATAATGCTCATTTTGTTTTTGCCTAGATGCCTGGCTAGCTGTCCTGACCAATCACTTCTACACGACCGTCAAGTTTTGTCGGCAAGGATTTTATGAGCGCTAGATGCATCGCATTCCTCGGCTCTATTTTCGTACTGAACTCGATACTCAACCATTGTGATGATTTTGTTCAAGTTTTCCGGTTCTGATTTGCTCTCGCCCAGCTGCTTGGGACGGTCCACACTATGCAGCTCATATCCATGCGATGCCCTATCCCCTCTCCAAGGCCTAAAAGTGTTGCCGGAGCTAGGGCGATTCGAATATTTGTTGCTATTCAACCCTCCGATAAAACTACTAAGCCGGGGTATATGCTTGCGAACGAATGGCTTGAGAGTTGCGAGGCAATTGCACACAATGCCGACGTTCAACTCCACAGAACTCCAGACAGCCGCAGAGGCTTGCGTCCAGGTAACATCGGGGTTGTTTTGCATCTTACAAACATAGCCCAAACGAACACAGGAAGCAATAATAACACTATTTATTTTGTGCATAAAATCAGCAATACTCCTTCATAATTGCTCAATTGCAAGTGGATTTGCTGAACCTACCCAGAACCAAGAGCAAGGAGAACCCCAATGGTAATTCTTTGCTTCAATGGCAGATTCAAATGATGGATGATGGGGATTGGAAGGATGATGATTGCAACATCCGTGACGATGTTGAGCAATGCCTGGGCAACAGTGATGCGATTGAGACAGACACCGCTGCCGGTCGATTTAGGATTGCATGGCCCAGAAAACAAGGCTGTGAAGGCAACGGTATAAGTAATCAAGGAGATTGCAACAGCATATATCGAACGTCGGAAAAGAGGGTTGGGTATAATGCGGTGGTAGAGGACAAGAATCGCCAATTTGGTGAGTGTGGGTGGCCATAGATAAGTAAGCGCCATGACGAGAAGAAGCTTAATAGGACGTATACATCCCAAGGGTCAGTCTAGAATACTCCTCTAAATGATAAGTCGGCCATACGTTCATATATCCTTGAATATCCATCAGAGTGACGTTCCACATATGTCTCCCGAACCCGGACGGCATTGCTATCCTCGATGTTAGTCATCTCTCTCAATCATATCGAGAATGGAAATCTCCAATATCCAGCTGAGGAAAAGGGTCCATTGAATGCGATAGTTTAATACGCACCTATGACCATGGCTACAAAGAATGCGAGGGACACGCACCAAGCCATGACGATGAGAGCTAGAAGACATTAGTAACGCGAAGGATCAGGGACACCAAAGGCAAACTTACGTGAATCCCAGCCCATTTTTCCAACGATGAAGCCACTGGTGTAGAGGCGAAGCACCACCGTGATAGTAGCTAACGCAAATGTTGAAGAGTATACAACAATGAGGGTGTTTTGGAGATATGTGCTTCCAATGCCCCCGGAGAAGTCAGGAGTGACGCCCTCTGGAGGAGGCATTGCACCAGCTGGCTGAGATGCCATGTTTGCGACTCGATCAGAGTTTTGACGACAAATATGATGCCGTATCTAGCGGACCGTGAACTTCCCTGGCCCGAGATTACACTGCATTATGTGAAAAATTACTGAAGCGAGATCCGGTAGAAAGACAGCGTTCAGATGAACACGTCTGGCTTCCGGAAGGATGCCGTAGTCAGCAAACCTTTAGGACACCGTAAAAGGCAAACCCGCCTACCAAAAGCCTTTGGTAAGCATGAAGTTCTAAATAAATACGAAAATGAAAGAATTGGCACGAATACTAAGCGGTAAGGGGGTCGCTTAGAAGGGCCGATCTTGCAGCAGCACATAAGAGAAGCTTTGGCAACCAATAGGTGTGAGGACGGAGGATAGCGGGGAGGCGGCGCACAAGGTTGCACCCCTGCAAGAGACCAGGGACTCGGTGCTTGGTCGGAAAAGACCGAGTCATTGGAGCTGCCTTCTGGGCTATGTAACCACACAAAAAGTTATCCAAGGGTTCCAGGAGTTTCAGGAGGGCTAAACATGCTTGTTCTGTCTTGGCGCATCGTCGGCTAACAGGATGGATGGCCCGATTACGCCCATTAAAATTTGCAATCAGGGTCGTGGAACCGAGTTCAGATTCACGTGGTGGCGCTCTATTACAATGTCCAGCCATACCATACACCTCCTGAATGATTGTACTAGGGCTACCTAACCCTATTAGAATATAGATTGGCGAATGGTCACGAATCCTTGGTATTGTCCACGGGTAGCGGTTCATTGCTGCTCTGTCCACGAAGCCCCATGAAGCTTTTCTGGATCAAGGAATAAAAGAAATGGTTCGCGTAAATATAATAGAGTGAATGGGTACTACCCGTATCATTAATCCTAGTAGGTAGCGCTAGTACAATCATTCCGGGGCGTATTGTATGGACTGCCGACTATACATATGTTTTAGGCCATCAAGGGTCTCGAGACAAAAAAGACGAGATTTCCATGCAATACTAGGCCGATTATGGAATATCCGATCGTCAGCATTTCACTAAGACTGCATGTTCTATACTAGAATGGTAATAGGTTGGCTTGCCCGCTAGTCCGCTAGTCCGACCCATGCCCTGGAAGTGCCTCCAGAAGCTCCAGACTCTTATGGTCCATGATGGCTGTGCAGTGGCGCACCGACATGGCGTCGACTATCTCCCGAGGCTGCATCATCGGCGGGGTAAGAGTCCACGCAAATCCGTGTAAATTGTGCTTTCTGTACTCATCCCATACCTCCTCCTTGCCGAACTTTGGCCCCCCTCTCTGGTGCAGGGCGTTTAGATAATGCTCGAAGAGTTCTTGCTCATTCTTCCTGCGGTCGTCGATAGAAAGCGAGCCAACAATAAAATAAGCGACGTCGTGGATCGCCGATCCGACATGAATGCCCTGCCAGTCAAGGAAACCCGGCTCACCTGCAGGCGTGATGAATGTGTTGCCGATGTGCGGGTCCCCATGGACAAGGCAGTTCGTCTTAGGGTCGGTGGTGCGCCACAGGGTCTCGAAGGCGGCGATGATCCGCTCCCTGTTCAAAAGGTAATCCGGGACTGGGGGTTTGGCATCCCCGGCGAACCTTTTGTCCCACTCCTCCTGAACCAACATGGACGAAATAACGTCTCGTAGCGAAAATGCCGTATTGAGCCATGGGAAGTCCTCGGAATTGCCCCCCCAAGTCCGCGCGTGCAAAATAGCCAACTGATCTACACCGGCCCGAACTCGGTCAACCGACCAGGCCTCAAGGGGATCACCAAACATGTAACCTTTGGCCTTGAGATCAGCAAGGACGACGATGCCCTGGCCGCTCACCGAGTCTGTCCCGCAATAGTAGGCCTGGGGCAGGCGCATATTGACAGTCGGACCGACGTAATGATAAAATTCAGCCTCCAGCCGGTAAACATGGAAAAGAGCAGGATGAAGTGCCACAAGAGTCGGGTTAAAACCACCCTTTATGCAGACCGCGGTTGGGCCATCAGCGGAATCCTCATAGACCAATCTAACGAGGATCTTGGAGGCAGTCCCATGGATCGCGTCAACAATGGATGCCTCTTTGACTCGTTTCCCCAAGACCTTGGAGAACCAAGCAATGGTGAGCTCCTCTGCAGTGAGTGGTAAAGGGTCGCTTGATGTTATCATTGCGTCGTTTGTTTCGCGAGGAACAGCAGTTATCGAGGCGGCCATCGTCATTGCTTTCGGGGTTCGTGTTTCCGAGTGTTTTGAGCAGATGCAAGCCTGGGTTGATCGAGCGGCAATATAGCTGGGAGAAAAATTGTTAGATACGTCGTGTCGTGCAGTGTTGAGAGAGAGAGAAATTGGGCTTGTCAAGGTTAAATCATGGGGAAGACTGTTAGTTCATCGGATCCAACTTCATGGCCCATGATATAATTTTTGCCCTCGTTCGATACAGATACAGGTCGCACGGGCTTCAAATCTTAATTGGCTAAGTTTTCATCCGCCAATGCCCATTTGCAATTCCTTCCAGACTGGAGGGATAGCTGAGTGTTTGATACGGACCTTGTTACTCATATGGATCTAGCCCCTGTGGCCTGTACCTGTACCTGATTCATGCCCCTTGTCTAGCCGTAGTAGGGACATGGTAGGGGCACGCAACATGGGCTTGAGTCATTTTGTGATGAGTGGTTGCAAAGCGGATGAGGCTCATTTTCCCTGCGTTCTATCAACGTGCAGATGGTCCCTTGTTCTCTCGAGATAGAACCGGGCATCGGGTCCCAAAATACCCACTGGGTTGACTGAGCCACTTAGTTCTCCACCTATCCTGCCAGAGAGGTGGTACCGCGAACCCGTAACTATGTCGTTGGCGTAACCAACTTTTCCACCTTTGCGCCACCACGACCCCGTCATGTAAACCCCAAATCATAATCTATCTATATTAGCATAATCCCCTGGCTCCAGCTAACTATATATTTTATGAGTGGAAGGAGAAAGGGTGAAAAGACAAGAACGCACGCACGCACCCAGGAAGGTCGATTTGTGCGGCTGGGGAACAGGTTTAGGGTAGGTGAAGGCAGTCAGACTTTTCAGCAGCCCTGATCAGTCTTCCCTTCAGCTGTAGCTGCAAGAGGCTTATAAATAACACCATAAATACATTGTCAATATCAACAAGAAGGGAAAAGTGAACAGAGCCCAAGCCCGTTTTGTAGGGGAAGAGGTATTGATTTTCTTTAAATAGCTAGCAATAAAATAGCTTAAAACAGTAAAAATTTAGCTCTATAAACGGAAATAGATTTTAGTACGCTTAAGTTTTATCTCTGAGTATATTGGCATGCCTTCCTATCTGAATGTCACTTTAATAAATCTGTGACCCATGCATTAGAACATCCAATTGACCAAACTCTTCAAATTGTGCCTCCAGCCCTGGCCTTCAATATGCTCCTCGGCAGCGAAGACATCAGTGTCCAAGTCTATTTCCGATAATTTGCGGATGTTAGACTTCTTGTAGAACTTCCAGCCTAGATACATGGCCAACATGACTGGAAGCTCAACATAGAAGCTTACAAAGCTAACTGCATCAAACCTTGGCGAGAAGCATGACCAACCCTGAACAAGAACAAGAGCAGAGTTGAGGACTACAGATACCCATGGTCCAATAGGGTACGTGTAGTTTCGGAATGGAAGGAGATGCGTTTTGCCTTGGGCGGCCAAGGCGGCTCGAAATCGCAGCGAAGTTATACCAATTGCAATCCAACACAGCTGATTAGATACGCCGACGATACTTGTATAAGTTAGCTTTAGCTCGTCAAAGAGAGGTAAAACATACTTCTGTAACCATACCCATAGCCTTCCTGCCCCAATAAAGCTTGAACCAAAGCAGAGTGCACTAACAGCGCTTGTTATCAAGCTAGCGACCCAGGGAATGCTTTGCGCATTGAGTTTACTGCAAAATCTAGGAGCGTGTCCTTCAATTCCTAGTGTGTAGAGAAGCCTTGTTCCAGCGAAGAGGGCATGGTTCCCAGCTGAAAGTACACTGAGCAGTACAACCGCATTAATGACACTACCTGCAGCTTTGGCGCCGGTCATTTGTATGACGATGGTGAAAGGTGAGGTGCTGACGTCTTTATTTGATAGACCTGGATACGTATAGGGCACGTTTAAACCAATAATCAATACAGCCAGGACGCTAACAGTGTCAGTAAATATTTATCAACTTCCTAGGCATGAGTGGTCATACTAAAATATCAGGATCCGCCAGAATACGTTTTGAACGACCCGGGGAAGGTTCTTAGACGGATTCTTTGTTTCCCCAGCAGTCACGGCAATGGATTCAGTACCACCATCTATATCAGATTAGCTTCACGCAAGCAGTTGAATGGAATGGGCAGCTTGCATGCATAAGACGCTGTGACAAAGGTTGAAGCGAACCCTCCGATGCCACCGACGAATGGTGCCCCAGGAATACGCCAATATTCGCCTCCGATATAGTGATGCATCTCATTAGCACCGCAATTGACCACAATTCCCATAATTATGAAGACCTATCATAAGACAATTAGTAGAGCGGGTGTGTTGGTAAGGGTTGGAATTGCTCATACCACAACAGTGATCACCTTGACCAAGCTCAGCCAATATTGAATCTGCCAGGGTTAGAAGAGAAACGGGAAGGTATGATAGCGACGACTTACTTCACCATAGACGTTCACAGCAGCGAGGTTCAGCAGGGTCAAAACTGCCCAAAATATGAGACTGAATGCCCAACCGGGGAACTGGTCTGTCCAGTATTGTAGAATCAACTGTAAAGCAACTAAGTCCGCGGCAGTTGAAACGGCATCGTTGAACCAATAATTCCACGTCAATGCGAACCCGAACGCGTCGTCGACAAACCGGCTAGAATTTCTCGCGTTAATCATGGGGTCGACAAAGAAAGATATGAATGATTCATAAACTTACCCGGCGTAGGTGCAGAAGCTACCTGCAATCGGCATAAAGGCCGCCATCTCCCCCAGACTAAGCATTGTAACGTAGACGATGCCGCCAACTGTGGTGTAGGCTATGAGAATCGATGCTGGTCCACTCATCGCGAGGGCCTTTCCAGTTCCTAGGAACAATCCTGTGCCGATTGTGCCTCCGATCGCAATCATCTGAACCTGACGGGCGGAGAGGGAACGTGCCAGTCTGTCTGCATGAATCTGCCTGGAGGTACACTCCTCCGATTCTTGCATCGGTTGCAGGTGTTCAGGCATCTTCTCCACATCATTGGTTAGTGTAGCCATCTTGATTGCTGAAAGCTTCAGTGTTAAAAGTCGCGTAGAGATAATATGTCAAGTTACAAAAAGTTACCATCTCAAACTAGGAGACAGAAGGGGGTAGAAGTATCGGACCGTGCCAAGCCTAGGGGGGGCATCCTGGCAAATCCGGGCAGCCTTATTACTGGCTGCTGAATGTGGGGATTGTTTGCGGGGAAGCTTGTAACCGAGTTTGACTTGGTTTAAACGGAGTATAAATGGTCCCAGGAACGGATTTGTTATTTCCAATAGGGGTATCGTTTAACGCATAAACATTGTTCGTTTCACTGGTCAGGGTTCATCACAAACACTAAAGTTTACCATATTGACATATAGCTCAAAATTCACACAGAGTTAAATTTCCTTCCTTAGTTATTTGATTAAGCACAGTCAATATATCAAATCAATATGTCTACCAGTTTATCTCACCTAGCGGAGTGGCCGAATGCTCTGGGGCTCCATGCCTTGTACTTGAATTTTCGTATTTTGCGGGGAATTTACAACAATATCATATCAGAGGACTTCATTAGCTAGACGGAGTGTTCGCTTTCTGCCGCCGGAGATGCGCTGGGTGAGTGCTGAGTACACCGAGCCACACGGAGTGGTCAATGCAGGTTTCGGAGCGGACAAGCCGGAGTGGGTCTGGAGTAATAACATGGTGATTCACGGAGTACAGGCTTTTTGTGCTCGGCACGATTTAAATGAGGAAATCTCCGGTACATGTTATCCAGCCGCTCCGGTTGATGTCAAAAATCCATAATATGTCCCGAAAAATCCCGTCATAGTTGCTGGGTTGGCCATTTACCGCACCGATAGATTAGTTGGGCTTTGGCGTCTTGTCCGTGCTGTGGCCAACAATGCGTCAATTTCGGGCGGATCAGAATCTTCCTTTTGTGGCTTGTTTGGTATGAGCATGACCATACTTTACCTAAGTCAACTATGAGAAAAGAGTGGTTAATTACGGACTTTCTAGACGCAATGATATTCACAGGTTGTGCGAAGAATTGGGTTTTGTTTGGCGGCAGGTAATATTTATTTTCAATCATTTAACCAAATGGTAAATATTAATTATAACAATTAACTGAATGCATTATCTGAACTTCAAATCAAATCTTATGTCTAAAAGGAATACCAATGAGGCTTCAGAATTGGCCAGAAGACACTGGGATCGATAGTGTCACACTGTGTAGATTGCCCGCTTAACATTTGGAAGAAGCTGTAACTAGATATAGAAGCAATATCAATGCCTCGCGGTACCACGGGGCAAGGTTTAGCGGTCAATAAATATCCCTCTACAAGGCATCTCTTCGCATTCGGGTCGCCGTTAATGTCCCATAGCTATATTATACACGGTTCTGGATGGGGAATGCTGCGGTATAATTCGTCGCAGAGATGGAATAATGTTTAGACACGTGTTAGACGTTCATGTGACTGATTACTTACAGTCCTATTGTAAGGATTCCTACTTCCTGTTCTGACCAGTAGCCAAAGTTCTACGTTAGTGCATTGATTATAGTGATAGGCATGAATTGTAGTTATCAAATATGGTCTCATATATTCGCCGCACTGTGATAATATGATATCTCCCGTCCGATGGGCATGCCCTTGGGCCCTTTTACCTTTGCTTGATAGACATGATTGCTTTACCTGAGTTCAGGAAGTAAGTCTGAACTAATGCCATTTTACTAGGAAATCCAAGTAGTGGTCGGAGGCAAGCTACCGCAAGCCTGTTACTTGGCCCATATTTACTGCACGAATTTGACTCAAAATGAATTACTCCACCGGATATGCGAGGGGGAAGCAGATTACCAATGGTTATAAGGGTCCTATTCTAATTATTTCGGGGTTTGAAATGTGATTCCGCCATTCCTTTTCTTCCCCAAAGACCACCTGGAGCCCGAAACGACTGGTGCGCCGGGACGATGTTGCAAGAATTAATCCCTACGTGCAGACCTGGGCGCCCATTTCCGTCATTGAGACACTACGAGTGGTACAGGAAGCCAGGCGTCTTCCATACGCCGCGATTCTCTCGTTGAACTCTTTAGAATAGGGACTGTTATTCCCTTCTACTGACAGGTCGTGTTTGGCAAAGTCGATCAACTCTAGTTTTACCGCGTCAAACAGTTCGACGAGCGAGCGGTAACGGACAGCTAGATGATAATAACAGCTCAGCACCGTAGTTGGCACTTTTGGGGAGAGGACTGGAGAGACTCACCGTGGTTGGCATCTTTGGCATCCCCGTGGTTGATGCCGATAAGGGCATGAACCCTCTTCTGGAAGGAGACCAAGGATTCCCTACACTGGTCCTTCGACGATTTCGCCGACCTGCCGAAGCTCCAACCAAATCGGTCTCGAAGCCGCTTGATTTGCTTGCCGAGTAGATCATCCATGGCCTGGAGGACGTAATCAAACTCGTCCATCTCCTCCCACGATACCTGCGAACCCACGCTCCTGGTGGATTTCTGAGACCCGCGGGAACCCTGCGAGGCCCGCGACCCCCGCGACGCATTGCGATGAGGCCGGGAAGGGGTCGACGACCGGCGGAAGCGGTTCCAGCGGCTGTTACCGCCCTGTCCAGGGATGTCCGAAGACCCACGTGCGGAACTCTGGTCTGCCGAGTTTGCGCGCCCATGGTCTTGGGCGTGCGGTGTGGACACGTTGGGTGTGCCGCCGTCGACCGAGCGTCCGCGTCGTGCCTTAGCAAGCCTAATGTATGCTTCCGCGAACCCCTCAATTGAGGATTTGTCTTCAGAGTTGCGCTTATCATACTGCGTCTTCTTCGAGCTTCTTTTCTTTGACCTAATCGGGACCTCGTCACAGTTATTCAGCTCCTCGACGTATGGCTTGTATCTGTCAGCTGGGGCGGGAGGCATATCCGAGACAGCCCTGGTACGCATCAGCTCTCGCAGCTCGGCCAGGCGGACCTGGTCATCGTAACGATGTCGCTCATTTTCGCTGCTAAGTATTTCGTAGGCTTGCTGCAGCTTTTGGAATTCGTCTTGCCTCTGGGCCTTGAGCTGCGGGTCCTGCACCTTGTCGGGATGGCACTTGAGGACCAGCTTGCGGAACGCGGTTCGGATCTCGACTATCTGGGCATCCTTGGAGACGCCAAGAATCTCGTATGGGTCTGGCGGTAGTGGATGCATCTTCGCGGACCTTGTCGAAAAGCAGGAGTGGAGGGGAAATCTTACATATAGTGCTGACTGAGGATATCCAAACAAGGGATAGCTCATGCAGCCTTACGTGTGCAGTGTTCATTTGCTTCTTACTGGCACAGAGAAATCAAAATATACCCCTCAGCCGCAGATGACCACCCACAAGGCTCCAGAAACAATAATTGCAGCCCAGAACAACCTGTACGCTGCTGCGAAGAATGGACGAGGAGAAGACTCTAATGGCCTACGTGGCCAGATCCCTCAATGAAGAGGAGGACTTCCATTTCCTTCGTCTGGAATTTCTTCAGCGGCTCAACATTGTCAATCTCCAAGTCAAGCTGGTACGGATGAAGAGCCGCCTACAGCGAGATGAGAAGGCATCTGCCGAAGACTTGGAGGAACTGACAGCCAGCTTGAGGCAGTATGGTGAGAACACACTTCGCAATATGGTATCGCGTGTAGATGGAAAGTAGCTACTGACGGGCAAGCGGTCAAGCCACGGCCATCCGTGATTATCAGTACCTAAGCAACAAGAAGAGCATAGAGAAGACGGAAATTCGCCACCGTAAACTCCTCCTGCAAAAGTTCTTCCACTCCGACTTGGACTTTGGCGATCCTTTCGAATCTCACTACGCATATTTCCAAGACGCCGATGAGAAGATTGACCCCCTTCGCGCTGCATTAATGAGCCTTTTGCCTGGTCGGCTGGCGTTTTCGCGCCAAGAACGCCTCGAACGGGGAAAGGAGTATTCCGAGGGAAAACCTCCCCGCGCCGTGTCAGACTTTGTTGACCGGCTGGCTCGCTTCATCATGGCGCTCGCTGGCGGCGTGTTCCTCGTCGTGCCCATGATAATCATGACGCTGAACCCGTCTCAGACCAAAAGCCTGGTAACGGTGTCTGTTGCTGTGGTCATCTTTTCTCTCATCTTGTCGTTCGGCGTGCGCGTATCAAATGCTGAGACGCTTGTATCCACGGCCACGTACGCTGCCGTGCTTGTTGTGTTCGTCGGGACAAGTTCCAGTGGTGGTGGCAGCTCATGACGACTAAACCTGATCATGATTGCACAGACACTTTGCACTTTTCAGCACTGCCCTGCAATCCAATCGCAGCACCCATACTTCTCTGCTATCGACGAAGGAAACAAGAGAGCAGCAAGGCCTTGGTTTGTCAATTCAAGGCTGTCTGGCGTTAAATATCGCCAAGGTTTGACCCCGAATGTAGCTCGGATGCTATCCAGTCTGGTTTGCATCAGGTCTCTTCGTATCCTTGGCCCAGCTATGCGCCAGTAGATCAGGTGCTTATCTTGAGTCAACCGACCCCATACTTACTTCACGCGGGCCATGACAGAGATGTCTTCGTTTATAGGAGCTGCACCACATGAGCAATTCTTGATTCCTATGGCGGGGGTTTCCGTCCTGCCTGTAAGGAAGTATGCTCAGTAGGCATCCGCATACAGAGAACGTGGACAATCAAAACTCGGGCTAGTAGGTTTCCCATTCAGGAATCACTCGTCACACATTGGCAGCTGTTACAGCTTGTTCAGCTCCGACAGGTTCAGCATCTCTTCACTGCATATAGTCCCATCTGTTTATTAAATAACAAGACGGGTTTACCATGTCTTCTTGTATTTGCAGCTGTCTGGCTCAACCTAGAGTTTATATTTCTCCAAGGACTATAATTGGACAATAAGAATACTTAAAAGTTATTCGATTACTCAATATCCAATATATCAGGAGCGCCCAGGTAGTGCTAGGGATTACTAAATGATGTCTTCCATTTTCATGGAATTCATTTCTGTTAGGGTACGCGATAGATTTATCTACGCCATCACTAAACCTTGACGCACGAGGGTTTCCATAGATGATGTTTACACGGTGCTGTTACTTATATTCATATTTGTTCATGCCTGAAAGTCAAGCTGTGACTCATGAATCAGAACCTGATGGTTCCATCTTCACATTCTGTTCCACTGCTAAAGTCCATATATCGTAAAATAACCCCTCTTTCTATCTACACCAGCCTTGCTTATTTTCACCTGGCGAATGAACCTCCTATTTAGAGTTTTCTTGAATCCTGTAGCAAGCCGACTTCTGCGGAATCTCGTTCATTGCTTAGATGGCGCAACAACAAGCAAGATAAAAAAAGCGGCGTCCAACGACCCAACGACCACCACTGTTAGAAAGGTAATGGCAACTATTCTCAGGTACACAAATAACTGCTTGATTAGTAAGCCCCGGGTTGTGGATTTCCAAGCCTCCATTACCGTCATGTGGCCACGCTGATAGTGATCGGTACACAGGACTGGATCGATAGGTATGATGGTCTGGTGGTCAGACGAAAGAAGGGAAGTTTCAACGCGTACTAGTATCAGTTGTGCCGGAATAATAAGGATTAAGCTTTGTATAGGATCAATAATAAAAAGTAGGGCGAATTTCCACGGGTGATTTTGGGGAAAACCCCAAAACTCGTAATCATCCATGGCATGGCCAGCGACATATGAAATAGTGAGCCGCGTCATAGCCACAGCTATCAAGAGAATAAGCATTGGAATTACAGCTGCTTTGAAGGTCTTTTTAATGGGGGCGAGAAGTCTCCAAAAAGACCGGGAGCCCGGTAAAGTAAGGATGGTATGCACCCAGAGGGTGTGGAGCGTGATGAGAGATAGCGGCAAGACGACTTGAGCCAGGAATCTCAGAACAAAAGGGAGTTTGGCCGTCGCAACTTGGATCAAGCTTATTCCCATAACCCACAGTAAATACCAGCCAAATCCTCGGCAAATGGAGAACCACACCCGAGGCGAGTAGAGCAGACGGATCATGGATCTGAATGAGAGCATATCGCTGCGAGACCGGGCATTATTGTTACTGTGTTGTAACGAATTGCCGCCGTTGTCTTCATCGGCGATCCCATCCAGTTCAAGCGTCTCAGGATCATCCTTTCTCCGTTGAGGCAGATTTCCTTCAATGTCGTGTTCGGCAACTGGACCCGAATGAAGAGACTCGTAGACTGGTTCGTCCGGGTTGCCCACGGCGGCAAAAACAACGAGGACTGAGTTGATGTAGTAAAAGAGCTACATAGCCAGTCATTAGCGCTGTAATAGCCTATGTGGAACATTCAAACTTACGACAATCACCAAAGGTAGTACCACAACTAGGTTGAGGATGACCCAGGCAAGGCCCAGAATTCTTGCCCACACGGTCATATCGGAGCGACGGTTGGTGTGCCCAGGAAATAAGTAGTATGACGAAACAAAGCTGGAATGGTGAAGATGGATTCTTAAATCTCTCGATGATATCGAGGTCCACAATGATGAGTGCGGCTCGTTTCTGCCTTGTCAGAAGGATTCGAACCCAGCGCTAAAATGCTGTCTTGGCTTCAGCTGCTGTGGCAGTGCAGCTCGTTGGTTGGTTGACGTCTGCAGCTGCTGGTCAGCGGGTCCTGCCAGCACCAACTCAGAGGTGGCGGTGGTTGTTTCAGATATTTCAGCTGCTGCCGGCTCTGGGAGAACCTGTGAGTAAAGTTGTTGCTATTGAATTTTCGCGATTTGTCAATAATATTTGGATTGGATAGTGGTTATCATTTTCAAGCAACACCAGAAGTAAGTTATCCTAAGAACTTAAAGGTGGCGGCACGAATGTTAAGTGTACGGTGTTCAGCACCTTTTCATGCTTGCTGATGTCAGCCCGTCGCCCGACTCGTCGCTCCTCTGAGCATCCATCAATTCAGCCTACCTCAAGCATGTACACGTCGGCTCATGTGGGTAACCCGGGCGTTTTTGGGCCAGCCAGGCAAGCTCAATGGGCGTACATCCCTGGTCTCTCCTCGCCCTGCTTTTTACATGCCACCAAAGCCTCACAGGGATCCCAACTCAAATTCGTCTGGGTACATGAAAAATAAAGCGCTACATATAGCTGCATCGCACAGAGGTAGGCGACAGCCACAAAGATTCCTTTAATTAACAAGTACATAACGAAAGCGAGCCTTTTCCAACACCATATCTTCAATGGTCTGGTTGGCGTCCTTCATAGGCCTTATCTCGACAATCGGCTTAACCTGCTTCTCCACCGCTAGCTGTAACATTTCCTTGATCTCAGCGGGGCTGCCTAAATAAGATCCAGCCAGAGCTGTGCGGCTTCGTATCAAGGAAAAGACGTTCAAGGGCACGGCCTCCTCAGGAGCCCCAGCCTGCACTAAAACTCCCCCAAGCGATAGCAGGCTCAAGTATTCGGCGAGCGGCATCTGAGAATCTGGTTAGTTCTGGATACTGAATATAAAGAACAGAGCGACGTACTGCTGCAGACGAAACGGTAGAAATAATTATATCCAGGCTTCGTTTATTCCGTAATGCCCAATCCTTGTCCTCGGACGTTGCAATATATTCATCCGCGCCGAGACTGAGCGCATCGGCTTTCTTATCTCCCCGTCGTGAAATACCCACCACCTTGGAAGCGCCCATTGCCTTTGCGAACAAAATCGCAAAATGGCCCAGTCCTCCTATTCCTATCACCCCCACATTCTTACCTGGTCCGACCCCATACCGCTTCAAGGGCGAAAAGACAGTTGCTCCGCCGCAAAGCATCGGTGCCGCGTGCTCTGGCGCAATACCTGGGGGGATCTTGATGACGAAATGGGCAGGGCAGCGGTGGTATAAGGAAAACCCACCATACGCCGAGTCGCCATTGCGATGAACACTATCATAAGTCAAGACTCGCTTGTCGCAGTAGTTCTCCTCACCAGTCTCGCATGGAGAACAGGGTCCGTCCCGAGATAGACAGGAGTCGGCCTGCGGACCAACACCAACTAACTCTCCCAGTTCAAAGCCGCCGGCTTTTGAACCTACTCGGACAACCACACCTACAATTTCATGACCCACTACACATGGGAAACGGGCATCTCCCTAATTGGTCATGTTAGTGGTTATGATGTTCAATTGTCCGCAATACTGACCCGACCGTCTCTGAGAGTATGTATGTCAGAGCCACAGACACCCGAATGCGTAATTCGAATGTCAACATCAGTCTCTTCCCAAGCCTTGGGCTCAAAATCCTTCCAAATAAGATTGCCGTTTATAGACGAAGCGTCCTCACCCACCCAGCCTTCAAATTTGTAATCAATTGACATGGTATCGTATCGGTTGATGGAACAGTGTACGAATTCTTTTTTTCTCAGGGTGACAATCAGAGACTAACTGTAAAAGAGGGTTTCAGTACATTATGAACCTTTTCATTTTTTGCCATTTATACCCACGATGTTATCGCAGTGCCGCTAGCCTGAGATTCTGTCTTTGGGAGGAATTAAGTGGGGCCGATACGGCGTGTCGGACAAAACTTCATGAGCATTCGCCGAAATGATACCAGGTCCGTGGCCGGCTCTCCAACGGAAATCTATTGCTGCAAAGTACTAAATATTGATTCCTTCATATGCAGTCCCTTATTACGACCAAATAGGGTAATCGAGAAGTTCCTGTCTGGACATAATTGTGGGTAATGTTGATATCCAAGCAGCGTAGTCGGAACACGCAAGAGTTGAGCGGTCCAATCTCCATTACACAAATGAAATCGCTTCACGATATGATCATTACGAATTTTTACTCACATCTAACACAAATTTTAATAATTCAAGTACAGTGACAACGTTATAGGGCTGCTGTTCTATCGTAGCTGTTCTATTGTAATCACAGTTTGAGTTTCATGCCACGAGACCAATTGAGCCCTACCCTGTAATTACGACTCCCAACAAGAACATGAAATATCCAAGAAATTTCATTTACCTAGCTACACTCTAATTGATCTTTTCTTCCTTTGAAATTTGATCCTGCAACAAGTCCAGCAAACTTCCGATGCAGTCTTCTCTACCCATGTACACCTCTACCAATTTCACTCCATCGCCCGATTGGAAATTGTCAGATTGCAATACAGCCTCAAGCTCACCCCATGTCCTTGCACTGTAATAGTTATTGGAGGCACTTTCCTCATCTTGGCCAAACAGCCCCAATGCCCAGGCGTGGTTCCAGGTAGCGATGTCATTGTAGTGCATCTTTCTGCCATGAATTGCCCGTTCAATTGTGTAACCACTGTTGTTGATTACAAAAATTGTGACATTCAGCTCTTCTCTGATGATTACGCTGAGTTCCTGTGCAGTCATCTGAAGACTACCGTCGCCGATGAATAAGATGGAACGCCTCTTAGCAGGCTCAGCCCCGTTGTTCTGGACCTGGAATGGCAGCTCCCTCTGGGCTATGGCGGCGCCCAAAGTTGCCGGCAGCATGTATCCAATGGAGAGCCAAGTAACGCAAGTCAATAAGCGTGTATTTGGCGGCAGCTGAAAAGTGCGACTTCCGTGTGATGCGGTACCAGTTTCTCCCAGAACAATATCACCTGATTTGATGATTGGGTTTACCACGTGAAAGAAGCTGCTCTGCACCAGGGGATTGGAGCTTTCAAGTTGCAGGTCTGGCCGAGCAGACTTTGAAGGTCCCTCGACCTTAAGCAAACGGCTGAAATCCAAAGAATCGAGAATCTTAGATACAAACCTTTTGGTTGGTAGGTTTAAATGAGTCTTGCCCCCGATGCGCACCGCATTCTGTGAGAAGGATATGGCGGCGGTTTCATGAGGGACCGTGGTGAAGTTGTAGCTATTGGTGTCGCTCAAGTGTGGACCAAAATGGAGGATCAAGTCCGCAGAATGGAAGTATGCAAATTCCTCCTCTGTGCCGTATTTTCCGAGTAAAACACCGTGCACATTCTCTTGAGTCTCGTCAATGAGACCCTTCCCAAAAACCGTGGTCCAAGTGGGCCAATTGGTCGATTTGATGAGTTCCTCCACTTGGGTCAGAATTCCGAGTCCTCTGCTCTCTCCATCAACAAATATCATGGGCCTTTCCGCCTCGTATATGCGCTTGAGAACAAGTGCGGCTATCGCGGCTTCCTCGATTGTTTCCGGTGCAACTGGCAAACCAAGCTTTGGCTTGCGATGCAGATTGGCATCTGAAACCATAACATCTACCATGTCATCAGGAATCTCAAGATAAACTGGTCGCTGGTGAAAGATAGCTTGTTCAAAGATGCGGTCAACCTCGTCTGGGGCGGTGGTTGCATCCGTAAGATTGGTTTGCGCAACCGTCACATGAGCGTGGGCGGCAGCGAAGCGGCGATAGTCTCCATCAGCAAAGGTGTGGTGCATCTGTACTCGTGACTGCTGCAGTTCCCTTGAAGGCGTCCCAACAATGTGAATAACAGGCGCTTTCTCAGCGTAGGCACCTGCGATACCGTTTATGGCCGAAAGCTCTCCTACGCCAAATGTGGTAATCAAAGCGCCCACACCCTTTATTCTTGCATATCCATCTGCAGCATAGGCCGCATTGAGCTCGTTGCAATTTCCCACCCAATGAAGGCCGGCTGGCTCGACAAAGTCCAAAAGTCTCAGATTGTAATCACCTGGCACACCGAAGATTGACTCTATATCGAGCTGGCGCAGTCTCGAGAAGACATATTCTGCGAGCTTGATAGATGTTTCGGATGCTGATGGCATTTTGGCGAATGAGTATGGATAAAAAGCTGAATTGGTACAATAGATCTGAATATAGGAAGCAATTCAACCATACACTGAAATTAGTTACAGTGTGATGCTGCTCTTTTTAATTTTGTCGTCCCCAACACACTAGGGTATTGGTGTTGGTGTTAGTGCCATGCACCCTCCGATCGCGCGCTCGGGAGCAGACCCGACACCACTGTGGGTCGGCTAAATAATTCACTCCGCTCCGAAGTTTACTCCGCACACTCGCAATACGGCCTGCTCATTCTGCTTGTCCGTCGACATTGAGAGTCTTCACCCACCACCAATTATTCAGCCGCAGAGAGATCTTCAACCGTCGACATGGCCACAAGGCAAGCAGCGTGCGAGGCATGCCGAAAAGCAAAGGTGGCGTGCGATCACAAAGTTCCGGCCTGTACGCGATGCGAAAACAGCAATCGAGGCGATGCTTGTGTGTATCGGACTCACCCGTTCAAACGGAAGCGCATGCTTTCTCCACCCCGAGAAACTGCCTCACAGTAAGGCCATTAGTATCCACAGTATTACTCCGAGTCGCTGATGAAGTGGTCCAAGTGATGAGTCCGGGAGTGTGACATCATCTCCCGCCGCAGTCCAGAACGTCTATCCCAACCCTGGATACTTGGGCGATTTCAGTCATGCAGCAATATTCGACCATATCCCCCCGGACACTCATCAGGACACCAGTCCAGATGATGAGACCTTGGGGGAGGCCGGTCTCAGCCCGCAGTCCCTGAGCAGGGACCTAATTGAAGAGGGAGTCAAGACATTACAGCAAGTCACATCCAAATGTGATATTTCTGCCATGAAATCATTAATCACGTTCTGGCTGGCAAAGGGTGTGAACTTGGCACTTGCGGAACCGATTGTAGAACATTGCAGCGAAAGCATGTCTCGATTCGTCCAGTCATCCTCTGTTAATAACGGCTGGTACACAACCCAGTCTCGGCTGCTCTTCCAAAATTCTGCCCGGCCGTTGGATACCAGCAAAGCTACAAATGCTTCAAATTTCTCCATTCAGTTTTGCGGGGACAATATCCGCTGGGAAACCCTTGGAATATTTTTCACCGCCGTCGCTCGAGCCACGTACGACATCCCTTTCTTCCCACCCCTCTACAAGGATCCCAGCGAGTACCATGCCATTCGTAAACTTACTACAAGGCTGAGTGATTTATGTCTTACGAACTGTCTTGCTCTGGATTGTCTAAATGATTTACAATTGGTCTGTCAATATGAAAACTTTATCATACACTCCTTTGTCAACGGAGACCATAGTCTGTCCCTCTCCACCAGTTACTTACGGGCTGTATGCTAACCGATTAGGTTATCATTCATGGCGGAGGCTTGGAGACGTGATTGCATCCATATTTGCGCTCGGATATCACCAAAGAATTGAGCCGAAACCAAATGTCCCTCCCTTTTTGGCCGAACTGAGGAAAACAGCCTTTGCCAGGATCTATTCGGCCGATAAAAACGTGGCCATCTTCCTCGGACGACCGCCGCGAATGAGCAAAAAGTTTTGCTATTTTCAAACCCCTCTGACTGAAGAAGCTGAGGTAACAGGTCTGACACGTTCAGATTTGCGCCGTGGTGTGCATGCGTGGGCCTCGGATGCGGACTACAGCTACAAGGCGGAAACACGGTGGTCAGCATTATGCGCCTTCCATAAAGAAGACGTCCTAGAGTTATTCTCATCTGAGGATAGAAGTAACATACAGCAAAAGTTAAGGTACGTATCTCGTCCTGGGAATTATTTAGGGACGATTGCTGAGACGGTTAGCATGATTCGATCTCAGGCGGTAGCGCAATGGGATGCACTTCCATCCCATTTCAAATTACAGGGAAGTCTAAAGGCATGCGTACAAAGTCCGTTTGCGCGCGACTTTTTAGTCAGTACCCGTCTTAATCATTTGCATGTATTATTCATGATCTGCCTGCTGTCCACAGATCGGTTGGTAGAGCCGGGGAATTCCATTGTGGAGATTTCGCACGCAACACTTGCCCTCATTGTGGAAGCAATTCTTCTCCGGGATCACATGGTCAACTCTGGTACGGGACTCGTGTGGAAGGTGAGGGCGAATAACCGAAAGATTAGAAATGAAAAGTCACTGATGATTACCTAGGTCACGCATTATGGACTCCCCGCTGTAGGAATTACTTTGTTGGCAATTCTCCGGCGCCGCCAAACATTGAGTGAAGACATGACACGCCAGCAACAGGCAACCGTTTTGCAGAATTTAAGCGTGTTTGTTGCGGAGGTAGAGATGGGCACTATCATTAAATCTGATGAGCCAAACTATGGGTTGTTATCAAAGGCCACTCAAACAACCAAAGGCATTATAAATCTAATAAGCTCGAGCGAAAGGATGTATAGCCCTGATCCTGGGGCGCGTTGGACCCAAGGTGTTGATGATTTAGCGTCCAATCTTAACCTGAATAATTTGGACTTTGAACTTAGCTTCTGGAATGATCTTGCAGATTACTCAAACATACTAGATTTCGGGTTTTCCGATTCTACATAAAGTTATTTAATATTTCTTCAAAAGAAAACACCAAGGCTAGATCATCGCAGAATTACCAGCATAATTGATGTAAAGCAAGATACGAAACTGAATGTTCGGGATCGCGAATGGTAGCCTTGTGCTTCTTATTCTGCTCTTCTCCCGCCAATTGGTTGGTGTCTCGTCCCACAGCACACTACTTCGAAAACATTTCCAAAAGAACAGGGCCAGATTATCAGCAAGATTTGACCATCAGGCCATATCCTGTGCCTCAAATTGATCAAGGTGGTAGGGATAGTGAATGTCCATCTGTGTGGAGTCGCTCTCGAGTGGGCTTCAATTACTCCGAAGTGCCTACTCCGGTTCTCCGGTTCTCCGTGATTCCGGTCCGCATCGAAAGCACACATTCTCCCCACAATATTGCAAATCCAAACAGACAATTCCTACTTTCTAAGGTAACACATACTGAAAAGGCCCATCATTAAGAAAAGAATTTATATGTTGTAAATTGTACCTTTCTCTTCACCATGAGTGCCTCACACCACTTAACAAATTCTTTCTGTCAGAGTAGGCCCATCATTTCCACCATGACCCGCCCTACACTTGCAGAGATTGAGGCTATGAGGTCCAGGGGTGCTACCCTTGCCACAGGCGCTGTCGCCTACGAACCCTCGTCTGCATTCAAAACCATTCGCTACAATAACACCAAATCCATCTCCCTTAGTCATCACTTCAGTGATGAGAGTAAGGATTTCCAAGGATCGGCGCTTAAAAAAACAGCCGTCAACAACACGATCAAATATATCCCCCTGGGGACTGGGCGGCCAGCTGCGGAATTCTATCCTTGGCAGAATGACGGCTGCAAAAACGCGTTTACTGTCTCAGGGCCAGATTTCAGTCGCTCAAACGGGAATATGCCAAATGGTGCCAAGTCCCAAGACTACAGCCTGGCTACAGCCCTCAACTATGGCCATGCCGGCGGTTCCCCACATTTGATTCGGTTCTTTACCGAGCATATGGAAATGATTCACAATCCTCCGTATGAAAATTGGGGAACATGCTTGACCTGCGGATCTACGGCGGCCTTTGAGACTGCGCTCCGTATCCTTTGCAACAGAGGCGACTCTATCCTCGCAGAAAAATACACCTATCCTGGGTTCGTCGAAACAACTCGTTTATTAGACCTGAAGGTTCAGTCAGTCAACATGGACGCTGAAGGACTCCAGGCAGACCACCTGGAAACAATTCTGAAAAATTGGGATCACTCTCGGGGTGAGAGGCCTAGGGTACTCTACACGATCCCGACTGGACAGAACCCAACAGGTACAACGCAGTCCGTAGCACGTCGAAGGGCGATATATGATCTATCAGAGCGTTACGATATTGTAATTATCGAAGACGATCCTTACTTCTTTCTTCAACTACAAATATCCGGTCGACCGGCTGTTAAGGGTCTTGGTACAGGTAATGGGAATCCGATCGAGACAGAATATATAAAAGGGCTTCTACCCTCTTACCTGTCCATTGATACTTCAGGACGCGTTATCAGACTGGACTCGGCTTCGAAGATCCTGGCTCCCGGTCTCCGTGCGGGATGGGTAACAGCCAGTGATGAGGTTATTGAGAAGTTCATGTCCTATCATGAACTAACAACTGTGGCAGTGAGCGGAATATCTCAGCTGATGCTCTATGAGCTTCTTGAGGAGAAATGGGGTCATTTGGGATTCCTCTCGTGGCTAGAAAATTTGTCGCTCAGATACACTCGCCGCCTTGAAACCATTCTGGCTGCGTGCGAATCCTATCTGAACAACGAGTTTTGCCAGTACGGGACACCTGCGCACGGAATGTTTATATGGATACGCCTCAATTTAGAGAGCCACCCGTTATTTCGACGAATTCCCAACCTCAATGGGCACACCAATGGCAGCCATGATGATATTCCCGTTATTGAGAACAGGATTTTGAATACCGCTTTCAAGAAAGGAGTCCAGGTAACAAAGGGATCTTTGTTCGCTTCTTCTTCGGATACTATAAACGAATTGTATTTCCGGATCACTTTTGCTGCCGCCATCGAAGAAGTCGATCTGACTGAAGGAGTGCGAATATTTGCCCTAGCCATGAACGAAGAATTTGAGAAAGGCCAGTTCAACCACAAAGAAAAGCTTTTAGAATAGACGAAGATGCAACCAAAATGGACAGAATTTCAACCAACGTCTTACTTCCCTTGTCTCATGGGTGGTAATCACTTTTCACGTGTCCCAGATTGACCTTTGCTATTTGTTTGCCAAAGTTCCGTTGGGGAGAAGGGGATCCGACAGGGAAAACTGTGGCATATTGCGTTCTTCCGATATTTTCAGGGCCCCACAACAGAATGATAGAATATGGTTTTTGATATTTCCATAGGACGGCCAAATGGAAGGCAAGGTTTTTTTGCAATACTGGCACTTTGTATGTAAATAATTAACCAAGCTTTTACTTCAACCCCCTCTATGGATCCATACCTTATCGCGGGCTTTGTTCACGGCTGAAGTAGTTGGGTTACATTGCATGTTCCGCTAGGCATCACTGGGTCGCAAATTTCAGCCACCGGCTTCGCGGCAAAACAAGGCAATCGGCCGCCTCTTGGTCAATTTCCCCTCTCTCATGCATCTTCAATTCGATATTTCAGAAATCTAACAAAATATTCAATCTTTGTTTCCACACAAGCCCATTCGTGCATCCCACCTAGCACCATGTCCTCCAGTGACTCGGATGACGACACTTCATCTGGTGCCAGCGACGACACTTCATCGGCGAGTGACGACACTTCATCGGCGAGTGACGACGATAATTCCCCCGATGGATCTGACGCAGACGACGCAGTAGATGATGCAGATGGCGACTTTAATGACATCGAAGGCATACTCCCGGACGACGACAACGACGGAAGTCGAATCTTTCCCCGCTACGATCCAACAGAAGATAATGATAACAGTACGTGCACTAGTTGCACTATGATCGAGACCAAAACTGATTAGGCAAAGGGGAGTTCTACGGTGATGATGGAATAGAAATTTTTGGATGGAGTTCCGACATGAGAGGCGATGAATCCGAAATCACGGAGAGCGAGAGCGTGGGTGATGTGCCGAAACATGGTGTTAAAGAATCTCGCCAGCCCGACAGTTTGCAACAGACCGGAATCGCTGTGAGGGCCAGAAATGACCAGGCCAGTGGATCTGAAGATGGAAGCCCACATTTAACTGACATTGATGAAGCAAATGGTGAGCATGAGGATACTCTGCCAGTTGCTGGTGGAGCAGTATCCGAAAGTCTAATGTCGGGAAGCGAAGGGCCCATCTCTGCCAAGGCCAAACGAAAAAGGCCTGGTAGGAGAATGGACACCGACCCTAATGTTTTGGAAAGAATCCGCGCTCTTGAATCACAAATTCAGCAAGACGTTTCCCCTCTTATTCCTAGAATAGCCCAGAATCTTGCAAGCAGGCGATCCGCTTCGCCCAAAGGAACCGAGCATTCATCGACAGAACGGGGATTCCTCAGCTCGATTTATTCTTGGCTTCCTCCAAAATTATTCCCAAAGCCTTGTTACACGCCGCTGCCGGGATCTTCGTGCATCCGAGTCCTAGTTCTATATCCAGGGGAATGTGCCGATGATTTAGTTGGCAGGCTGGACGTTGTGGATTTGGAGAACATCGATACCCAGTACGAGGCCATCTCATACCAGTGGGGCCGCCCCGACTTGTCTTCAGATCCCGTTAGCCTTTCTGGGCGTCTGGTGTTTCTAAGTACTACGCTCACGAAAATTCTCATGACCTTGCGATTGAAAGACCGTAATCGCGTGCTATGGGCTGATGCTCTTTGCATAAATCAAGGAGATTATGCGGAGCGCATGCAGCAAGTTGGCATGATGAGGCGTATTTACTCACGAGCCCATAGAGTGGTGGTCTGCCTCGGTGCTCAAAGTCCCATTGCCACTGAATGCTTTGGGGCAGTCAAGGTGCTAGTATCCGCATGGCTACGCTTTCAAAAGAATAGCCGTCTGAAGAGTGGCATTGGGAAACCGCCTGCCAGCATATACAAGGAAGTCCAAATGGAGAAAATTGCAAACATATTCGATAGCTCTTATTGGACGCGTCTTTGGGTAGTCCAAGAGCTTGTTTCTTCTCATCGCGCCATGGTTCATTGGGGAAATGAAGAAACATCGTGGACTCTCCTCGGGCTAGCAACCGTCTTGATACGGAACAATGGGAGCTTATGGAACAAGTTCACTTCACTTCACAAGCCACTGGCAATCTCCGGAATAATGAATGCTTATTTGATGTACCGGTTACCTTCTGCAGAGTTTGGAAGCAAGTCAATGTCTTTTCTCGATGTGCTTCGCCTCACCAGAAATTTCAACGTCACAATGCCACTTGATCGCATCTACGCCATTCTTGGGCTTCCCAGTCAACATACCGGAGAAGCACAAAGTTTTATACAGCCCGACTACCGGCTCCTGAAGGAAGGCCTGTACACTCGTGTATTTCACCGCGTGTTGACTACTCATGAAATCCCTCTTGAGATTCTCTCGGCCGTCCGGCACACCACGCTATTCTACCCGGATTTTCCAACCTGGGTGCCGCAATGGCGCCTCGACCCAATTAGGAGCATTGGGGGGTCCCATAGAGATGGTATGAAATTTGATGCATCCGCCGGTGGACCTGCGAAACCGCTGATACAAGTCATTTGGAGGCTTGAACAAAGGAGTTTAACAGTGGAAGGGTTTACCCTTGGCATAATCGTATCGTCTCATGAAATCTTTATAAAGTCCTTGTCATTGAATCCGGGAAAGCGCAAGAGAGAAATGAAAAAGCACGGCAATGATACTGTCGCATGGGTCCGCGAGCATATCCAACAAAATGGCCTGGTTTCGAAATTGGCCTTGACTTTGACAGCAGGTCAGGATTGGTACAGTGCGATTGTGCGGGAGCAAACAGGCGTGGATCGGCATGTGAGGTGCTTCTTGCGATGGGCGCGAAAGCAACGTTGGAATACGTCGTCCATGTTTTGGCCACAATCGCCACAGCCTCAGGACAATGTGAGTCAGTACTCACAGGCGGTTCGAAATGTATCACGCGGAAGAAAATTGTTTGCGGCAACTGGAAATATACTCGGGCTTGGCCCTAGCCTTGTCCGACCTGGAGATGTTGTTTGCGTCATTCTTGGGGGCCCTGTTCCTTACATATTGCGCCCGCTAGGCAACGGCCTGTACTACTTTGTGGGGGAGTGCTTCGTTCCTGGCTATATGTTTGGAGAGGCGGTTGCGCGTGCAGGCGATGAGGGGTGGCAACTTGATAGGTTTGTGTTAAAATAGAGCAGCAGAGTTGCAGCGTATAAGTCATTACATAAAGAGACCTTCTTTTCTAGGCCTCATTATAATCTCTTAGGATTGTGTAGATTCGTTGTTGCGTTGGTTATTCCAATTATTTCAGCCAGAATGATGGTGCAGCGGCAAGACGGAAATGTCGAAATTAGTTGCAGAGGTCGAGGATATGATTCGCATAGAGGTGAAGGTTCTCGACATCGACTCTAACATGCTGGATGATACACTTCTCAACTTCTTTAGTAACCGATAAAATGGCTACACATGGATTAATCCAGTTTCCAGTGGAAATTAAGTAGCAAAGTCAAAAGGTGCAGCTTGAGCTACCGCCTGTCAACAGACACCTGACGAAACCATCAGAAGCGTGCGGCAATGCGTACCAAGTGCTGTGTAACTAAGGATCAAAGTAACAACAAAGTGGGCAGCGGCAAGACCTTTGTCCAAGATACACGCTGGCATTGAATTGCTGTTAAGCTGAATATGTTTGGTCACTCAGTCACTCACTCCATCACACAAATTTCCGGGTGCTAAAGGCAAACTCTGCTATACTCTCAATTGATTTTTTATGTATCTACCAGTAAAATTTCCAAATCGCACGCTACTCAAACAGTTCCTCGAGTCTGATTGTCTTGAGGAAAGCAACACACACCCATCGGTATTCCCCGGCGGAATCCCACCATGATTTATCTAGGCTATGGAAAGACTTTCGAGGCTCCAATAAGACCAATTGCGTGACCCGTACTGTTCGCCTCTGCCACATACGGCTCAGAAGCATATGGCCAGTTGTTGAGAGGCCCCGTACCCACGGCTTTGAGCCGAAAGGAGACGAAGATGGCCGGGCACTTTCTCTGAATTAAGCCTGGAAAGGAACTCCCTTGGGGTCCTTGGTCTGCTGGGGAGGAGGAGGAGCGGGAGCATCGCGAGCGTGAGGAGCCTTGGGGTCTTTGGTTTCCTTAGGAGGAGGGGGCGCAGGCGCATCACGGGCGTGGGGACCCTTAGGGGCCTTGGTCTCCTTGGGAGGGGGAGGAGCAGGAGCGTCGCGAGCATGTGGTCCCTTCGGGTCTTTGGGGTCCTTGGTCTCCTTAGGAGGATGAGGAACATCCCGAGCATGTGGCCCCTTAAGACCCGTGGTCTCTTTGGGAGGAGGTGGAGCGGGAGCGTCGCGAGCGTGAGGAGCCTTGGGGTCCTTTGTCTCCTTGGGTGGAAGAGGAGCAGGAGCATCTCGGGCGTGAGGTCCCTTGGGCTCCTTAGTTTCCTTCGGAGGGGGGGCGGGAATGTCACGAGCGTGAGGAGCCTTGGGGTCTTTGGTTTCCTTAGGGGGAGGGGGCGCAGGCGCATCACGGGCGTGGGGACCCTTAGGGGCCTTGGTCTCCTTAGGTGGAGGAGGAGCAGGAGCATCGCGAGCGTGAGGACCCTTGGGCTCCTTTGTCTCTTTGGGAGGAGGAGGAGGGACATCGCGAGCGTGGACCGGAGCTCCCTGTGGCTGCTCCGGGGGAGGGGGGGCGTTGTCTCGGGCTTGAATGGCCCCGTTGTGATCCTTCAGGGCAGGAGGAGCGCCTTTAAAAGTTAATTAGTTATCCTTCCTCATCTTGGCTATGAAACCTAGTAACTCACCAATAACTCCGGCACTGGCGGAAGTTGCACAAACGGCGACGAGGACAGTAGAGAAACGCATGGTTGTTGATAGTTAGGTAGATTTATGAAACTTTAGGGTTCAATTGAGATGGAAGAGAAGCTGATGCTGATGTTGAGGTTGATGTTGATGTTGTTGGTGTGTGTAGAATTCTTGTCTTCGGTGGCAGATTCGGGTCTTTTTATACACCTTTGACCTTGCCTATTACAACGAAACTTCGTCAAAGCCCGAGCCATGCATCATCATTTCATGCCTGCGCCTCCTCAAAATCCACATTTCGACATTATTCTGAAGTTGATTCTTGGATCCCAGCTCCTAGCGAGGATGTGATTGTGTGCTATTAAGGGTGGGGAAGTACACGTACAACTTGGTCGATCACGGATCGACGGTGTATGGGGCCGGCCCCCTTTGTTTCACTGAATTGGCTATACAATTCTGCAAATGTTGGTGTATTGATTGTGTCCCCCTGGCCCTATTCCATTCTTCATATTTCCATCCCTATTAACATCTTAAAGCTCTCATGGTTTAAATCACTGTATGAACCGCTTTATCTTCCATCTACTTGATAATACCAAGGCCGAACTTCGAAGGAGAGCAGTAGAATGTCGATCACGACTGTTTGAGCCGTAAAGCCAAAAATTAATCTCATACACGCATTGCCTCAATTGAGTTCCGGTGAAGAACTCATGCATCTGCTGTCATATTACAAGGTGGACTTGTCAACTCTCATGATTGAGCTTTGAGGCACCGAAGAAATGATTACGAATGTGAACTTGAGAATCGTCACATTCAACACTTGTTGTGTTGACGATCTTGCCGGAACGGAGTTAGCTTTACCCTTGTCGGCTCAACGGCACCGACACGGGTGACGCGGTGACGTTAAATTTTACGGGGACGCGCGTTTGGGCTAAATTTAGCGCGATTCGGCAGACACAGGGCATTCTTCGCTTCACAAGAATGTCCTTATTGCAGCCTCAATTGGCGCCATGCTGTCTTACGCGTTTTTGCCAGCGCAAAAATTGAGATCGTCGAAAAGCTCTGGGATATCCGGGGTTCACCGTTGAGTTGATGCACATGGACCATGTCATCGGCCCTGGGGGATTACCTAGACTCAATCCATTTCTTTTTGAGTCCCGGGACGGAGATCCAGGGTGAAGATAATTTCCGAATTGGGTTCCCAAGGGATAGACCAGGGGATAAACCAGGCACATTCCGCTTGCCGTATATCTATGGTTAGTCGAACAATGGCTCGGGGTATATCAAGGTCTTCAGGGCAGCATTCCACCGGGTTGACATTGTGTGAGACCGCCTGCTTTGTGGAACAGATGTTCATCAACTTTATATTTCGTTTGCTCACAAGGGCCTGTCATCGCTTGCCCGACGATGGCGTATTTCACTTACTATACTTGTTTTCATCCCATCACGGATCCGTCTCATGCAAGTCCAGCACGTCGTTTGCTGCCTAGGACGGCTTCCGAGAGCTGCAACACGGCTATGATGTTGGCCGTCGCGATTAAGGGGTCCATAGCTGGATACAACCGCCGCGAACGTACCTTCTGGCTTTCACGTTGCATCTTTTGGGGAAATGAATTCCAATGGAGGGTCAGATTTGGCGCCAATACGGTTGTTGTGCGGTTGGTGATGTTCTGTCAGGAAGAGTGAGATGACGCATTACTTCCCGTCTCTGGCTGCCTTTGGTCCCAAATTCGAGCACTGACACTGTCGGATGCGGCAAAATCGTCAATCCATCATCCAGATGAAGTATCCTTCCATGACTCATGAGTACAACGTGCGTATAAAAACTAATCCATACTATCGTCAGGCGCGTCCGTGCGTCTGTGCGTCTATCTTACATTTGAGGAGTGCAAGGGAGAGGACGCCAGTTTCGCTCCTAGCCTGTACCATGCGCTAATCAACTAATGTTATTCTGTGGATTGTTTGATTGGGATTGTGCTGGCGTTGTTGTATAGCTGGGATTGTGCCAGCATTGGGTAGCTAATGAGTCGCGTCGCGACTCGATAACAAGACGCGGTGCACAGGCGGGTGGTATCCCGACTTAAGCCAATCAATAGGCAATATTAACTCCAGCTATGTTAGATCTTATGATATGTCCTGCTTGGATGCCTGGCTCACCCTTTCAGGTCTCTCCTCACTAACTTATTTCGATAGCCATTCCTAAATTTTGTCGGGTTTTTCTTGCGTTCGAGGGGGGGCCATTCTTCATGAAATCTCCATGATATAAGAGCTAACGTTACGTATTTTTAGAGCTTACCAGCCTATCGCTCAGGTGAAAGGCACTGCATGAAAATGTGGGCATCAATTCCAAATACACTAATATAGAGAATCACTAATCATATAATTTTCGATACTCAGAGTTTAGCGTAAGGGTTAAAGTTAGCTGCCTCTTCTGCCGCTTTCAACATCTTCTTCCATTCGAAATCCCCTCTCTCTTCGGTGGCAAAGGTGCGAAACGCACCAATGTCCTCAACGAATCTCAAGAAAGCCTCATCCCCATCAAGAAGACGCTAAGGTTGATCAGATCATTGAACAGAACATGAACATAAGGGCTAAAAACCTCCAAACTTGTTTCTTCGTCTAAATAAAGCACAGGTAGCGCGAAATGCCTGGTCAAAATTAGCACATTCCTTTTCAAATATAGTATTGCCAGGATTTTAGCATACTTGGGAAGGTCATATGGCATTCGGTAAATTCCAGCACCATTCCTCCTCCCCTTGCTATCAACAAGGGAAGTAAGCTGGTTAGCCCAATCCTCGTAGGCGTAATTAGTCCTCACTTGGATCAAAGTCCAAGACTTGTCTTCAATATCATATTGAAAGACAGCAGACTCCAGACGACCATCTTGCGGACCTTGCTTTACCCGATCGGCTGCAGCCTTGCACTCCGCTGCACCAGTCCAAGGTTGGCTAAGTGATCATCAGCATGTGATAGTTACTCTATCTTAATATAAATTGAGAAGTAGTGAGTGGCTAATACCTGTACGATCGGCGCTATGATTCATAAAGACATAAGAATTTTGCGGCGAGGAAATAAATGCAGGAATTTGTACTTGCCTTCACCATGGCATCAAGACGTTGTCTCAGTTCTGAATGAGCCGCTACAGCTACCTCCAAATCTTTACCGTTCTTCGCCTTCTCAGAGAGCTCTCTGGTCGTAACATATGATGACATTGTGGCGAATACTGAATGAATAAAACAACTCAAAAGTCTTTTACAGAAAGGTAACTTTGGAGGATCTTTGATAGTTAACTGAAAGAATAAGGCAGGGTTCTCGTGGCAGAGAGGACGAATAAGGGTGTTATAAGCCTTTCCCTGGGTTACTTACAAAGGAACATCCGAAACCTTTCGGATAAACGAACAACGAGACATTTGGTTCGACATTTTTTGACAATCTCGCCACGTCATCATATTGTGGCAATAGATACTGCATGCATCTAATGCAATGCATTGAGCTTCCTTCCCGCCGAGTGGAATCGTCCCGTGTCGGCAGCCCAGTCCCACTCCATGGCATATTTCCGCGATCTAGATTGGCTCTAGCTTACTTCTACCTTTCTGCCGTGTTTTACCAGCCGCAATGTCATTCGTGGTAATGCGGACTGGGATTTCTGAATCATTTCAAGCTGCCCCTCCCATCCCGTTGATGCTCTAATCTACCACTGGTTTACCCAATCACAACTGACCTTCGATCAATCCAGAGCACTTGTGTCACGGGATTCCAAGCTACCGATGGATATTTTAGTTCTATGTCGAATGGATGCCCGAGTTGGAGATCCATCCTACGGGATCTAGACTTTTGTGGGATTTGATTAGTGTCTACGTAACAGCACGGGACGGGCCAGCGGATAATCAGTGCCGCGCTGATAAAATTGCGCTACTGCGGTATGATGGCGGGAGCCTTGGCTTTTTTCGGCCTTTCCGGAAGCCACGGCAGGCAAAAGGACGCAATATTGGTGAACTTAGCTGGAACAGGAAACCCGCATACTCATGCAGCTGATCACGCCCGGAGAACCCAGCTAGTTCATCGCGCACTATCGAGATTGATCGGCCGATCTACAATTCAACTGCATGCCCCGAAATCGCCCCACACGTGAAATAGCTATTCTTGGATGTGAGCAGTTTATTTGTGTTCATAATACCCTTGTCTTCTTTTGGATAGGTCATCGCAGGCTAATGTTAATTGTTCTCATGCAGGTTCGGCCTTCGGCAATGGAGTAGTGTCCGGGTGCGGATTGTAGCATTCACAGTCCCAAGGTATCCCAGATATCGCACTGTATACGAGATAAGCGTGATGTCTCAGTTTGCTTCTCAATCTTCACACTGGGACGGGGTGAGCACGCAGTGAGCGCCACCTAAACGCACCGAGCGAAGGGTGAGCACTAAGTTAGTGGCGCCAGATGTGATGTCCATAAAAGCGGTCACAATGAGGGTCCAGATTCACATTGTATAATGTAGAATATATACACGAAATATATACATAGGCCGGTGATAACCACTTAGTTGACAAATTCAAAAGCGTATGCCGTGTATTGGTTATCCGGAGTGACCCAGAAGGTAATCTTTTCAACCCATTAGCTATACATTCTAGTAGGAATGGATTCCAGAAGTCTCTTACCTGGTCATTAGAAACGGCATGCTCGGCAACACCCAGATCAGTGGGGGCAGGCCCTTCCTCATACCACTCGACATGGTTGAATCGCTTCGTGCGAACCTTGACAGTGCCTCCAGTGATGCCAACAGCGCTCAATCCCTTGATAGTAACGTCGTACGTCCGAACACCAAAGTTGGGTCTCAAACCGGTGATGAGCTTGACGGAATCCTTGGAGCTGCCACGTGTGGCGTAGACTTCAAACACGCCATCCCCAGATGAAGTAGTCTGTACACGGTTTCCAGTCATCATCTTGGAATAGTAGTTGTACACCCACCACTGCGCCGCGCGGAAGTAGTTGGATCCCGAAAAGTTGACGAGGCCAGCCATGCCGTTGTGGAGGTTGCTCGCGCCCATGCCCCAGTGCGCCCTCAGACCACCAATGTTTTGTCGCTCAAAGTTGGCCAGGTACCACACGCTGCCCGCGTTAGTCTGGTCGCCTCCCGCAGCGGCTCCATACTCGTTGACGATGACCTTCTTGTAGGTGAGGCCCCGGGAGCTGAGCATAGATTTCAATGTGTCCTGGGCATCGCGGACGGTGAATTCAAGACCGAGGAGGTGGTAGGTGTAAATGTCAGGGACTGTGTTAGTGGACTTGACATGGTCCATCCATCGGGTCCAGAACGTGTTGCCCGTGTTGGGGGGGACAGAAATGGATGGGCCAGTGACAGGCAATGACGACAGCTCCGACCTAGTGTTCAATGTCAGCTTGAAACATGGAGTACTCTTCTAAAAGCACCATAGCATACTTGAAGCGGTTGTACATGCGAGTCCAGGTGTTGAGGTACTGCTGGTAATCGGCATTCCAGAAGAGGGTCGAATCAGGCTCATTCCAGAGGTCAAGCTCCAGTCCGTCCTGCATGTTGTTGTTCTTGATAAATGCGATTACCTGCGTCATAAAGTCGTCAAAGGGGGCCCAGTTGCCACCATCACCAGGATACTGGAAGTTGGTGCCTTGGACGCCATCCGCTCCCCACAAGTCATGGACAAGCAGCTGGAAACGAGCACCAGAAGCTCGGCATGTCCGGTAGTTGGACAAGAATGACATCAGACGGCCCTAAGACACGATTAGATGTTTCCTTTTTTTTTTTTTTTGGTGAATAGCCAAGCATTATAAAACGTCTTACCTGCAATTGCCCTTTAGCGTATCCCAGGCTGGGCGATGCAAGCTGAGCGCCACCGGCTCGGCAGTAGTTGAAGCCAGAGCCAGAGCGAAGATCACTTGGAATGGCCGTGTTGGCAGATCCATCGGCATTGTCGGGGAACCCATAGATGAAACCATCACCCAAGTGTTGGGGAGATCCTTGAGTAACAGCCAAGTTCACAGTTGCTGTGCCAGAGGCGCGTTTCTCAACAGTCCCACTGGCGCGCTCAGTGATGCCACTGCCACTCGGGATGACAGCGCCTGCAACCAGGCCGACACAGCTCAGGATGGACGCAACTCTCATGTTGACAGGGTGAAGAAAAATTGGCTGATGAGTTTTCTGTTCCTGCCAAGGGCTGACTTGTCAATCTTTGTACCAGGACCGACTCGAGACTTTAATCAAGTCGTTCGTCTTTATACGACACCATAAATTCGTTTCCCAATTCAGCTCGGACGGGTCCATGCCGAACAGGTGGAGAGTCCGGGGTATCAGCAGTGCACCCGCCATTCTGATTGGGTACCCGCGCCCAATAGCGCATAAAGTCTACTCAAAAGCCTAATTTCTCCGCTTTGAAGTGGCCGCCCCGGTGGATTAATTTTAGAAGCCCGGTGGGCTAGGGATCCCGGTGGGATTCCGGTGGGCGATGATCGTATTATCGTCATTGCTAATCCATTACGGGCAGCCTTTCCTGAGTTTGAATTGCCATCTTGCATGATCCTCTGGATGGCTTTTGCGGTGACATATTGCTCAACAAGCTTGGCGCGGGGTTTTCCGGTGGTGGTCAGCTAACTTAGGTGGGTTGCTTTTTCCACAGATGGGACCAGGAATTCCGAGCCTACAAACTCGACACTTCAACTGCTGCATCCTTGAATAAAATTCACGGAACATCTATATATGGCAGAATAAAATCATTATGTGATAGCTTCTAAAGACCTTTCTGCTCGTAGATCGATGTGATCGCTCAAATGGAGTGCTGATTTAGGGAGGACAGCGTCCAGACTCCCCGGTCTAAATATTCCAACTAATTCTGCAAAAGAGAAATTCACTTTCTATTGTATACAATACAAATCCATCTACTATCGTCCAATGAGAACTCGTCTAAAACACGCAGCTGTGTGATGTTGGTTGCAGGTCCCTCAAACTTTCCAGGTCCACTTTTCGTGTGAGTTACAGTTTCAGACCTCACAATCTCTAGCTTCCAAATGTCCGATTCGTCGTGATTTCGAAAACGGCATTTACAATCTTTCACCTCACCCCATTTCACGGAATTCGATATAGTAAAGCCAAACCCACTCTCATCAGCAGTCAGCATTTGATTACCTAAGCTTTGGGGCCAGTTGATTGGATCGGTTGGGCCACAGTTGCAATTGGTCCCTCGGCGACATTCACGCACCGCAACATGAAACCAACTGCACGCCATCGCCCCGACTTCACATCCTCCCCAGAAGCCATTGATTATCGAATCCATTGCCTCAGATGTACTCCATATGCCCCTTATGTGGCATTATACTTCTTCATGATATGCCAGACGCGAGCCAGTGGCTGAAAGAAATCAGAGCCAGTGAGTGTTCTCTGCAGTCTGATTCACGGTTACGATATTGCTCACGTTCTTCCAAGTTTACATCAAAAACTGGGATTGGGATGAAGTGAAGCTTTCAGGAGTTGGGGTCTATACGGACGGCTTCATCGCACCTAAGAATCCCGGCTTGCGTTATGATAGCCGCGGCGTCACTGCCAACTCATCAATCGACGTACACCTCCTTCCCATGACGCCCCGGTATTTTGCGGATTCAGACAATTACGACCGTGAAGCCTTTTACTGGGGTTTCGGGTTTCATGCATCTTGCTGGGACCTCCTAGACAATGCTTTTCCATTCCGCACTCAAGATCTTATGCACGCATGTCTTTCAGTGCCCCATGGATAATTACTAACTCTTCATTGGGGTCACGATTATGGAGGCCTAATTCCATCATATGACGAAAGAGATGGTTGGAACCCGATGACCCTCTACTTTGCATCGGAACTAAACAACCCCATCCGCTTCGACCCTCTAGATATTTCTATACCTCAGTGTCGTACGCAATCTTCAGTGGTAGCTGACAGTTGCGTCCCATTCAATCCAGGAAAAAACCAAATGGCCCGTTCTAAATCTGATGTTTCAGTCGATTGTTTCAACCGTCTGCCCCTCGAACTCCTCCTTGAAATTCTCACGCTGTTGCCGTCAACAGACGTTTGCTCGTTCAGGCTTGCTTCACGCATCGTTTCAAACACGGCTCTGACCGAATATTTCTGGGCGTCCCGATTTTCGGAAGGCCGCGAATATCATTGTATGTTCGAATTACGTCAATCAAAACCAAACTCGTGGAAAGCCATGTATCGCCATATCACTGCGATGCAATCGAATCCAAGCATGATCAATCGAGTTCGCATATGGGGGTTGTCATTAAAGCTTCGTGATGTCTTGAAACAAATAGATCTCCGATGCTATGGTGCTCCTTTGAAAAGCTCCTTTGAGCCACATGCTGATATAGACACCCATGTCTGGTGCCATTCCTATTACCGGGAGCAATCCCTCGAGGGCGAACCAAACACAATTCGAGATAGAATGTCAAAACTTCCCTTATCGTATCATGTAATATTCATATCCTTTGTTCAGATTGGAAATCATCGCTTCATTTCTGGGTTTCGCATCCGACAGCGAAACGGCATAGAAACACAACTTGGCTATATACATAGAGATTGGGAGTCCCCTCTCTATATCACCGGCCACTCTTTCATCCGCGTGTGGCACGTAGCTCACCACGAACTCGGAATAAGGGCCGTTGCTGCTGTGATGGAAGACGGGTCTGTATCTCCTTGGGTTGGCGAAACTGAAGGAATTCTGAAAAAGCGGCTCGCTACCAGCTTGACCACCATCAACTACCTATACGCCAAGTTTGACGTCAGTAAAATTCATTTGGTTCCTTTTTAGGTATTCTATGTATCACTAGCACTAATACCCTTTTTTCTAGGCTTTAAAACTTATTTCCCTGGGCATTCCCGCACCAAAAGACAACCGCCCAACAGATCCCCACCAAGGTGATAACCGTTTTTGGAGCGACGAGGTTCCACCGCCTCACATATTTGTGAGCGAAAATCAAGATGACCTGACAGCCAGGGTATCTGAAGGTGGTATCTTGCCATATTCCACCGTTATTTTCGGTGGCGCCTACGGGCAAGATCTTGATAAACTTATTGAGGTTGTTGGATGGGTCTGTAACCCAAGATACATTGTCGCAATCGAGTTCCGCTACGCTGGTTCTATAGAAAGCAGGGTGTTAGGAGCTGTTGGCCCTCTAATATTAGATAGGAAAGACGTGCATCCGACCCGAATTCCATTCTCGATCGACGGTCCTGGTGGGGAGCGCATATCCAGCATCCAAGTGCGAATGCGGCATAGTCGCAAGTTTCTCGCCCTCAAGGTAACATGAACCTTTTCATCAGGGTAATATTTTATCACCATTAATATTTTCCGTTTATTAGATCCAAACCAACCATTCTCGGGACTTTATTTTCCCTCCTAAAAGCAGCGGCATCTGGAAGCCTATTTCTCCGATGAAGGATACGGTCGTTGGGTTCCACTGCATCATGGTGGGCCAAAGTCATTCTTCAAGAGTAGAATGCCACTAATTAATTCCATGATTTCAGAACAAATCAGTCAAACATATTGGCTTGTTGTCTATCGATATGAGTCAAGCCAACAATCCAGACAAGAGTAGAGCATAGTTTTACTATCTATTGTCGATGTTTTCGAAATAGATTTAACAATTAATGTTGTAATTTCTTTTCGACCCAAATAGCACCAATATATTCATAGTAGGTATGATTAGGGCATTAGAAAGTCATCTTCGTTGCAGCTTTCCCTAGTTCAAGACAGCCAGTGTTTAAATTCTCTCCGTGCTTCCACAGCAAGTTTATCACACCTTTGTTTTGTAAATCCGTTTCAGATCAATTTCTGGGTTGAATCATTGCAGATATAAGTCATTCAATTTGGAAACATTTCCTATTCTAGCTAGGGGCGATAGTTGTGTATCCCGTGTCCCTGTCAGTTGGATGGCTGGGTGTTGAAGACCCAACCTAACAACTAAAATCGACATACATTCCAGTGCATATCCCGCACCAATCAATACTCGTAAAACAGTAGCTCAAACATTTGCCAGTCTGAAGTCCCCTACTCGCCATCCGTGTCGGTGTCATCGTCCGTATCGTCATGGTAAGGAGTGGGCTTGTGAGGAGGCGAAGTTGCTATGACTTTGGACAGTGTGGTCGGGCTACCAGCAGCAGTGCGGGTGGCAGTGAAGGTGGTAGTCAATTGATTGGTGTTTGTCGGGGCCGTAGCAACAACCGTGATGGTCGCAACCACCCCGGAATCAGATGGCTTATAACTGGCGCTTGTGAAGCCACACTGTGCCATGATAGCGTTGATGGCTAAAATCTGGATTAGCACACTGTTTTCAAAGATTTATCGTTGGAATTTAGGAAACTAACCGTTGAGCCCGTCCTCATAGTCTGTGTCATAAGCATCATCAGTGTCCCGGACACTGAGCTTGTTCCGGCGGGAACTGCGCTTAGGGCGGGCCTCGCCGTCTGAATCACCATCGGTGGCTGAATCTTGTGTGTCGGGCTCGCTTTGAGAATCGTCGGCTTTGGCCTGGCGTTTGCTACGAGCGGCACGGCGGCGGGTCTTGATTTGCTTGCCGGAATCCGAATCCGAATCGTTGCTCTGAGTGTCATCAGGGTTGGAGTCGGTGTCATCGGCTAGAGCCTTTCGGCGCTGAACAGTTCGGCGACGCTTAGTGGCAGGTCGCTTTTTATCGTCATTCTCTGTGTCGGTATTTTCTCCCTGGGTTGTCTCCCCGTCAGTCTCGGTGTCCATGCCCTCGCGGCGCACTCGGAGCTTGTTGCGGGTTCGAAGGCGACGGCGGACTTTTCTGACTTTGCTTTGAGCCCGGGTGGACTGTCGTTGACCAGGCAAGTCATCATCCGAATCAGGATCTGTCTGGGAATTGTCCCCGTTCAAATCTTGAGAGTCGGAGTCCGTATCGTTTCCGTTATTGCGTACACCTAGTTTGCGTCGAACCTTTGTTTTCTTGCCACGGACCCGAACCTTGGGGTTTTGGTTGTCGTCAGAGTCGGTGTGGGGATCATCGGTGTGGGAATCAATGTCGGTATCATCGTCCCGGGTCTTGATTCTGCGAGAGGATCGAGCCTTACGAGCCCTGAGGCGCGCAACAGTAGATGGGACATTCTGTTTCATGCAGTCGGCACACAGAGCGGCAACTTGGCCAACGTTGAAGCTCTCATTGGTGCAGATGCACTGAGCTTCCAAGAGGTCCTCTTGTCGATCAGTTCCCTGTCTCAAGTCTACATCACAGCGGTCCGTCAACTTGACAATGGGGTCACAGATGGCTTGACAGGCCTTTGGTACCTCATTGCGGTCGAGACTGGCCTGAGCAAGCAGGACAAAAGGAGCCACAGCAAGAGCAACGTTCTTGGTATACATGATGATGTTGGGCAAGATGTTTTCGGGCAATGGATATCAATAAACAGATGTTGTTAAATGGGGTGGAATAGTTGTAAACGAAGGCTGGATGATGATGAAAAGACTGATGAAAAGTTCGACGATAGATGAAATTTATACACGGAAACAAGGCAGGCGCAGTGAACAAGAGTACCTCTTTGTCTGGCATAACTCAGCTGTCCTAACTAATTAGTTTTTACTTGGCAAACTTTGGAGACCTTATTCAAGTCATGATTGAAGCCAAGTCGTCGCAGATCGACAATGTTGGCTACGTGTGGAGGCGTCGTTTCTTCTATTCGCATGGACTTGGCAATACGGAATAGGTTTCCCCACAAGCCAATCTTTGAGGCTGCGATGGCTTGGCCGGCGTCATGATGGACGTGCTTTTTATATCGTCCAGTCTCAAGCCACCCCGGGCCCTGTGCCCCAATCTGGCGGTAACGTGTGCCAATGTGCCGAGCCCTCCGGGTACGTAAGTCGACTGTGGCTGTGAGACTAAGTTTAACAGCACCTTCAGCTTTAGAGTAGTGGCTCGTGTATGTGAGGGGTTGCCAAGATGGTTAGCTCGCGTCTGAAACGTCGATCCATATACTCTGTTTACTCTATTTGCTCTATTTTGGATATCTCTCGCATCCAGGATGACACGGCAAAAAGAGAACAGGCAAATGCAAAAAAGAATAGAAGCCGAATAGGCTTTTCCGATGCGTGATCTGGGAATCGAACCCAGGGCTCCCCGACGCTGCACGAATGGCAACGGAGAATTTTACCACTAAACCAATCACGCTGGTTGATTGTGTAGTGGAAGAAGAAAACCAGCTGAAGCTCCTTGGCAAGAGGGAGTATGGCAAAGTGATGGAGAAGCGCAAAAAGAAAATCCAGTGCGTGATCTGGGAATCGAACCCAGGGCTCCCCGACGTTGCTCGGATGGCAACGGAGAATTTTACCACTAAACCAATCACGCTCGCTGATTGGCTGATGAAGAGGGAGCTGGATTTAAGTATCCGAGTGCTGCCGGGATTCTCCGCGCATCACAACAGAACGACTCTTCAGAAGCGCTTTAGCCGCGACGGAGTTGCAATCAATTGACGGCTATCAATTTGATAATGGTTTTTCATCCAATCCCAACCCATTCTCGTCACTGTATTTTGTTGGCTGCTGATCAAGTGTTCGACAGATCGTGCTGGGAAATGGGTTCCACTTGGCGACTCCACTCACCGGCCAACAGAACGTCAGCCCCTAGGTCAAGGGGGTGAACGCGCTCAAGTAGCAAGCCCTTCTCCTGATTTAGTTGGCGTATCTATGATTATGTACCATAAAAGAGTGTCAATCTTCCAGCACTAGACACGCAAGATAGCATTCCACCAAAAATGGTTGGATTGGTGAGACTGCAAGGTATAGGGTGGGATGACGGATATCCCGGACGATAACCCGTGCTTCTACACGAGGTCTTGAATGATGCCTCACTAGGTTGAAGGGCTAGTAAATTTATAAAATAACTCTTTGTATTACATGTATCATTCAATATCTGCAAGTTTATAAATCCCCATCTTTCTCCTTCACGGTTACTCATTAACATATTTCACGTTGGGTAGCAAAAGGATTGACTCATTCCCTGATATCTTCGCCTTTATTTTAGTGTCCTTGTCATTCTTTTCATTAGGAATTAGCCAATAATATATAAATCTTAACCTATCTCAAGGACAATATTCTCACTTCGGACAACCGTTATGCGACGATTTTGAGGACAAACGTGTTTCTTAGCCTGTGGCTCCCCACCCTTAACTTTGGGCCTAACCAACGTCGTTTTTATGGGGACATACGAGTTACAATGGCACGGACTATCGAATGTCGGATAAACTACCTCCCGGAGCAAATCGACAGGTCGACAGGCAAAGACCGTTGATCGCGTCAACCTGTGAATGGTACTATGATGTAAAATGGGTGGAGGCTATGTTGACAGTTACATTTAATAAAAAAAGCGAACGATTCAATTTGTATGAGACTTACAAGTCAGTCAAATAAATAGCCGCTGTCCTTTTTTGATGCACTGGCAGGGAAAGTTTCTTAGATTGTTGGTTACCAGAAGATGGGCCCTCCTTTATGATATAATCAAATGCAGCCAATCTCACTCAATTGTTGGAGAAAAGTTGTTGCCCGACCGCTCTCCGATAATTCATCCAAAGCATGATTATGTCACAAAGGAGGGCCCATCTTACGGGAGGCCCACCATCTGGTGGCCGACGATATATGTGGTGATGGATGCCCAAAGACATGTGGGAATTTTTACTGTCAAGGTATTGGACTGGCCCAACAAACTGAGTAGCTGGCAATCACCCGAAAATACTGCCACAGATCAGACCTTCATATCACATAACCGACACCTCTCAGTTCCCAGCACATTTCCACGCGCTTAAGAAGCTGTCATCGCGATAGTAAACGACCGCCCGAGTACGGGACGAAACCAGAAATGCAGTCCAACCAACCAGAGTACCAGCATTACATACCTCAGTTCCTGCTCAAGAATTTCTCTCATGACTTCGTTTGCCCTGATACCCCCAAAAATGGGAAGAAATGCAAAAAGCGCCACCACGAGAAGGGAAAATTTCCTGGTGACCCTGTTCTTAATTGCTTGGATATGAAATCAGGTGAATATTCCTCCGACGAGTATTCAGTCAAGCGCATTTTCGGGGAATATGACATGTACATAAGCAAGACGATTGAAACAAGTCATCGACGACATCTTGAGAAAAAGTTCAGCGAGCTGGAAAGTCAAGTGTCCAGCATTTATCGTACTATCATCAAAGCGTATGATGAAAAAGAGGACAAAGTATATCTTACAAGAATAGAGAAGGACAAGGTGCGAAAGTTTATATATTTGCTCAGGTTTCGAGGGCCGCTATTCTATGAAAAGTTCAACAAAGCCAGGGCCATCAGTCAATATAGTGATGACGACAAAGAGCTTCTGGAACGCTATATGAAGCAGAGAGGCTTCAGCCAAACGGTTGACGTTTGGCTCGAGTCTCTAGAGACAATCATCGACATAGAAATGGACGCAGATCGAGAATGGGAGAAATCAATCAGCACAAAGATGTACCTACCTCACGCCATGAACTTCATAGATGGAGTGGGGAAGACATACCTCGCTATATGTACACCGGAAAGCCTGGAAGATGAGTTCATCCTCACAGATAGCGGCACCAACGTTTGGGAAGGCTTTACCAGGACTGTACAAGACCCGAATACGGGTAGATATCATTCCTCAATCGCTTGTTCTCACCAATTCTCGCCATTATCTCCTCGTCTGATGCTCGTTTTGCGGCACAGCCTTCTTCCTGAGCCCACCGAGGATTCTTTTTCGGATGTCAGAATTGAAAAGGAAATCTCTCGACTAATATTTTTGGGTCCTGAGAAGTCTATTTTGGAAGATTTACCTGTGAATAAGCCGCTCTGTCTTGACGTGAGAAAAAGATATGGGAGAGGGGTACACGAAACTGGAGAGGAGTCTTTGTATCACAAGGATGACAAATTCTGCTATGAATTCTTTCGAATATCTAGGCTCGAAGTCCATACCATCAACGGCCTTTTACTTGATCACGCTTTCAAAGACTCTAGAATTCTTTTCGGCAAGGAATACATCTTCAAATGCCTGTTGGGGTGGTTCTTGCAAGAGCCTTGCGAAGTTGGAAAGAACATTGATGGGGAATACAGAAATCTTCGAATCGCGTACCTGATGAATCTGAAAAAGTTTATGGCGGCTGAAGGAAAGGACCTGACTTTGACGTACAACTTGCTTCCTCTGCATATTAGCCCTGATACCGAGTACGATCGATTGAGAAATGCGGCTGCTGCAATAATGATGGAGGAACCAATGACTTGTATCGACGGCAGCGATTCGGACGAATTCTGTTGGTTTGATCGCACTTATTATAAACTAGGTAATGTTGATAACCCACCTGGAGCAACTGGATAAACTGATCGTTTGTCGGTAGGCGGGACGGAAGAAACACGAGTGCAAGACAAAGAACAGTCCCTCTTGATGATTATGTTTTGGGATAAAATCGATGACTGGTGCCAGGGAGCTTCTGAAGCAGTTAGGGTCCTGGCCCGCTTGCATATCCTGAACGAATATCGGCAGCTCCCGTCCAGGAGGTTTTGGATGTATTTGAAAACATTAAGATCTGCACAGGCTTTAATAGACCGGGAATCTGGGTTTGTTTCTCCCGATGCCAATATGGATCCAAAAGGGCCGGAAGACTTGCTTGCATATGGTTAGTGGGCTGGGTTAACTTGAGCTATACTGCCAAATTTAGCTAATCATGTATCGGTAGCACACCCGTTGTTCAAGTCATATGAGTTGAACGCTGCCATGTTCAGAGATTTCGAGACTCATATTACTGACCCGAGGTATACTGCTACGGAACCTTTTTTGTTGCTGAACCATTTGCCGTGGTATTTCCATTTCGAACAAGACAAAATGTCCACCGTGACTTCCGGTGAGCTTAATTATGGATAACAACTTAAACTTCGATATGTAGCTAATTATTTCTAATAGAAAACTCTCAGGAAAGCTCAAGTGATTATGATATGATAGATGAAATGGATGATCGTGTGATTGATGAGGCCGAAACCGCTGCTGACACTCCTGAGCTTCGGAAACAAGAACCTCGATTGGACATAATCAAAGTGTTGCATGATCAGAGAGACATGATTCATATTATTGTGGTATCTTTTATGTTTATATATTATTCTATTTGGGTGTTGTGGCGAGTCGTTTGTTGGTTACTGGCACCTGTAAAGCTTTGGATCAGTTTGATGTACCCTGATGATTTTATCTAGTATTGAAATTACGGAGAACCGATTGTGAGCATAATTTGTGTTTTAAACTACCCTTACGAATGCTTCATGTATTCAGAGGATAAGATGCTGTCGCCTTTCACATGAGAATCCTCGAATTGATCATAATTAGAGTTCTTTGCTGCCGTCCCGTCCTTCCCCACTTGTCTTGCTATCAACTGGGAAGAATATTTGTGCAAGGACTGAAGTAAGTAGTCTCTGAATGATACATGGCTAATAGTTCTGTGAAACGGGGTCACGGCACACCGTTTTAATACGCGACCATTGAACCTCAGTTGCCTCTATCTCGAAATACCTTGCATCAGTTCTACCCCACTCTTCATCATGGGGTAAATGTGAGGGGAAAAGGTTAAGACAATTCGTTCCCGTTTCGCGACTGCGTGGGGTGAGACACATAATATCGCATTCTTCTCATTAATGACAGTCAGACAAATTCCTTGGCTTAATTTAATGGTTAATGTGCACAATGCATATTGCATTCCACAGTTTGTCTTGACTTGTTCCAGATGACAGCTGAGATAGGAGTCGGTGTATCGTAAATATAATGTGAACATATATTGACATGACTTGGACGTAATGAGGAGATCCCTGTGTAGCGCTTTAACATGAAAATTATGCTATTATAATCCAACTGCCCCGTCTGTTTTCATTTTTCCCTCCGGTAATCCCTGGTTCCGGATCATCGAATAATAAGCAAAGAACGCCAGCTTTGCTAACAAACAGTATCAATCAACATGGATCTTGAGCAACAGCCTACTGCCTCCAAGCAGCTCTTAAATACTTCCATTCATAGCATTAGCTGGAAAGGCGTTACCGTGACTGTTTACGATCGCCAAACAAAGCAAAGGAAGGCTATTCTAGATAATGTCGACGGAATTGTGCAAGCCGGTTTGTTTTATTCATGAAAATCCTTGATTATGGGCTTTACGGAACCCATTGACTGATGAGCCTCCCAGGGGAGCTTTGCGCATTGATGGGCCCATCAGGCAGCGGGAAGACAACTCTATTAAACGCACTAGCCCGCAGATCTACTAGAGGCACACATATTGAGGGCAGCATTCTTGTCAATGGGAGTGCCATACCAGAGCATCACCTTCGCCACATAAGCAGCTTTGTTGAAAACCAACAAGCTCTTAACGGAGCTTTAACTGTTTTCGAGACGCTGTGGTTTACGTCACGCCTTGCAAACTCGAAGTGAGTGAAGCCATCAGCCGCCATTGTGCATCTGTAATGTCATTACATGGGTCCAGACGTTGATTTGTCCATCAGGCTAACGGCAGATGATCGGTTGACCCAAATCAACGACCATCTCGAATCCCTCGGTCTTCTTGACCAACGGGATACAATCATCGGCACTCAATTTCAGCAGGGGATTTCAGACGGCCAGAAGAAGCGTCTAAAAGTGGCCAGGCAGCTTGTGACATCGCCCAAAATTCTGTTCCTCGACGAACCCACCTCTGGTCTCGATTCTGCCGCCAGTCATGAAGTGATATCTTACTTGAAAAAGTTGGCACAGCGCAACAACATGATCATAATCTGCTCTATCCATCAGCCTTCCACGTCGACATTCAATGTTTTTCAAAAGCTTCACCTCCTTTCTGCCGGAAAGACTCACTACTTCGGACCTATGACTGATTTAATTGGTTATTACAGTGAGATTGGTGTGGAAATTCCACACAGAGTGAATGCTGCTGATTTCCTCTTGGACCTGGTCAACATTGACTTCTTTCGAGATAAAGAACATGCAGCACAGAAGCTAGATGAACTTCAGAATTCATGGCAATCATCGGACAGAGCCGGCGAGCTTCATGATACTATTGTAACCTGCGACGTTGCAGACGAAAAGCTGAACATAGAGACGGGAATTAGACCTGGGCTGAATAGGCGTATAGCAACGCTCCTGCAGCGGAGCTTCATTAAGTCCTATCGAGATCCTATGGCCTGGACAGTTCGACTTGCGTTTCAGATTGGGTTTGCCATTTTAACTGGAACTGTCTGGCTGCGACTCGACCGCAGCCAAGAGTCGATTCAGATCCTGGTCAGCGAACTGTTCTTTATACCATGTTTTCTTTCTATAGCGGCGATCATCTGCGCACCTTCGTTCCTCGAGGATCATGCGCAATTCGTTGTGGAATTCCGCAACGGATTATATGGCGTCACCGAGTTTTTGCTCACTAACTTCATTATCAGTATACTCGCAAGCTTTTTGTTGAGTATAATATTTTCCGGCATTTGCTATTGGCTATCCAATTTGCTATCCTCGTTCACAGCCTTTTGCATTTGGGTCGTGTGGATATTTCTTACTACAATGGCTGCTGAAGCCCTTGTAGTATGTGTGATATGCATATTGCCTGACCTGTTCTTTGCTATTGGTATGGCCTCGTTTTTCAACAGTTTGCTATTTTGTGCACAGGGGTACTTTATCCCAATTTCGAAGTTGAATGCATTTTACAAGTACGCACTTCATTATTGGGATTTTCTGGCCTACTCCTTTGAGGGGTTAATGGTGAACCAGTTCTCTCATGCAACTTACGACTGTAGCGAACATTGCCATTGCTTGTACGACTCGCCGCTAGCTAAACAGTGTCGCATTGAGGGTAGCGCGGTTTTGACTCGCTATGGATTCACGAGGGCTGGGGAATTGGGCGGCAAAGTCGGAATTATGGTGGCTATTATTCTGGGGTATCGGTTGGCATCGTGGATACTTCTCAAATTAAGGAATTAAGCACTGTTATTATCTTTAGCACTCTATACTTAGTGGCTGGGGTGTTGGATTATTTAGGGTTAATAGTGAAACCTTTGCAATATCTTCACACTGTCCAGCATAAGTCACATGGAGAAGAATTACTACGTTGCCATATGAAGGCCTTCATGATCTTGGGAAAGGTTTCAGTAGTAGCCGTATTGACTTCAATGAACGGTGTACATCTATCTGCCTATCTCTGTTACATGTGCGTTATAATTTATCCTGCAGTCTTGTTACATATCGCTCTGGAAAAGCTGCATGGAGAATTAAACATCCAAATGATTGAAAGCCATTATTATTCATCACTATAGAAAATATGTATGAATAATAAATTAATTCAACTGCACAGAAATGGTCTTTCTGGATATCCTGATTCATCTCTTGATCTACTAAAGGTATTTTATGAGGGTATATCTGGAATGTTGCAGTGGATGAACGCGCATCAGATCGAAATTGGCCATACAGAATTGAGTTCGCCAGCCCAGGATAGCCATAGGCATCCAAATACAACAGACCATAGCTGAGAAATGGGAGTAGAGTACTCTTTTAGTGACTTTTTGAGTGACTTCTGCAAGAGTATGCCCGCTGGCTGCATCAATAAAATTAAGGCGGCCTGGGAAGCCCTCAGTATGCTGCGAGTACTCATCCATATTGCGGCGAAATGCACCACAGCGGAAATAAAAAAACACAATATCACTGACAATACGAATCTGTATTTAGGGGAGAACCCTCTTGTCAAGTGATTTGAAGAACTCCTCAGACCAAACCGGAGCAGATCATGCCAAAAGAGACTCCAAAACCCTTTTTGTGATCGACCATTAGAAGGGTTCTGATAAAGATATATGATTGAGCATTGACTTACGTGCGATGTCGATCAGATCGAGGTCGGAGAAATTCCCAAAAAATACTGGCCACATATTCGGGGTTCGGCTATGTGTAAATCCTCTAATCGTTGCAATGACGCCGTCCTGAAGTTGCAGACCACCAGCCACACCCACTCCATGTATAGCAAACGATAGACCGGTGAATCCAAGCAAAAGCTTTCCTGGCCCATTGGACAAGCGTGTAATCCAAGTTGTATTTTGAAAAGTCTCCAACCCATCGGACAGGATACGCCAAAGTTGTATAAGAATCATACCCTTTGAAATCCGCTGTATAGCGAGACCGAAGCTATACCTGGCCATACCTGCCAGAGGTTTGGAATCGATTCGAGGTTTCATATTCCGAAGTTGGTCTTTGGGGGTGTAGAAGCTCCACCCAACACCGCGGTAGTTAATTGAAAGATCCAATACCCACACCCATCTTCTAAGGCCGATTTCTTTTGGGAAATGATCACGGATTTCTTTCCCATCCTTATACGCCACACGCCAAACTGACTTTGGGTCAAGAACGAAAAGCCAGAGCCAAAGCCAAATGATGTTCCATGATAGCCAAAACCCTGCAACCCACGCCCAAGTTGAGTTTGGCCAAGCTGCAGCGAAGGCGAACCATGTCAGGCCGGATGTTAGACTATGGGAAGCCCATTTGCGTAAAGGTGATTTGTAGGTAAACTCATGGAAACAAATCACAAATGAAGTTGCTAAAACAGGACAAGTAATTCGTATGATGTCTTGATACATGACTGCAAATTTTGAATAGCTGTGAATGAAACCGCCTAAAGATTCTTCGAAAGCCGAGAATAAAGTACTTTGAAAATCAGAGTTGTTCCAAAACTTCCTGCCTCGGCATAAGACCATATTGGCATTGGAATGTAAGGTCTGAAATCAATAATAAGGGTAGTGATTAAAACATGATGTGAGAAGGGTGAGTGGAAAACCAGAATTGGATGATGATAGATAAGGGTCTGAAACTCAGTTCATATTGAATTCAAGACATTTACAAACCCCCTTGAATCTTTGGGAAAGTTCGAGAGAAATCTCCACATTAGCAAATTGCCCGAGACAATAATTTCTACTTGTCAAATTCAGACATTGACTGAAACGAAATTGCATGATGAATAAAGAACCCTTGAGTATATTCTTCGCGGACCATACGTAATATTTTGAATCATCCTTGAAGCCCATATCCCCATTCCAGCGAAGGGTTGTATTCTAGGGGGGTTCGCCAATTATTCGTTCCCTGATGTCTTTGGAAGTTAAGACATATTGACACAATGAAAGAAAATCCAATGTCTCGCGTCCGGAAATAAAGAAAAATGCACAGTGAAGGGAAAATATACACAATCTCCTCAGGATTAATAACTTTTGTCCTAAGCGTTGGAATACAATGAATGCTAGATCTTGAGTGGAATGCGCCAAGTGTATGTACCGCATATTTTGGTGTGCAGAGTCTCCTTATTGGGTGCATTATAAATCATGACTCAAAAGGTCCAACTGAATAGGCCTACTATAAACATCTATACCCGTGAGTTTTCGACTGGGTTGAGATGTGGATTTCGCAGAATTGGAATGACTAAAACGAGCCCTCTATCTTCACCTTTCTTTCTTCAAACATGCCCCAACCCACCTTTTCCGTATTGGAGCAATCCGGGTTATACCTCTTTTGGAGTTTAGTTGGTGCTTTTCTACTATCCAAGTTCCTAGGGAAGCGGAAGCCCTGTACCTTGCAGCCTAATCAGAAGGGAATTTCCCTGAACGCCGTGGCCCCGACACCAGCCCCTCTAAATGGCATTCTTGGATGGAACAACATCAAACAACTTATCTCTACAAATGTCCTCTTCCCTATTAAAACATTGCCTTCTAAACTCGATAGATATGGAGACACATTTTCAGCCAAATATCTGAACAACAATATTATTTTCACATCGAATCCTCTGAACATGAAGGCGCTTTTAGCAAACAGACAAGGTTGTTTTGACACCACCGAGATGCGACATACCGCAATGTCGGGCCTGAACTGGCATCCTTACCGCAATGATTGGCATGCGGAAATGTGCAAGTTGATTACGCAACACACTGCAAGGAATATAAAAGAGCTCCTAAACAAGGCGGACCAACTGATTGTTCAATCTCTCTTGGAGATTTGCGAAGATCCTCTTTCATCTTCAACCAAAAAAGAAGCAGAAATAACTGGATTCACTCAACAGATATCTGTTCATTTTATCTGTTACATGGCGTTGGGAGACGAGAAGGAGCTCGAACTAGTTGGTGGTGATGATGAACGACCGCTGTTCATCACTCGCTTTTTGGCCACATTTAAGCCACTGTTGGCTTGTATGACGATGACGGTATTGTTTCCTTCGTATATTGTTTCCTTGATATTTCCTTCTCTGTGCCAACGAAAGAAGGTGACCCGTAAGATGTTTCTATCTTTAGCTAGAATGGTTCGGTTGGAAGATCAACAAACAAACACCGATATCCTGGGCTCGAGTTTGGCAAAACACTTTCAAGAGGAAACTGTTTGCGCAGATCAAATCCTAAATGTATTTTCGGCAGCGCTACAGGGGACAGCTTCAACCACGCAACTAACATTGGCTGCGCTTGCGCAAAACCAAACAGTGCAGGATGAGCTTAGGAGTGTGGTTCGCCGCACATTCAGTCCCGGCGAAGACCTGACCGAACAGTCATTACTGCAATGCCAATATTTGCAATGGACCATTAACGAAACATTACGAGTTCATACACCGGTGGCATTAACTCCACGACTTGCCTTACAGGATTGTACCCTGCCCGCTGGTGGTGGCCCCGATCAATCACTCCCGGTGATAGTGCGGAAGGGACAAAAGATAATTGGCTCCTATACTCACCTCCACACGCGTGAAGACATCTGGGGACCAGATACTAAAACCTTCATGCCCAAAAGATGGGGTCAGGATGGTAGTCCAAAGCCATTTTTCCCATTTGCATACGGCTCGTCAACATGTCCTGGTGGTAAGTGAAATCTAGTTCTTACTTAATATCGATCAGACGAAAAAGGCCCTTTATTCGTTGTATTTTGACTCTGGCTAACAAGATGATGTCCAATAGCTCGCCTTGGTAGACTTATTTTGTCTGTTTGGCTTGTACGACTTATGCAAAATTTCGATCGTATTGAACCCTGCAAAAAGAGTAAGTCGGAATCATGCATGACAAACTGAAACGCTACTGACATTAATGTAGACAAATATGGTACAGAAAATGACTTGAACGTGGGCTATACGGTTGTATTGATGTTGCGAAAGACAAGGCTTTTGTTTACTAAGAGGGCCAATTGAAACACAGATTTGCGGGTTAATGTTTTTCTATTTACAGATTTGGCTTTTAATCTTAGATCAATACGCAAACTCATTTGCCTCAATTACTTTGTAGAACCGATGATGTCCGATTTCCGTGCTAGATAGATGACCCCCCGAGATATCCACTCGAAGCATCCGCCACTGAAGCCCTTGTTCCTCATAAGGGCCATCTATTGGCCATTCAAGAGATTCAGGTAGTCAGGATATTCTAAAATCGAATGAAAGATAGTGATTTAAGACCCATCCTTTGTGAACACCTACTGTCATAGAACGCGTTAGGGCATATCGTGGCAACATGGTTGGCTCTCAATTCCAGCCCATCTACTTATATCACAACGATCACCGGCGGAGGAAAGGTAAAGATGAAAATAATGTTTTCTTCTAAATTTTATGCCAACTCTTGAACACCCCCGTCATTACTAGACCCCCAACACCCTCAGCATGGTATGTTAATTCTCATATCAGCACAATCGTGTGTCCTAATTATCGACTCAAATTGATATCCAATTCCGCCAAACTAAACTACCAACCAAGCGATATTTATCATAGTCGACATTCAACCACACACGCTCTTCATTAGGGAAAGGGACTTTGTGATGTCGTCGCGATTGCAGCGCGATGGTACGCAGGAAATAATGTCGGCTCGAATTTTGGAGGAATTTCTGCACAAACATTGATAGTCCCTAGATGAACAACCGGCTTTGGGGGCGGCTGTGTCGAGACAAGATTGCTGGATGTTGATAGAGAGATATTAGTTAAAGGTGATTTAGATTGGCGAATATTCACTTACCGCGCATTGGGGGACACCTGCGGGGAAGGCCACAGCACTGACGGCGAATAGAAGAAGCAAATTAGCTTTCATTTTGAATAAAGTAAGGTTTTATGGGATGGAGAAAGAGGCGCTTCGGTAATGGGTGACGAGAATCTAGCTGACTGCTTGAATCCAAGCTGGAAGCTCCTATTTATAACAATTATTATTGGTGTCACGAATTCCTCGGTCGGATACCATGAAGTGTGGATTACCCAGTCCCTCTTCCATGGCAGTAATGAAATCATTATCGAAACTTTACCTTTAGGTGGGTCCAATTCCGCTCTAAAGACATATTTCATAAATGCGGGGGCTCATTTGGATATGCGTTATTTCAGGGCTGACATATATTGTCGGTAATGGAATGGCATCTCTGGATTGTATTGAGCTTTCTATGAGAGCTTTCCAGAGGACCTGAAGGAGTAAAGGCGATTGCATGGAACGGACCCGCATTTTTGAGGGATGGTGTCTTCATCCAGATTTCCTTCAAATCAATACCTGGTAATTCCCACTTTGGCTTTCACCCAAACCAAGGTAGTGGCTTCAATCTGCGACATTTCATAAACAATCAATTGATCTGGAAAGCACAGGCCCCCCCGGGCTGGTGATCAGTGTGGTGTCCTTTGTGATAGGTGCCTTGTCTTTGTCTTCGGTAACCTAATGATTTCTTTTTGGAGCTATACTAGACAAAACACCATGAAGGCCCCAGTCTAAATCAGGGCTGCGCTCGCTTCCCATCAAAGGGTTTATGGAACTAGACTTGCGATCACAAGGATGATCGTGACGGTGCTGGTTCGGACCGGCTCCAGCAGGGTTGAGGGGTGTCTCGGCTTTTTTGGCGATAAAAGGTGTTTTTGATATATTGGATCCACATCATTCTAATAAGCAGGGTCTTAAAACATTTGTAAGGGACGTCTGCGACGGCCGTTGAGCTAATTACGGGCCGGCTCCATATCCGCTTCCAGGATGCATTGTTTTCAGTCAGTAAAGGGTGTCTTGGATTCATTAATTAATGACAAGGGTGTAAAGAGCCCCGCGAATTACTCATGTAGTATTCACTTGCACCAATTAATTCAGGGATGCCTGTTGTTTAAGCTTTTTTTTTCCATGGGTATTCTTATCGATGTTTGAAATCTCATCTGGAGACTCCCTTATATCCAGGTTCAGACACTGCAACACAGGCTCCAAGGGCAAGACTTTCCGATGCACCGAAGTAGGCCTCGGTTACGTTCTCGCTTTCCTAGGAAGATCTCTCAAATGTAGTGGATGAAACATTGAAACAGAAAAGAGAATTATTGGCAACATGCCATATTTGGATGCGAAGGGACAGGAGCTGGTAAGCGTAAGGGCAAAAAGATGGAATGAAAAAACGGTAATCAAGGGTATTCATCGTGTGCGTTTAACATACTAACTTTTTGAGCGACTGTCAATATATAGGGCATTTCTATTCCAGGATACCATGATCATATACAATCAAGCTCCTCCTTAATCTAGAAGGACCAAGATTACAATTGCAATCTTCTTTACATCACCGAAGTTCATTTGTACTCGTTCACTTATTTTCAAGACCTAGTAATGTCGCTGAACGCTTCTTCGCCATCCTACATTGCCGGGGTGGAATTCCCCGTCGATCATGCACCTGGCCATCTGTGGCCCATTTTGGATGCAGCTTTCATCAAGCTCCTTGGTTACCCCGCCAAGGACTTCGTGTTCAAGACTCCCCAGACACCGCTTTCTACATTGTCCTCTTCACTGGTTATTATCGCATTATACTACGTCATCATTTTTGGTGGCCAAGAGTTGATGCGAGGACGGCCCCCTTTCAAAGTCAAATATTGGTTTCTTGTGCACAATCTTGTCCTCACAGTCGCCAGTGCCGCCCTTTTGGGATTATACCTGGAGCAGATGATACCCACAATTACTCGCGGTGGACTTTTCCACTCTGTATGCGAAGTAAATGGAGGCTGGACCCAGAAGATGGAGGTGCTACATTATGTAAGTGCAAAATGTCTTTGGAAGGCTACACTCGGCTAACTATTTGACAGATAACATATCTCAGCAAGTACGTTGAGCTGATTGATACTGTGTTCTTGATGTTGAAGAAAAAGCCGCTCAGTAAGTCTTTTACCATCCGAATGGGATGATATTGTACTTATATTGGATAGGTTTCTTGCATTGCTATCACCATGGTGCAACCGCCCTTTTAGGTTGCTTTGGAATGAGATATAAAACGCCGATGGCCTGGATTATGGTCAACATCAATCTGGCTGTCCATATTCCCATGTACTGGTATTATTTTCAGAGCGCTCGTGGCGTTCGCGTGTCTTGGAAAAAATGGATTACCAAGTTCCAAATTCTTCAATTCATCGTTGATATTGGTATGAACTGGCCTCTGCGCTATATTCACATTCCCAACTAATACAACTGCAGGTTTCATCTATTTTGGACTTTATCAGCATTACGCAGATTCTCTCTTCACCTGGATGCCTAGAATTGGAGGATGTACCGGTGATTTAACCTTGAGCCTGATTGGTCTTGGAGTTATTAAGTCATATCTTGTATTGTTCGTCTTGTTTTACTTCGCGACCTACAAGAAGAATCCTAAGGTAAAAAGCCTTTAGGTCATATTGGTTGCCTGGGTGGACTTTCTTCGAACTGGATTATTCATTCGTCGCCATTTGATCATTTGACCATTAGCTCTTTTTTTGTTTTAGGCATAGCATACTTATGTGAAATTGCTTTTGTTTTGACGCGTTTCAAGTCCGTCAATTGAATTTGACGAATTCAACAACAGGTCACGAGTTTGATCTAGTGAGGATACACATACTTTCCCCGGTTCCTCGGTAAGCATCGGCATTTAACCACCGAGACAACAAGTTGAGCTAAAGATCCCGTTTGGAAAAGGCTTTACTGACAATTTAATGATTATAAATTGGCACTCCTTGTAATCTCTCCAATACTAGTATACTTTACGGCAACCAATGCATGTGGGGCCGCTTCAGCCACCAATTTCCACCAAAGCTCAGCTGAAGCCGACTCCAAAAAATCCCCTCTCCTCTCTATCGTCAACTTCCTCTCACAATACCGACCAAATGTCTGGTCTTTTGCGTCTTCCCGTCGAACTCCTCCAGAGGATAATCTCTCAACTATGTTCTCACTGTACAGAAACCTGTCCCTCAGACGAGAAGTTGCTTGGGCAAGCGCTCCAGGCGCTCTGCTTGACCTCCCCACTATTGCGTTCCGTTGCGCAACCAATCCTATTCCACCACGTTCAAGGAAATCGATTGCTTGACGTGATCCAATCGTTGAAGGAGCGTCCCGATCTTGCTTCCAGCGTCAGGCAATTTACACACGCATCGCACTTTCGCTTCTATTTCGATAACACCGCTGAGCCTGAATTCTCCTTCATCAGACATCTCGCCCGGGAGCTTCTTCTGGATGGGGCCGCCAACCAACATCCTGACGCCGTGAACGAGGCACCATGGGATGAGTCACTTTTGATTCAGATTGTGCTGGCGCTGGCACCCAATATTGAGACGTTGAAGCTTCTCATTGACAACTCTTTTAATGAAATAACACGATTTGACGAATTATCGGAGAGATTCAAATCCTTGGGTGGTTCGGGGCTTCCCAATCTTCGCTATGTTCAATTTGGAACAGACTGGCGATGGGGCTTCGACTTGTCCAGCCCTGTGGTTGGTGTGATCCTCCAGTCGTCTCCAAACCTGCAGCAATTAATCTTCAGAAATTGCAAAGCCTCATGGAAGAACACAGAGGAAATCTCCTCCGTCACAAGGCAGTATCCAGAGCTATCCCTTCTTCGTTCATTGGAATTTCAGAATTGCGCCTTTCAAGACGATGAAAACTCCCTCTTCTTCCTCAAAAAAATGGCTGACAGGTATCCTGGATTGGAACACTTCCGTCTACGCAGCACAAAGATGTACATTGGCGACCACATAAGCTTTAGTCTTACAATTCCTCGAGTGCTAGAAGGCTTCATGTCGCATCAGAAGCTGCTGAAAAGTCTGGATATTAATTTGGTTGAGACCTCCCTGGAGACTAACGCGGATTCGAGAACCACATTTGCGGATCTGGAAGTTCTCAATCAGTTCACATCTCTCGAGACTTTGAAACTTGGCGAAGAGTCTTTTTGTCTCCACCGTTGGAATCAGGAGTTGGCCTCTTTTACATGCCTGTCCAAAACCGTCCCTCAATCGGTCAAGACTCTTGTGGTCAGGTTGATCATGGACAGTCCGGCATGGAAGGACTTGGCAGAGTTGGCAGTTCAGGTAAAGATGGGTCGGTTTCCAAACCTCAAACACGTCAATGTCTACGCGATTTCAGGGATCATGAGGGGGAGATTGAGAGAGCAAATGATATCAAGGTTTCGAGAGGAAATTGAGGGGAACGCAACCCAACTGCATGACATGTATAGAGAGACTCAAGTATCCCTTTATGTTGGAGAGCAAGAGACTTCAAATGAGGGCGAGGATGATGTTTTGGGGCTGTTATAACATTATGCAAGAATTTGAAAACTGCTAGATCAGGTCACGACTTAGCTCGCATGTCAATTTGGTTTCGATGAACGCCGTGGTACGCCCTCGTTTATAACCATATATGTCTTATGGTTCCCCACTTGATCCAACCGAATGCTTGCGTCGGTGCTCTTTTCAGTGTTGAAAACACAATCGTTGATGTCTGCACGCATTGAGCGCTTCTGCAGCATTCCCAGCACCATTCTGCAATGCTTAACGTGCTCGTCGTGAGAGGCAGAAAAGACGAGGATGACGTTGTTGACTGATATATAAAAGGTCTGATTTATCTCTGGGTTGTCCTCAAATGCTGTCTTCAGCTCCAGGTGCGAGTGTCGAGTTCCTAGACGAGTGAATATGGCGGCATTGCGCGCCTTGCCGAAGGCTGTCGGAACGGCGGGCGTCCACACGGTGACATTTGTCTCGACGGACCCCGCACCCGCTGATCCGTGACTGATTGTTCCGTCTTCGTTGATGGAGAATCCCCCTGGCATTGATGTCATTTTTGTGGCTTGTTGGCGCTTTTGTAAAATGATGAATGACAGGTGTAGATACAACTGACATAACAAACGACGACTCTCTTACGGAAAAGGTCTCTGTGCGAGGTTGAGACGGGGTCAGGACAAGTAGGGTACCCGGGGGGCTCTGCATAAAACGGGACCACTAGAACATATTATTGATGAATGAGGAGCTGAGGCTTAAAACTAGTCATCATCTGCAACCACACACTTTACGTCATTTCTTGTGCACGGCCATTCAAATGCCGCCTTCAAATGTCCGATACATTGCATTAATCTAACTGGTCAGCCTGGGTAGGCTATTGGATGTGGGAATTTTGTCGATAAAAGGACTTCCTTAGCTCAAGTTCATCCTTTGCTTGTCTGCTGATGTGTTTCTTCTTTTAGATTCCAACCAAGTTGGAGTTCTATCTTTGCTCAAAATCGACACCATGCCCTCTATTGACGACGACCATGACGTCTCTCCCTCTCTCGTCCTCTTCCCATGTTCCTTCATATACACCCTGATAGAAATACTTTGATTCCTCTTTGAGAACTAATCGTTCCGTTTTTTCACGCGCGTTTGAGTTCTTAACTTGCGCATCGGATTGCCTTGAGATTGGACGGTATATAGTAACTAACGGTCTGGATGTGGTGCCATCCCTCTCCTCAATGATGCTTTGCCAATATTTTGTGTACTGTAAAATGCTAGATTCCTTTTTGTCCAGGGATATGGCATCAGGAAGGGTTTTCCCTGATATCATGTCCATGTTCTCGGCGATGTAGTATAGCTTTTTCCATCCGCGACTCTCCACTATCAGTTGATGCAAGGCCCTATGGCTTTCTGGCTGTTCAAGGATAACGATAAATGTTAGTGTATCAAGACGAAGACTCGGAAGTTGGCGAATGGTAGAAGTGAGTTGACGACAGAGTTCTTGGTTCTCCTCGCCCAAGACCAGTGCAGAGTCGCAGATGACACGCAAATGGCGCATATTTTCGGCAACTTTAGAAGGCCAGCCATTTAGATTGTCAATCATTGTTCGGGGTTCCTCAAAGGCAAACAGCACCTGGCCGATCCACTTGTCTCCAATCTCTTGGTTCGCCCGGCGGCAGGTTTGGAGAATAGCAACGGAATGAGGGGCCGGCTTGAGTTCAGTGAATAGGCCTATGGATGTTCTTCTAGAGCCCCAAGCCAGCTTGGTGGAGAAGAAGAGATACGAGTAAATCCTGTCGCGCAGCTCTTGGGGGAGCCGGAACAGTTTGCTCTGACTCTGCCCATCGATTTGGAGCGTCGCGTTGCGTAGCATCCCCGTCGCATCGTCCATTTTGTGCCCCGAAGCCATGTTGACATGGGACTTTGACATAATCTTCTGTGTGCGATCTTGGCGACGGCGTTTGAGGTCTATGGCTGTATGGCATCCATGTGGGGAGATGCTGTTGCTGAGGTCATTGTCCGGATAAACGTGATGCCGTCACCAATACAGGTTTTAATTGGGCTTTAGTCTGCATCTCTCCGTGAGAGGTCCATATCTGAGGAGATTAGCAGAATGATTTTGGTTGTGGAAATGAACACTTGGAGTGCTTTTTACATCGTTCTGGATATTTCAGGGTGGTTTTATTGGATATATATCTCACTCAGTGGTGCCATGTGACAACTACAACTTATTTGTATGTGCCATGGCGATGAAACTCATCGATTGCAACAGTTGCACAAATAAATAGAACTAAATAACACTGTGTTTGCCTTTTATGTTCAACTCATAATTCTGCCATCAGAGGCTGCTGTATTGTTTGCTATTTTATTTTGCGGTGCCATCACACAGTTACCATATCATTCTATACATCAACAAAACTCCAATCTACAGGTCTCGATCCCACCAACCGTTTAGTACTTTGGTTTCAGTGTAATGGTTCCAGAGCTAGACCATCCGTTGTCCCCCCAGCCTCTAATACCCGATATGACAAAAGTGATTGGTGCCTGAGCCTTGAGAAGTCTCACGCGGTCGCACCAGCCTTCGTCCAGATTGGCCCCGCAAATACGGAATGCCAGCTCAATAACCTGCAGAGAATGAGAAGCTGTCATTTCTGTCTCGGCCCATGATTTTAGCACGGAAAATATTGAATCTGAATCCCAACTGCAGTTTCCTTGCATCATTAAATCGTCCGTAAACTTGACGGTTCTAAGGCTGTGGGGTATTATGTTGGCCATTGCAACGGTAGAGGATGGAGAGAGCCCCATTGCAAACACCCACGGAATCGACAGTGCCTTCAGGCCCACCATATCACCGAAACCATCCAACGAACCATGCAAGGTTAGTTGTGGGGCACGATATCCCATAGAGATGACCGGTACCTTGGCATTTATGGTTAAACTCTCCAGCGTGTTGCGCACTTGTGACATTGCGGCGCCAACTTTTGTGAGATCGACATGACTGTGCGATAGCAGTTCGTCATATCCCTTCAAACAAGTGCAAGTCCAGGAAAGCTTCCTGAGGCCCGGAAGGACTGATAGCACGGGTGCGAGGCGATCCTCGCGTATCCGTGTCAGCCGCACCGTCGAAAGTGTCAAAGGATTAGGTGCCTGGGCGGGCCAAGTGAAATTATCCGTGTTGAGGATTGGCATGTCGAGGTTGGTAATGGCCGACATATAGAAGAATGGGAGGATATCCGCGTTGTCATTAATTCTTGGCTTACAATAACCCGACAACCCGCTGTTCATACTAATACGCCGAAGGTGCTGAAATCGGTGCAAACCGGAATTTGAATCTTCGGGTTGGCAAACGGCAGCTCGAAGTATTTGACCCAGAATTGTCGTTCCGAATGAGAAATTGAGCCTCATGTCGAGAGATTCTAAATTTGGCAGAATAGAGAGTAGTAGTGCCAGCTCCGCATCAGTTGACGCGACACGTTTCAGTTCATCAATCCAAGGTGCCGGCTCGAACTTTGATGTCCACGACGTGAGCTCAGCAACTCTTTCCGGGTCTAGCTCGATTTGCCTATATGCTTTGTCACCTTGATCAAAAGACATGGTGCACTGCATCGGCATGTTGTAACCCCATTCTTGGAGGGTCAATGTCTGGACATGCTGAGCCAGCGCAGGCCGGGAAATCAAGGTTTGCAAAAGCGGCTTTATTTTAAGAGCCTGATCTCTCAGCGCGGTCAACTCTATCTTAGAATACAGTGCCCGTTCAGAGTGCGCACACGAGCTCTTGCTGACTAGGCTGAGCGAGCACAGGTCTTTTGTGGGGAGCAGCTCCGTAATGGACTGTTGTATTTCCGGAGGAAGGTCATAGAGGCGCATCTTTGGCATAAGGGGTCCAGCAGTACGAACAAGTATCCCTTTTGTACGCTGCGAGCGGTTGAAAAGATTTAAGCGAGAAGAGAATAGGTGTCGAGAACAAGAAAGTGGACAGATCAGGCAGCTGTGTAATGCTTATATAATGTTAGTGCGGGGTGTATATACTGTGTATGGTGCACTGTATCCGTGCTGGTTGTCGCCAAGAGTTGGCGCAACTGTCTTGGTAGTTTCATGTGCCCCCTAGTGCGAGAGGTGTGAAGCTTGGTTAATTTTCACTGAGCACTAGAAAACCATATATTTTCGACTCAACTTTGAGGATTCAGCGTTATCGTGGTAATGGCCTACGGGTAGTGGCTTTGTTGCACAGTGTTCACGGCGCAACACCGTACTTCATCTACACGAAACATCCAGGCAGCGATAAAGTGTTAGAGTTTCCGTTCTACTCGGTTCTACTCGCAGGGGTCCTGGTTTGCTCTGAGATAGGGGTGCTAACGAGGATCAAGTGGGTATTTGACGTACGTCACCCAGGATTCAATTTTGTTCGCCGAACGGCTGGTGTCATACGATTGCATAAATAAAATCGTTGCCTGCTATATTTTGACTAGGATTTGATCCAACTCTTGCCCAAGTATTTACAGCTTTACCTTTGCAATCACTTCCAGAGGAACCTCAACTCGAATACTTGCCAAACATATCTGTGCATATCCCTTGCCTTGTCTATCAGGATTAAGAGTCAGTTTACAATCGCGTTTAAATTGGTATCTCAGATGAGAATAGTGTAGTGTCCATACTTATCGAGAGCCAGACTATCCAAGCCACCTCCACCGAGGGCCTTGGTAAGGACAAAGTTGACGGCGTGTACTCCTGGGACGTTGTATCTAGTTATTATACTGTCATTCTTTAAGACGTGACGCAGAGCGTGACAAATTCGCTCGGGAGTCACTTGTTCATAGATGTACGGATAGAAGTGCGCATCTCGAGCAATGATGGCAACATTTGCAGAGTCCCCTTTATCTCCTGACCGGCCGACGGCTACGTTGATGAGAGGGATGGTGCCAATATCGGAAATATTCTCTGGAATTGGTATTCTGCCAGCGACTACACTGACGGCGCTTGAAGAGGTGATCACCATTTTGCAACCTTGGTTTGCCAATGGAACCTGGAGTGACACTGAGCCTTTGCCACCCACAACTACAGCTGGAGAAACTGCGTCGCGTTTAACAAGCACGCTGGAGGTGCTGAAATTAGGCGTGACTTTGGGCCTGCCGCTGCTGAGTGTCGCAATCCCCGGCGCGCTGCTGGTCCCAAAAGAAGCAATTTCGCGGCCCAGGATATTCAACACGGCTGGTTTGGAGTGCTTGGCTGATATCCTCACCACGACCTCCCGGACTCCCTTTCTAGCCTGGGTCGAGCCCAAGGACTGTTCGGCGCCGATGACTGTCACATTTGTATCGGAGTCTGGGATCTCGGGACCACCATCCGTGTCGCCCAGCTCGGCCTTTACGACGTTGCGGAAACGCTGCAAAATGGCATTCCCCAGCGCTTGGCCTTTGGCTTCGGCGTCGGCGCCGAAGATGAGCAGATCTGCAGTGGTCCTGTATCCCGTCTGCTTCACTGCTGTGCACTTTAGCCACGGAGTTGGTGGTTTTCCCTTGGCACCAGTGACGAGAACCACGTCCTTGGACACCTGGCTCAGTTCCACGGCACTGAGGTCTAGGACCACGTCTGGGAGAATGTAATTTTCAGGATCGAGAACTTCGTAAAGCATCTGCTCTCCAACCGTGTGAGGCGTCACCAGCCCCCCAGTCTTTTGAGGTTTGGACACGGTAAAGTTGCCATCGGCCTGGAAGGTGGCGATGGGGTATCCCATATTCGACCAGCCTCCATGCGAGCTGCCGGCAGACAGAATCCAATCTGTGAAATTGCCACCGGTCGCCTGGGCGCCGCATTCCAGGATATGTCCGGCCAGAGAAGCACTTGCTAACCTATCAACCGTAACTTGATCGTCGAGGCGAGAAAAGTCCCAGCCATATTCAAACGCGAGAGGCGCCACCACGGCAGCGCTATCGACGCAGCGGCCGGTAACTACAATATTGGCGCCGTGCTGGAGCGCTCTCGTGATGGGCTCGGCACCGATATATGCGTTCAGGCTCAACAGGCCCTCATCCGCGCTGAATGATTCCTCAGGAACACCCAAACCATTCAGCGGGTCGAACCTTTCAAATGCCCCAGACTTTGTGATGTCATCTTTCTTGTCCAAAAGATCGTCGCCATACACGGCAGCGACACGGACACGGTCGGATTCTCCAACCTCTGCGGCGTAAGTCTCAATCAATTCTTTGAGGCCGACCGGATCCAGGCCTCCCGCGTTCGTGATCACGGTGATTTTCTTGTCAAGAATCTTGGGTAGTAACGGCTTGAGGACCAGAGTCAGGAATTCTTTGATGTATCCCACGGGCTTTGGGGCAGCTTTTGACTTGGCTGCAAACCGGTACGACCGGGCCAACAGGCCCATGGTAACCTCTGGCAGAAAGTCAATTATAATTGAAACAATACAACGGGGTCAGCTGATTATTTGGATTTTGGAAATTCTTACCTGCGAGGTAGTCAGCTACAAGGTAATCGAGTTGGGCATCCTCGGCTTCGACAAGCTGGCGGGCTGCAGTTACAGTGTCGCCCCAGAAGGCACTGTTATGGTGGTGGGTTAGCGCCAAGAGAGCCCAAACGACACGAATTGAAGCCCGCTTGCCTGTAGCATCCTATTTTTACGCGTCGCTCCATGATTGCGATGTGTCTCGAATTATTCACCCAGTCTACGGCTTCATTTGAAAATGGCGAGATGGTGCTGGGACGGGTCAACCCCGGGGATGCCTGGTCCCTCGGCTGCGTGTGATGGGCGCCGAGGGGTAAGTGTCATGTGGCACACCAATCGGGGAACATTCCAACGTGCGAAGAGAGGTCCAAGGGTGTCTGTCTGCCAAACCCGTCCCTCTTTACACCAAGCAACGGCCCTGTCGGCGAGAGAGACACAAAACCCGTGCAGTCCGATGTCATGGACCGCCTCCCCGACTCAGGGCTCGCGGCCTTTTCTCGCTACGTGTCCAAGATATCCGAAGCCAGCGATGACGCAAAAAAGAATGTCGAGGATTGGAAATCTGTAATACGGCACTGGGAGGAGGTAATGGAGTGGGCGGCCGGAGAAGGGCCCAGCAAACATGTTGAGTAAGTGCTGTGCGCAATGCATACCGACAGCCCTCAATTGACTGGGAGAAACAGGCGACACCATGCGCGCGGCATGTTGTCAGGTAAGTTTTTTTGTTAGTCCACCAACAGTCTGCCACTCATCTCACAACGCCGTCTCTAGTCCGCGATCGCATCAGTCTCATCCTAGATGAGGACTCGCCATTCCTCGAGCTCATGCCCTCGGCTGGCTATGGCATCAAGACTTCAACGCCAAGTGCCAGCGTGGTCGCAGGCATTGGCCTTGTCCAGTATGCACACACCCCAAGACATCTCATTGCAAATTCACGTACATATAGCGAGCAAAGCAGCTAACTAAATAAAGTGGCCAAATTGTTTTAATCAGTGGGAATATCCCAACCATTGACAGCGGCGCCTCAAACGAGCTCTCGGTCAAAAAGGGCCGGAGGGTCAACGAGATTGCGCTCGAGAACCGTCTGCCGACCATCTTCCTCAACCAGTCGGCGGGCGCAAACCTGCCGCAGCAGTTCAAGGTGTTCCACGAGGGCGGGCGGCACTTCCGCGACATCACGGCGCGGTCCGCGGCCGGGGCGCCGACGTGCACCGTCGTCTTCGGGAGCAGCACGGCGGGCGGCGCCTACCAGCCCGGCATGTCAGGCTACAGCATCTTCGTCAAGGAGCAGGCGCAGGTGTTCCTCGGCGGGCCGCCGCTGGTGCACATGGCCACGGGCGAGGTGACGAGCGCCGAGGAGCTCGGGGGCGCCGAGATGCACACGTCCGTCAGCGGCGTGGGGGACGCCCTCGCGTCGGATGAGTTTGAGGCCTGCCGCATGGCGCGCAACTGGGTCGTGAGCATATCCCGGAGGAAGAGGGGCATCGCGGCGGCGGCCACGGCCCAAGCACCTCGCGAGCCGTTCTATGATCCCAGGGATATCCTGCAGGTGGTGCCCGTCAACATCCGCCAGCCGATGGACATGGGCGAGGTGGTTGCGAGAATTGTCGACGACAGCCGCTTCGACGCGTTCAAGCCCACGTACGGCGTCGGGATGCTCTGTGGATGGGCGCACATCCACGGCCGCCTCGTCGGCATCATCGGAAACCAGGCACCCGTCATTTTGATCCCGGAAGCGCAAAAGGCGACGCAGTTCATCCATCTGAACAACGAGTCCAACACGCCGCTCGTGTTCTTGCACAACGTCACGGGGTTCATGGTCGGGAAGAAAGCAGAGCAGGGCGGCATCATCAAGGCCGGGTCCCTCATGATCGACGCCGTGTCGCGTTCCGCGGTGCCCCATCTGTCCGTCATCTGCGGCGCATCCTACGGGGCCGGCAACTACGCCATGTGCGGGCGCGCGTACTCGCCGCGCTTCCTCTTCTCGTGGCCGCACAGCAAGTGCTCCGTCATGGGGCCCGAGCAGCTGGCCGGCGTCATGGAGATGGTGGCGCGCGAGGCCAGCGCCAAGGCGAGCCGGGCGGTGGACGAGGAGCAGCTGGCGAAGACGACGTCGCGGATGAAGGGCCAGGTCGAGAGGGACAGCGACGCCTGGACGACGTCTGCGTGGGTGCTGGACGATGGGGTTATTGATCCCCGGGACACGAGAAACGTCTTGGGCATGTGCTTGGAGATTTGCGAGGAGCATGACAGTGCTGGGAATCCCGGCATGAGAGGTGTGTCAAGGATGTAGATGACAGCAATTGATACATGAACATCTTTACATGTCGGCATTTTTATCAATTAATAAACATTGAGTTACACTTTATCTGCGTATATATGTATATCTAAACAACGTAGTCAATGGCTTTATTCCAAATCCCTACGTAGAGATGTTCCATGTGTAAAAAACACAAGCGTTGTAGGGTAAATGCAGTGGTTAAATTCAGCGCCTCAGGGATATCAAGCACTGGCCAGTAGGGACCGAGCGGGGTTTGCACTGCTGTTTGGCCCGTCCACAGCGTCCCCTGTCACCTGACGTAAGCGACTCAACTCACAAGACGTATCTACATGCTCTCATGCCTCGGTACATGTCCACGTCGCTTGCAAGGCATTGGAATAAACTCGCTGTGGCCACTAATTTTGGGCCCGGGATCACCTCTGCTGTCATCTTCAAGCCCTAACGGCTAACGATAGACTATTTAATTCACACAGCCATCGTTAGGAGGTGATACCCTTCGACAATTCGCCCGTTATGGCCCAAAACCAGACCAAACCACCCATTTTCGTCGCCCCAGCCCAGCTGAACCGCGATGGCTCTCCAAAGCTGGCTCGCGTATTGATTGCAAACCGCGGAGAAATTGCCTGCAGGGTGATCCGGTCATGCCGACAGTCATTAATAACAGCTGTGGCCATATATGCCGACGAGTACGTTTCCTTGGCCCCATCTATTAATGACCACGGGTTTTGCTTACAACCAATTGAAGGGATGAAAACTCGCTGCATGTAAAGTTGGCCGACGAGGCGATATGCATAGGTCCAGCAGACCAGCGTCCCTACCAAAATATTGACACCCTGGTCAAAATTGCTAAGTCTGCGAGTGTCGATGCCGTTCATCCCGGTAAAAGTTGTGCATCCCAGTGAGTCGTCTTTCACACTGACCTCATCAAAGGATACGGCTATCTGGCCGAAAACGCCCAATTTGCCTCTGCGGTGTCCGCCGCCGGTCTGGTCTTTATTGGCCCCTCGCCCGAATCCATTGAGAAACTGGGAGACAAGGTTGGTTGTTCGTAGTAATCTTCAAACTTGCGGGGGCTGATTGTGAACCGCCGTAGCGCGTCGCGAAAGAATATTTGGCCCAGTTTACATCAGTTCCTCTGATTCCAGGCTACAGCGGTCAGGACCAAGATCCAGCTCATTTGGAGAGAGAAGCGGACAAAATCGGCTACCCCATCCTCATCAAAGCCAGCGCCGGCGGAGGAGGCAAGGGCCTGAGAGTTGTACAGTCAAAAGAACAGTTTGTGCAAAACTCCAGTTGCCCAAGACTCTAGCTGACAGCCTCAGGTTTAAGGAATCCTATCTCAGATGCTCATCGGAAGCTGAGCGGTCCTTTGGTTCAGGTCACTGTCTCATCGAAAAATACATTGAAAGCGGAAAGCATGTCGAGATTCAAGTCATTGGAGATGGAGAGACCTTTGTGAGCCTCCTAGATCGTGAGTGCTCAATACAGAGGCGACACCAGAAGATTATTGAGGAATCACCGTGCTCTTGGATGTCACCGACAATGCGTCGACAAATGTCGGATTGCGCCATAGAAATTGCTAGACTTTTGAAGTATGAGTCCGCGGGAACCGTGGAATTTATTGTGGTAAGCATTCAAGATCCGAAGTCGCCACAACATCTGGAGCTCAATACCATTGCAGGACATAAAACAAGAGAAGTTTTACTTTCTTGAAGTCAACACCCGGATCCAGGTGGAGCATCCAATTACTGAAGAGGTAGTCGGGGTCGACATTGTAGCTCTTCAATTATTTATTGCTGGTGGAGGCAAGCTCTCGTCCCTCTCCGAGCTGAGAAACATCCAACAACGGGGACACGCGATCGAGGTCCGTCTCTGTGCCGAAAACCCATTCAATGATTTCCTCCCCTGTATTGGAACAGTGGTTACATTCAAGACGGCTGCGGAGGTTCTGGCCAGCCAAGTCTCCAATGTCCGATATGAGCTTGGAGTGCAACCAGGCTCACAGGTCTCTGTTCACTTTGACTCGATGATTTGTAAAATCATCGTCTGGGACCTGGACAGAGCCACAGCTATTCAGAAGATGGCCTATGTTCTGAAGAATACGGCCTGTCTGGGCCTCATCACGAACCAGCTTTTCCTACATAGAATTCTCACTCATCCGGCATTCCAAAAACTGGATTACACAACAGGCTTCATCGCGGCGGAAGAAACAGCTCTTTTGGAACCTGTGGATATAGAAAAGGTACAGGGTCCAGCAATCATGGCTGCGATCTTGTGCAATCGCATCTCGCGAAATGCGTTGGCAAAGTCTTATCGGTCTGCTTTTTCTGGCATCTCTCCAAGCTTTCGCAACCAGCCCAAGGACAAGAGCGCAAAACCCCAAGAATTCGTATCGTGCCAGCTGCAAGCCCTCGGCCACTCTGCACCTGTCGAGTACATGGTGACTCGCCACTCGGAGGAAGAACACCAAATCTCAACGCTGGAAACAGAGCCCCCGCTGACGGAAGCCGAGAAGAAGGTCTTCTTCAATAAGAAAGGAGGCGTCTTCACTCGGCGGTTTTATCAGGCACAGGCAACTGAACCGAATGAACGGGTGACTGCTAAAGCCGTGAAAGGATGCGATGAACTCATCGCGACCCCTTCTGGAGGAGAAATGAGAATTTTGGTGGATAACCAGCAGCATACCTTCTACGTCGCCCTACTAAGCGCGTCGGACTTCAAGAGAGAGATTAGCGTCTATTCTACAAAGCTGGGTTTCGCCGCAAACTACGAAATATTCAACAAGCTCAGTTGGTCTGGCAAATTTGAGCAGAGGGCGGCTGCTGGCGGGAGCGGCGCAGGTAAGCACGCATCTCTTTTCATGATGGGGCTCTTTGCTGGACTTGGTTGCTGATAAAGCGTGACAATGACAGATGCTGAACGAAAGTACATCTCTCCCATGCCTTGCCATATTATACAGATTTTGGCACCGAATAACTCGGAGGTGAAGATCGGGGATGGTCTACTTGTCATGGAGAGTATGAAGACTGAGATCCGCATCACCGCTTCAGCACCAGGGATTGTGAAGATGAATGTGGAAAAGGGCTCAAAGATTAGTGAGGGTGTTGTCATGTGTGAGGTGATCGCACCTGAAGAGCCATGATTATGTTACATGGCTGAAATTTTCATTATTTCGTATCAACCAAGGACTCCTGCAACGAGAAGCTGGACATTGCAGGGCTTGTTGTCCACAGCAGTAACAGCAGCATTTCCCCCTGCATGTGATGATCATCCTGATCCTTGCATCCCCCGCACCACCCACCGGAAGTTGCGGAGCTGAGCCTCGGCTTATGGGCCATGCTCGTGATGATTCGCCTGCTCAGAGCTAAGCTGCATCAATGTTGGTCTTGGTGGCGCTGGGGTAAAGATTTGAGTAAACCGGTGAAGGGTAGTGAAGTAGGCGTAGTCTTCGAATTAATCAGTGCCCCCCTCCAGTTCATCGTAGCTGTACCCATAGTGACACTCTCTGCTGTAACGTGGGCTAAAAGTGGCCTCCCTCCCCCACCACCACCACCACAACTTAAAATGGGCTCGCCCCGCACTTTGTCTTGTAAGATGGGATGGAGGGACAGATGGCTAACCAAGGACGCCAGATGCCATCGCTCGCTCTGCATGTGTCCAGTGTGAAGTAGGTATTTCCACCATGCCGCCCGAACCGCCGTCGCATTTCCAGGAACGCGGGTGGGTCCCCGACCGCACCTTTGCGCCGTCGCCGTCGTCGGCCGACTTCCACGTCTACCGGCGGGGAGCGACGCTGCTGGTGGAGCTGGCGCGGCCTGAACGACGCAACACGCTGACGGCCGAGGTCGTATCCGGCCTCCGGAGCCTGTACGAGAGAGTGGCCAGGGACGTGTCCGTCTTCCGCGTCGTCCTCACCGGCCAGGGCGACGTCTTCTGCGCCGGCATGGACCTGGGCGCCTCCGGCTCGGCGACGAACGCCAGCGCCGAGACGCACAGGGCCCAGCTGCGGACCTTTTGCGGGCTGCTGGCCGCGATAGAGAACAGCCCGCAGACGACCGTAGCGCTCATCAACGGGTCGTGCTACGGCGGGGGCAACGGGCTCGCCTTTGCCAACGACATCCGCGTGTGCACCAAGCAGGCGACCTTCAACCTGACCGAGGTGCGGCTGGGCCTGGCGCCGTGCGCGATATCGCCCTGCCTCATGAGGGAATGGGGCATCGCCTTCTGCCGCGCCGCCATGCTGACGGCGCGCCCCGTCGCCGCCGACGACCTGTACCGCGTTGGCGCCCTCTACGCCGTCGCCGCCGACCGGGCCCAGCTGCTCTCGGAGACGCTCGAGTCCATCGAGGCTACCCTCCGGCCGTGTGCGCCGGGGGCCTCGTTCACGTGCAAGGAGCTGGCCAATGCGGCGTGGCTCGACCCGGGCGGGCCTGAGCAGTCGGCCGTGGTCGAGTCCAGGTATCTGGAGATGATGACGTCGCCCGAGGCGAAGCACGGCATAGAGCAGTTCCGGAAGGGGGTTCGAAAGGTGGACTGGGCAAAGTTACCGCTTGGTGGCGGTGGTGCGAAAAGCAAGCTGTGATGAATTTGCTGTGTTGAGCTGAAAAGGGTGCGATGAGTGCCCGTTTATTCCTGGTTGGAAACGCTGATAGTAACTTTACATTTATTTAATGCCAAAATCTAAGTTACATTCCTCCTCTACAAAATGGCGATTTGTGAAAAAGTCTACAGGTTAGGCCCGGGAATCTTGTTTCCCCTGGCTTTGTTCTTCTTCTTCTCCTCCTGCTCCCTGGCAAAGTCCAGAAACGCACTCGCGCACTCGGGGTCTTCTACCCTCTCCATGAGTTCCCAGCACTCCCGGTCGTTCGCATCTAGGAGCTGTTGCACCCGGTCGCCCTCGATCATCCTCTTGGTCGCCGCGAGCGCGCGGGGCTGGTACGCGGCGATGCGCGTGGCGACCTCCATGACCTTGCCCAGGAACTCCTCGTTGGTGTCCGCGGGGATGATCTTGGTGATGAGCCCCGCGTGGTAGAGCTCCTCGGCCGACATGCGCTCCCCGCCCAGGAGCAGCGCCGTGGCCTTCTGGTGGCCCATGATGGCCGGGAAGGTGACGCTGGAGCAGCCCTCCGGGCAGAGCGCCCACTTGGTGAAGGGCGTGAAGAAGTAGGCGTGCGGCACCGAGTAGACGAGGTCGTAGAGGCCCAGGCTGGTGGTGCCGTAGCCGACGGCCGGCCCGTTGACGGCCGCGATCAGCACCTTTTCGCACTTGATGAGCGTGGCGTTGATGTCGCGGAAGATCTGTAACCTCTTGAGGATGTCATTGTCATCGCCGTTTCCCATGTCCCTCCCTGGACGGAAATCATGGTTAGGTTTCAAATGACAGCGGGGAGTGAGTGGGTGAGACTGGTCTGACCTGTGGAGAAGAACTTGCCAGCGCCCGTCTGGACAATGACTTTTATTTCGGGATTCTCGGACGCCCATTTCATCGCATCGTGGAGCCCCTAAGCGATTCTGTTAGTGCACGATTAGGGGGATACCAGCGCGCTCTCCAGCGGCGAGTTACAGAGCCACAGTACATTGAAGACAGTAGAGTGGAGCGAGTTGCCCGACTGCGGGCGGTTGTACGTCAGGACGGCCACCGCGCCGTGCTGGCGAATGGTAAAGTTCTCGAGCTTCGGCAGGGGAAGCATGGCTGGGCGAGGGGGGTTAGCACTGGGCACCGGGCTATTTCATGTGAGAGGAGGAGAAAGCGAAGCCGCGGGCTGTTTTTGCACACAAGCTGGGCCAACGAAGCTAGGGAGAGTAAGTTGCGCTGGATGACGGCCCCGTGTTCAATCAAGTGTGGGGTCGGGTCGGACGCGCGACGACCATGTACTTATGCGGCACCCCCATGCCAGTTCCATGAGAGGGGAGCCTCGGCCGCCCTGGGTCGTGTGGTATGGGTCGACGATCCGGAGTTGAAATTGTCCTTGGGGATTGTGCTAATTCTGGGCCTAAAAGAGAAGGTAAACCTCGGTAAATATCACTTGTCCTGCAACCAAGGCACTATTGACTAAGTAGACACCTCTGCTGGAAGGCGACTGATGTGTGCATCTGTTGAGTCCTGAGAATCAATCCCCGCTGACTGTGTTTTGCCGTCCTCGTATCTCACCAACCGGCTATTATGCCCGGCAACTGACGAATCAGCGACAGAAATTTTGGCCTTGGCGTTCGCTAGGGAATAGTTGACTACTTATTGCGTTTCATGTTCATTCAACTCCGAGCGTATAGGCCTTTTGGGTATGTTGCTGGGGGCTTTCAAACAATTGCTCGTTGCACTTTTGGGTGCAGGGCCTATATTGATAGCATAACATGGCTTTGCATACAACCAGTGGGCAGTTCATATTTGCACAACCTGACAATGACGAAATCAATATTCTAAATGCTAAAGTCTAGTGCAATCCTATAAACAAATCCGCTCGCCTGAACAAAATCCGTTGCATATTCAAGTGCTTTTCACCCCTCCAACATCAGACTATGCAGCTGGCCGCATCAGCAAAGTAGTTGCCGGTGCCCTTCTTCTGAGTAACGATGGTGCCGAACCATCCGCGGTAGTACGAGCAGGTGTTGGTCTTGGTGTCGTAACCCCACGTGTTGCACAGTCCGGCTCTGCTGCACAGCTCGGAGCACTCGTCGGCACTTCCGCTGCTGAGGATATGCGTCGCCGATGGGTTCTCGCTGACCACTCCCTCGACAGCGCAGCTCGGGATGTTGGCTGGCGCCGTCGCCGTCACGGTGTGGGCCTGCGCGGTGCTGGACTTTGTCGATGTGAGTGTTGTCTTCACCACCGACGTGATGAGTGTTGTCTTTTCCAGGGTCGTAGTAGTAGCTATGCTCCGGCATTAGCATCCACCCAATGATGGCATTGTGTATGCGAAGGACATACAGTGCGCTTTCTTGGCGTCCACGGTTAATGCGTAGAGTCCGGCCCAGACGGTAAAGATTGACTTGAAGTTGACCATTTTGAGAGTTTGGGATTTTTCTTGATTGTGATAGGGTAATCCTGGTATTGTCGGATTCTGAGTGAGTTAGTGGGATAGAAGAGAAGGCTGATGATTTGATCTGATGCATTGACAGCTCATGGGTATTTCTTTATAACACAATCGCGATCATGTGGGTTCCTCTTCGGCCGCTCCGTCGCCGTCGCCTCAGTTTGGCCACCATGGGCCGTACCTGGCGGAGTCCCAACTCTGAGTTAAAAAAACACGGCTACTTCCTTGAATTATAATTTTCTCTTCTCCCGATGCCCACGGACTCGCCGGTATCCTGCGTTTCGGCATTATCCAAACGTGAGATGCTAATTTTGGTGGATGAGCCCAAGCTATCAGATTTACGCCTTGACTAGGTTTATGGTCATCTCAAACATCATTCGGAGATGTTGCCAACTTTCCACACCAAATAAATGTTATTTTCTACGGCTAGGACTCTCCGATTGACGCGATGCCGCTTTAATATTTGGGCTAAAACACCGCCTTGGGTTCTACACATTTAACTCTACCATGAGGATGACAACAGGGACGGAAATTTGTGTATCTGACAGCTAGACATTGGGACTGGAGTTTAGGACTCATGCAGCTGTAATCAACCTCCTCCGAGTATCAGTTGGTGTGTGGGGACATGTGCCGGGCGGTGTGCAGGTTCCGCGGAAGATGTGCCGACTGTCGGCTCAACAGCCCAACACGCTCTCATTGGCCAGGATCTGCCTTGACTGTTTAAAATTCCTCTCAAGGGCGACTCGAACTCGCCATACGCATGAAGATAACAAATAAAATAGCTATTTCTTCAGGATGGCGAGGAAACTGAATGTTCTAGTTTATACAGGTGACACTCTCAGAGACTCACCCCAATGTGCTCTCCAATCTGAAACTTTTGCGCAGGTGCGGGGTCGTCGCTGGAATCCGTGAAGCATTGCCAGCTCACGCTCCGCCAGCTCCTGTTCCCCAAGTACGCCGTCGTCCCCATTGACGAGTCCACGGTCGCCAAGGAGCCCTGGGACTCGACGTGTGCTCTCTTTGTCGTACCCAGCGCCGTGGACCACGCGCTCTGCTGCAGCCTCGGCGGCGAGAGCGGCCGCCGGATCAACCACTATGTGCGTGCGGGGGGCGCGTATCTGGAATTTTCCGTTGGCAGATTTTCCAGCAGTTGCATGTCCAAGAGCGATGCCGTAGAGGGCCAGGGTGTGGGATTCCCCTGCGGCATTTGCCATGTTGGTGTGGGTGTCATCGGCCCTGACGAGCGAAGTGCCAGCATTGCAAAACTCAAGATCAAGACAGGCGCATTTCAAGAGGAAGTCCCCCAAGAGACGAATTCATATTCAATCGCTGCTGGGCTTGACATTGATACTCAAGATGCCCAGCTTGGCGAGTTCGAGGTACTGGCAGTCTGTGACGATGAGCCCGAAGTTGGAAACTCTGAAAGCAGAGCAGCCGCGGTACTTTGCACTGTCGGAAACGGAAAGGTTCTTTTAATAGCACCTCAGCTTGAGTAAGCCACGACTAGAAACCGCTTGATTGTGTGGCTGACGATGAGTCCAGGCTCGTCACAACAAACATTACCCTGGAGTCAGGATTAAGTCTGGATGAGACGCTTCTTAAACCACTGGCTACTGAAGATGGCTCCCGGCTTTCTGTTATCAAATCCTGCTTGAGACGACTTGGGGTTGATGCCAACGATACGATAACGAAACGTCCTGAATTGAGCAGTCTCCATCTCTCCTCGGTCAACAATGCCGACATGGTAGAGCTCATTCATAGTTGGGATGACATCTTGGGCAGCAGGGACGGCCAGGTCCTCATGAAAGGAGGATTTGATGTTTTTCAGGTTGAACTGGAAACTAAAAAGACATGGCCTCGACCAGTTAAGGCGGCCGATGATAAAGTTGGAGCCGACGAAGCATCAAGCTTGAAAATTGTCATCCATGATGCGGCACCACCACCAAAAGATGACACCCCTCAATTTGATCACCAAATCTACTATGATAGTCTCAAGGCATATCGTACTGCTGAGAAAGGGGCAAAGTCTTGGGGCGACTTGCTCATGTATGGGGAAGTTGTGTCAAGCACCAACACCCTACTCGAAAAGTAAGAGTTGCGTCAACACTATTCTTGGGGCGTATCTAACAGAGCCATCCAGGAACTCCCAGCTTCTAGCTACATTGCCAGCTGGCTTCACTCTGGCAGCGTCCAGCTCAGTCTCGGCCCGTGGCCGCGGTAATAACGTCTGGATAGCCCCCCCTGGCTCCCTCATCTTTTCTACTGTCATAATGCACGCTGCCAGCGTCGCAATGTCGCGCCCGATCGTCTTCATCCAGTACATCATGTCAATTGCCATAGTTGAGGGTATTCTCTCATACGCCGATGGTTATGAAAACTTGCCCATCAAGATCAAATGGCCCAACGATATCTGTAAGTGTTGGACATTTGCCTGGTGCATCCGTAATTGACTTGTAATAGATGCGCGGGATCCGAGAGACCCGGACCAAAATTACGTGAAAATCGGCGGGTTTCTTACGCAGTGCAGCTACGTCGATGGGTCTTTCAAGGTAGTGATTGGACTTGGCATGAACACACTCAACCCTGGGCCAACAACATGCATCGCTGACCTGCTTCCACCCAATGTCCCCCAACTTCACGTCGAAGCGCTATTAGCACGAATTGTTACTCGGCTAGACTCTCTCTACTCGGGGTTTATTCAGGAGGGATTTTCTTCGGATCTGGAAGCCAGGTATTACCGTCACTGGCTCCACACAGGGCAGCATATCCGGCTGGAGGAGGAAGGAGGGGTCAGGGCACGGGTCTTGGGCATCACTAACGACTGGGGCATGCTACGTGTTGAAGAAACCGACAGCAGCGGAATGGGAACGGGAAAGTTTTGGGCCCTGCAGACAGATGAGAATAGTTTCGACTATTGGAAGGGCTTGGTCAGGAAAAAGCGGCTGTGATAAGTAAGTTCTATAACTTGAATTAGCACCTGTAATCTGTCGAGACCGGATTCCACAGTTCGGTTGAGATTGAAGAACATATTAGGTGTTGATCGGAGAAGCATCGCTTATCGAATGCAGTATGTCACTGAGGGGCATGCGTACTTTACATAGTGCAAAAAAGTAGCAACATTTGATTACCCTATCCTCATCCACCAGCCTACGGGTGTCGGCTAAGCCATATACGGCGCTGTTGCATATGACACCATCTTGAATACTGCTTCCGGAAGATAAGTTGATCGGTCTGGGCTTGAAATTAGGGTTGCTCGCTAGTATCAAATCGTGAATAAGATTTGATGGTTCGCATCCACCATACCTGATGCCAGCACGATGTGGAGCCAAGGCGTTTCATCTCCGAGGTGCTATTAACACTTTGGCAAGTCAATGGCACTCTGGATCTCGGAACGTCGATATATCTGAGAATATCTCTTCATATTAGAATCCTCAGACTGAAGATGCTTTCTCCGATGTATGAGACGTCATCCGCGAGATTAACCGGGATCAGTTTATGTCCAGCTTTCCTTTCTAGCCACCCTCAGTAATCTCCCCTAGGGTACTGAAGCTAGGATGAAGCATATTTATGGTATTGATTTTCAACTGCCTCAATGTACGCGATCTAACATGTCATAGTGACGAACCCTATTACACATACTACACAAAACTATAACTTTTATACCAGCCCCCAAGCCCTCGTAAAAACCTGCTACCTTTTCCTCCCACACCATTTTCTTCGCCCTGTATTAATCATCGTGGATTGATCATTCAATTCATGACTCTTGCATGGATCAACCAAGACTCCTACAAGTTACGATAATAATTTACCCAACTGTGCATTGGACTCAACAACCTACAATTCGTAGCACTTTCCTTGTTCCCAGTGCCCAGAAACAAGACAATAGATAAAAGGTCCTGACAAATATGCTGTATCCGGCCCCGGGACCTGTGGTAGTTCTTGTAAGAGCTATTGGCGTTGGTTCCTGTCTCCGGCTCATGCTTATCACTCCCAGGCTTCGGGGTGGACTCTTATTAGTATCGCAACCGTGCTTCTGGCAGCCCGCATATATCTTCGGCTTGGGATCCAAAAACGCAACTTGTTGTTGAGCGATGTGTTCATGTGCGCTGCATGGATATCTGGACTCGTCAATTGCAGCCTACTAATAGCTTACAATATCTTGGGCGCACTTGACCCGGAGATAACATCGAACGTGGAGGGATATAAAGGAAACCCGAAGAACATTCCTCGCATACTGAAGGTAAATGTCACATTTCCCCTTGATGAGACTGCGAAGACGCAGATTATCTGAACTTCAAGCTGATATCCTCAGTAGCTGTTTTGGGTAGGAAACGTTTTCTATTTAACAACAGTAAACCTATGCAAAGCATCGCTGCTTTGCACTTATTTAAAAATATTTCCAGAATTTATGAAGAAGCGGAGAATGCTTCTTTGGATGACGATTGTGTATGTTGCTCTCGCATATGTTACTGCTTTCATCCTGCAAATATGCATTTGCTTGCCATTTAGCGCAAACTGGTAAGCCTGCTTCTTGATTCTCATACAAGACACAAAGCTGACCAGATGGGAAGGGACCTTGGGCCACAAGCAAAATGCTCGAGTCGGGGATCGGCAATCATGGTGATTCGAATTGGCTGGGGGCTGCATTTCTTGGGAGACCTCTTAGGTTCGCTCATTACAGGAACGTTGTCCTGGGTTTGCTTGGCTAACATTGGCAGTCTTTTCCTTGCCGTGGACTGTTGTTCCCGAACTGTGTACCACAACATCACTCAAGATTGGGATTTATGCCACCTTTCTTCTTGGGGCCATTAGCATGGCTTTTTCAATAATTCGATACGCCACTTTTGAAAGGACAAGTGCGCATTTAAAATCTCCTATTAGCTATACTGGTGAGCCTGGGCCCAAAATGCACTTGTGGTACTGGTAGAAGCATTTTACTTACACATCTCTCTCAGTGCTCTGGAGTACTTTGGAGCCTACCATTTGCATCAACATTGCCTGCTTGCCATCCTTACGACCATACTTTAATGAACTAAATTCATCACGGAAGTTAACCTCATCTATGAAGCGCTCAAGACGTCCCTCTGGCGGATCAATGAAAATGAAAGAACGGCACGTTCGCTTTGTTATAGACGACGTTCCGAAACATTCCTCTGTCTCTTCTCAACACCCCCTTAGACCATAATTCATGGGAGGCTCGAAGGAATCTGAATTTTAAAGATTCTGAGTAGCAAAGGGGGACTAGATTAGTGTCAAATAACGTATTTGGACATCTAACTTGGCATAATACGCGATAATCTGATAGACAAGCCATGTCGATAGCTCATGCTGGACTAACACCTGTCCTTATGACTAGTTCGGTCGCATAATCGAATTTATATTGTCAGAAACTACTTCGACATTGCTGATTATCGAGAGGACTATTCATCAGGGCAGAAATACATGATGACCTGGACTTGCCAGGCTCCGGCGAGGACCACCACCTGTATTAACATAATTTGGCCAATCAGTGCTAATGTCTTTACCAGCCTTCAGAGGTTACCAACGTTGTCACCAGCGCTGTTGCGTGCACTGGTAAACCGCGAGCAAGCAGATTCAGTGAGTCTATTTTAGCTTCGTATTTTGGCAGAGCCGGGCCAGCTGTGTCACTGAAGCAGCTACTAATCTGGCTGAAACCAGGATTTAATTTGGAAACGGCCACCGCGATGGATACTGTCATTCCAATTGATCTTCAAACCACGACTAAAACCGCAACCAAGATTACAATGGAGATGACCACCCAGATACCACCGTATACTCCACTGTAGTCCATACGCAACTTTTATTTCTAGACTTTAAAATGTGCGATGTGTCATCAATAATTTGTTAAATAGATAAAGCAAAAGCAATGGGTTTTGCATCGGCTGTGACATGTCGTACTGCGATTCGCGTTGTGCGGAGAATGGGTGCGGGGGGACCAATCGGGAGAGAACACCGACGGATAAGTATTTTGGCTAGAAATGGAGAACGGGTAAACATTTTCGTACATAAATATACTGAAAAGGATCCAGGGCCAAGTTTAGATACTATCCTGGCTTTGCCTATCCATCATAGAATTGATGAATTCTATTCACAAAGTCGCATCCAATTTCGACAATCCAGATTCAACCCAGCCCTCGATCGGAATTCACGCTAAGCTACCGACACAGTTACAGGTTAAGCCCTCAAAGAAGGAATGTGGGATTAAATATTGTTTTTCAGCAGGAAAGGCTCCATTTTTCACAAATAAACTCCCTGCCACCACTGAAACGAACCCGGACTTCTTCGGCAAGAAATACAATGTCTTCAGCCACAAGTCCTTCAAATGCCACCATGGCCTCAGAGCGGCTTCTTGGTAAAGCCATCATAATCACAGGTGCTGGGGGTGCAATAGGACTAGAGGTATCCGCACGGTTGCTCCAGGAAGGAGCTCGATTGAGTCTCATAGACATCAGTTCGGATGCTCTGGAGGCAGCAGTAGCAAAGCTCAAGGTTCATATACCGGAAGGGCCTATAACCGAGAGAATAATAACGATTACCGCCGATGTTACTTGCGAGAAGGAAGTCGAGGGATATACTGCACAGACAGTGGAAAAGTTTGGAAGCCTGGATTGTGCTTTTCTAAACGCCGGAATTAGCTATTCCTCAACTAGCATATTTGACACAACGGAGGAAAGCTACGAGCGTGTTATGAGAATAAATGTCAAGTCCGGTAAGTGGCATCGGGGCTTGCATTTCTCCTCATTAATCTAATATGACTTGGTAGCGTTCCTAGGCATAAAGCATTCAGCTAAAGCCATGAGGGACCTCGGAAATGGTGGCAGCATCATCTTGACCTCGTCCATAGCTGGGCTACGAGGAACCCCTGGGCTTATCCTCTACTCGGGATCCAAATTCGCTCTCCGTGGCCTGGCCTTGACTGCAGCCTGTGAACTGGGCGAGTTTGGTATTCGTGTCAATACCATCCACCCAAGTGGTGTGAACACGCCCATGTTCAGGGCTGCCTGGAGCCCCGAGAAAATGAAAGAACTGAAGAAGGGCATACCATTAGGCAGATTTGCAGAAACTAGCGATGTGGCCGGCGTGGTAGCCTTCCTGGCTGGCGATGATTCCAAATTCATGACTGGAGGGTTTTTGAAAATAGATGGCGGATGTGTTAGCTTCTGAGCTGCTTTGGGCTTCAAGCGGGTCAGCCATCGAGGAATCAAGCCTCCGTAGTCGGAATATACATACTGATTCTTCTATGTTGTGATACCAAGTAACAAGGAATAATTCACTGGGGGTTTAGTTCCATCTTATGACTCCACTGGCATTTACTAGCTTTTCGATGGGTAGTCAAGACTTTCCCAGGACAGCAATAACTAGTCGCATTGAACCTAGGGCTACCAGTAAATATTTACTATAGCTACTACCGCCCCTCCTGGGTTGGAGAGATAAAACACCCACATTAGAAGTAATCATATTACAAAAAAAAAGTGCAGAAAGATTTATTAAAGAAGTGGCTAGTCTTACTAGCTAGAAGATTCAGGCCCCTCCTTAGCCTCCTTAGCCTCCTTGGCCCGCTTAGCCTCCAAGGCATTCTTCAGGCCCGCCTTAGTCCATTATACCCCTTCCTAGGCACCCTACCTTCCCAGCTCATCACAAAAGGCACTGCCCACTCTAGTGGCAGCGGCTATAGCAGCTATAGCAGCTATAGCAAAAAGAGCCGCAAAGGCCTTATTCAAAGGAGCCATGCTCCTAGCCATTTAATAATTAGCAGGATATTCATCACGTCATGCAAAATACTTACTTTAACTAAAAGAGGTTTCAGGCCACACAAAGAGGGGGGATCAGGCAAGGAAGTTGCCAAGAGCGAGAGAAAGCGCGGTCAGGAGACGCAGACAGAGAGGTATGAGTAAGCTTTTCAGCAGCAGAGTCGCGAGCGTGAGGCGTTGGCGTTGGTGGTAGCTTGCTTGATCTCTTGTATTGCTGCGTTGTGATTCTTCTGGCTCTTTACCCTCAAGCAGGGCCTGGCAGCGCTTTTATCTACGACCTCTACGAACCTCTACAGGATCATTTATCTCTTCGACTAGGTATTATTGTTAGATAGTTCTTATATGCATTAGTTACTTCTTTAAACTATAGATTTAAAGGTTAGTATTTAGACTTCTAGCTCCTTAGAAACCACTATTCTAATTAGTTAAGGCTATTTAGACTTCTAGGTTCTTTAGAAACTACTATACTAATAACCAATTTGCAAAGGCTATTATATTTACCATACTACTACAGCCGCAGCTATCGAATTAGCCCACCATTAACTTAACCTAAAATCAAGGTCATCAACCCTACTAATCCAAGCAATTAAGAACCTTAGGTACAAACCCAAGGCTCCATTGCCCCATTTCAACATACACAGCATACTACATCACATAGACTACAAAAGTACATACAGCCCACCAGGTCATCATACACAATAACATTTATCGTGAAAGTCATATAGCCACAGGTAAAGGCCATCGGCATTATGCCTATCTCATCCGCTTCATTAACCAAATATTACATTCTAAGGCACGAGGGATTGCCTTACCTATTGACTAAATTTACTATTATTAAACCATACAAGAATACTACTTCATAGCTACTACCGCCTTGTGAAATCACGCCCACAAGTGCTATCATCCCACCACTTTAGATTTCGAGGGCCCATCAAATCCCTATCCTCTAGGAAAATTCTGAACGTTCGTAAAAGCATTCTATGGTTGGAAAGGGTAACTCACTTATTCTGTAGGGCTTACAGCGAACACATATAAGAAGATACCTCAGAAGGTGTCCCGATCCCACCGTGCACACGATTGCATTGGAACAGAAGGAGAAACCTTAATAACCCACCTGGCAGGAGGGTTCCGGAAGGCGCAGGTATGATAGGAAAGTGGTGAGCACAGAAGCTATAACTCAAGAAAGGGTGCCGAGATAAATGGATCTGTAGCTCTCTAGCAGCATTTGTTTTAAGCTAAACGGTCTTGCCAACGTTGATTGATGCAGCTACCACCACTATAAGCCATGCACAGAGGCGGATAGATTGGGGAATCAGTGCTATTTGAAGCCAGTAAACTAACAACATTCCAAAATGAGATTTTATATCTGTTAACAGCTATCTGGGACCCCATATAAGTTCAATAACCTGATGTCTTGGGCCGCGGTAGAAGACACGCTATAGACGACTCGACGGCTTCAGAAACAAGTTCGAAAATGAACTAGGTAAGCCGTGGACGATGGGAATCAGCCGCTTGGCTACTATTTCAGTGGCCTTCCCTCTGCCAATTATATAATCGTATGTCGACAAATCTTTGCATGGCCACAACGGCCATGAAGATTGTTCATCAGAGGACATTTGACGCCAAATCTCTTTTGTCTTTGTTTCGTCAAAATTGAAATCGCATCCAGCGATGACAAAAAGCCTCGCGAACGCACTCTGTGCGTTTGACTTCCAATCACAATCTCGCCAGACAACGGTCGGAGGTCTCCACCAAGCTCGACGAAGCGTAACAACAGCTTCGAGCAACTCCAAGAAGCTTCTTCGTTTGTCGGCACTAACTGCGTGAACACAACCCGTCGATTTAAATGCTACGTGCGCAATCAATCTATTAACGACCATGTCCACCGGTACCTCGTCATACCTGGCACCTGATGGCTTTGATAAATGAGATGACACCGAATGGTTGGTCGGGGTGTTAAGAATCCAGAATGCAGCCACCGTGGTAACTGGAGCCGAACCTGGGATTTCGTAAAAAGGATAGGGGTGCGACTCGGCGGGGCCAATTATGGAAGGACGAAAGATGAGTAGTTTTTGATCCGACTGTGCTTCCCGAAAGCATTGAATGAGCAATCTTTCAGTCAAATGTTTCGCGTAACTGTACGCATAAGGAAAGTTGAACATTTCATACTCTGGAGTCGACCCTAGCGCGGTAAGTTCTTCCAGTTCCAACTTCGCCGAAGCGATGGCATCATTATTGCGCAGGGGGCGTATCTCCTCCATGATTGTTGCGTCGAAACCTTGTACTGTTCCGTCTCTGGTTTTTTGAAGGAAGGCACTGCTGTAAGCTGTTGATATGTAGACAAATTGAGTCAGATGCGGGCACGCAAGGGCCATTTTAGCAATTTCTAATGATGGATAAACAACACTACGAGACACATGTGCCAATGGCGCCCTCAAGCTGATAGTGGACGCTCCGTGCACGAAAAGAGAAACTGTCTCCTGGATCATGCTCATCTGATCTGCGGATAATCCGAAGTTGGGGAGTGTGATATCGCCGTCAAAGACAACAAGCTTTCGGGACGCTTTGAGGTCGACAAGCATCTCGAAAGATAAGTGTGAGGCCCAAACCTTCCACAGCCGACTTGATCCCAGCAACATACAATCAGCATACGCGAACTGATCAGGAAAATGTGGCGGTATTACCTCTCCCCTCCTCTCACAAGGGCATAGACACGAGACACAGGCGTATCTAGAAGGAGTCTGCTTAAATAAGCAGTGCCTAACATTCCGGTTGCACCAGTACAGAAGACATGGCGGTCCTTGTAGTAAGATGAAATCGTGTCGTCTGTGATTTCCGACATGGCTAGGGGTGTCGACTACCAGTTAATGGCGAACAGGGTATAGACGTTATGCAAGTTGCCGAGTCTTAATCCTTTCCAGGTCCTTGATAATATGGTTGCGGGGGGCTTCTCGAAAGGTTTTATAGAGTTATGTCCTTGCTGAAACTTTCGGCCGTGTGCTGATGTCCAATGTGATGACATCAGGTTACATGGCAACCCATTGGCTTATAAGTACATTTCGCGGTCTTACCACCATAAATATGCCGAGTGATGGTTAATGGGGCATACATCACTCAGCCCTTGGCTGAGACCCAAGGGCTGAGACCGCAAATTTGCAAAGCGTGACAGGAATGCGATCACTCCCGAACGATCGGTGACAGAATTACCTCGTGTTCGCCCCTAGGTCATACCCGTACTAGATTTAAAGAGGACACTTCAGTATAGTCCGGCACCTTACATAACTTGTCGAGGTCACCGGGATTGATAATTCTAAAATATGGCCACTCACAAAAGAATCCTTGCTAGGGAAGCTTCCAACCGATGAGGTCCTACACCGGCACCAGCGTCTATGCCGAGCAGGCAAGTCTCGGTGGCTTAGGTGTCGGATACCGGGGCAAAGAGTGAGCTAGTCACTGGGCCCCGATAAAATGGTGATTCGGGTGAACTTTCTCCGTGAATTGGGAATGTCACATGAAAAAGGACAAACTGGTAGAACTGAGATTGGATGTTGCCATCATCATATCAGTTCCTCGGGTGAAGTGATTGTTCCACCAAGAGACGACATTGGGTGGGTGACATCCAATCAGAAGGGGTGGAACGGTTCATAGCGTGACCAAACGGTCTCATCATAAATTTGGCGGAAAGGCCCAAGCCAGCTATTTGAAAGACGAGGCCAGTAGGGATCTTGCGCTTGTCTTCGCTAAGACTCGATAATATTATGTAAAACATAATTCTGCGTGATTATCCTTCCCGTAGCACACCTGTATAAACAATCACAGTCAAGGCTCATACCAAGTGACTTTACGGTACAAGCGACGTTAAACTTCACTAGCCGCAGAGCAAGAGACCACAGTATTTGAGGGAATTATTTAATATAGCTATTATTACGAATGTGTTTCTACTATGGAAGGCTATTTATAGGTGTCTTGCAGATGCTGCTGCTACTAGCTGTTGAAGACCGCCGCTAGAAGCTGCTACCGGCCTCGATGTCTTAAACTTTGATCCAAATGCCCATCACGGCTTTATGCTCAATTAAACTGGTCTAGAGGCCCCTCTGTTCCGCACATTTCGAAGGCGGGCTCGTGTGACGGCACTGGTTGCAAAATTATCCATACGCAACGGCATACGTCGAAGTAATTTCCGATGCGCGAAATGGGTGGTGCAGCCATGAAATTCAAAAGGCGACCGGCAATTGTCACACTCGTTTGAACATCCATTTCAAAATCTAGCTGTAGTGTAGGCAATGCGCTTTTTACGGATACTCTACCAGGCCATAAACAGTCTAACGGAAATGGTGATGTTTTGGAACGCTTCTGAAGCGTGAGCACACCGAATTTGCTGCCTCTGACCTGCAATCGACATTTCCCTGATCCCAGAGATATAGCCTTCCATAAATTCAAATCTCCAAGTTCAAATAAGCAATGACAGTCTATTAATCACTCGCCAAGTTCGGGAGACTCCCTTCCTACCCACGTTACGTTGCGGGAAAATTTCCCAGTTCGCAACGCAGCATTTCCCTACACAAGTCGATGGCCTCATATTTAGCCTCTTCCTCTGTCTTGTATACATTCTTATCCCACGTGATTTCAATAATCTGCGCCTCGCGTTCGTCTGCAACTCCCCCGTTACTTTGTTCGTGCAACTCGCCAACTTTGAATCGAAAGACCTCCTGTCCGGTCCAACTGCGGGTCATACGAATATCCGACACACCTTGGCTATCGGGATCGCTTGCTTTTATGTCCCACTTCTGCTCCATTTGAGTCGACTCGAAGCCCTTGAGCAGTTTGGCCAAGTCGGCCCCGGAAATTCGTAAGCCCCATGGCGCCGTAGCCGGTCGCTCGGGACGGTGAAGTCGGCGCCGAGAATCACGAAATTCACCGAATCGGCGGGTAATTGAATCGAGGACACTCCAGCCCATTGGATATGTGCTTTTGGAGAAGTGCGGGGAGTATTTGGGCGATAAATGATCAACGATTGCGGCAAGGGGACTGGTCGCAGCGGCTGGGAAGATATTTATGGTGTCACGAGCACGGCTACAGCCACAGCCAAGCTTTTAGCGGCTCCTTTAGTGCCATACCCTATCCGCCAAGTCCCGTTGCAGTTTCATATGGTAAGGTGTCACGTCAGATATTCAGTGCCCGCTCAGCTGCAGCTATGAAGTGGAAAGTCGGATATGCACTCTTCAAGGATCTTTGCCATTTCCGCCATTCAACAGAGATGATTGGTATTTTATTTATGTCTGACTAGGACAAAGGTTTGCCAACATCTCCATAGGACCATCGCGCAACAAGTACATAGGCATCAGCAGCTACTGAACGGCGTGCTATATGGTAAATATGTATAGAATGTTCATTCAGTGTATACTTCTATGATGAGGGAAAAAATCTAAACTTCTGGTTGCTACCATCCGTATTGGTCCATGTAATGTATGGTGTTCCGTTATTGGTGTTCAATTGGTAGAGGTCCAAGTAATTCTTTGGAAACAAGACGCTGCGAAATCTATAATCCAAAATATCGTCATTTAATTACTCTTCGTTTACATCATCGGTGCAATACTCCGTACCTTATGAGATCTCCTGAAGTAAGTTGGGTTGGGTCGCCTCCTTCGAGGTACCATTGGTATGCCTGGTCAGATACTGGAACATCGCCCAGACAAATAACAGGGTTCGCGGGGTTTGATGCTTTCACAATTTAGCCATGGTAATTGTGGTGGATGAAGTGAATGCTGCTTACAGTCCACTCCCAGAAGGCCCTTGTTAGCAGTGCTTTGGATCAAGACTCGTGAATCCTTGGGATCCGAGGCAACCAAGCCCCAAATTTCCCAAATCTCGTTTGGATTAGTTAGTGCTGCTCCATTGTCCCTGCAGGCTGCAATGTCAAAGCTTGCTCCCTTCGTTTGACTTTGAAGAGTAAATCATGACAATGCCTTACCAATTGACAACCGCTGGTGTCTGTCCGCCTCCCGCAGCTAGATCGAGAAATTTGCCGCCGCATTCGCACCTGATATTGCCTTTTGCACGAGGAATGGGGTTAATGTTGGCCATGTTGCGACGATTTAAAATGTTACGCGAAAGTATCCAAATGTATTATTGCTTGGGAGAGAAACTAATCGGCCATGTCGCTCAAGTGCCGTAGATGGGATACTTATACACCCATACTGCAGCCCCCGCTCTCTATTCAGCTCTGTTCCTATTATATAGCGCCATATATCCAGATGCTTGCGTTTCAATAGCCCGGTGTGGAGTTGACGGGCCTGCCGCCGTTCCCTGCATAGATTAACCCTCGGGCGAACTGTGGCTAACTGAAGCGGAAGCATTTAGCAAGGAGTAACGCATCTAATGGATTCTAGACCTCATTTGTGAGACCAGTTGTCCATAGTCAGCAAAGTATTTTGACCAGTCAATTCTTGAATGCCCTCCATAGCCATAGCCATGTGAGGAGATGTGAGAAAATAGAGGCAGGTGGCTTCAACTAAGCGTCCATTGATTGTGAAGCTGGCCCAGCTGATCAGCCCTGTGGACCAAGTTTCCTGCGGGTATTCCAGCTGCTGGGCTGCACCTAACACATGATTGGACGGCAGAATGCAGCCATAGGCAATAGTTGAGACACGTTTGGCACTAGGCGTCATGTGGCCCGAATGCGAAGCTAGCCGGGCAATCGACTTCTGGTGGCTGTCGGGGACCCAGAACAAATCGCAATCAAATATGGGATTCCGGAAAGGGAAGCACGGTGCAGAAGCGAATATGTAGTCTTGAAAGGTGACCGGGAGCTAGATACATTAAAGAAGCCCCGCTGCTCAGCTCAACCTCGTAGTGTGAAGCCCGAGATGTAGGACCAGTTTTAGACGGATTTGGAGCCCTCATGAGTGGCCAGACTGCACCTACAGGGCTGAAACAAGCTGATATAGCACGACACTTGATGCCGGCAGCTGTAATCAGCCAAGGTCCAGACTCTAGTGAAGTGGATCGGAAGGAAGAGGACATGCTTGAAGTGCGTGCTTGGACACCTATTCATGCAGCCACTGGGCCTCTGGGCCACGATGACCGTAGCCGAAGCGGCGAGGCTAGCCGATTAAGTATCTGACCCCACAGCGCTGGACCTCAGCGGCCACCCATCCTGGAGACCGGACACCGCAGACATCGGCTTTGCCCTCCATTAGCATGTTAAATTAGCCCCAAAGACATGAGAAAGGTTTGCGATTCTGTGGCATTTAAATCTTGTGTCATCATAGACATTAAAGTATCTTTCGAGCACGACTAGAAAAGCAGATCCCACGCATTAAATGACCCACTACGCAGCACATTGGTCAAGAACAAGCACTCTTGTACTCAGCGACAGCATATCCGACTACATTGCCTCTACACACGCATCTACGATCCCCCTTCTTTCTCTAACAAGCGGTCGTGGTAGGGTAATTCCTCGTAGAATATTCGTATTTTTATTCCACCAGGCAGATAGCCTTCGTGGTCTTGTTTAACGTATGAGACTAGAGATTCCGTGTGCACGATCATGAAGCCCCGGTCTAGAGAGCAACAGACTACCTAAACAATCAGACCCATAAAATTCTTTCTCCATAATTTCTCGATTACACGACCTTCTAGGCAACTGATTATAGGATAGAGTGACATGCTACACATGATAACTTGGGAAGAAATATTTCTTATAATGATGGTTTTCATAGATGCCACCTCATAGATGAATTTATCCTTCGAGTCTTCAAAGAGAAACTAAAAAGTACAGATATTTTTACACATTTGAATGGGGAATTGTGTCGGCGATATATATCCAAAAGGAACATTTTCCTTCTGCCTCTGCACCAAAACTGAAGGATATACCGTCCCCATCAGATTCAACAACCAGGGTCCACAACCCATTCGCTTATGGTCCCTTAATGACCACGGTCCACTGCAGGCCGTTGCCATTGGAGATGATGCCCGGCACTGGACTGGCAGGGCTCCAAAACACGGTGCCGGGGCACACGTTTTCCTCGGAGCAAGCCCCAGCTACCCTTGGCATTAACAGCCCGCAGCCGTCTGTGAAGAAGACAGAGGCCACACAGCCAGGAGTCTGGGCGCATCGCTCACAGCAATCATAGGGAGATCTGGCTTCGGCCATCGAAAAGAATACCGGGTCATTACTGCTCGATCCGGAGAAGACGCCGCCCTCGAGCAGGCTGTCGGCGTAGTTTTGGCTCGCGCACATGGCGTGGGCGGTTACAGCTGCGGCCTCTACCGCGTTGGTGGTCGTGATAGTCGAGGTGATTGTGATTTCGGACGAGATCGTCTCCACGATGGTCGATGTGGTGGTGGAGGTGGTTATGATGGTGACATTGTCCGGAACGACGGTGCTGGTGCTGGCGATTGTTTTGGTTCTTGTCACGGTCTTGGTGCGGCGTGGAGCGGTGACGGTAACAGCCGGCCTGGCCTTGGTTACGGTAATGATGATGGCAATCTTGATTGTCACGATGCATTCCACACTCTGGGGGTGCTTGGGTCTCTTGTTGAAATCTAGGCCGTGTTTGCTCGACTTGGAGAAGCCAATAGTCAAGAGAGAACGGGGGTCGCGGACCGATCCACGGCCCTCCAGCTCCCCAGAATTAGATGCCGCAAGATCGCGTTTGAAGGGAGCGCCAGGATCGCCAGCCAGTCGAACCCCATCAAGGGTGTCTTGGACTGGCCGGAAGCCGCTCGGCGCCGCAATAATGGTCGTGGATGTAATGGTAGTGTCGGTAGAGGTTGTAACAGTGGTAGAAACCGTGACGTCGTCTGCATTGGAGGTGGTTGTTTCGTACTCGGTCGCCACAACTCCAACCACATCTGTGCCGGGTTTGATTGTGGTGGAGACGACTCGAATAACGGTCGTGGTGGATGTTTCTGTTGAGGGCCTGGGGGTCACTGTGACGGTCTTTCCGACTCTTTTGGTGCTGCGGACTGGGTATTTGTTCTTGTACGTCGAGGTGGATGTGGGTACTGTTGTAACGGACTTGGTGCCCATGACTGTTAGGCAAACCTTTGCCGGGGACAAGAGGTTTCTTGAGGCTGTGGCGAGCCCCAGGAGAAAAAGAAAAGTAAAGTGTATTAAACGCATGGTGACTTATTTTGTAGAAACGAATGACTATGGGCCGAATGCTAGGGACCAAGGGATACGTTCTAAGAGTTCGGGTAGAGGCTCTTATTTATATAGGTAGGTTTGGGCAATCTTTCCTGGCATTGCTTTTCTCTGGTTCATGAAGAAGGGTTATGCGGGGGCTGCACTCCCATAACCAAATTTGGCGGCAATGGCTTGGATCATGCGTATGTTGGTCTGTGTAAGATAAATGAATGAATGATCGACTAATGAGTGAATCAGCACCCCTGAAAGTAGCCCTAAATTTCGGGATGCATGACCGGTTGACGCGGGTAACAAGAAACGCAGCGGCCGAGAGATATACGGCCGAGTACAGAATTGCTTTTGTAAAGACGACTTTTTTTTTAATTTTCTTCTTTGATAGGTAGTTTCTCTATCCGCGTATGCTATGGACTAAAAGTTCTCTGCTCTCAATCATTACACTTCTCTTGTAGAAGAAAAGGGCGGCTGCTTGTCGGCAGACTTCCCCGCTGACAGACGACAGGTGAGTTCAATACACACCCCCTGCAGGGAGCATCGATTGTCTTAGGGGTTCGTATCAAGCAGTAAAGACTGCCTCAGGCATTCTTTTCGATTTCTATGAATATTCCACTCGTTTCTCAGTACATATTCTACATAATGTAGTACGGGGACAGGCGCGGCTGCTCAAGCCAGCATTGTCAAGGGATGATGGCCATGACTGGTGGGGGGGTTTCAGTTATTTCAGCGCTACAGACAAGTCTTATTAGGTCGGCCGAGTACAGTAGAGCATTGTCTTTTTTGTCCTGCAAGAATGAGACACGGGTGCGCTAGCAACTAGACCATGACATTGCCAACCCGAGGGCGGGTACATCTGGATCGATCAATATTAACGACTGAACAGCGTGAGCAGACGGCAGGCTTTGGCGTCGCGATGATCGGCAGTAGCAGCATGATTCGATCTTGGCATTACTGATCCGCGTCGCGAGTCGACGGGCGGCCACTCAGCACAGGTGAGGACGACTTTTGGCGAAATAATTGTGAAATTGGACTGTTGGAGGTAAGTTGAAGGATCTGTGGCTGAGTTTCTCACGGCCTTTGCAACGCGGGAGCGCCTGCTGATCATCATCCATTAAGTGATGTGTTGCATGGTACCCGACAGCATCCATTTCCACCAACAAGTAGCGGTAACGCACTTTTCAAAATTAAATAAATATGTCTTTTCTATATTGTACCTTGACAGGCCTACACATTGTATTTTCTCGACTTTTGAGTTCAAGATTCATCGCGCATGATGATGTTTGGCATTTGCTGGAAGGTCTAGGGTATGTGATGGTGAGAGTGGAGCACGCTAAAAACAGCAATCGATGACGTTGGGAGCATTGTGTGAAAGGTGGCCCGCAGATGTATTGGGGAATATGGGAAATGGTCGAATTAGTATTGTTAGTTGATACTGTCAGACCCATTTGTCTCCTATCAGTCCCTTGTCTGTATTTCCCATCCCAGTTTGAGGCGTGACGTCAGCGCTTCATGGAGTGTCATCCTTCGCCCGGAGGGTGACTCAACGCCGAATACACAGCCTCACGCTGGAGGGTATAAATCAAGCTGGGCTTCTCTGCAGCGGGTTGAGACTCAGCGTAGGTCATCACTGGAAATAACCCAACGCAAGGATGGCGGCCTCGTTGACTTCGCTGCCCTCGGAGATTGTCCTCCTCCTCGCCGACCGGCTTCACAACATCGAGGACTACGCGGCGCTGTCGTCGACGTGCAGAGGCCTGCGGACGGTCCTCGCGTCCGTGTCGCCGGGGGCAATCCTGCGGCTGGCGGCAGCGCAGTCGAGCACCTTCTTCCGGCCGTCGCCCGACTTCCTGGTGGCCGCGACGGCGCGGGAGCTGGGCGACTGGGCGCGCGCGTCGCCGTCGAATGAGGCGACGCTGGCGACGACGTTCCAGTCCGGGCTGGACGGCGTGCTGCAGCTCGCCCTGCGGCACTGCGGCCTCACCATGGCGCGCATCCGCGAGCTCCACGCCATGCGCTTCTCCGTCATCAACCCCGTGTCCGACATCGTCGACCAGTGCGTCGGCAAGCAGTGGTACTCGACGCCCAACTTCTGGAGCGGCGGCGTCGACGACGCCTACACCATCGACGCCGACGCCGACAGCACCCTGTTCCACCTGGCCATCTACGGCGAGCTGTTCGCGCCCGACCTGGCCGCGTACCTGGACGGGGACGGGGACGGGGACGACTCTGCGCCGCCGTCCGCTCGCCGCCGTGCCCTGACGGTCGAGACGCGCCTCGAGTTCATCAAGTACTGCGTGCCCGACTTCGCCTGCGAGCTGCTGGGCCACATCGACCCGTGGGACGCCCGCTCCGAGGGCGGCACCCTCGACCCGCGCCGCGACGTCAAGGCCGTGGGCCCCTACGCCAAGGACGAGAATGGCCGCTACACCGACTGGCCCCGGAACAACAACATCGCCCTGGTCTGGGTCCTCAACAGCACCCGCTGGCGCCCGCACTGGAGGCGCGCGAGGCAGATGGCTGCCGTCCCCGACTTCCAGGACGGCTTTGAGGAGGACTGGTGGTTCGACGAGGCCGACGAGAAGGACTGGCGCCAGCGTCTCTGGGAGAACGTCATGGTGTGCCAGGGCCTGGACGGCCTGGCCATGATACGGCCCGACATGCAGGGCGCCTGGGCCGAGAGGATCCGCGAGTGGAGGGCCAAGATTGCCGCCCTGCAGCGCCAGCCCACCGCCATCAGGGTCGGCAGGCAGGCCACCTACGATTATCCCTTCTTGCTGGGAGATTTGCGAATCTGCGCGAGCGGGTACGTTGGAGGCACCTGAATAATGGCCAAGACAAGGACGAGGGCCGTGGTGCTGTCCAGGTTACGACAATGGGAAAAAAACAGACACAAATGAGAAATGACGGGAATCATAATTGGAATATGTATTGCCGTAGTTTTATGAGGAGGATAACTACATCTAAAAATAATGAACATGAAAAGCAACTATTAAATAAACCCATTCAATCCAAGATACTCGAGCGAAAGCAGTCATGACTCGTAATGTCCAATGTTCATACAAATTATCGCCACCGCTATGGCTGTACCATCTTCTTGTAAATGATGACCACCGTAACTAAAGCTCAATATCTCCTTAAAATGACCCTCAATTACCTAGCTTCTTCAAAGCATCATAGTGGCTGATGCAGCTTCTCGTCGTTGGGTGCGTCGGACCGAGCACTCTCGAAAAGCCGCTGCAGGCCCTCTCATAATATTTCACGGCATCCGAAACGCGATTTTGTCCATGGAAGAGATAGGCAAGGTTGTATACGCTACCCAGTGTTTCAGGGTGGTCTTGACCGAGCGACGACTCCCTCACCTTCAGTACGCGTCGGTTCAGCTGCTCCGCCTCCTCGCACTTGTTCTGTCGCTGCAGCACCGAAGCGAGGTTGTGCATGCTGGTCAGCGTCTCCGCGTGCTCTGCACCCAGAATCTTCTCGCTCCCTTCTATGCACTGCCGGATCATGCTCTCGGCCTCGTTGTAATTACCTCGACCCTGCAGGATGAGCGCGAGGTTTTGCGAAATCGTCAGCCAAGCCGGATGCTCTCGCCCAAAGGCCATCATGCACCCTGCCAAGGCCTGCCGGCTGAGAAGCTCGGATTCCACAAGGTTGCCTTGGTCGTGAAGAATTAGAGCAAGATTGCTCAAGCTTGTGATAATTTCAGGGTGCTCGTCGCCCAAGGTGCCTTGTCTCGTATCCAGCACTCGCCGGCTGCATGCCTCAGCCTCACTGTATTTGCCAAGTTCCCGCAGCACCATGCCTAGGCGACTCAACCTTGTGAGAGTATCTGGGTGAGATGTTCCCAGCGTGTCCTCGCTCATTTTCAAAGCTTTTCGGTGAAATTGTTCGGCTTCATCGTATCTCCCTTGGGCACGAAGCGTGGAGCCGACGGTGCTCAGCCTTACTAGCAAATCCAGGTTCCGTCCAGACAAGTCGTCATTGCTCTTATCAGAGCTTCCGTTCAGAATTCGTGGTCTCATAAGTTGTTCATGTTGAGTTACATCTTCAATTTGTAGCAGAAGACTGCCCAGAGTTGGTTTTGTGTCTTGGTTCTGTCCATTTAGCACCCCATCTCTCCCGCCAGCCTTTTGATTCATGGCATTAATGCAATAACAAAAAGAATAATTGCAATACAGAAAAGTCACTTGCAGGCCATGGTTGCAAAGTCAAAAATATTTTGCAAAGACAAGTATCTTCTGCGGTCCGAGTATTCAAGTAATATGGCTAACCAACGCACAGCTTTGCCGTGTATAAGTGCAACAGCGAAGTAAAGAAACACGGCCCGGAGCAAATGGTCCGGTAGGGTTTTTCATCCTTGGTACTTCGGGGAGTTTATTTTAAGCTTTGGCGACGTTTTATTAAATTTCCGAAGTGGGTTATTTTAAGAATGCTTCATCGGGGCCTGCTGAAAAAACTCCAAGCATTGATTATTTCCCAGCCGGCAACTATTTGACAGTATGATGCCATCGGACCTGAGAGGACGAGCAGCATGGGCTTGATGATTGCGATGATCTATTTCGGCGCAACATCAGATCCATGCGTCGGACATGTCACGCGAGATCAATAGCATTCTGAGCCCCAGACGATCTTTGATTGAAGGCCTGGAACGCTGCCTCGACCGCCTCGACCCTCTCGTCGACCAACATGCATTGGTGGTGAGACATTACTACCTCAATCTCTGGGCCGTGCACAGTGGCCAGCCATTGAGAAGTGAATTGGATTGCTTTTATTGGATTGCAAACTTGTGTAACCACCCACACATGCGCGCGGCTCATGGTTGGGGTTCATGCCCACCCAGTCGCCAGCCGCCACAATCATGATACAGCTACCCGGGGAAACCCAGGTAGGTCTAGCCGCTCCAACGGGGGATTTGCTCCGGCCGTATGCAGCTAGTTAAGCCCAACTCGGATCCTCACCAATGACAGCAGGGGCTCCTCAACCTTTCTTTTTCAGGGTCTCATGCCCCTACTAAGTTTCGTGAAGGCATCTGTTGGATTGGCGGGAAGATAGGGGTGCATACTGCATGTGAAACATTGGTGCGAGAATACACGAGGACTGCATGAAATGCTGTATTTATGACAGATAGATGGTGCAGTGTTGATCAAGAGCTATCACGTAAGCCCAATACGATCTAGGCTTCCGATTAAAATGAGACATATACTTGGCAGTTGTGGCTACCTGCATCACATTGGCAGACGAGAATAATTTGGGCTTTAACGGAGAGAGCGAAAAAAAAAAAAAAAAAAGAGGATGGTGTCGTTCATCGGAGTTGGGGCAATTAACGATGCATTTCTTCAGCTTGACAAGATTTTCTTCTGGATTGATGAAATATAAATCTTCTAAAGCGGCTTAAATTTAGTCAACTAAATAATCTAGGTGGAAAACTTTATGGAGTGATTTAAATAAGTGGCCGGGGCCATGAATTATCCTGTAAACTCTCTCAGTCTACTGTTCCCTCTGGCAGAACTGAGACATAATCCAGCGGGGCCAGCTCAGAACCATCAGGGTAGCCAATGATTTGAAGCGCATCCCCATTTGTGACGGAGATGCCGCGGAAGTAAACACGTGTGGCAGAATGCCCATCCAACAGCTCGGAGAAGTCGTGGAGTAACCGATCCTGGAGGTCTCCCTGCCACTGCCCGACCAGCTTGTTGTTGAGAAGCAGCTCGTACCTAGCGCGCCCGCCGCGGTGATCATAATAGTTGACCGCAATATCATATCTTCCCGTGTCGCAGGTTAGAGTGGTTGATGCCGTTCCTGGCTTGTCTGGTGAGGCTGCGACAACCGCCCGCCCCCCTGACGCTGCCTCAGCCGGTGTGACATCGACCACCCGATAGCCATCGAGCTGCATATCCTCGGCTTCTATGCGCCACTTGTGACTTCCCACGCGGCCCTGCTCGTCCTGTATCCCACTCTTGGTACGGTAGAACTCGCAAACTGCATCACGCCAAACCAATGCGTGGCCAGCCTGGTAGGCTAGCTTGAAGGCAATGTGGTCGAAGCGCGCATCATCAATGAGGCCCTTGAGAGCTGCCCATTTGACGGGATAGGTCTGAGCAGCCGCAGCACCTTCGTAATGCGCGTCGTAAAAGTGCTGGATGACCGTCTTTCCTGACTTGAGGCGGTGCGTGTAGGGCACGTGGTGGAACCAGAGCAGCAGCTCGTCGGGCGTGGTCTCGATCTTCTCAAACTTGGCGGCAACTTCGGGCGGGTACTGTCCGGCATTTCCAGTGCCGGTCGCAACAGTGCGGTCCATTCCGATGGCCTGGTTGTCGGCGCGAGTCCACTGACCCCAACCGTTACCGTCCTGTGAGCCTGGACTCGGACCGTAGTGTGTGTATATAATGTCGCACAGGGTCTGGATGCCCAGATTCCCACTGTAGTTCTCGTATGTTGGCCATGTATCCATAGCAAGCTTGGTGATGACATCCATGACCACCTCATTCTCAGCACTGAATGTCAATCGAATCCAGTCTTTCAGAATTGCCTCCGCATCATCTGATGGGCTCCAGCAGAGGCGACCATATGCATACAGATTTGACATGGACAAGTGATGTCCAAGCCACGTCTCGTCATTGCCTATATTAATGACGGCCGCGTAGCCAGTCTTTCTACCGCCTCGTCGGGCTGTTGATACAACATCACGCACCAGAGATGACTCCCCGTTGATGCGAAGATCGAAATCCAGGATGGTCTTCCATTCTGGGGCCATGTATACGTAGTGGGATTGCTGACCAAGGTATTCTTGACAGACCATGAACTCGCACATAACTCCGGTTTTGTGCAGGTGAGCGAAGAGTGGTGATGGAGGCTCCCGAATCTGGAAGTCAATGGGGCCGAATTTGATCTGGACCAAGACATTGTCGTCAAACTCTGCGTCTAAATCCGCAAAGTACTCAACAGCGGCATTGGCTCGGTCATTTTCCCATTTGGACTCGTCCAGGTGGTGATTATAGACAAAGGCACGGTACATGACAACTCCATCTCCATGAGGCTTTAGGGCGCGGGCAAACATGTTGGCTCCATCGGCCAGTGTACGACCATATGTCAAAGGGCCCGGCTGACCCTCCGAGTTGGCCTTGATAGTGTATCCAATGAGATCTGGGACATGTTCATATAAACGAGCGGTGATTTCGTTCCAAAAGGCAATCACAGCAGGGTCCAAGGGATCCGAGGTGGGCAGCCCGGCAAGCTCCCTTGGCGTATCGAAATACAGCGAGACACCAATTCGAACTCCGTAGGGCCGCATCGTATCAGCAATGCGTCGCAAGCCCTTCAGGTTCTCCTCGTTAAGCAGGTTGTGGCTGGAGTTGACATTGTTCACGACGCATCCATTGAGCCGTATTGATGCAAGTAGGCGGGCATATTGTCGGACTCTGGTAAGGTCCTGGACAACAAAGCCGTCTTTGAAGAAGATGGACTTGCCACCGTAGCCGCGCTCGATACTGCCATCGAGGTTGTCCCATTCATTGGCGTACCGAATGGACGCGCTGGGGTTATAAGCCGTAGCCACCTCTGCTGTAGGAGACGAGGAAACAAGTTTGCCTTGAGCGAGAAGGGACAGGAGCTCAAAGGCTCCGTAAAGAGCGCCCCTCTCATTTTGGCCAAGGATCTGGACAATATTTCCATTGATACTGAGCCAGAAGCCGTCCTCGTCAAGTGTGGGAATTTGAGCGGCATCACCACCTCTCTGTACAAAGTCATCCACCGTCCCAACGACAATCGACCCTGGGGCAATTGTGTCGAGCTTCTCCGGGAGATGCGAGATTTGCAGGGATTGGCCGAGCACACGCTTTGCTCCATCTTGGATTTCGTTTGCGGCCGTATAGACCGGGCTGTCTTTGTTGCCCCCTAGCGCGAGGATGCTAGAGTATTGCCTGTGCCGACTACGGAGCTCATCAGAGAGAGCGGCGTAGCGCAGCCAGGCGTCGAGACCGGTCTCGGCGGGCAGCATGTTCAGGGTCGTCTGTCGGTTGTAATTCGTGTTTTGCCACGGTGACAAGGTGGCCGCCTCCCTCGGATGCCGACTTCTCTTTTAAGCCTCGTAGTTGGGGGCCTATTTGGAGATAGACGCCCGGAACTGAGGTATTTGGTGTAAGGCACGTTTCTTCCCCCAACTTTCCTTCCCCCGGGATAATTGGCGCCGACTGGCGTCAGGGCGCAATGCGGAGGAGGCGTGCGGGGGAGGGTCTGGTGGAGAAGCCACTAATGCCGGCTAAAATGGAAACCGTATGTTATGATCGACAAGAACAACCCGGGGTTGCGGATGTTCGGCAATTTTGGTCATGCTGGAAATCGTCCACGAGGCAGTCAGTTCTCCGGGTAACTCTCGGGGTGAATGGCCAAATCCGTGATGGAGCTCGTGTATGCAAGTCAGTTGTGAGGGTGCCTGTTTGGGGGGGTTCCTTGGATTATCACTAATCGAACCTTTCAGCCTCATATCACGACGGTGAACTTTACAAAGGTTTTCAATTGAATTCATCCGGTGAGATCGATGAGATCGCAACTCCCGTCTTGGCTGCATGCTCGACGATTTAGTGGCTTGGCGATACTATGAGGCATAACGACCGGGCTACAATCGAGTGGAAATTACAGTCAACCATTGTTACTACATTGGTTTATCCAACGATAATTAAACTGCCATTGAACTGTAAAATCTTCATATCAAATTATACACTACCCATCAACATGTCCTCCTCATGCCTACTCATGATGCTCAAATGCCAACTTGTCCTCCACCTCCACCTCGCGGTTAAACTCATACTTGGCAAAGTCGCGTGCCTTGAGGTTCTTGGAAAACAGTATGTCAAGCTCCTCGTAAGTGCGGTCCTTAAGCTCAGGCAATCGGAAATGTGCCCAGATAGAACAGAGGACTCCAAAGCCTGCCGCCAAGAAGGCTGACTTTCCTTTCCAGTTGGCTTCGGTTGGGTTGAGGATATAAGGAACCACGCAGGTAGCAGCAATATTGATCGAGTTGTATGCATTACGCGCCAGCGCAATGCTCTTGGAACGCAGGCGAGTCGAGGACACCTCACCCACAATGATGTAGGATATCGGACCAAGCGTCATCTCGTAAGTGGCATACCACAAATAGTAGAATGTCGCAGATAAGTAGCCAGTAACCTTGCTTTCACTAGCCACCGCGACAAATCCGATGGCGAACATGCACAGCGACATAACGACACAGCCCCAGAAAAAGATGGGTCGACGTCCGTGTCGCGCCGTGATGAACACGGACAGCAGCACGCATACGAAGTGGAGGCCGCCCTGGCCAACCGTCAACTTGTATGCATCGTCTGTCTTGAGGCCAGCCTGCTCGAAAAAGTAGGTCGCGTACGAGGTGACTCCGAATCCTACCAGGACCTGAGCAACCCATGCGAAGCAACTAATCTCCGTGCGCCAGAGGTTGTCGCCACGGAAGCAGTCGATGTAGTTGGCCCCTTCCGTCATGCTGCGCTCCAGCTCCGTAGTTTCGACCATGAGCGCAACGGCATCACTGATGGCAGCGTCGTCCATATCAGTTGTCAGCCGCGCCAGTGACTTGCGAGCATCCTCGAGGCGGCCCTTGCGAACAAACCACCAGGGAGACTCGGGTGCAAATACAATGAGAGGTGCGATAATGACGGGCCAAACCCACTGGATTGCGAACGGAATACGCCATGCCCATTGGGTGGTGTTGTGCATCAGGCCATCAAGGACTCCGTAGGATATCAACTGGCCGATGCCCCAGCACAGCACGACAAACGTCTCCAGGTAGGCACGCAATGCCGTCGGACTGACTTCAGACGCATAGGCCGGGCCCATTGTAGTGAAGACACCCCATGACAGGCCGCACAGCAACTCGCCGACAAACAGAACCTCGACGCTTGGTGCGAAAAAGGCAATGAATATGCATCCCGTCAGCCAAGCCAAGGCGCCCTGCAGCGTCTTCTTGTGTCCGTATCGCTCCGTGAACCAGCCGTTGATAAAGATACCCACGGTGTTTCCCAGAGGGCTCGCGAGACCCAAAGCTGTCTGCCATTTTGCTTGGAGCTGGTACGAGCCTGGTTTACCGGGAACTGGAACACCGAACCGCTGTTGGAAATTGGGGAATGCGAAGAGGGAGCCAATCAGGGCCGTGTCATAGCCGTCCATGATGATAACGAGCGACACCACGCACGACCAGAAACAAGCCTTTGGGTATTTCCTGATGGCCTCCGAGATAGTCATAGAATGTTCAGCCTCTGTGGCATTCCGGGCCTCGGCCACGGAGTGGACCCAGCCATGAGACTCATCACCCGCTCCAGCCTCAGCGACGGAGGCTTCCTCTTTCGCCATTGACCTTGCTGCTCCTAGGTATGAGAACAATGTAGTAGAAGTATCCTCTTGGTCGAGGATTAAATTGTTATCAAGTGAAGCAGGAATTTTTGCGTAGATGTGGAGGGAGGTTGCAACAGCCTAATGGCGTTATATCAACTACCCCATGGGGACTGATTGTTAGTTCCAGAGGGGTAGATTAGACTCCGCATGCCCCCAAGTTCCCCGCGAAACCGCCGGTTGGGGTATGCTCCGGGTATAATCAGGCGGTTAATTGAGAGCCAACACTTTTACGTGCCGATGTTACCGGTTTACGCGCGTTCAACCTCCTGGAATTCGTCTGGAACTTGCTGCCAGCAAAAGCGACCCCCAAAGCACTAAGCTTCATTAGTAGGTCCCGGCATACCGGGAGGGCCTGGATAAAGGCCCAGGTATACTTGCTTCTAGTAAACTATCGCATTTAACCGGACTGAAAGCCGGGCTGGTCTCCATTTTTGTGCGGCTCGGACTCGCGAAATCGTCAGTCGATGACGGCAACCAACAAACGGCAGCATGGGGCAGATAAACATGGACACATGCTTTTCCACATGTCAAGCTGGGGGGCATTTTATCCGTGTGGGTCGTTCATATGAAAACATCACGTTAAGAAAATGAAGAATCGAACAAAATTAAAAACTTAATTCCCATCCTTACTTAAAGGTGGGTGGGATTGTATGCGTTGGCAAAACACCATAGATTTCCATCCTCATACAGTCATGTTCACTTTTACGGGTCTCAGAAATGCTGGCCTCGCTGTGGCCCTGATAGGCTACACCTCAGCGCTAAATGTTCCACGCACTGAATCGCTGCCTTCTGTCACGGTGACGGTCGATGCCCAGACTAAATACCAGGAGCTGGACGGCTTCGGTATATCGCAGGCCTTCCAGCGTGCTGAGGATATCTTTGGAAAATACGGGCTGTCCAAGGCAAACACTGAGTATGTCCTGGACCTCTTGTTCAATGTTGACAAGGGCGCCGGCTTCACCATCCTGCGGAATGGCATTGGCTCAAGCAATAGCTCTGACAGCAACTTCATGAACTCGATTGAACCCTTTTCGCCTGGGTCGCCGAGTGCAAAGCCAAACTATACCTGGGACGGCTATGACAGTGCCCAGCTCCCGTTGGCCCAAAAGGCAAAGGCGCGCGGTCTACAGAATCTGTACGGCAATGCGTGGTCTGCCCCTGGTTACATGAAGACCAATCACGACGAGAACAACGGCGGCTATCTCTGCGGTGTCACCGGCGAGACATGCGCCTCGGGTGACTGGAAGCAGGCTTATGCCAACTACTTGGTGCAGTGGGTCAAGTACTACCGACAGTCTGGTTTGGATGTGTCGCATCTTGGCTTCCTCAACGAACCCCAACTTGCGGCTACCTATGCGGGTATGCTGTCCAATGGTACCCAGGCTGCAGACTTTATTCGTGTACTAGCCAAGACGGTCAAGCGCGAAGGCCTGGACCTGGAACTGACATGCTGCGATGCCGAAGGCTGGGACGAGCAAGAGGCCATGATGGCTGGGCTGCAAGAAGGCCCTGACCCGGCCGAGGCGTACCTCAGCGTTGTCACAGGTCATGGCTATTCTTCTCCTGCATCATATCCACTCTCGACTACAAAGAAGGTCTGGATGACTGAGTGGGCGGACCTTTCCGGAAACTTTACCCCATACACATTCTACAAAGATGGCATTGAAGGAGAGGGCATGACTTGGGCGGACAACATCCAGACGGCCCTGGTAAAGGCCAACGTCAGCGCTTTCCTGTATTGGATTGGCGCAGAAAACTCGACCACCAACAGCGGGTTCATTAATCTCATCAATGATGAAGTGGTGCCCTCAAAGAGGTTTTGGGCCTTTGCGCAGTTTAGTCGATTCGCGCGTCCAGGCGCCCGTCGTATTGGAGCCAACAGCTCCGAGTCCTTGCTTTCAGCCAGCTCTTTTCTTAACAAGGACGGCAGCATCGCGGTCCAAGTTATCAATCACGACTCTGTGGACTACGAGGTTAGCCTGGAGCTGGGAAGTGGCAATTACAAAACTGTCCTGCCGTATCTAACGGACAACACCAACAATTTGACCGCTCTAGCGTCGATTGATAAGGGAAGCGATGGCAATTTTAAGAGAAAGATCCCTGCTTTCTCCATGATGAGCTTTGTCGCATCTTGAGGCGGAAGAGGAGCAGCTCTTTTCAGGCTATAACTAGAATTGTATAGTAGACCACAAATATATGCCATAAATTAGGCTACCTACCCAACAGCCCCAACATACCTCTCTCCAGAGCATCACTTCTCAATTTTTGGGCGAGGAACACTGCAGGCTATCCAGTCCGGGGTAATGAGTACCGATATTGCACCACGTGCACAAAATCACGATATGACAAGGGTCTGCCATGATGCTCCACAGCGGAGTTGGAAGCCAACGGGCCAGTACGATGGCAAAGCATGGCAATTAGCTAACCCATTTCGGTCCTCCTCTGGTCATTTAGCTTTAGCCGGGATCACGACAACGGGTATATCGGCAACAGAGGTGAAATACAAATTTTGGCTCTGGGGAAGGTTGGAAATAGTAGCAATAATACGCAGGGAAGTCCAAGGTTGCCAATCCTCTCCAATTCTGGGTCAAGACGCAGCTGCAATGTCCCCCAGCGCCAGTGCCAGCGGTCACCGCTGGGTCACAGTTTGGGCTGCCATGCCCCAATTGACAGACGATCCGGATGACATGCCCCCTCCACCCTTTGTGAGTGCGGCATCGGGACAAATTTCCAGTTAAATCGCGGGTTACCACTAACAGCTGTTATCTGATCCAGGTACAGCAGGATGCTGTCTTTAATAACACAACCCTTCGGCAAACCCTGAGGGTCTCGACGGGCGGTGCAAAGATTCGGATTCGCATCTCCAATGCCTTCGGCCGCACAGACCTCGGCATCACAGCGGCCACTGTAGCTCTGCCAAAAGCCGCTGGGGATGGGCCTGCGGCAGGCTCCAAGTTGGTCCATGCAGACACTATACACCCGGTGACATTTGGTGGCGACGCCTCGGTGGTTGTTCCCGCAGGATCTCTCATAGTTTCCGATGCCATTCCCTTTCCCGTGGAGGCTGGCCAAGTCGTGAGCGTGAGTATTTATCTGAGCGATGGCCAGACCGGGGGAGACTTGACATCTCACCCTGGCAGCCGAACAGACTCCTGGCTGTGCCATGGTAACCATACAGCGACGGAAGACCTGACAGGCGCTAACCTAAAGAGTATTCTACGTTGGTACCTCCTATCAGGTGTCGAGGCATGGCAACCAAACTCGAAAAGCCATGGGTCTTTAGTGGTGCTCGGGGATAGTTTGACAGATGGTCGAGCCAGCACCGACAATGGAAACGATCGATGGACAGATCTGCTCTTCGATCACATGCTCTCTGACCCTTTTTCTCGCAACATTGCCGTAATTAATCAAGCCGCCGGAGGCAACAGAATAATGGCGGACGGCAAGGGTCCAAGTTTATTGAGTCGTTTGGACCGCGACTTATTTGGTCAGGCTGGGGTGCGCTACGTGATGGTGTTTGAGGGAATTAATGACATTGGAAAAGCTTCATCCGATGCCCAGACACAAACGACTATCGGAAAACGCCTTATCCAGGCTTATAGACAGATTGTCGCAAGAGCGCACGCCGCAGGCTTGCCCGTCTTCGCGTCCACCTTGGGGCCATTCGGTGGGACAGATCCGACCCGAAACCCGTATGCCTCAGTCGAAAGAGAGGACACACGGCAGCGAGTGAATGAGTGGATTCGGTCAGGGGGCGGATTTGACGCAGTCATCGATTTTGACTTGATACTGCGCGATCCAGACAATCCTTCCTGTCTCAGGCCCGATTACGACTGTGGAGATGGGATTCACCCAAACGTTGACGGATTTAAGGCTATGGCAGGAGCTTTTCCATTGACTCTGTTCGACAAGTTCCAAGACGGGTGGGAAGACTTTTAACACGAGGATAGACAAAGAATTAAATGTTGTTTAGACGTGTATGCAGATAGTGCTTGGGGATAAATGCAACTTGCTCTATAGCGGTGGCTTCTTCAAGCCCCATGAAAGAAGTACAAATTCCATACAAACCGACAAACCAAGCCAGTCCACCTTGGGTTTAATTTGATTACACCGGATTACATCTAGAGCATAGTATCGCTTTGCTCCCAAGAACGGCCAAACAGTTACACCAGCCTTGCGGGCTGAGAGCCCACGCTAATGGTCCCAAGTGGATCTAAAAAAGAAGCATCCACCCAGCCAGCCAAAAAAAAATTGTACACTTGAAAGGTGATCCTAGCAATTGCACGTTTCGATCGTGCGACCTCCGGGTTATGAGCCCGGCTTGGGTGAGTTAGCAAAGATGTTTTATGGAGTCTGATGTGAGTCACAACATACCGCGCTTCCACTGCGCCAAATTGCTTTCTTGGATGGCAAACGGGCCGCCACAAATCGCCCCAAGAATGTAGGCGGATGACACGCACAACGCTAGGCCGATAGCTGCGTTCGCAATAAAGCGTGTACATGTTTTATTCAATGCTCATTCCATAGTAAGTACTAAGGGCTGAGAGCCATTTCATAATTACCAGTCAGACGAAGGCGCCAGCCATCAAGCCGTCTTGTCAAGATCCTGGCACTTTCGGTGAGACCATAAGAGACAACAAGGCTGGATAATGTCGGGCGTGGTGTTGGCATTTGAAATGTGTGGCGAAAAAAGGATAATGGTCTGAGAGATGGAAGGAAGCGGACAGTTGCACATGTTTCTGGGAAGAGGAAGTGGGTTTTCCCAAAGGTGGTAGCAGCAATGTCAAAATAGCACACGTAAAGCCAGGCGTAACATATCGATGAATTACATAGGCTCCGCTACACAATTAACTTCTCAAGTAATGGGGTACTGGCACTTTCGTTATTGTTCGGCTATTTCAATAATTATGTATCTATATCTTCGCAGTACAAGTCTATCAATAGCGACCTAATAGGGTGTCTCAGAGGCCGCTCCCTCCACAACACATCCTCGGAGCCTTCGCAAAACTCACCGGCTTCCTCTATTTTCTCCCAGTCCCCCGTTTCCGTCGACTTCATGAAATACCGAATTACAATGCGATCACCGCCATCCTCGAAAGCAAACTCCCGCCCCAGCAGTCGCGTCCATTGTTCCGCCAGCGTTCCCTCTATTGCGCCGGCCTGCTCGATGACTAGCAGTTTGACAGCAAGGGCATGAAGCGAACGCGTGTTCCACAGCCCGTCCTGGCCAGGGTAGTCTCGGAGCATGCGCACGGCTTCCTCCTGTGCTGCCGAATCACGACACAGCATGACTAGGAGAAACAAATGCCACGACAGATCGCACTGTAGCGAAAGCCGGTGGACCGCGTTTTGGATCTGCTCTCTGGCGATACTCAAGGCCATCCCAGCGACAGATAGATATTCGTGGAACAGAGGCGTTCGCCGGATCAACCTTTCAACGTCAAAGTACTGGGGCGGGTCGTCGAATATGTACGTCCCGAGGCACTGTAAGCGTAAATGGATCGCCCGAAGATATGATTGCGATTCGGACTGCATGGTGGTAATCTGGTTAAAAAGAGGCAGAAAGGCCGAGTTTATGGCCTTGAAGACTGTCCTTGAATCTCGACAAAACATGTCAATCTGGGGGTTCGAAAGCAAGTCCAACCCCGAATTTTCGGGGACCTTTGTGCCGTCGTAGTTGAAGGAGCGGACGTTGCTCAGATTTTCCGCCTGGATCTTGATTATTTTGGTGTGAATATGCTGACTAGCAATCCAATGCCTCTCCAGGTCATGTATACTATGGAAAGCTGTCGGCATGGGCTCGTTTATCACTGGAGAGTAGGCGTGCTTGCTCAGGAGGACAAAAAAGGATTCGATTGTCATATTCTTTGCCTTTAGCCACTTTTTCAGGTTCGGCAAGGATGCAGTATTCCCAAGCTGATTGGGAAGCACCGTTCGGGCTTGGAGCGCCAGGCTAAGGAATATGCCAGCCACTGCTCCTACTATCGCTTTCAAATCGGGGGTCGATACCTCCGCTTGGCCATTTGCATTGGTGCCAGTCAACAAATTCAGGAGAATAGCCAAGCCGTGGTTTACATGATCCAGGGCTCCTGCGCGGTTGCCCCGGGACAGCTCAAAGTGCAACAGCAGAAGAGAGAGCACCACGGCATCCTGTATGGAAGTCTGCTGGGCCTGAATCTTGAGAGAATGACAATAGCAGGCCAGGGCTTGATGGCGGTAAAAGTCCTCCCCGGCAGTTCTGGGCAGCGACCTCGAAGTGAACAACTGGGGTGTTTTCTGGGAGTGGCGATACGAGACGCCCAGGGCGCCTATGGCCATGGCTGCATAGCGGAGCTGGTGGCTGTTGTGGGCCAGCTGAGGCAAAGTGACACCCCAGAAGTCGGTTTTTGACGATGCAACCAACCATGGCAACTGGGCCGAGCTCAGGAACTCTTGGAAATACAGCAGGCTCTGGTGGTCACGGAAGCCAGAGGGGTTGTTGCTCGGCTGCGGTCGTATCCTCTCCGTGACACCGCGAGAATCCCAGCACGACTGAAACGAATTCATCCACGGCTTCTTCTTCTGCGTCTGGGCTCTGTACCCTTCGCAGTGGCCCCGGCTCCGGAGGCAGTTGGTGCAGTGCGGACGGGTCTCGTCGCATTTGATGCGACGTCTCTTGCAAGTCACACACCCCGTCCGCACCTTGGGCGTGCTGGTGCGCGACGCTTTCGGCTTCATGATCCCGACCGCTACAGACAGGGGAGGAACCAGCCCCTTTGCATTAATTTTAAAGATATGTATTTGGGAACATGCATGTTCCAATATGGTGGCTAGGGAACGTGTGTGCAACGACGCAGGTCTTCCACGAATTACTCCTGATGGCGTTTGGCCGGTTGATTCGGAACTTAGATGCGGTCGGCGAAATATTTTTACGGGCTCCCTCGCTAGAACCAGGGGGTGTTTTTGGTGTCGACTTTAGGTGGGTACAGTGTAGGACAAGGGTATTACGCCAGGTTGGACAAAAATGCGGGTGTCTAGGGTATGTCCAGCCAAGACCAGAATTACTACATTACACAAGAGGGATTGAACGTGAACAACGAAACGTAGCCTCGGCATCTATTTAAATTAATGTAAAGCCGAGCTCTTGGTGAGTATTAGGCAACCGCAGACCCGACTAGACTGGCATATTTCAGAGAGTTCAATGTCGCCGCGTATTGTTCACCCGCAGGTGAGACTGTGATGATGATGGCCGAGTTGTCCTTGGCTGTACTCATGAAGTGTTCTCTCAGCACCATGGTTAGAGTCGACGACCGGAACGGTATTCTTGACTGGCCCGCTGACCATGCCCTCATGACTTCTTTCAATGCCAGTAAATCTGAATTAATTTGCCGGCCTTCCTGCTGTTCCTGAGGCGTCTGTTTCTTGCTCTGCACCTGATTGTTGGTCTCTTTGTACTCGGCCCCCGCGAGATCCACAAACACCATTTTCGCACCCAAACATGGGACGTTGCTTGATTTGAGAATCCCGTCAATCACCTCTTCCGCCGCGGTGACCCGGGCCTCGAACTCTACCTTTTCAGCCTCAGCCTCGTCTATGCGCCTCTGATCTAGCTTATAATCGGGATTGGGCGCCCATTTGCCATCCTCGGTTTGCACCACGCCCTTCTTGTTTTCTTCTATGTAAACGTCAATCGCGCGCTTCCCCACAGGCACCAGCTCCGATTGCCGATCATACAAAGCATCCCGAGCGTCGATCAAAGATTGGTTGATAATCTCAATCTCCAACACGGCGTGAGTTCTGGAGCTCTGGTCGTGCGTGGTCGAAGAGCCTACGGAGCGGTTTCCGAGCGCCTCGATGAGCTGCTCGCGTAGAGATTCAAATGTCCAGCACGGCCGCTGGACGATGGGTCGAACCCTCACCTTGCCCCCCTCGAGAACTTTGGTTTCTCCACGAATGTGGACTTTGCCGTCGGGGCCTTCTCTGATGTGGCACTCTGTGTGATTGTTGAGCAGATCAAAGGCCGACTTTTTGCGCAGCTCGAATAAGCTAAAGCCAATGGCTAGCTTTTCTTGAGTGCCTTGGTCATTGAGCAGCCGGAGTTCCTCAAAGAGTTTCTTGGTGGCGGCGAGGCATATGCCAAGGTCCCGGGGATCTTCAAAGTTGTAGCCCATGATGGTGTGCGTCTTGCCGCTGCCAGAGTGACCGTAGGCAAAGATGCTGCAATTTTCGCCACGCAAGACCTTGGGAATATTGGGGGCAACGACGACATGGTATGCCTTTGAATTGTCGTCTTCTGGGCCGAATACGGCGTGAAATGCTGAGGCGCTTGTCCAGGGGCGGTCTCTGGCTGGTGGTTGGGGCTTCATAGAGACGGCATGTCGCGACTGGGCATCTGGCAGCGAGGTGTGGAGAATTTGGCCAGTTGTGGCCTCGAGCTGGGAGAGTGGCCGCCACCTGGCAAAAACTTGAATCGACTTTGTTTTGGGGCGTGAAGAAGCCATCTCAGAGAATATGTCAGGGAAAAGGGATGAAGGTGAGAGAGAAGAGGATTTTGTCTTGTTCAACAGCTGGAAGGTAGTTTTATAACATTGTGCTTGGGTCTCACAGTCGACCTGAACGGAACAATATCAGCTTCCCATTGGCTGAGTCGAGACAAGACTGCCCCATCACAAATGTGGCTTGACGAGGCCTTGCCTCTTTGGGTAATTGTACGACCTGTGCATTTGGTGACCCACAGCCACTACCCACAGCCACTCACTGCGCTCGCTACAGCCACACGATAGAGCCAGGATCCAAGGGGGAGAAAAAGGAAACCTGCGGGAATGTGGTACTGGCGGCCGAATCAGGCACTGCAATGAGCTGACTCCAGGGATACAGGAATGTCCCAAATCAACATTCTGACGGGACGTCGCATCACGTGAGAAATCATCACGTGGGAGGGGTTGGGTAAAGAGAGCCGTTACCATCACTCATCATCCTCAGGTCCCAACAACTTTGGCCTCATCTGATGACCCTTGCATAGTCTTTTCGATAAGCTCTCTTTAGTCCCCAAGAAACATTTACCCCGTTAGATTAGAAAGTCCGTAACCGATAGTTTCAGCCTCCGGTTATTCTCACTGCAATTAGACACCACTGGGATGAATCGCCCAATCTAGGCACTGCACAACCACCGCACCTTTCCCTTTCGCACGTGCTTCAATTGAACACCTTCAATCTGCTCAAGTTGCAATTTAACCAGGCTGCAGTAACCGAACAGGTTGGTAGAATTGTACAGGATTACGCACAATGGCTCCCGTGCACGACCACGGCCAAACAGCTCCACTGTTTTTCAACCAAGACAGCGACGATGCAGAATCGCAGCAGACCCCGACCGAGTCAACCAGCTTGATACCCAAGCCTGAGCAAGACCATGGAAGGACCCTGAAATTGATTGCCGTGAACTTTGCCATGCTCATGGCCGGAATGAAGGGCAGGTATGCCTTCCTCACCGATTGCGAGCACACCGCTAACATTGGAATTATTAGATGGATCAACGGGCCCGCTGATTCCCTACATTCAGCCAACTTACCATGTCGGTTTACTCTCCGTCGCCGTAATATTTCTCGCCAATTTTTCAGGCTGGCTCGTGGCAGCCTTTTCGAACGTCCACATGACGAGCAGGTTTGGCACAGGCGGTACACTTGTGACTGGCGCATCGCTGATGCTCAGTGCGTTCGCTATCAATGCGTGGAAGCCCCCATACCCAGTGTTTGGGGCCTCATTCTTCCTCACGGGCCTGGGAGGTGCATACATAGACGCGCAAGCCAACACCTTTCTGGCAAGCACCAAGAACTCCCATCGGTGGCTGGGGGTTTCGCATGCGACGTACGGGCTGGGCGCCATGATCAGCCCTCTAGTCGTAACCTCCATCGCCACGCACACTTCGTATTGGCACTTCTTTTACATACCCATGATCGGTTTGGCTGTTATTAACATCACCATGCTGTTTTCGGCCTTCAAGTTCGACCCCTCCAAATCGTCAGAGGATACTTCCTCTCACAGCGAGGCGAGCCAGAGGCTCAAATCCGCTTTGTCGCAGAAGCCCTTGTGGATTTTGAGCATATTCTATTTTCTCTATGTGGGAGCCGAAGTTACCACGGGCGGTAAGTTATTTAAATTCATTAATATGGTTGAACAACGTCCCCTGTAGATCGATCACTGATTTTCGGTATAGGATGGGTTGTCGAGTTCCTCATCTCTGTGCGCCATAGTCCGCCTGGCTTAGCTGGCTATGTCGTTTCGGGATTCTGGGGCGGCCTCACTCTCGGACGCATTCTCCTAGCTGACATCACTCACAAATTCGGCAACAGACATATGGTGTCCGTATATATCATTTTGGGTCTTGTGCTGCAATTGATCATCTGGTTGGTGCCGCACGTTGTGATTGACGCTGTTGCAGTTACCCTTCTCGGTTTCTGTTTTGCGCCTCTTTTCCCGACGGGGTTATCGGTCCTTGCGGAGCTTGCGCCTCGAGAGTTGCATGTTGCATCAATAGGTGAGTTTGATATCGAATGAAGCGGTTTACCACGGGTATTGATTCAAAATAGGACTCTGTGCCACTGCTGGCCAGGCTGGGTCGGCTACCTTTCCCTTCCTAACGGGCGCCATAGCATCAAAGTTGGGTGTTGTCGTCATGCAGCCAATAATGGTAGTCCTTCTGGTCGGTATGTTGTCAGCCTGGAATGGCATACCAAAACGAAGAGAATCAATAAGCAATTGATCTCAGAGGGTTTGCATAATTAACAGTTTGTCATATTGCGTGGCCAACGAGATTGATTATTGGTTTCATAAAGGTTATATGCTAGAATTATATACACTGTACCGACAAAGAGTGACGAAACATAATCATACCCAAAGGGCTTGAATAGGATATATTAAAAGATGTCAATGACCCTTTAACTGCGATTTGACATCTTACTACAATTACTTTCCCAGCAGTCTCGATAGTTCTAGCTGGGTTTTTATTGATCAAGATAAATGAATATTCGGATATCAAGTGAAAATCACTAGTCTAGTTACTCGACTTCCTCTGTGTAAAAGGTATAGCTTGGAGTTCATCCATTGCACATGGTCTCGCTGGCGATGCGTTGAATATGGCTCATGTCCAGATGTATTTCGCTATGGCTTTGAGTTCACAATATTGGTCTCACTGCCGTGTCTCGTTCCCCACCCATCTCCGAGAGCGTCGTTATCGGTATCGGTCGAGGGTAACCTTCTGGATCCCTCGGAGCTGGGCAAAACTGCCGTTTCTGAAGTTTTTGACTCTACCATGCCATGTTGACCAGAAAGCATGCCCTCGGGATCTGTGTTGCGGCGAGTGAAGTATGGCCCCAGAGTGGGCAAGCAGGCAATAAGCAGACTCAGATTACCCTCTAAAGCGCTCCAAAAAACTGGAAGACGCATCAGTGTTGTGGATACGACATGGGCGAATAGAAAGGATGCAGGGGACTTACTGGGTGTGCTCATCGGGGGGACAACGCCTATCAGAGACGTGAAAATGCCAATGAAGCGCACCAAGCCAAATGCAATTGAAACCGCGCCGAGGAGAAGTATGCCGTACACTGCAATCCTGATCGTCCTCCTGACCACTAACCAGGGTACGACCAGCCACGGCAAAATGAAGACTATGGTATAACCGTATAAGTCAGTATTCCCGTGCTCGCTTTTCTCACGTTGACGTACCCAACACATCTGCGGCCATGCCAAGAGCCCATGTCACTTTGAAGATCCTTTGACTCCTTTCAACGGGGCATCCTTTGTGGGGATCAATATCCCTAGTAATTTGCTGTTAGTATCTGTTCAAAAATGTGCCATTGGCAATGAGGAGATATTGTTGCTTACCACAGACTATCCAGCGGGCGGCAAACGCAAAGCACTACGAGGACCATTGCGACCGCAGCAAGGGTATTGTATATAATGGTAATCCACAAGAGGGTCCTAGCCTTTGGCATGTAGATTGGGAATATGTGCAAAAAGATGGCGAGTAGGGAGGCCCTGCTCAGGTACATTGTCAAGTTGAATGGGATAATGGCCAACCAAAACACCTTTGAGGATTGTCAGCTGTGGAAACCTGAAACCTAGGGAAGCAGTTCTACCTTGAGGATGGTGGGGATGTCTTTTGGGTCACCATGAAAGCCAGCCAAATTTGCTCCTACTTGGGAGTCGACTGCCTTCAGCTTTACTAGAGAGGCGAAAAGGCCAGTGCTGATACACCCACATACCCAGGCCGCAATGACGAAGACATCGCCAGTAAGCAAGCGCCTTCTCTGGATCTTGAGTCGTAAATATATACGGGCCAGAATTACAACGGTGGCGATCGACACTAGAAGCCACCCTCCCACCTAAGGCCGTGTTAATGAGGAGTCCGGGGTGGAATTGTTGGCGGGACCTACCATGATTGGTGTCGGCCCTGGGCCGTCAAAGGTCATCTCATCCTGCCGTGGATTCATGGCTGGATTGCATGCCGTGGTCCTGCATGGCCGGGGTATCGGGGAGTTACCCGTCAATGGAGTGTCCACAGGCTGCTGCCGACCGTGGAGACGCTCGCCGCGGCAGCGGGCGAGGAATATGCGAAAACAAAAAGCAGGCTCCTGCGTGTATTACGTCAGTTTCGAGCTGACGGGGCCTCGGATTAAATGCTTTTTTCCAACATTCCAGACCTGACGCGGCTTGACTAGGTTCACCTCTAGCAAGCATGCTTCGAGACATATGCGCCTCTCGGCGAATAGGGATTCTCCCATGCCAGCCCTCTGCGCCACTAGTGTGCTTTTTTGATGCGCTTTCCGTCGAGATGATGTAGCGCTCTGACAAAGTGGTCGTTTCGTCAAATAAAAAGCGGCATGGTGCAGCTCTAAGCGAGCCTAATTTGGGTACTGGCTTGAGGTTTCCAGCCGCGGCGGGCGGCTTATCGCACAATTTCGACATGTCTTGGGTATTGTATTATTGGCAATTAAGGCATGGAAACTTTCACGAACTTATTGAAACAGCTCACAGTTGAGAATGGGAATAAATTAAGACACCGTCGACTAAGACGTCTCGTTTTCCCCCCAACATGTCAATCTGAGGCAACTGTTGGCTATACATCTTATTAATGTGAAAAAAAAAATCAACTATGGGCTCAACCAGGCAGAAAACCCAGGAAAACTTTGAGAGTACAGCCATTTTAAAGATACAACCAATGGTCTACATACAACCAGGCATCGGATCAAGACATGCGGTGCTGCGAAACCAGCTGATCAATGATTGTAATATGCAACCAAATGCCGCCACCGGTTTGTGAGTTATAATGCAACTGGTCAATTCAAGATACATGTGTTTCTTCATGTGTATAGGGGCTTGAACTCTATCTTCTTTGTAATCCATTCACTCGGAATCACGGTCACTGTTCTACCACCTTGCATAAAGATTCATATCCAGTTGAAAGCTTAGGTTTCCAACTCCATCGGTTCTTCCCTCATTACTTCAAATTCCGTGATTAGGCGATGCATATTTGCATAACACATAAGACCATATTTTACCGAACGAGATATCTGAATGCACAAATTCGGTACTTCATGCTCTGTTATATTCCATGTATTAACCAGTCATGAGTCTAATCAGATCATCGAATAGAGTGGGCTCATAGCTCGCACTTCCCCGGACTATTGCGGATTTCCGAGCCCTTGTGCTTTGCGGTGCAATGATTTATAATGAATCCTTCCTCGGTGTGACATTGGTCCGCCCTCCGAATGCGTGATCACGGGCCAATCAGATCCTCGCATCTTTATGGAAATCGTGATGAGCAAGCAATTGATGCAAGTATAAGATGGACTACCTAATACTGTATGTTTAGTTCTCAAATATTGACGCTTTGTTTTATCATACTTTACCCAGAGGTGGAACGTGACATAATGTCCAAGCTCATCGTCATCTGTGGTGTCACCGGTATTCAGGTTCATGATGCAATCATCCCATCCTCGGTAGTGCGCGCTCTAATTGATTACAGGGGTCATCTGTTGCCGAGACATTCCTGAAACTTCTGGAATGGCGGGTTCGAGGTGTTACACGGAATCCATCCAGCGACGCTGCCAAGCTTCTGGCGGAGAAGGGCGTGGAGGTTGTTAAAGGCGATTTCGATGACACACAGTCACTGATTCCGGCCTTTGTTGGCGCCACTGTCATCTTCTCAAACACAGACTTTTTTATCCATTTCTTCAAGGCCATAGAGTCTGAAAGCATAACATCAGGACGCTCTCCGAAAGAATACGCATATGATTGTGAGGTTGCCCAGGGTGTCAATATCGCCGAGGCCGCCGCGTCACCATTGGTGCTGAAGACCTTGGACCGGTTTGTATACTCTTCTTTGAGTGAAGCCCGAAAGTGGAGCAATGGAAAATACACCACTGTTTATCATTTCGACTCCAGAGCAGAGACGGTCCGAGTCATCAAATCTCGGTTCCCGGAGCTGGCAGCAAGACTGAGCACCGTGCAGATGGGCCACTACGTCACGAATTGGAAGAGTGTGTCTAGTATGGGCCCTCAGAAGCAACCCGATGGAAGCTTTCTGATGCAGAGGCCCCTTGGACCTGAATACAAATGGCCTTGGGTTGTCACACATAGGGATACAGGTTCCTTTGTCAAAGGTTTGGTCGATTTGCCTGCCGGAACCCACCTATTTGGTGTGTCTCAGGCTATGACCGCTCCAGAGTGGCTAAAGCTGTGGGGGAATATCCTGGGCGTCAAAACCGAGTTTAAACACGTCTCAGAGGATGAGTTCTTTAAAGGTGTTCCAGAGTTGATGAAGGAAGAAATTTGGGATGGGTGCAGGTACATTGAAGAATTTGGTTACACGGGCGGAGACCCAGATGTGGTGACACCTGAACAGGTACGTTCTGCGGCCAGAGATTGCTGTTGGCCTTTCACTAAAGTTTTCATAGGTCGGAATCAATATTCCATTGACATCAATGGAAGAATACATCAAGAGTGAAGACTGGTCGACGGTGCTTGATTCCTAGGTCAATGTGTATTCCCTGATGGGTTTCACCGTTACCATTATTTGGTATCGTGGATGCATACCCTTAGTCCCATTAGCCACAAATGCCATCGACAAAAGGCCGGGAAATATATTCATAACCCCTGCCGCCTTCATCCCGAAGCATATAACATCATGTTTTCGTGCTAGTTGGTTGCCAGTGAGAACATTTTTGATGACTCGGTTCCCGGAAACCCTCAATACATAGTATATATTAGTCAGATTTTTTCGTTGCATGCTTCTCTTCGATAAGTGACTTTTCCGGTTCTCGCATTGGCCCTGTGCTGGCCATTTCGAACATGTTATCGAGAAGAGTTCATGCTGCTGTCCTGGATGCACATAAATAATCCTTCCCGAAAAGTTTCTACGTTCTGAAATCGGCTTAAAAATGGTCTTGGAGGCCTGGGCATAATATGAGGGCACTTCTCGCAGTCGCGCAGTACCGGGGTGGAGAGTGAAGAGAGCTAGCCATCAGAATGGAGCGACATTCATTTTCTTTTTCGCGATTAAACCGAAGTACACTGGGATAATTCGCCCGTTATGAAGTAACGACATGATATAGGTCAATATAAATTTTGTCCAAAGAATCTCCACATATTCCCACAATTAGGCAGAACTTAACATTTGGAAAACTTTTCTTCATGTCAGACATGGAGTCGTGGAGGGGATTGTTCCATATTCTATACGAACTACACATGCACCTTCACTTTCAGAGAAACTAACACCCACATCAGCCCCACCAACGAGTTATCTGATCTTCGCGCTGACCTTTAATACACGTGGGGGTCCCGCGAGATTTGCAAACTCGCATGGGTTCCCTCCACTCTCGACAACTAACCCCCACACTCTCTGGAGTCTGGGGCGGCCGCTTGACAAATCACCCCACACGTCGCCGAGTTTGTTGGTCACAGTAAATGTCGAAATGCGAGTAAATAAGATTTGCACCAGGTTGGACATCATTTATGCTTAAGGCAGTGGGTAGCAATGGCCTTATCCGAACACATTTTGCTCAGGATCAGCACACTAAATGCAGCCTAGTGGCGATACAAGAGATCCATCCATTGTTCGATTTCTGTCGAAAAATTACGCATAGGTACACTCACGGCACTTTTGATTGAGTGTGGTAGTGTATGGTCCTGGAATCAAATTTAAGTGTTGTTTTCATTGAAACCCATTTCTAAACATATCCGTAGGTCAAAGCGTGGCTGAGAACATCTTATGTTATTGAGAACTACGAGAGGCAAATGGTTGTCATGATTTAAACATTGCGCTTACGACATCCAAAATGGAAACCTCGGAAAATAACCACAGCTCAGATGCGTTTTCTTGTTTGCCCTTGGGAAATCAATGTGATGGTTGGGCTTTATCGTATAATCCTGGGCAACATGTGAATATGACCCCTGCACATCAGGAACAGCTGGAACCACGACTCATGCACGAACGCCGCGCCGTATTTGAGCTAGAACCCACAGTTTTGGGTTTATTCAGGGCAATGATGCCGTCGGGAAGGACCCGTATATATGGTAACCAGCCTAGTATGGTATTCAACCCGTGGTTAGGACGGCCGAGAGTAAGGCGGGACCGGAATGCCAAGCCAAGATTGCCACAAACGAAATCGTGCATTAACGCTTTTGAACTGCCTCTCTAGGGACCAAATTTGTGGAGACCTATAACGGAATAATTACCTGAGGGAATTAATCATCGTCCCATGGAACATCCGATATCGCCAAACAATTGTGGCATTAGTAGCTATTATATGTTTGGTGCGCCTTCACATTGTACTCCAGCTGAATTCCCGTTTCGATTAGAACAACCAGGCCTTTCTATTCTTATTTGTCAATATGGGTGATGGTGAGTGTGTTCTCTCAACCTTCCCTTCTGCCAACATCAGTGGATTTTGAGCATTCCAATTATTAACAATTACGCCAGCATTGCTGAGTCTGCACAAATCGCTTGTGGATAACCATTCGACCACAGGCTGCGAGGACAATGCCTCCAAGTTTTTACAGAATTATCTACGTGAAAGAAGGTTCACGGTAGAAACCCAGATCATCTCAGATGGCCGAGAAAATGTGTACGCCTATCTAGGCGCATCTAGAACGACGAAAGTCCTCGTCACTTCTCATATCGACACGGTTCCACCCTACATCCCCTATAGAAGAGAGGGAGACAAGATATATGGCCGCGGCACAGTTGATGCAAAGGGCAGCATAGCAACACAAGTAATCGCTGTTGAGGAACTTTTGGCAGAAGGGGGCATTAAAGAAGGTGACGTTGCTATGCTCTTCGTTGTCGGCGAGGAGATAGATGGCATTGGCATGCGCACAGCCAACGATCTCGGGATATCTTGGGAATCGGTGATTTTTGGAGAGCCCACTGAGCTGAAACTTGCACGTGGCCATAAGGGAACGGCCGGGCTCACCATCATTGCTACGGGAAAAGCTGGTCATTCTGGCTATCCTGAAACAGGAAAGAACGCCATTGACACCATTGTTCAAGGCCTAGCTGCAGTTCAGAAATTGGACTTTCCGCAGGATCCCTATTTTGGCGAGACCACGGTAAATGTTGGTACAATCACAGGGGGCGTCGCTATCAACGTTATCGCAGCGGATGCAACCGCCACAGCTCTCGTCAGAGTTGCTTGCGAAGACCAAGAAACAATCAAGCAACTAGTTATCAAAGCTCTCGCTGAGGTTTCTCCTGACTTGAGACTGGAATTCATCTACGGTTCACCTCGTCTTCGTCTTGACCATGACATCGAAGGTAATAAGGTTGCCGCCCCCACATCACCAAAACAGGGCTAACGAACAATTTAGGATTTGATAAGTTCATGGCAAACTACGCCACTGATATCCAATACCTTAAAGGAAATCACAAACGGTATTTATATGGACCTGGTACTATCTTGGAAGCCCACGCATCGCACGAACATTTGACAGTTAGCGACCTTGAAGAAGCTGTGAAGGGCTACAAGGTCCTAATCACAGAGTCATTGAAATGAACGAGATATATCAGATTTTATTCACATGCTAAAAATTAAACTATAAAATATTTGTCTACGTATCGAAATCATCGTAGCATTGAAATTTGATTAAAAGTGATTGCGCTATCAAGTATCAAACACACCATTGCTAGTTGTATAGTTGCGACCGAAAGTCCTCCACGAGTACCCGATATTGACGGAATATTCGTCTTTAATATTCGTGAGTAATTCCACCTGATGGAGATAATTCCATGAATAATCTCTAGACAATATGTACGGTCATAGACTCCGCCTTCGCGAACCAGTCCCTTTTGCCCCTTGTCTTCCGACATACTGCCAACCCGATCCTTTCATACTTTTGAAATCCGTCGATCTTGCCGATATCACGCAGTACAAGACACAGGGTATTTTTCGGGCTATACTGCGGACCTCCATTTATAAATGCCATCTTGACAACCTTGACCCAAGTGTTGGTTTCGACCTGACCGGGTCCAGGCAAATGCAAGGCGTAGTCGGGGAGAAATTCCACAAAGTTGGGGTTCATATCCTCTTCATTAATTTCCATCGTCTCAAAGTCCCTCATCTTCACCTGATATTGAAGGCGGTCTTTGTTCTCTTCATAGTAATCCCGCTCCCAGTCCTCGGCATCCTCGTCTGGTAGTGCGGCTGCTGGCACAATCTGCAGGAGGCCCGATACAACTGGCGCAGACAGGACGATTTCTGCTCCGATTACCTGTCCAAATTCATCCACACCGGACGGGTTGCAGCTTGCGGATACGACTTTGGCGTAAAAGGTCTTGGTATGTTCTTCGCAGCTCTCCAAACCGGAAGCGTTCTTCTTTTCTCCAAGTTCCTGGTAGGATATCCGATACCGCCCAGCGTGTGCGCCATCCTTCGCTGGCTCAAAGGCTGCCCACGACCATGTCGGTGCCGCGAGCCTCTCCGGACGAGGACGCGCCTCGATGAACTCCGACACGCCTTCCATGGTTGACCACAGCATGTCTCCAATGAGGGTGTCCTCCCACAGCCCGGCCAAGTAGCGACAGCCACGGACCCGTTGCATCTCCCGAGCCAGCCCCGCCAATGCAGGCAGCGCATCCTTGTGGTATGTGAGATCGAGGTTCGAATACTCCTGGACGGTGTCGCGCCACACGTCTCGTAGCTCCTCTACGGTCGGTGCACCGGCGTATAGCTGGTGATGCTCAAACTTGCCCGAGAGCTCCGAATGGAAGCTCATAGCCTGACCACACTCACACATCGAACCTTGGGCACACTCCCAGACAAGTTCCTGGTGGCCAAAGTGAACTATGCGCGGAGAGAGCATTCGTTCCTGGTACACCCAGCCTCGGGTCGATAATGGCCACTGGCCTGCATGGGTGATAGATCGTCGGTGACATATCATGTATTGACTGCCAGCCTTGTCTGACCATGATATTTCTCTTCCGAGATACTCTGGATACGAAAGAGAATAACAGCCCCACTCTGGCCCCTCTGCTTTGGATGCAGCAAGCGTGACATCAGCTTGGCGATAGTACGCCTCCATCTTAGATGCCTGGACATCCCAATCCTTAGCATTTTGTTGGATAATGCAGAGTGAATCGATCCAAATAAAATGAAACCCTAGTCTCCAAGCAGTGACGATAGCTTGTTTGAAAAGTGGAGACAACGATGCAAACGAAATATCCTCAAGGTGTTTTTGGAAGTTATCATCCGTGGTTGTTATGACAGAGCCAGGTTCTTTACCCCAGCGATGGCTCAAGCAGGCATATCTACCATGTTGCCCTTCCGTCTCAGCGAGTCTAATCGAATGCCCGGATTCGCCTTCTGATATTTGAACAAGCCTCGATGGAAGCGGAACGTTGTCGTTTCGAGCACACTTCACATGCTGTTCATTACACAGCTCAATCCAGGCTCGGGCCTTGGAGAGAGAGAGAGCGGACGATGTGTCTCCAGATATATCTGGTGCCTCAGCAATAGACTGGGATGGTGACGGATTTCCTAGAAGCCTCAGCTTTGCATACAACACTGGCGACAATATCGTCATCACTCACCAGGTCGGACGTAGACCTCAATAGCAAACGGAATCTCGCCCACGAGCTGGAACTCTCCTTGACACACGAGGGTCAAAGTTGAACCCGGCTGAAACGGAGCAAACAGACGTAGCCTTGCTTTTGGGTCAAGCTCCTTGCGGTACACCTGGATAATAGCAAGGATGAGCCCGCACACGTCGCATCCGCTCGACGCCGACTTCTTCAAATTCTCGAACCTCGTTTTTCCATAGTTTGCCCTCAGTCCGTGACACTCGGTGCACTTTGTTTCAATGTGGTGTGGTTCATTCAGCAGGGACTTTCGCTTTGATGACGAGCCATTCCCAGAAAACCAACTACCCAGCTTTTTTCTCAGTTTGTCTATGGTACCCTCGGCCCCAAACTCAAAGTCAGTGGTATGTGCAGACGCTGACAGCCCTTGAAAATGCTGGACGACACGCTTCGTCTTTTCCGTGATGGTAGTGGCCTGGCTGCCAGCGTCCTCTCTTTCAAAATCATCTTTACTAATCAAGTCGATACGTTCGCGTAAATACTGTGGATCCTTCTGTTTCTTGATCAGTTCTGCAGGGTAGGCGGAGTCCTGATAGGTCTCAAGAAACCTGGTCAGTTCGGATCCCGAGGACTCCATGGTGGCCAACGAGATGCGCCGGGTGGATTCTGTTACAATTAGAAACTCAGTCGATCCATCGCTGGTAAGGAAAAGATGCCTTTTAATCTACGGAGGAGAGCAGAAGAGTCTTGGACCTTCGGTGTGTACTATTGTCCTGCCACAAACTTGTAGACTAAAAGATGACTTTAACGCCTCATTATAACGTCGGTGAGACTGGGCGAGAGTGGATGAGTGCGACAATTTTCAATTTTCAGCTGGCAACTGGGGGGGGATGAATGGTGTCGCAATTAGTGGTAGGTGGCTGCGCTAGTCTCGCTTCAGCTAACCTGCTTGTTCAGCTATCAAGTGTAAAAAAGAACTGCCAGAAAAGGTGATATTGTGTAGACTTGAACTGTTGGAATCAAGTATAAAATTACATAGAGTCAGTTATTCTAACCTGTACATAATTGATGCTAATAGTTAATACATGCTAGTATATGTGCCTGGAAGATTGCGAGAAGCATGGGTCAAACCGCATCCCGGCAAGGCGGCACCCAGAGTTTACCACTGGGCTTTAGCGCTGACAATATTGGCTGTCATTTGTGGTTGCATCAGATTATTAGGCTAATTTTACCCTAAGACCAAAGCCACAAAACATTCACACGACTGACAGGTCATAACCCCGCTCAATGATTGAGGGTCTAGACCTGAGGGAGGTGAAGCAACACCACCAGATGAAGCAATGGGAGCCACTGAATCATTTTGTCACATGCTCACACCTGGGCGGCATAGACCCGTTTTCAATGCATCGATCAGGGTAGGATTTGGTCACCTTGAGAACCAGGTGACGAAGATATTTAGGACATTGATGATGACGACCGCGAGCCTGATGAAGACAAGAACAAAAAGAGGATCAAGGTATAATATGGTATAATATACGTCATTACTGTGGAAAATATTCGAATATACTATTTATTATCTGACCAATCACTGCCCCGATTTATTTGACAGTTTTCCATACATTGACTGATTATTTAGTGCAGTGCTGGTAAACCCATTGCTTACAGAGTGCTTGCATAGCATAATTTCGGATTTTCTGGAATAGTGCCATTCCATATTTCTATAACTATGATGTCAAATAGCCTAATAGATACCTTCTTTAATAAGTTATTGTGAAGCTCAGCTGCTCTGATACATGACTAGATCGTGTAGTGGTCCCACTCTCACAGCTGTAGACACACAAAACAGTCACACTTAAACCGAGCACGGGACGGAATAGTTTCCCGCAGATTCTTAAAAGATCCGAAAAGAAGGAAGGATTCTTCCCTGGAAAGCCCCACAGCTGTAGCAAGACACGGGAATACTATTGCGCCCTATAGCCAGGTGTAGAAAGGTTATTCCGCCCTGCGCCCTGCACGTGATCGGGCTTGTTTCCGCAGTCCGATGCCTGCACACTCCGATGGACCAGGGCCCTCTGATGATAGATAAGGATTTCCTCTTCGTATTTAGGTTATAAGAATTGCAATGTTTGTATCCGTAATTCTACTTCTAAATCTCCAACCCGGGACTTCGTGAGAAGACCTCTGAGGCATCTCCACAAAAATGTCCAACTCAATAATCGAGCTTCAAAATACACACCCTATGTCTCAGTGCCATGACATACAAATTCCAAGGGAGGGCTCGAGCGATGCCCAGGATTTGGGCCTGCGCACTGAGTTCTCTCTGCCCCCCGTGGATCGTGGAAAAGCTGCCTGGATGTTCCTAGCGGCCTGTTTCATCATTGAAGCCTCCGTGTGGGGTAAGCAGAAGTGCGTAGAAATATCGAGGGTGCACCTTGAAATAACTAACAAGTTCCACTCTAGGCTTTCCATTCACATTCGGTGTATTCCAAGATTACTACCTTAGCCATCCACCGTTTGCTGGAACTCAAGGGATTCCTGTTATCGGAACTTGCTGTCTGGTATGTACATCTCATATTTACCATCATTAGGCGCCTCTCACATGTTCAGGGCGTGTTATACCTTGACACACCGCTAGTCATGGCAATGCACAGAAGGTATCCTAAGATTTGTCTTTACACGCCCTTTCTTGGAATTTTTGCCATGTGTGGCTCTCTATTGCTTTCCTCCTTCGCTCAAAAGACATGGCACCTCATCCTGACGCAGGGAATTCTGTATGGTTTATCGAGCTCTCTCACATATTACCCTTGCCTATTCTACCTTGACCAGTGGTTCGCTCAACGCAAAGGCCTGGCATACAGCATCACATGGGCGGGGAGCGGCTTGGGAGGTGTCACAATCCCGTTGCTAATTCGTATGCTCTTGGATCAGTGGGGATTCAGAAGAGCGGTTAGAACTTGGGCAGCTATCCTGTTCATTCTAACATTTCCAGCTGCATTTTTCATCAAGCCTCGTCTACCTATCCTGGAGTCGTCGAATAGGAATGCTTACAACATGCGCTTTCTTTACGATAAGACGTTCGTGCTATACCAAAGCGCCAATATTATCGAGGGAATGGGCTTCTATCTCCCAACTGTTTACCTGCCGACCTATGCTCGCTCTGTTCTTGGTGCTGGGAATTTCCTCTCCGCATTAACGGTCATTCTGATCAACATCGCGAGCGTGTTTGGATTGGTAGTATTTGGTTTCTTCTCTGACCGTGTACACCCAACAAAGTGTATCCTCGTCACCTCTATCGGTGCTGTGGTTGCTGTGTTCATCTTCTGGGGTCTTTCTGTGAACCTACCTCTCTTGTACTCTTTTTGTATCGTCTACGGGTTTTTCGCGGGCTCTTATGTCTCGTCTTGGCCGGCGCTTATAAAACACGTTACGAGCGACTATGCGGCTCATGACATTCCTGGTCCTGCGATGAGAGAGAGAGGCGTGTTTGACCCACTCATGGTATTAGGCTTCCTCAATGCAGGTAGAGGTATTGGTAATCTTGTCTCTGGGCCGTTGAGCGAAGGCTTAATAAAAGACAGCCCCTGGAAAGGGCAGGCAGCTGGAGGATATGGGAGTGGGTATGGCCTTCTGATCACCTTCACGGGAATTACTGCGGCTATTGGTGGAGTATCGTTTATATGGAGGCGAATTGGATGGATGTAGAAACTTCAGCATGGTTGGCCTAATCAATCCTCGGGATATTCATTGGACTTCTAGTTAACTAAATGGCATTAGCTCATCAGGCTACTTTCATACGCTACAGCAAGGTGAGAAATGGACACTTCATATTCGGGTTGACGACTTCTCCCACAGGGCTGAGTCAAAGGCCCATTGCTATGCACTCACGGCGGCAATACTGCCATTCTGGTTGGTGGTGCAGTGTCTGTTGCCGGATGTGGGGATCGTCTGGATTAAATTAGGCTTAAATGGGTGGAGTAGTTGACTGGACCCCCACGTTACAAGGTCCTGGCAATGGCGAATCCCTGGTGAAAGGCAGCTCATGGGCCAAGGATTCGTACAGGTAAACATGCCTGCGATCAGCGTCGGCTACCTTGATCAAGTCTCCACGATGCACCGGGAAACATTTTTCTGATCAATGGCCAGTACCTTTTGGGTTTTATTTTCAAGCTACTACCTCACCACATTGTGTTGAAAACTAGTCGCTGGGGCAGAGTAAGATAAAACCGTGGCAGGCAACTCTCTCATCAAACCATGTAGGGACCGGCATAAACTCCACAGCCTGTAGCCTTATCAGCCCCTCCTCGAAGAGGCCTATTCCGTTAGTAGCGTTGAACCCAGAGTGTTGCTGTTATTCGTCCGCATGTTCCACTGCATGCTTGTTCGAGTTGTCCGAAAATATGCATGATGCCATTCCGTTGCGTGTTGGTTGTCCCTCGCATTTGAGATCCAAAGCGGCAAGTCTGGCGTTGCAATTCGTCGTGAAACTTGGATTCAACCCCTGATGCTAAAATTACGGGACCTTGGTTTGCAGGCATCTCTTAACCTGCAGACGTGTAAGGCAACCAGATAGGATAAAACCAGAAGCCAAAAATGGATATGATCTCTTCGTTGCGTTGGAAAATTTCTAGATTTACCCCACTTGAATTTGGTTTTTCTTTTTTCTTTTTTTGGTAATTATTTGTATTGAAGTAATTTTGCATGAACTACTCTTTGCATCTTACTTTCTGTGTGGATGCCCCCGGTCGGCGGTGAGCGGTTTTACTCCTCATGGATTTGGGGGCGATGCAGGGGCAATACCTCGTGGTACTGACAACATGAGGTTCGCTGGAGAGGCCTTGAGCTGACTTAGCATTAGTTTGGGATGGCCATGACTCTGCAACCGACTTCAAAGGATTCACTGCATGAGCGTCTGGCAACTTGGTGGCTTTGATGTGATACGGCAGATGCGGGACGGGCCCTTCCCGACGCTGCAAGCGAGCTTATGTTGGGCCATGAATGTCTGTTGGTTGAGGTTTTCAACTACCACCACACATTTGACCCCTGCAGCCACACCTGGGCTGACGCGAATCATGAAGCGTCATTTAGGTGAAAAATTGGAGCATAGCCACGCCTATCTGCCTTGACGGCGCTTAACCGCACAGGAATGCAGGTTTGTGTTTCACTAGAGTACATCGTGTAGGTGAAGCTATTGCCAACTCACAGCGGGTTGCTTAAACGGCCGAGATGGAGCAAGCGAGGGGCAATCCGGCAAAATGGCATATATCCCACGCCGCTACTGCTACTGTATGTACAATGTGCAATGACAATATTCATGCATCTACACTGTAATACGGACCAAGAGCCTTCTTTTCAAGACCAAAATGCCGTCTTATTTTTTTATAATTTGTTATGTGCTGCTTGTTACGTCAGCAGTTGCAGGGAACATCCCAACCTCCGTGCGGACTTCTCGTGATACACTTGGGCCTCTTGTCCCCAAGAACCTCGAAGCAAGAGCATTTGACCATATCCAACCATTTAGCTGGTCCAAAAAGAACGATGATATTCTTGACGTGTAAGCCAAATTCACTTACTCTGCATCACATAACATTGAATTCACAGTTTCTGTGCAGAGATGTGGATGACCGCAGTTTCCAAGTCCATTGCAACCAATGTAAAGTTGATGGACAAGTGACAACTTCCTATGACTTGCTAGATCAGAGTTTCAAGCTCACCTTCGCTAAAACAACAACATACATTGACTTGAACATTACGGCGGGGTCTGGTGGAGAATATACCATCCCACTATGGAACATTGGGGGTCTTAGTATAGCCGTAAGTTTTGCCTGGCGAGCTGTGTTTCAACGCTAACCATCGGTTAAAGGGTCTAGAAGTCAATCTAGGCCTTGGATTTTACCTCGAAATCGTTTTCACGCTCGAAAATGAATTAGAGGCCACAGGCGGTTTCAAAATGACCATCCCCGAAGGCTCGTGGATCGCTATTGGCTTGAATGGAGAGGTTGCTGGAGCAAGCTTGTTGGTTGAGCCTTCCTTAATCCCAAAACCCTGGCTGACTTTACCAAAGTGATGGGACACAGCAAAGCCTGGTCGACTGGAAGGTCTCAACTGGCTACCCAAAGGTTAAGGTCTCCATTCGCCTGCGCACTGAGCTTGGTGTCAGTACTAAAGTTTTCTTTGGCACTGACACAAGTGCGGGAGTCGGTGTTTATCTGAACATTTTTGAGTTTGTTGTCAGCTTCGAAAAGGAGAAGAATGGACAATGCCTCCTTGAAGCTACAGAGTCTTGGAATGTTAATGCCGGCGTTTATGGAGAAGTCGACTTTGGCAAAGTCAGCTTAAACCTCGACTCGATCAAGTCTACCACTTTTTACAACGCCCCGACTGCCACACAATGTTTACAATCAGCTACCACTACCACCGCCCTCCCGACGAAAACTGTTATCTCTACTTCCGCAATTAGTTCCAATCAAGAATTGACCACTCAAACTGTGGCAACCGAAAACTTGGATGGCAGCAGGACTCAGGATCCTGATGAAGACTGTGATAGTTCAACAGCTACAGCCTCAAGGAGGAGCACTCACTCCGGTTCAGGTACAACGCTTATTTCCGCTAAACCAACTTCGATTCTTTCTTCAACACCGACTGTCACCATTCCTAATCCTGTTGTGACATTCGTTACAAAGGTTGTAGATGTATATACTACGGTCTGTTTGAATCTATGAAGGGTTTATCAATATTTACTATGTCCTTTATTTATTTGTGCCCCTATTTGTGCGCCAAGTCGCACATGGCATGATCATTTAGTTAGTATTTAGGGGGTATCCGTGTTTGTTTCCAAAGGTGGATTAATATTTTTGTATGCTATTGACAAGATACAGAGACATCCCTATAGTCGGCTTTGAATCAAAATTTGTATCCTCTTAAAAGTATGTTCTTACATCTGGAAAAGAAAGGGTCCTAGCAAGAATGAAGTGAGCATTTCAATCTCAAAAGAATAATTGGGCTTCAGATGAAGATGGGAATGGTTCAATATCAATTCTTCAAAACTAACTTGTAATGAAAGTGTGCAATGAAAATATGCATGAGGGGATAAATGCGATCTATCGCTCTACTTTATGATAAGACTCGCTGTTTGGACTAGTGCTTTGACAATAGAACTATTAGATGCAGAGGAGCTGGAATTGTGTGTTGTCACCACCCGAATAATGTACAGATCACCAACATCACAACCTGTTAGGAATACTTGGCCGGATGCATTTATCTCTCTGCACACCTCTCGGGTGATGTGGTTGCTATAGTTGTGGGCGTCCTTTGGGCCTCCATGGGTCGGTTGTGCCTTGATCCGAAATGTGACAACACCGAATTGGGGACCAGAGACAACCTCAAACAGGTCGTCTTCACGTTTTAATAAATCCGCAAAATCTTGACCGAGCTTTATCCCCCTTCCAAGGTGTTCTCTTATCGCCCCGAGCCCAAATGATCTAAGCACAAACCTGTAATTACTCAGCCATTGCAAATTCCTGTTATTTTTCTTTGGGCTCTCGGTACCATATCTTGAGAGATCTAAATCGTCGAGTCAAAGTGATGGTCAGATTGTGGGGCTCGTATTGAGGCCGGCCAATGTTCTTATCGACATGTAGATAGCTTCCGTAGCAAGTGAAGCTGGATGCAAGATGTCCCTTATTTCGCACAAAAAGACAGCTGTAATGTAATTTTTAGTGATGGTTCCTATTCAGAGTGGTGAAAACACACCTTGCATCAATATTGATGAACATCCATTTGTTCAAATTGACAGTGATCGACTCAAAAGACCCTACGAACCGGGATAGGTGTTGAAACTCCGGAAGGATCAACGCGTTCCCAGCGTACGCAGCATCTAGATGACCCCATATCATTGGGTGATCCTTTAATAATTCATGGATTCCCTTGAGATCATCAATGGCACACGTGGATGTAGTTCCTATAGGTGTGATTAAGAAGAAAGCCAGCATATGAATTTTGAGAGAGGACTATACCCATAGTAGCCGCAGTAAATATCGGCTTTAACCCTTGTTCAATACATGATTGGATTGCTCGGGCCAGATTCTCCTTCGTCATGCGAAAACCGTCAGTGGAGGGGGCCTCTACTGTAACGTATTGTAAGTTGAGGACCCTAGCTGCCTTCCTAATTGAGCTGTGAGATGTTTCACTTCCCAGCACAACAAAGTTTGCGGCTTCACGTTGGCGCCAATTAGTCGCTGCTGTGGTGCCCGGGTCCTGAGATCCCATTTCATCCAGCATGCGATCCCGAGCTGCAGCCATGACAGTGATGACTGACTCAGAAGCTGAACTCATAATAATTCCCCCGCCAAGGGAGGAAGAATGGCCATGAGCGAATGAAGCTGGGAGGGTAAGTGCGTTTGCTATCCAGTCCATGGTAACCTCTTCCAGCTCTACTGCAGCGGGAGAACAGATCCAACTAAACATGGGCCCGCCAAACGAGGCGGAAAGGAGTTCCCCTAGCATAGAGGGATAGGATGTGGCTGCGGGGAAAAAGGCCGCAAACCCTGGAGAATTCCAATTTGTCATTTGAGGAACAATTAAAGTTTCGAAGTCCTTCTGAATCTGAGCCCAGGACTCCCCATTAGCCGGGGCATCTTGCGGAAGTACTAGCCTCAGGGGTTCTATAAGTGATTAGATTCACATCCTTTTCAGTGTCACTCTGGTTCTTACCGCGCTCAGCATCCGGTATCGTGCGGCGATTGCTCGTATCTTCATGGTACGAAATAACTGCCAAGATACTTTTATCAGACACCCCAGTCTTGGTCCAAGCAACAACCACTTTGCAAATTGAGGGAGTACGTACTATGCTCAACGACTGCATAGGCAGCCATGCCTAATATGGTCAGCACATCAATTCTACCAACATAAAGTGACACTTACGAAATTGATTAGCATCCATCTTGCAGAATATGGGAAGGGCGGGTACAAATTCCCTCCTGGCCGCGAAGGTTCTTAAGCCAAATATATTCCGTCTACATGTTTACTTAAGTTATGTCCGAGCCGGGAGATCTCATGTATTTTGCTTCTATTAGCGAGACATTTCGGGTCCAAATATCCTACGTCACAACACAGAAGATCAGGTGCTGCTCCAGCCGGTTGACGCTTGCTGGGATGATTCCTCGCCCCCCCACTCGGGATGCTTATCTGGGCTTTTTGTAACGCCAAAATAGCCAAGACATCGATCGAATCTTGGGAAGGAACATCTGCAAGGATACCAATATCTTCATCAGTGTAAAGCACGCATTAATGTGATATTTTACGCATATGCATTGTTATTGATATACACTCCCACGCCGAGAAAAAGTAAATTTGGAATCGGCCCTTAATGTCCAAGCGGCGAATATGCGGTCATCCCTGGTCTCACATCTCCTAGCTGAGAGTGTCTCACTCTCAAATTTTCATCGATGACGACGGGCCGATGGCTCGTGCCCATACCTCCGAGATGATACGACACATAGATCAGATTAGGCGGTCTTGGTGGCCTAAAGATTTGGGTGTGGGCTGCTGATATTAGGTATCGTTGGCTTACCTACCGGCCGCAGCCACAATTTGGGGTGCGAGTTGCTCAGGGTGTGCCAGGTTAAACGAGCCGTAACATGTCGATCAACGCAATTTCGCCCCCACTTATCCAACTGAAAACATGACGTTCGCTGGCAGTAGCGTGTGATGATCGATACAACACTAGTAAGTCATCGCATCGGATATCGTATATAACGATTCCACTCATTATGCCACAGTGTATCCTGATCCAAACTTCTACCAATTCATTTTTGACTTGTAAATCAAACCAATGGCGGAAAGGGAGAATGTACCCGCCAGATCATCAGAAATGGAGTGCGGTTCAGACCTCGTCAAATTGCTTGAGACTACACTTTCTCAAAGTGGCTGCAATTGTGTCGCTAAAGATGCAAGCTTGGGCCAAAATTGGTCTTTTTCCGATTTATCCACACAGAGCGCCATAGTTGCGAACCGAATATGTTCCTCTTCCGGCATCGTTGCTCTGTTCTTTTGTCCTTCATGGTCATATCTGGTGGCTGTGGTGAGCGTCATTCGCATCGGTAGAGCGTACCTCGCCATTGATCCAAACCTACCGCATGAACAGCAGCAGCGCATGCTGGCAGAAACTGGCGCCTCGGTACTCTTACATTCCGCCTCGTTTCCTCCAAATATCACCATTAACACCGTGGAAACCTTTGCTGTTGAAGACCTAGTTGATCGTTTCTCAGGCGAGCCTGAACGTCAATGGCGAGTTTTGGATCAACCTATTATGTGCATTTTATACACTTCAGGCTCCACCAGTCTTCCGAAGGCAGTTCAGATTCCATACTCTGCTGTTCTAAATCGTCTCTCTTGGCAGTGGAGGACGCAGCCATTCGATACGGATGATCTCGTCGCCTTGAAGACCGGTGTCGGCTTTGTTGACTCAATTGCTGAGCTTTGGGCCCCTTTGCTGAAATGTGTACCCATACTCATTATACCGACATCCCTGCTTTGCGATATAAATGGCGTCCTCAAAGCCCTGAAGACCTTCCGAGTCACTCGAATCACGCTGGTTCCCACTTTGCTCCAGGGCATATTGGCGTTTTTAAAGGGTCCCGTATCACACGACTTGGCATTAAAAACAGTCGTGTCATCTGGAGAGGAGCTCAGCCTTGAAACTTGTGAGAGATTCTTCGTGTGCATGCCTCGCTGCCAGCTCCACAACTACTATGGGTCTACTGAGGTTATGGGAGACATAACAGCCATGCAACTGCACTCTATTCAGGATGCCAGGGCTGCTAGCTATGAGGGACGCATTTCCATTGGAAGTGCTATAGACAATACTGAATTAATCATACACAACTGCGATGACCAAGGCATTGGGGAATTATTCTGCGCCGGCGCAGGCCTCGCAAAAGGTTACCTTGCCACTCCTCGCCAATGCCAGTCGGCGTTCTGTACTGCCAAAGACTTAAACTTGGAGCACGCCAAGACTGACGAGAACCAAATGTGGTTTCGTACTGGGGATCTAGTACGGCTACGCAATGGGCGCATGTTCTTTTGCGGCCGTCACGATGACAGCATAAAGATCGCCGGTAATAAGGTTAACGTCAGCAATGTTTCAAGGGTAGTGAGTGAGGTAGTGTCTTTCGAATCCCCACCGGTGATAGTATACTCTACTATATTGGGTAAGCTGGTTCTTTTGTACAAAGATTCTGAGATTATCGACATAGAGAAGTTGTCGGCAGATCTCTGCAGGATATTGCCTCTTCATGCACTGCCTGTTATTGTTCCGGTCAGAAGTTTTCTCTTCCGACCCAACTCGGGAAAGATCGACAAAAGAGCGATGCGTATGCGATTCGAAGACGGCATATTCAGAGACAATGCAAATGCATACGATTGGAGGACTATGAGTCATCTATCGACTGTGGATCTGCAGAAATTAAAGGACTTTGTGGCAATCCTGTCCGGGCAAGGAATCAGGTCCCCCTCACTCAAGACATTACTGGCATCAAGTTTCTTCATAGCCGGGGGAACATCTCTCAACATGGTGTCATGTGTATCTCAGTTGAGATCATATGGTATGGAGATTAGCTTAAAAGACTTTTTCGCCGCCAAAAGGATCCAGGATATTTTTGATAGGCTGGTAGGGACGCAGCCTGCCTGTCCTTCAAGCCCTTTGCATTTATGGACGATCAAACCACTTAATACCAGCATGGCAACGACGGCTTGGCAAATTATCGCATCAAATATGGTTGACGTTGAGCCAACGACACACATGTGGAATGACGCAAAGGGTAGAACGGCCTGCTACAACGAGCTTCTGTCCACACTGCGCGCTTTTGAACCATTTTTATTACAGGAACCGACTCTTTCGTTCGGTGTTTTTGACGACGATGACTCTTTAGTGGGCGTCAGCTGTAGTATTGCATCTGACAATGGACCTGAGCATGTTCCAAGCAATGGCATCATTGGGCATTTCACGCGCTTCTTGAACAGCCTTGAAGCACCTGCAGTAGACAAGCTCGAGAAAAGAGGTTATAGAAGTGTATATTTGCAAAATCTCTTTTCGGTGGTCGACCGGCAAAAGGTAATTGATCCCGCGTTGCGGGTGAAATGTTTACATTTGATGGAGGAGGAAGTTGTCAGGGCTGCGCAGGAAAATATCATGTCTTTTGTGATTACAACGAATACGAGTCCAGTTACACGGGATATTGCTTTGATGCTTGGTTATGAAGTATACAGGGTCAGCAATGGCTTCGTTGATTGGACCGATGATGATGGAAGGCCATTCGTGCCCTTTAGGGCAGGTGACTTTAGTGTACAAGTTTGCTACAAGCTGTTAAATCGACATGTATCTACCTAGATAATTTCATTCTCTACACATATTTATGGCTTGCGAACTCATATTTTAACAATGGGTCAATGATTATCTGCACGTGAGTGGTTTGATCTCTATTCAGTGCCACAGTATTGACCTGTTTCTTCTATCTGTTCCAATGTAGGCGGCTTCCCCAACAAAAATGATATACTTTGCGAGATAGAGACCAAAATAATAGCTGTGTAAATAATTAAAGCTAGACCTAGCCCTGCGAAAGTTTACAATTCCTACAAAATGGCTTATTGCATCCTGTGAAGACCAGTGCAAGAATACCAACAACCCCACACAACAACGCTACAGTCCATGTCTCGGTCCCCCATCCAGCTGTCTTTTGGACCCATCCTCCCCACAAGGGGCCAACAGTACAACCAATAGAGTAAGATGCTGACCATAGCCCTTGAGCCTGTGCAAACGCGCTCTTTGTTCCAAATGCACTAGGACCAGTCTTCTCACCCTCGAACACCACGCAGCTCACCTCAGCCATATACACAGGAATTGTTGCTGCCAGCGTGCCGCCTATAAGAACCAATAGTGCAATCAACAGAACCTTCTGGCTGGTTGAATTATGGTCAACAAATCTCAAACATACCAATGTAGGACAGCTTAACAAAAAGCCTGCAGTGCCAATTAATCGACCTCCATGGCGGTCGACCAGCCGCCCCACTATTGGCTGCGTGAATGCTGGTACCGCGAAAGCGAGATATAAAAGACCAACTTCCATTGAGGTGAATCCGAATATCCGTTCAACGTAGACAGGAAGTGCTCCATCAAATGATGTCAAGGCAATTGCAAGGCATATCGTGGCAAATATAGCAAAGACAAATCTCGAAGATTTCCAAAGCGATAAGATGGCCAGGCGGTTGGCTTTGGGCTTCTCATCTTGAGACGGCCGGGTGCAAGAGGCCGCATGCTGATCGCACGGTGGTTCATCCTTGGGTCTGTGGCCTGTAACTGCCTCTGATATTTCAGGGCCGGTAGTCTTGGTGGTGGGAATTGTTGAATTGCCTTTTCGCTCAATCATTATCAACCGGAGGACAAGATCAAGTCCAATGAGTCCAAAGCACATTCCCCATGCCGCATAATGGCCTTTTGCGTGGTAAACAATTCCACCGAGAAGAGGCCCAATGAGGACGCCACAGCTAATGCTGAGCCCTACATAGCTCATTGATGAAGCTATATTAGCTTCGGTTGTTGAGTCAAGCACGAGAGCCAAGCTGCTAGCCCAAACAAAACCAGACGAGCAACCAGCAATTGTAACACCTACTACAAAAACGGGTAAAGACGCTCCTGCGGTCATGAGACTAAGGCCTACCAATTGCAATGCTACGGCACTGATGAATAATGGGCGTCGCTTATCGCACATATCAGACAGTACGCCTGCGACAGCTATTAAATACATAATTAGAGTCCGTAGGATGCCAAGGGCACAGTAGAACACCCACGACTGCAAAGGACCATCGAGGCAGAGTACAAAGCCGGAATAACAGCTACCCATACTTGCACTAAAAGACAAAGAACATCATCAGCTTCTAGAGTAGGCCTGCACAGGGAATGAGCCCTGACCTTGATCTGGTGCTACCCCAATACGGTCCGGTAGATGATATGGAAGAATGGGTGGCAATATCCCGTAAAGAAAAATGTCCGAGAAAACAGCCACGCAGCAGGACACTAGAACAAAATTACTATCGCAGCGCAAGGACTGGAGCCGCACCATTTTAGGTAGTTAAAAAAGAGGATGAAAGGAGAAACTGTGGCCGCAGGACATGGCATTTTACCTGGAGCACAGCGAACAGATGGGGTACTTGCAAGGGGCAATCTTCAATCCCACCTAGGCGAGCACGTCTGGCGCACATAACCCTTCCTAACCCAAGACAGCCGTCAGGCGGCTTGTCTCTAATAGTGAGACAGTACATATTATCCTAGCTCAGTTGAATCGGACCGGACCATTGGGGCTCGCGTATCGCATCACGATGACAGCAAAAATCATCCGGAGCCGATCAAGGTATAAATTATCGATAGTGACGTCAATCGGCCAATGCTAGCCGCAAAACTAGCCAGATTGCCTTCTCGACTTTTCGTCATCAAAATTCGCTTAACTTTTAGCCCATAGCACTAGTAGCAAATCACAATCTGATTCATTCAGTGAAGCCTAAAAATCAAAACATATTTATGGGCCTGATAGGAGGTTTCACGAGTAGTAAATTCAGCCGAGCCCACCTTTCTTTTTTTTTTTTTTGCTAGGTTACGTCACCGGCCCAATTCTCTCCCTGGCGAGCGATGCTGATACGTCTCAGCTCGGACACGACTGCAGCAAGGGACGTGTTCCAACAGTCTACCCGGGACCTACTTCTGCGACAACTCACCGCTTTATGTCTAACCGGTTGAAAATATAAGCAAAAGCAACTAAAGATGGGAAAGGAAAAGTTGGATTTGAAGGTGAATGTTGGCTAGATGTGAGAGGGTTTCTCAAGGGAAATTGAAAGTCCAAGGATATGACTCCAGGCTCTGTCTGGTAAACGGAGTTGAGCAACAAACAAAATTACAAAATAATTTATTTCTTTATATTTTGATCTAGTTAACCTCTATATGTTTTCTATTTATGCTAGGCCTAATGGAGAGAGGTAAATGTTTGGCAAGAACGAAAAATGGAGGGCGACGTGTTCTGCGTGAAGACTAAAATTTCGCGTAAACTTCGCAGACTCAAATGATGAAACATCACACAAAGATGTCTAGTCCATCTCATGCCCGATCACTCAGACAATGGCAAAAAAGGCCAAAAAGAAATGATGAGACTGGGACTCGAACCCAGGAGGATTGCTCCATCAGGAATCTTAGGTTGTTAAGGTGACCTTAACCTGACGCCATAACCAACTCGGCCATCTCACCGGAGGTCCGTGAGGATCCGCTTATGATATCCACAGAGCGCATCGTATGCTACCTATACCCCTTCCGTTGCGTGATGAGTATCAGACTTGCCAGAGGCATGATCAAATCTTACAGTCTCTCCCTTATTATTCACCTTGCAAATGGTTTGTGCCCATTTTTCATATGCGCGTGAATGTTGCCATGGCTTTAACGCAGTGGTCTAGAGTTAATCTGAGTATCTCCATTACTCCATGTCCTCCCAATTGAACCAACTTGCTCAGAAAGAATTGAGGATAACGGGTATTAAAATTGGATTACATTAATAGTTCATTTCTAGTTTGATTCCCCATGAACATGAAAAAACCAGACCTTCCTATAATCTTGCTCCACAAAACTCAGAATGTATACTCTGGGCAATCCGTGTAAATGGGTAAACTGGCTTCTCTCTGTACATCCTCAACCCCAGAGCTTATGCATATCTGTACTGGAATAACGAGACGTAGAGTTGTCTCATCAAGTGTTACTTTGACTTTCAACCTGTACACACGCGTGATGTAACAGGAATGAAATGTTGGAAGCCATCTTTTACAGTATACTGGCAACTGAAGAGGTATCCCGTATGAGGTAATCCACGGAGAAGCCTCTTCGTCTAGGCCTGTACACGATGACCTGTTGCTGTCAAGGCTGCCGCGCTTTATCAAGTCGAATGTTTTGGATGATACAAATTCCAATTGCTGCCAAGGAATTTCTTGTGCTGGGCTGGACAGAAGATTTGTGGCCGCGTTATAGGTATACTTGTTCATGAGATGGTTTCGGGACGCATCCCAAGAGGATCCCAAGTCTGGTAAATCGTGATTAGGAGCTATGCTGAACCATGTTGCAGCATCCAATTTTGAATGGATTGATTGTATGGTAGGTGGTTTTGATAGCGGTCCTAGCGGATCGAACTGGATCTGGATATTTGCCATTGGTCGATTGATTTGTGATCCATCACGATCGAAATATATCGGGCCTGGTTGCAACGCAGACACAGTGATATGCCCCCTTCGACTACCTAGCAGCCCCATTCGCAGCGTTCTCGTCACACTTGTCGAATATTGTTCATCGTGGCTGGTGAGGACCAAAGGGGGATCATCAGGAGTTGTTGGTAAGACATTTATTTCATGAGAGCAATCATAATTGCAACCGTTCTTCTGATCTTTTAATACTTTGGCACGGATCTGGTATGTGACACGCGCCATTTTTGGTGCCATGTCTTCGGCCTTCCAGTACCCCATTGAGGGGGGTAGGCGTAGATGATGATCATGTATTTGCGCCGAGTTCGTCGCGTGGGAGCAAGAATTCATGGCAAGGTGCTGTGGTACCGTGAACTCGAACGGGATTGAATAACTTGTGTTGGCATAAAAGGTGCGCCATGAATCGGACTGCGGCATGCGCGTGGTCAGAAAAGCCCTGCTGATCTCCTTCTGGTTCTGGAGAACGTCAAGCTGAGTAGTAGATATTCCCTCCAGACTTATTTGCAGTCGATTGGAACAAATATCAACCGCGGGTGTCAGGGTCACAATGCCCTGTATGCGAGAACCAGTAGTGTATGTTGTTTCCTGGCCGCCACTAGTCATGCAAATGGATATGCGCTGCCTTTTCTTGAAGAGCTTGGCATTGTTGATGGAGCCAATAAGCGAGAGACCCTTGACATCGACCGTCATGATTCCAAAGACAACTTTACTTGGAGTTGGATAGATTTGGGTATATGGGTGACGGAATAACGATGCAATGGCTGGAAATATGGATTCTGTGACGGGAGCTTTATAGTTGAAGAACGTGTGATAATTGACCACAACCTGCCCTAACCTCATCTGTCATAAATATCCAGGCCATTACGAAAATGTTGCCATCGTGAGTGCCATCCACGAATGACCAGCCCTTACCTCAAACGACTCTCCACTAGTTTCCTCACAGCAGGCCTGTGCCAGTGCGCTGAATTTCCGACACCTTTCCCTATGGGGATCCGGTGGAGTGCCCAAAACTCCGAAGGTGAGAGGCGGACGAATCACGGCGCTGAGAGATCGGAACTTGGACAAGTGACCCACACCAGACAGAGTTCCGAACTCCAACAAAGATTCCCCGATCGCAAAACTCGTACCTCTCGGGAGTCAGTCGGTGGCCCATTTGACAGGTGCCCTCTCGGAGATGGAAAATTCTGCGTCGAGTGATCGCCGAACCCGGCACTCGTGCGAACGCTGTCGGTAGGTGACCCACGTGGCTGCAGATCACGGCCGCGTTGGACTAACAACATGCGATGCAGGGCCAGGAAAACAAAATGCACAGCGGAGAAGCCCGCTTGTTCTTATTGCAGAGGTCTAAACAAAGAGTGCATTTACCTTCCCAGGGGCCGTAATGAACCGCAACCCAAGGGAAAGAGAGCACCAAACCGGTAGGACCTTCCAAGGAACGAACCCTTCTTGCAGAGCCATGAATTGACCAAAGCAGCTCCCAGCGCGCAGACCACGCCAGCCAACCACATGTCCCACATAGCTCCTTAAGGTTGGTAATAAGTCGAGAATACAATATTGGTTAAGCTGAATAGATGAAGTATTGTTCGCGAGATCGTCACGGAATCCGAGAATACACCAACATTAACTTGGTGAGTTCGTCAACCCCACTATTCGCAACAGTTCTTTTCCTAATAGCTCGTAGGTCACCGACAAATACAGAACCTCCAATGGATATTTTAGATTACTCAATCAGGATCTATTGGCAAAGAATATACTTCCAGCCATTATTCCTATTCAGCTTCGAACATCTCCAGGTGCATCTGCAATTATTTCCTCGCTTTCTCCGGTGGGGATTCTTAGCTCTTGCTCTTCACTTTTCCGACTCTCATTCCTACTACGGAGGCAAGGAAAAGCAGGCAATGGAATTTTACACAGCTTCTTGTCGAAATCTTGTGATGGAGTTGGCGTCTGATGGAGTCGCAACACTGGACGTCCTCCGTTCACTATGCCTACTAGCTCTGTGCGAGATGTTAGGTACGACTGTTAACTCAATTACACCTATCCAGCTAACCACAACTAGACGAAAAGTATACAAGAGCATGGATGACTATTGGAACAGCAGCTAAGCTAGAAGCTCTGAGAACATCTGATACTGCAGTGCTCCTGGCGTCAGACTCCGGTGACTCGGAGTCGGCGTATTCAAGATGTTATTGGAGTATACGGATTCTGGAGAGCACAATATCCACGAATTTCGTTTTACTATCTCAAAGCCCAAAGCCACCTGGCTATCCCAGGAGTCCCCCTCGTCCAGAGCCATTGCCTCTGTCTAGAAAAAGGCATTCGTCTGACATTTCGGATTCCAATGAAGTTAGCACGGAGAACCGGGGCATCAATGCTTGTTGTTTACGAATGCTTTCTATATGGGCCGACGTATTGTACCACCTGAAGGATATCCAGGCTGGAAAGTCTGAGTCACCTTGGATGACTACATCGACACATAATCAGCTGGTCCAAAAGATATATGAATTCGAAAGAACGTTTTTGTCCGAACACTTATTCCGAAAGCTATCATTTCAAGACCGTCAGCTATCAGAGCTAGAAAGGGATCGGGATTATTGGACTCCTTGGGTGTTGATGGAAATCACCTTGCACGCAGCTCAGGCGGCCATTAACAACCCGTTTATCCAACTCTTTGTATTTAGAGACAGCAAAGGGCTTTCCCCACCCATATCCTTCCTGCAGCAAACGGTAGACCAGGCTTTATTCCATTCCGGCTGGGTTGCACGCCTGCTTCAAACATGCGACGACGTGTCATTTGATACCTGCAGTCCAATTATTGGCCATTTAGTGGCCGCAACTGCGACCGTCCCATGGCTCTTTCAATTCTCCAGAGATTTCAGTATCGCTGAAAAAGCAACAGCCTGTCTCCGCCAACTAGACCAAGCGTTGAGTCGAATTTCACGCCAATGGCCGCATATTGCTCACTTGGTAAGGTTAGATCACCATTATAACTCAACTCAAAATTAACAAATTCCTAGCATAGCATTCTTAGAGGACTGCAATCGCTCGCGGAATACAAAGGAGCAGAGCAGAGAGAAAGCACCATAAGGTTTCCACCGGAAATGCTATGGGAGCTGCTCGTTCGCAAAGCTGAACCCATTCCGCCAGATCCAAAACAATTTGACCCATCGCATTTAGAAAACGTACCCAACAGTGCAACCCTGTTGGTTACGACAAAATTCATTATGCCACTTCTAGATGAAAATACAGAGCCAGTTGTCCCGAATGTATCTTGGGAGACCGACGCAGGCGTTGACCCTTTGCTGGAAGAGTTTTTGGGATCAGGGCTGGACAACTTTCCATGGCTGTCATTTTAGATTGAAAGTGTCCATATATTTCAAGATGATGTTTGATTCCTCTCTTATTCATGCGCTGTGGGGATTTGGGCGTGGTAGAATCGCCAAGCTGATCCGCTTACTATCTACCGGCATTATCAGCAAAGAAACGGGTTAATTAATTGGAATCAGCAAGAGATGCAATCGCGTACATATCAACTGATCGCTCATCACTGGGTGACACAGGCATCATCTGGTCATCGCTTCGCTACCTCGTAGCCCCTAAACGAGCTCCTCGTACCCAACACCATTCTAGCTCGTTCCCGGGTCCGCTTTCATAAACGAGCCATCTAGCTCTGCACTCCACACGCTAGGAGTATGGATACCAGATATTTTTATATAAACAATCACCAAATCTCCGCTCTGTCCTTTTCAGTCCAACGCATTCCCTTTCTCACTCTGTCATTTTTCAGCCTATTATATTTTCCACAATACCCTCCCAGCCCTCACCCACCTCCATTTTGTCAGCATGACTTCCGGCAACGACCTCTTCAAGCTCTACCGATATGACCCTTCTATGGCAGCAGCAGTAATCTTCATTATCCTATTTCTAGGCATCACGGGCATACACACGTACCAGATGGTGGTGACCAAAACTTGGTTTTTTATTCCCTTCGTCGTTGGGGGCTTCTGTAAGAGCAGACAAACCTCTTCCCCTCTCATCCAATCTTTCCCCGAGACTAATATTTTGCAGGCCAATGGATTGGCTATATTGGTGTAGGTCTAACTGAATATTCTCGCCGAACGTCGCTAACCCCGGGGCCATTTGCAAAATAGAGAGCCGTTTCGAGCAGCGAGAGTCCGAATTGGACTGTTAAACCATATGTTGTACAGACGATCTTGCTTCTAGTCGCACCGGCCCTCTACGCCGCAAGCATCTACATGATCCTAGGTCGAATCATTCTTGTCACTGAGGGCGAGGCGTACTCCATTATTCGAAGGCGCTGGCTGACCAAGATTTTTGTTTGCGGTGACGTCGTGTCGTTCATCATGCAAGGCGCTGGCGGCGGTATCATGGCTGCGGGCACACAGGAGGCTCTCAAGAATGGTGAACATATTGTCATTGGCGGCTTGGTGGTGCAGATTGTCATTTTCTCACTATTTGTCGTGACAGCTGGTGTATTTCACGGGCGCATGCGTAAGCGCCCGACTAGCACCACGCTTGCCCGTAACATTCGATGGGAGGCCTACTTGTCTGTGCTGTATGGAGCATCCGCTTTAATCATGGTCCGGTCCGTCTTCCGTCTCATCGAATATGCAGGTGGTAACAATGGCTATCTCATGTCGCACGAAGCCTTTCTGTACATCTTTGACAGTCTTTTGATGTTTGCAGTCATGGGGATGATGGCCTGGTATCACCCGAGCGAGATCAATGTTCTTCTCAAGGGCTCTCAGACAAAGGCAATTCGCCACTTTGTATCGAGCTACTCGCTCTCTTAATGGGCATATTGATCCTTCTTGCATCCATGCGATGCGTAGTAAGATGGATGGCGAAGATATTCGGGCTTGATGGACGTGTGGGCGATCTTGTATCGTTGATATAGATTTGGGATTTACAATAGAGTGTAATACAAGAATCCGTTCTGTTGTTCAGGTTATAGAAACATATACCTCTCTATTTCGTTGTGGTTCTATACTGTTGTTATTGGCTGACAAGGTTCTCCTGCTCTCCAGCCACTGCTTTAGCACATGCCCGAGACCATTGCGTTAACGGAACCCATTCGTCATCCACTGCCTCAATTGATGCAGAGAGGGTGTTGATAATATTAAACGCATATCCCCTTCCCCACCAACGATCGTGGATGCATAATAGCAAGGTACCGTAGTGGACCCATATGAGTTGTGCCATCGGATCCTTTTCATTCAACAGCACCATCAACTTTTCTGGAATCATAACAGGCCACGATATTGCTCCTGCAATAGTTTGATGCTCCAATACATGTAAAAAGCTCTCCCAGAGGGTGTTAATGCAGCAGGTATATACCCTCCGCAATTCAGGGCTGAGATACTTTGCAATTTGTTCAACTCGTTCCAGTAGTGCCTTCATTGCTGCGTCGACTTCGTCTTTGGAGACAAAACCATGGAATGGGCGAGGGCCACCTTGGTTAGGCCTCAGCAGACTGCTAAACAAACCCATGCGGATCGTTTCCTCAGCTGTATGTAGGACAAGTTTGACGCCACGAAGAAGTTCGAAGATGGAGTGCAGAGCGATTTCTGGGCATGGGTCGATGTTAACCGGGCTGGACACGGAACTAGCAAATGCCAGGATGGTAATGACGATAGAAAAGGCGAAGACACCATCAATCTTGTCAGCCTCAAGATATTCCAGAGCGACCTTGAAGCCATATAGGGCACTGTTCTGGTACTCGGTGCCTTTTGTGATCCAAAAATGAGACATCGATGGCTCTAAGTGGGCGAGATGGAGTGAGGAGAGAGCCAATAGGCCATCCATTAGAAATTCCTGCTTCATGGCCTCCCTCGGTATGCATATGCTCCAGAGTTCCGTTTCAGAGGGTGAGTCCATATCAGCCAAGCTTTGCCAAGTGGCAGTCGTATAGTGGTGCAGAATATAGAGCTCCTGAGATCGTGGTGTCCCGAAATGCTGCCAACCCAACGTTGTAGATAGGCCCCCGAGCTCGACACTTGCAATATCCCCGGTCTTGTTTGAAATGTGGCCAGTAGAATCCGCCTCAGAGATGGTGTCTGTGGCCGGAGTTGCCGGCCCTGCCGGCCCTGCCGGAACCGCTTGAGCTGGAGAAATGTAGACGCATTGTCTCAGATTTCGCAGGCAGCCCTGGCATGAAGGCTTCTCTTCGCTGCACTGTGAGAGCATCATTAGCGACCGTGACGGTGCCATCCACTAAGAATACGGATTACATCACAAACCTTGACACGGCGTTGCTTACAACCGACACAACCCGTTCGCGACTTTCTGTGTGGCTTTCGAGGTTGTGGCATTGTGAGCGATCCCAGCACACTAAGCGGAACTTGCTCGGATTGTCCAGACGTGATGACCTACAACTGATTCGCTCGGTTTGCGCAAGCAAATATGAGAACCGAAATTTATTGCAAGTCGACAAAGGTCAAAAGCGAGGTGGCAACCTTTGTCCATGTGGGTACTAAGGTCAAGTTATACGGACTCATCCGAGAAAGCGAGCTAAACGAGAAAGCGAGCTAAGCGATAAACGAGCCAAACGAGCCCGCGTTCACTTTAGTTGAACAGAGTAAACGAGCGCGCTGGTAACCGAACCAATGCCAACCAAATAGTACACGGCTCAGCATGTGTCAGAAGTCGCGGTTTCTTTCTCGCCAAGGGAGATTTCCTCCATCAACGAGGATAGGAGAAATGCTATTTCACAACCATAATTCATTTAACAAAGAAGGAAGCTCTTTGGGCTTAAATAGGCACGACTTCATGAGATGTGACATACGCGGACGGTTTGTCATCTTACGATTCAATTAAATACTGGTATGAGGCGATCACTAGGAAGTACTAGATAACGAATAAAATATCATGAAGCAACGTGGTGATAGGGATGATAAATCTCCGATGAAGCTACCCAAGGGTGCATATGCATTAGTGCTTTATGGAAGGCGATGATACTGTATATCTACGATAATCATACGCTTAGATGGATTACTGGGCCAAAGGAATTTTACACAAGGTTTCTTCTGAATATTGCACATGTCAAAGCCGAAAGAGAGCCGACCCTAAAATCCGAGCACGCGGTGAATGCGTGGGTCCCATTAAGACTCCGAGGAGATGCGGAAAATTCGGACATGTCGCATGAGAGAGCTCAGGATGTAAGTGATATTACTACATGGTCTAATCTCGGGTTCTCCATTGCGCAGTACTCAGCCACGTGGTAGCCTTCTAGGGTTAGAGCCACAGACCCACGACCGGCAAGGCCGGGTGCCGGGCCGCATCTTCGCCAGCTTCCACTTATCCCTTGGCTAGCCGAAGATAGATTCTAGGAGATTTATCTCTTGGCTGGACTGATGAGCAATGCCTACCCAAGTCAAGATATCAGAGTGCATCAATGATGGCTTCTACTTATCCCTTAGCTAGCCGAGGATGGATGGAAAACCGTGAGGTACATGTCCTACTTGCTGATTAATTGGGTGTTATGTGTCGGAAATTCGGATTCATCATCGAAGATAGTATTCCGAACGCAGCCCAGGCTTTAGGTGCTCAATTAAATAAATAAAGACCTGGGAGCCTTGAATCCTCTTGCTGTCGATAAATCAACATACTCACTTGAGTTATCTTTTGTGAACTATACTCAACCACCGTCAACCATGTCTGCGAGCAAAAAGCACGTCGTGTTCGATATTGTCGGCACTATTGTTGGCTACGATGCCATACTTGACGCGCTGGAAACCCGATTGGGCGACCGCCTACGAGCCGAAGGTGTAAAACCAGCTATGCTCGGCTACATGTGGTTCGAAATCTCGGAGCGAGAGTACACGTATCTTAGCATCACAGGCCGCTACCAGCGTTTCTATGATGTGTTTTGCGGCCTCTTCTACCGCATGTTGTGGATTGGCGGCATCCAGGAGCCCCGAGCCTTTGCTTCTGATGACGACCTGGCCTACATTGTGGACCAGTTCAAGCATCTCCCACTCCGACCTGGGGCTGCTGAGTGCGTGCAGTTGCTTCGAGATGCCGGCTTCACCGTCTGGGGTTTCACCGCTGGCGACACCGAGCAAGTTCGTGGATACTTTCTCAACAACGGCATCGCCATGCCCAGCGAGAATTTTATTTCATGCGACGACGCTGGAGTTGGCAAGCCAGCGCTAGACGCATACAAGCCGCTCTTGTACCTCCTTGGGGATGAGGAGAAATGGTTTGCGGCGGCGCATATGTGGGATGTGTCATCTGCCAAACAAGCTGGGTAAGTGGAGTATTTCAAGATAACATTAGACACAATGGCTAATACTTAAAAATAGCTACAAAGGGGCGTATTGTACTATTTTAGAGAAAGAGTCGTGTGCCAGTCTTTTTGGGGAGATGGATGTCATGGCTGATACACTTCCAGACATGGCTCGCGGGATCATTGCAGCCTCAAAGGCCAGAGCTTAGGATTAGTGGATAGTACCTACAGCCAAGAGCGAACCTATCTTGAACTTAAGTAACCTAGGTTTAACCAACATCGCTTGCTTACATTTGTCTCAAAAAATTATACACAGAGAAGAAACTTGATGATGGTTCTATTTCGTGCACGATCCACACTCCCCGAATCTGTAGGGACCCCAAAAGTCGTAGTTCGGATAGAAGCAGACGTGACGAAGACCTTACCAAAACTAATAACTTCCAGTTCAAACCAGTCCAGACTTTCTCTCGCAACTCCTTTGGGGTTGGCCAATATCCTCAGGACGCGACTCTGTATTATTGAGTGACGAGTATGTGGTGAATGCAGCTCTGGGGAACAGAGTTCTATACTTGTAGTTCTATTCACCCGTGTTTTCCTGGTTCAATCAGCAGTCCAGCAAGGCCAAGGGGCCAAGGTTCTCGCCGGTTCCTTTCCGGGTGCCGGCACAAAACCGGCACACTAATGCCCTCACTAAGACCCGACGAAGTGGAGAACCCCCCTTAGAAGACCGTGGCGGGGCGCCAAAATTCATGCCATTGTTGCCACAATGTCCAAATTGCAGCCAGTGTCCCAAATAGCCTAGGCTGAGTCTGCAAATCTCTTCAGTAGCAGTGGTAACCTGGTAATTGAGGTTAAAAATGCAGTTATCGAGACTTCGGCCGTAATCGATATGGCTAACGGGAAGTCATCACGGGGTAGATTATGATACATTTCTACCTGATTATCGCTGTGTGACATGTGTTCATGTAGCATACCGTGGTACATATGACGTCCACGTAAAGAAAGATAACACAATGAAGGTCATTAAAACAGCACTATTGCGGTACTTGATTCAGAAGCTAATGGCTATTCAGCAGTCTGGAGAATAATGAAAATTGTTTTGGCCTGGGGCTAAATTGCCGGGATTTCACAAATTCACGCGAAACCTTGAACAGCCATAATGTTTGCTCAATGTTTGGTCATTCGGCGGCTGTCAGGATCAAGGTAATCATATGCGTATTAACCCAAGGGGTTTGTTCCTAATGCCAACCAAGCCATGGGCTATTAGATCTTCGCCTTGTCCTCCCAGAGACCCTCCATCGATTCAACCAGGGGGCTTGTCTTGGACTGGTTCCTTGCAATCGTGGTCTTGAAAGGGGCCGGTAAACCCGTGTGCTCAAAGGTTTTGCCATGGCGCACCATCCCGGCGAGCCCTTTACTCGACAGCAGAATCTTGGGCATGCCATAGCCAGTAAATCCAGCGATGATGAGCTGACCCGGTTTGCCCGGGACGTGGCCAATATGAGGCATATAGTCGAAGCTATACCCGAGAACTGTAACAGAGTAAGTGTGTCAGTAACGGAACTGGATTAGCGAGGTAGAAATTTCACGTACTCCCAGTCCAGATCTTCTCAACTTTCATTTCACTATCCTCCCATCCACGAAAGTACTTCTGCATGTAATTGGTAAAGTAGCTACCTGCCTCCTCAACCAGCTGATTGTCATTGACATTATCAAAGTATCGATGTTTTTTATGCCAGAAGGCGTGCCTCGCACCGCCTACAATGATGCTCCCATCGGCCCGCGGGATCAAGTAGTCATTGTTCACCTCGTCGAAGCGGATTCCGTAAGTATTAGGCAGATGAGGCGTCCCTTTACCTTTAGCGCTTGCAATATGACTGCAGACTCCACGCACGGGAGTAATGGCGTTGGTGTATTCGGGTAGGAGATGGGATGCATACGCGTTGGTCGCGTGAATTACAGTAGGCGTCGTGATATCGCCCCGCGACGTTTTGACCGTCCAGGAACCTGGTATAGTGCTCGATGGGTCAACCGATGCCACAGGCGTGTTGGCTTGCACGTTAAGGCCCTGCTCGATCAGCTTGCGCAGAAGCGAATGCACAAGCTTCAAGGGCCATAAGTGGGCTGCCGTGTATGATATGACGGCCTGTGCGCCTTTGACACCGGATATCTACAGTGCGACAAAAGAGATTGCTGTCAGTCATTCAACCGCAACCACGTTCAGAACTAGCCTCTTACCCTTTCAGCATCCTCCTTTGGCGTAAATGCCACGTCAGTGAGGTTGAACTGTGCCAGTTCAGAGACCTGTTTGTACGTAGCCTCGACTTTTTTCGCATGTTTTGGATCAAGGTACACATCGAGCGCTCGCGTGAGATGAAAATCGCAGTCCAACTGCTCCTTTTCCACAAGGTCTTTCACAGCATAGACATGTGACTGCTCAAATTCAGCCAAGTGCGCGGCAGCCTCTAGTCCAAACAACTTAACAAACTTTGGAATATCTGAGTAGGTGTCGGGTTTAACGTGGCCGCCATTGCGCCCGGTAGCTCCTGATGAGATGTTACGAGCCTCGACAAGCACAATCGACGGCGGATTAGGGTTGTCTTTAAGCAGAAAGTAGGCTGTTGCTACTCCAGACAACCCTGAGCCGATGATGACAATGTCAGCCGTGGATGGAGGACCGCCGGGACTGCGATAGTTGTCTAGTTCCTTGGGCTCGGCCGTCCAGAAGGAGTCGACAGGGTTTGGTACTGGAAGACGCGTGGTTCGAGGGGGCATCTTGAACATGAACTGCTCCGCTCAGACTACCTTGAAGCAACAATCCAATGGTGAATAAATATGTACTCATCGACAAGTTATCAGCACATCTTCTTGACCCTCATAAATAATGGTTTTGATTCTGTGGGGCTCCAACTGGGGAGTTCTAGCTCATCGCAAACACTAGTTTCCGCATTCCTCTGAGGCGAACTGCCGTCCCCCTAACTTCGGCTAAAATCGCCAAATTGAGGCAAAAGTGAGAACATGAAACTGCAGCTATGAAGTAGTCATCTTCCCGGGGGTGAGCACGTGGCCAGTAATTGATCGGTCTATGCCACCCACCGCTCATCAGTTGGAGGATGGTTGAGTGGAGCACGACTACCACATTATCCCGCTTCTAGGCGCTAGGTGCCGGTCGCCGGCACCGAATCTCTTGCCAACCGGCCCGAACCAACGGGGAAGATTATACGATTTATACTATTAATAAAAACTAAATTTAATGTAAATACCAGGCTATGTTCGTCCCAAAACGGAAGAGCCTTGAACTAAAATGTGGGAGGTTGGAAGTGAAGATGGGTTCAAAGGGGAACGGTGAGATCTTATGTGGTATCAATCCATCTGTTTTGGGGCTGCACTTTGGGCAATGTGATTCATCAATAGAAGACAGTTCAGGACGATTGAGAGAATACAAGTAGATCTAGGTCCATGAAACTACCTATGATTTGAAGCAACTACATGAGATGAGCAGATAAATACTCGCACTCTTATATGCAATGTATCAAGCAGATACAAATTTCGACTCAGAAGCACCTCTTAAGAAGAAGCGCTAGCTCCACCGATAACAGAGACAACAAACTCAGCCGCAGCATCAACATCATTTCCGTAGCTCAGGTGGCCACCAGTACCGCCAGAGGTCGACACTCCGCTGGACGAGCTACCACCGAGGCCGCCAATGTTAGCAACGCCGCAAACGGTATCATCAGTCTTGCAAAAGACCTTGCACTTGGATCCATCAATTCCATCGAAGCCCTGTCCCTTGACTGCATAATGAGTTAGTGGATTGGTTTCCATCGAATACAGTGTTGGGTAAGACTCACAAGGATCGCCGAAAGTGACGGCGGCAGCAATCTTGCTGGCATCAGTGCCAACCTTCTTGGCGGCATTATGAGCGAGCATGGCACCCTGAGAGTAGCCAGAGATGACAACCTTGGCGTTGGGGCACTTGGTAAAGGCCTGCTTGATGAGGTTTGCCCTGTATACATGATTAGCGTCATCCTAATTTGGTTGAGTCTTTTGGCTCGATGAGTCGACTTACATTGTCTCAGAACCGGCTGGGTCACCCATCTGCGCATTTCCAGCAGCAGAGGCAGAATAGTCAACACCCTGAGCGGCAACCTTGCCACTGCCAACCTTCTTTTCGAGGGAGCTGTAGAAGCCGGGCCCAACGACAGATCCCATGTTGCCCATCTCCGAGGTGCCACGGGCAAAGATGAGAATCACGTCCTTGCACTCGCCAGAGAGGCCATTCTCGGTAGATCCGCCAGCGCTGCCAAGGCTGGTAAGACCGCCAAGACCGCTCGAAGAGCCGGAGCTGCTGCCAGAGGAGCTTCCAAGCCCTCCAAGGCTGCCAAGGCTACCAAGGCCAGAAAGTTGGCGAGCGGCCTTTGCTCTCTTGTTCTTCTTGGAAGATTCGGCGGGGATACCGGAGTCCTCTACAGACCGGGTAGAAGGCACATAAGGCGTAATACCGGGGGTAATCGACGGCAAAGAGGGCGTGGAGCCGTCAGAGCCGCCTCCCAGCCCACCAAGGCCGGGGATGGTACCGGAGGACCCGCCCCCGAGACCGCCGAGGCTACCGAGACCACCGAGACCGCCTGATCCAGAGCTGCTGTCACCTCCGGAGGACCCACCAAGGCCGCCGAGGCTGCCCAGTCCGCCCAGGCCGCCCGAAGAGCCGGAGCTGCTATCGCTTCCGGAAGAACCACCAAGACCTCCGAGGAGGCCACCAAGGCCGCTGGAGGAATCGCCTCCTCCCAGCGAGCTGGAGCCGCTCCCGAGACCGGAGTAGCCATCACCAAGTCCGCTCAGCTGTCTCTTGTCCACAGGACCAGCCGTGGCCAAGACAGGAAGGAGGGCGAGAAGAACAGATCGAGAAAGCGAAGGCATGTTGAAAGAAGGGAAAATGCTTTTGGTTTTCGTTTTTACTAAGCGAGTGTTGTTGAAAAGTTGTAGAAGCAAGACCGGCTTGAAAGAATGAAGGTTGGTGTGTGAATCTGGAAGGAAGGTGCTTGATGAGATGCGAAATATCAAGTTGGGAGGCTCTTGTTAAATATCCAAATGTCTACGCCCATATCTTGACATTTCAGGGATCCCAAATGTAAACAACTCATTCGATATCGCAACAACTTCCGAATGCGGTTTTGTTGGATGTGTCTAGTTTCTCAGAAACACATGCAGATTGCCGAGCTCCACGATATCAGCCCGATCGAAGGATCAACAACCCAGGCCCAAGGCGTAACCGCCACTCCGAGTTCTCCATTCTCCCCATGATAAAAACCGGAACTTGCTTTTCCAACCCCTACAATCCAGGGTCTTCGCTGTATAGAGCGTAGCTCGGCCTGGGCAACCGAAACTCGGCCTGAAAAAACACATGAGCTACGCGCATTGTGAAACTAGATGGCAGGGGTCGGCTGAAACGATCGGGTGCGTTCCGAGAGAGTGAAAAATGCGCTTATTTGCCATCGCACCAATGAACACACGGCACCGCTTTGACCTCCAGCAGCAACTGCTCCATGCGGTAATTGCTGTTGCTGTTCCCGGCTAGTTTGTTTGTTTGGACGAACAAGGCTTCCCGCGCCACCGTGTATACATCAAACACGCTTTATTCCAATCATCCGATTGCAAATGAGAAAAGGTGGGATGACATCTCCACCGTTTGTATGATCTTCATTGAACACCTTCCACGGAGAACCCCTATCGAATGTGGTTCAACCCGGGACGCTCCAAGTTGCGAAGGGCATTCTCGCCTCAATTTTGCGGATGCAACTGCAAGACCGCCGAACCGAAATGAGGGTCATCGCCGATTAATTGTTCACCTCTGCACAGGGTGCGGAGCGCGTTTCCCCCCGCCAATTAATTACCAATCTACCTGGTCCATCGCTGTTCCACCCCATCCGACTCATCATCATTCTGTGGTTGAGTCCAATGATGTCACCGTGAGTGATTGCTGGGCTGTCATTTTGTCTTTGGGCCGAACCTAAGCATTGACGCGCTAAGCACGGACGAGGAAGCCAAGGAAATTGTTCTAGGGCTTGTTTGATGGTCAACTGCATCGGAGCTAACAAATCGGACGAACTTTCCAATCCACAAACAAGCCATCCCAGCTGGTCGTCTCCAGCCAACCTTGGTGGCTTGTATGACAACCTCTGTCCACACATTTACCAAGATCTCACACTTCTCTTCCAGAAGAAAAAAATGGTGGCTCGCTTAATGCCGGGAATTTCTCGCGGGCTCAATTTTTGCTCTATTGTAGAAACTCACATTGAAGGGCCAAAGTATTTCATCGCCCAATGCACAAAAAGAAAACATACAACAGCGAGGATTCCCCGGTCGTCACCGACCCGAGTACTAATTCACCGCTTCTCAGCTTGACTATGGGAGAGCGGACGGGATCCCGTATTTTCTGAGAGCTATGGTCGTATGTATCCACGTTGGTACAAAGTGAAACTATATCCTCTGCTCTGTATTCTCGGAACGGTGCTGAATGAATGCAGAAAACAGCGTGCCTAGCTGCGAGATGAACAAGCGCTGACCTACGAAGGAGCTGTGTTGTGATTGGCTTAACGGTCATGGGACCTACCCTAGAGACAATTACATTTTCACGACAAAATTGTTGAAAAGAACTGAGCGCGGTACACATCACCTATTTGTTGTGTATCGCGAACACCAGTTCAAATTAAATAAAATAAAATAAACACTTTTTTAAAAAAAAAATTAGATAGATTCAAACAAAGTGAACACACACGAATGTACACTGCCGAATGTATGGACAGCATTGGTAGACATTTTGAAAACCCATGTTGAAAAGGTCGCAGAAGGCCCCGCGCGTGTTAATTAACCAATGAAAACTCTTTCCACACGTGACCCGATATCCATCTTGATGACTAATAATATCTGATGATTCGAAAATAAGGGCTGTTTGAGGCCGAAAAAAGAGATGATCCGGGCTGGTGCCATAAAATACATGGCTGTTTCTAAAACCTCTTGGCCAATATTAAAAGTGATTCAAATGTCTTTTGCAAAAGATCCCGCGGTCACAAGCCAAGCCACTTGACCAAGAGAGGCCCACTATAATTTGGTAAATATCGCAGGGGTCGCCAAGTTTCTCACACAAGTCACACGAGTGGAGATTTTCATAATTTATTTAATTACGTCTAAATGAAAACGCGTGTGGGATTGTGATGTTCGCCTTGAGACACGGTTGCTATCGTATTTTGACAAGTTTATGCCTCCACATGACCCACAGTCGCCCTTTCACATCGGGATATGGAGTGTGATCACCAGGCATTTCGCATTCAGATTTGCCCATATACCATGACTGCAGACATGCCACCTGAGATTATATACATTATTATTCGCTCGTGTGCTCAGAGGAATCATCTTTACTTGTCCCTCCTACCTGTACTGACACCAGCTTCGGTTCGTCTCGCTTTCTTAGCGGACGATATTTGTCCAGCGGGTAGGTTAACCACGCAAGATGCTTCAGAAGTTCCTTGCTTTCATCTGCATCATCAAACACGATGTATTCCTCGATATATTCTGGAAGAAATCCGTCAGCAATTAAACCATGAAAGCAAGGGTCGGACATACTCCAGCAGAATCGAATCAAGTCAAAGAGATTATAGAGCGCGATCTGGAGAATAAATGACAAAATAAAGACTGGGAGTAGAAAAACCCCCAACACTAGGTTCAGGTATGTTCGCCAGGTGGTAAACTTTGAGTCTTTGATGCTTTGAAATGCAACGGCAATTCTTCGCGCGGGCAGCTCAATAAAAATGTATGCCAGCCAAAACCAGAAATGCCAGGAAGTAGTCTCTTTGTGAGCCTGGTGCCGTCGATGCAAGTGTGTTTTCTCCTTGCGTTGTGATTTCGGGTCTGGAGCCTTCTCGGGGTCGGCCACTTCATTCTCCCGTCTATTTCTGCGCTCACGCTTGCGACTTTTGTAAGTCGGGAATAATGAGCTTTCGTTGATCTTCTTCATGGAATAACGGTCCACGAGCGCTGTTAATTTGCCCACACCAGAGTTCAATCGCCTAGCATTGACCAGTGCAACCGTGGTAAGCAGAAGAGCGATGATTGCACATACAACCATGGGAATCAGAATCTCGCCAGGCGGCTCCTCGCTCATGCTGAATATACTGGCGGCGAAGCCCAGTGGCAAAAACACGACAGTTACGTAGGTGAAGAACCGAATGTTTTCCGACCCACGTAGACTGAGGTCATTACTGATTTGTTCTTGACTGCTTTTGAGAGTTTCTTTTAGTGACCGGATGTTGTTGTAATACTTGTGGAGATCTCTAATGCGGAGACGGTTCATGCCTTCCAGCTTCCTGATAAACTGGCGGTATTTGCGCTCGTCGTCGCGTGTCCACCGTGGCCGCTCCTGACCACGGTCCTTTTCACGGGTCTCCCATTTAGAGATGGTAAGCAGCACATCGGAAAGCTCCTCTTCGACTACTTGCAGGATCTGCTGGTATCTCTGCCATTGGGCGCTAGAGTTGAAGTAGTCGTCGCTGGTCAAAACTGAAGAAAGGAACCCGCCGTGCTTGATGCCAAGTTCTGTGCGAACCGTATTGTAAATAGCCTTTGTGCTACCGACTAGCTCTTTCAGCATTTTATCAAAGAGGTGCAGTTCCAGGACCTTTCTCTGTCTCCAACACCCTTGCTCTCTGACCAAGTCGTCATCACTGCCCCAAGGCGGTGTAAAGAGAGAAAATACTTGGGATTGATCAAAGAGCCCGTCTGGCGATACAGTGAGCTGTCTTGTCTTGGTGGGTAAGTGCTCAATCAAATGACAAGTCCAGTATCTATCGAAAAAGTCGCCCAGGAAACGAAACCCAATGCTGGCCTGCACAAGCTTCATTTTTGTGTTTGTTGGTAAAGCTGCCTCATTTGGTTCAGGTATGCCTCTGACGGGCGGATTAATGTTCTCGTCAACCAATTGGTAGAAACTTAGGTGAAGCTCTGTTTCCCATACATTGATTGCCATGGTTGTATCATCGAAAAAGAAGTTTTCGTAGTGAGAGTGTCGATCAAAAAATAGAGATATAGCTGGCTTTTCTTCTTCGGGGCTGGCGAGAAAACAAACCAGTGCGGTCTGTTCAGATGCACATGGAAGCCAGACTAGTCTCTTTTTTGCGTTCTTCGCTGTGCGAACAACTCTCAATGTGTTCCAAAGACGGTTATTTCCTTGTGATTCCTGTTGTTTGACCCCGTATGTACGACTTTCCGACTTGTTGAGGTCCTTTTGCTTCGGAACATCGACAACCCACGAGATGGTGCCATCCTGATCAAACCAATCATTAATGGGCTCGCTCCGCGACGTCTTGTGAAAGTCGTAAGCCGCTACTGCAATAACCGAGCTAGCAGTCTCACTCTTGGCCAGTGCTCGGATGCGACGCAATTCCTTTTGAAGATCATCTCCATCCATGACCTTTTCTGCCGTGAGAAATGTAGGATAGTTGTATAACCACTCTTCTTTAAGTTCGACGATGCTACTTTGATCGATAAGGCTGTTGAATGGCATGGTCTTTTTCATGGCTACAATCTCCGCTGGCTTCGATTTGCCCAAGGCCCTGACCCTCAGTCTAGGTCTTTGATCTTGGGTAATATTTCCAGAAGAAACTTCAGCAAATTTGTAATCTCTGTCCATCACAGGAGACTGACGCTTTGGCTGAGCTGTGATCAACTCCGCAGCCTCTTCCATCTGGTCGTGCCTATCTTGTGCATGCCTAGATTGACTCGAACCAGATACATTTTCTTCTACCAGCTGATCGTGGTGTTTATCCGCCAATATCGAATGCATGCCTGCGCTGTTTGTTAAAAGAATAAACGGGATCTCGAAATTAGCATGGAAGAAAAAGTCTTTGTCCGCCTCATTGGTAATTAACGTTGGTTCCTTGGTGGTACTGTCGATTTGCCCGTGAAACAATCCGTTTGAGCTTGTGGCACGGAATAGAACATTGAGGGAGGAGGCGACTAAATCCTTGGGTAGCCGCTTGTTGATACTCATACCTCTGGCTCCTATCATGATTGCAAGAGCGTAGCGAATCAGGTTGTCCCAGCCAGTCTCTAAATTCTCGCTGTGATGCAGCTGTGCTTCCAGCGTATTTTCCCATACTTCATTAAATGACGTTTCCCGAAGGAAGAAGTCCAGGTCAAGGCCGTAGAACAAGGACGTGTCGCCAGCATGAAATAGAAACCGTGTTTCGCGAGGGGATCGAGTCATGGCTAGCATTCGTCTTTTAGAGACGTCATTTTCGGCTGTGAATCGACGTAGAATATCTCGTTGAACGTCTCCTGGGGAAAATCGTTTAAACAGCCTTCTATCTTCCTCAGTGAGAGAATAAGGGGCGTCTTCTTTTGTCGGATTTCCAACATCTTTGGGTTGTATTATATTAGTTCCTGGCACATGATGTTCCTCTGTTGTTGGCATGTTTTCAATATTAGTTGATTTCGGTTTAGGCTTCTTCATCGCTGTATAGGCTCCAATGGCCTTCAAAGCCCTCCAGATCCAAAAATGAACACTCAGACGATATTTGTTATAGCCTTCAACTCGTGCATGTGACCAAGCTCGCGAGCCACGCTTATCCGACTCATCTAGAGTTTGAATCCAGCCTCTGGCTGTGCCCAAAACGATGCTCTGTGAAATGCTTTGGTCCATTTCATCCTTGTGGATGTTTGCAAATTTCGCGGCCTTGATTATTTGAAATGCAGAATCTGTGAACGAATCGTCTGGTGTGAACGAGTCGCCTTCTCGAGCCATAATCTTTCCAGTGACCCAGTAGTTTGCAGCAAAACACCCCGAGTCTTCCTTGTCAACTTTTGCTAGCCATTTCAGATGACCGCGACAAGTAGTTTTGATTCGTTGTCGGAGGGGCTCAAAAGAACTGTCACCCCTGAAATGTCGTTCTTCAAGCCGTTTCGATATTTCCAACAAGAAGCTGAAAGCAAAGCTACGCCGGTAAGTTTCTGTTTTATTGTGTGCCATGAATGACTAATAGACTTACAAACTTGCCGAAGAACAGATGCGGTGGCCAGATATGTCGCCGCAAGTCAACGCGGTTGCAGCATCCCCATTTGAACCTTTATCCTGTGTTGGAATGGCGCAAACGGACAAAATATGCTCAAGAGTCCTCTGCAAAACAAAATCAATATGGTTGATCGGGCTCCCATTACCCGTGGGCAGACCCGTGATAGTTTTTATTGCGCTAATGGTCGTAGATTGTGTCTCGGCCTGGCAAAAGTTGAATTGCTTGAACGTAGCAGAGGCGTTCATTAGGTGCCGGCTAACATTTGCTGTCGTGTGGGAAATTAGAAATTTTGTCCAGTCTTGCCTGTGATTATTGTAGTCTGATAAGTGAATCATTTGATAAGCGACAATGATTTCAGCGGTGTGATTTTTATTCAGGCTTTTCACTAGCAACTCGAGTTCCGCCCCCCTGGGGCCAAGAGGGACTTCCCACTCAATGGCCTTGCCATCCAGAAATATTGATACTAGGACTATAATTGCCCCTGTATTGTGTTCTTGGGCCTTTGGATTCTCGTCGTCATGTTCCGCCTCGTTTGGAGATGCGGGCCTTGTGGAGTTAGGAAATGACTCCTCCGTGCGATTTACCATGCTGGAAATACCCTGCCGTGTCTTGGAAAATGTATGGGGCCCGAATGGATGAGCCAAAACCCAGCCATAGCCATTTGGGGCCCTAGTATGACAATGACCGTCCCAACTATCATTAAAGTGGTTGGAGGCAGAGAGATATTCCAGATCTCGAATATGCATGGACCCCGCGAAATTCAACCCGATCTTCAGTTCTTCTTGTCCAGCATTCTTGATGAGACATTGCTGGAGGACAGTCTTGTCGTGCACCATCCACTGAATTGTTACGTGTTGCTCTTCGGTATCATATGTATATCGTGGCCATCTGTTGTGGACGTAGCCAATATCTGGGCGATTTCGGAGGTTAAGACCGGAGATACTCAGTCCATATGTCATATCTGTCCGCTGCTTATCCCCTCCAAGATTAAATAGGTTTCCTAACCGGTCTACTACCCAGAAGGGCTCATCTGTGTGGGTGTGGTCTGCGGAAAACATACCCGAAGTTCCAACACCCAAATACGCACTGAACTGCATAAGATGTCCATAGGCGTTGACACTGGCCGTCACACCATTGTCCCCAAAAGAGGTATAACTGTCAGGGTTTGGTGCATTCAGCCAAGAGGTGTATTCATTTGCGCTGGGACGAAATGGTGGATGGTGTGAGATGGTGTCATTTGGCCAACCTGGGATAATTCAGCTGATGTTGGTGGTTGACGAGGCTGTGAGATATTACTGGCTATGTGTTTTACAAACTGGTCATGGTCTTTTGGTGGCACGCTCTCAGTGTCCCAAAAAGGCGGATGTTCCTCCGACGAGTTGCTGGACGAGCTGGACGACGTCGATGAAGCATCGTCGCCAGATTCCGACATGTTGACTGATGTTGAGGCAAATACTGTGACGATGTTTTTGTCAAATTTGGCGGGCGGCGTGGTTGAGAGGGCTGGGATAAGCACGGACGGCCCATTAATTTGCCGTTGGCTCAGCGGTTGATGGCCTGGATTATTTGGGGGCCAAATCCGTTTTCAGCCGAGGATGTAACCGAGTTGGCCCAAAGGGGACTTTCAATAAAATTCGCTGGAATAATCGAATCCTGTTTATCATAACGTGTAGAAATGTTATTATGGAAAAGAGGCTGCCATGCCAAGCATGTTGTTCAGCACAAGTAAAGATGCCAAGTGCTACGCAACTGGGGCTGTGCAGGAAGGCAACCACTGTGATAGCCGCAGTGACATTTGATACATGCTGTAATCATGTTATTTCCAGATCTCAGGGTAAAAAATTCCCTAGTCGCCGAATGCAAAATAAATTACGCGGCGCGTTGTTGGGACATTTAAGCGTCACAATGGGCATAGCGAATTGAATGTCGCTGCTTTGACCCCCTTGATGAATTGAACATTAATTTTAAGCATAATTTCCGATGCTGCATCACTTACCGCCTGGCCGGTTAGCGACTACTTCAATTGGGCTCCACTAACACAGCGCTTGTATGGAATCCCCTAAATGGCCCCTCAAAAATAAAGCCTTCCAAATGGGTTAAAAACTCGCCATTGAGATAAAGCCAGTGTTAATCCCTGGTGTTACGACCAAGCTAACTTTTGGTCATGTGCACCTGGCCTACCCTGTTGTATGGACGTTCGGACTCAACGACACAAGCACACTGTAGAGTGACATCCAATAAGAGAAACCAGCCAAATTTGTTTAAATATCGATTTGACCCTTGTTTTGTCCGCGCCCGTGGTCAACGAGCGATTATAGGGATACTTAGTTGAGCAATTACTTCATTTTTAATTGGAAAAAGATGTCCCGCTTCCGCGAGCGCGAGCCGAGGGTGAGTAGAGAATGGACAACAGGATACACTGACGGAGTATGCCTGACTCCAGAAAATAGCCCGGCCCTGAAATTAAACTGCACTTGAATAGCTTTCGACCAAAATCTGGGAAAATCTGAGAACTTGTCAACAGATGTGATGTGCTGGGTTCTATCTACACGGTGGGGAAAAAACGGGGAAAAAAAAAGAAAGAAATAGAAAATCCAGGTTAATCCTACTAAATGCGACAAATATGACGTGGTATGGTTTATTACAGGTAATGGAAGGCTTGAATTAGCCCTCAGCTGCAATCTGTGTCAAAAACCATCTTCGAAAGGATGCTAATCCTTCCCTCGAGCCGACGCACTCCTACAGTGTCCGTCAGCATCACTCACCATTGAAGCCTTCTCACCTCGTGTCTCTCGGCAGTATTCTTGTGATTCATTTGCTAGATATATTTACCAGCACGGGAGTCTCCATCTTTTTGTTCCGATGACCCGAGCTAGAGTGAAATATTGCAATCTAGACCGTTGCTATGGGTATGACTGTGAATGTGATGTGGAAGAGATTCAGACGTCGATATTAGTCAAGATGTAATGATGAGTTTCGATTCAATTGTAAAAACTGTTGATGGGGAGAAATGTTGGGTGCGTTTGTGATGAGGTCCCTGTCACAATGAAATCCGATTGGCTGGATCAATATGGGCACTATGCTGAGGTGTGATATCCTGCCGAATCGTGATATAATAGATGAGACAAGAATAGAAAATGGCTTATATGGAGACAATAGGGCGTGCTGCATAGGTGATGTGACTTCGTAGAAATCGGCTGACATATTTATTATCACATCGGTGGCAAAAAGCTCTGGTCGGCTGCTCTCTACAGAGGATACGAGAATTATGTGATTTAGGCTTCCTAGGATCAGTCATGGAAATTTGATTTTAGTTTTAACGTTATGGGAGTGAGAAGACGTAGTATCACATATGGTGTTATTCACTAATAACAATCATTTGGTATCCGACACTTGTGCGCGGCACAAGATCTCATTGCCGGGACCAGTGTTATTGGAATCGGGCAAGGTTTTGAAAATATGGACATGTACAGAAGTGTTTTATGTTCCGAGCGCTTGACTCTCGGAACTACGCCCATAGGGATTTACCGCGTTAGGGTTATTTACCAAACGGAAAGATTCAATGACGAAACTTGACAACAACATTGCAAATATTACCGTCTACTGTCTAATAAAACCAGTCACAATCACACACCGTGTCAAATGGCGTTTTCTGACCGTTTGCAAACATGTCCAGTAGATCAAGAGAGACAACGGTGCCAAATACATGGATTCTTGAACTCTGATTAGAAAAGTCCAGATGCCGCGGCTATAAAGTCTGGCTATTCTCTCCTCCGAACAGCAGAAATCTCATTGACGCTACCTTCATCTCCAAGCAAGAATCTACAAATACACTTCACCATCTCAAACTTGACACAACTCGCAACAATGAAGCTCTCAGGCCTTGTTCTGTCCGCATTCGCCCTCGGAGCGCTCGCGGCTCCTGTGCCAGCGGAAACCGACGTAAGTTCCCGTACCGAGTAGCATGAAGCTGGAACTTTGGACCGCAATGACGGATCGATTGACACTGGGGATGATGGCCTGGAGAAGCAGTCCCTTGACGAATCCGGCCGGAATGATAGTCTTGATACCACTCTCGATATTGTCCAAGAAAAGATTTTTAATTGCCTCAATTTTGGTTTTTGCCCTAAGAAGAAGGGGAGCTCGGGGGACTAGTCGAATGATGCCAATTAAACAACGTCACACGAGGCTGGCTGTGAATAAATGGGGCTCGATATCGAAATCGTTGCTTGGCAAGTAACAATGGAGCAAATCTCAACCGTGATAGGGAAATTTCTTTCTGGATAGGGCCATATTCAATGGCATTCTAGCAACTTTATATTTGCCTCGGTCAAGATCTTGATGGAGCGGATATAAATGCGTTGCTTATTAGTACATCCACATTTGAATCAATCATCATCTGATTGTAAGTTTTTATGGGAGTTGAAGAAATTCATAAGCCATCCATGTACATGAAAGTATAAACATTTAAAGATGTTCCATGTCTTGTATTAAGCTCAATTTATATTCAGAGTTATGGAAGACAGGTCTTTGTTTGTTTGAGGTCGTATGTGCATGGTTGTACGGTTCACCTGTGCCGGCATGGCATTCAAATTAACATTCAAGTGGCCTCAGAAACACCCTGCCCACAGCTACAACCATGGAAACACCTTCAGACCTTTGCGAAAAAGGCCAGGCCATAAAAGTTACCTCGCATGGCTTGCGTAAGAATCCATTTGCTTAATAGCCGACTAAGCATAGGGCCGGTCAGAATAGACTTGCCAACATTTTTAGGCTGTGAAGGGCCAAATACAGAACTACTGGGCAGGATAAATTATACACGCCACTTGCGGAGTAGCCAAAGCAAGCCTGATGCCCAGATCTTCCTCCGATGCTGACAGTGTACCGGTTTATTCCAAAGAGATTCTTTCCCCAAAAAAATCGGAAACCTTTTCCACCAAATGAACTGGAAGCAACTGACGAGAGTCGGCCCCAAGTCGTATTTGTGGGTAAAACCACGTTGGAGTTGACCACGATAGAAAAGCCAGGACCCACAAGTAACCCAAGACCATTTTCAACGACACCACCCATGATGATACTGGCCCTTTGGGTGCGATAGCTTGAAATAAATCTTCTACGATAATCCCAAGCGGTTGCAGCATGAAAAATCGTAATGAATCAGCATCGGGCGCAGGTATACCCATGGCTAGATCGGAACTATGGTGTATCATGCCCGACAAGGAAAACGAAAGGAACAGTCTCAGATATCGTGAAACTATTCCCTGTTGAAACGGGAAAAAGAGTGAGACTACAAGGTTCGAGTGCTCGCTTAATCCATTGCGAAGGCATTGATGCCACGTTGAACTGGTCAAAAGTTAGACAAGCGAACCAGATGACATCAACAATAAGAAACAAAAAACAAAATAGGGAAAGAGATCGTACCCCCAAAACTGCCGAACGCTCCATGCCGAAGCAATCGATCCATAAAGTGGCGGAGAATCTTCCGGCTTGCCTAATCCACAGGCCACAAGGACGATACTTGCGCTATAAGCCATGAGGAGATTGATGAGAGCTGTTGTAAGCCAAAACGAAAAGGTTCCAATCACGCGAAAAATAACATCTTCAAATGACAAGTCCCAGAGGCCCGCTAGAATTGCCTGTTTCGGAAGGGCCACCAAAGCTGGATCTGGGCTTGGAGCCTGAGTAATGGCATCAATGGCCAGATATGCCATGAGGACCATGATTAGTCGCACAACTATGAAGCTAACGAGACCTTTGGAGTTGTTGGGGGGAGTATTTTTCGCTTGCCATTTTGTTGACACGCGTCTCAGATTCCAAAGCAACGCGATGGCTTTGACTGCGGTCGCCAAGATAGAGCTATGCTGAGCGTTGTTTCTTTCATTGGCGTTGGCCACTTCTGTCCTGGTAAGTCGCCGAATGAAGACCAATTCAGACGCACTCATGAATTGAATCCAGAGAAGTGGGACTGCTGTCGCGCGCCAGTGGGCATTTGGGCACAGCTGAAACACTGCAAGATGAGCAACATAGGTAATTACTGCCAGACCTGAAACGCTTATTGCTCTCCCGGCCAGACCCTGCCGAGGGTTGAAAAGAATTGCCAAGACAAAAATGACGAGAAATGTAAGCTCGGTGACGCCCAGTGCAAGGAGGGTGCTATCTGTGCCAAATTTGAGGTTCATGTTTAGTGCAAATTTGCCCGTCGAAGTTTATCGGGCCTATGTCGCCAGTAAGTTCTCAAAGGGTGTACTGTAAGGTATGTATTATCGTCAACTTTCGGTATTGCAGAAAAAAAGGACATTGAGGGTGTTATTACATCAATCCTGTTATTAATCCAAGCTTAGTAGAAGGATCCCCAACCCTGACAGACCAAAGCAGACAAAGAAATGAAGTCCCACAATACCTCACATGAGGTCCACTCAAGATCCAAACTGGATGGATTCACATGAAGGAGCCTTTAGCCGGATATGGTAAAGTAGCATGTAATAAAATAATAGCCTCGCCCTGTTTTGTGGCAAATTATGTCGTCACGAGTCAATACTGGGACATGTTTTCGTGTGTATTCTCTTATTTGATCGGAATCATACGACGTGCTTATGAGGATAGTCGTGACAGATCCAAGTCCTAATTTCTTGATGAGTTGGGTTAGCATTAGCCACTTAATGTCGGACTAAAATTTCCCCGCCCCAAGGTTCAACAATTTTCAAGAGAAATGAAAAGAAGAAAAAAATCCTTCAAAGAAAAAATTGTTGTATAAACTGGCTTTATGGTTTTCAAAAAGTATGATGACCATAGCCATTTGCGCAATTCAAGTCATTTGGATTTTTTTTTTTTAATTATACCCCGTTGTTAGCAACCTCAGATTCGTATCGCGTTTTTATTTCAAATAGACAAAAGAACAAATGAGATAGATGGAGACAGGAAGAAAGGTGAAAATGGATGTACTTCTGGTTTTAAGTGGACATCTCTTCCATTAACTCCATGGTGTATCTCACTATGCGACGTGTTTTGAATGGCACCTAGTTTTTTCCACGTAACAATTGTATATGAGAACACTAATTTTGGTAATTGGATACGATGATGGTGCAAAAAGATTCCTGCCTATGATCTCCAGACCTACAGAAGTGGAGGATTAGGAGCGCAAAAAAATGCCAAAAAAGCAGGATAAACAGTGGATTCAAACCACTTGAATTGGACGAACAGGGAATCGAACCCTGGACCACTCCCAGATTATTCGGTCGAATTATGCTAAGGGAGTATTATACCACTAAACCATTCGCCCGAGGGATTGTTGAGAAGCACGAATTTAATGTTACTCATGAACCCCCAACCACATGCTGCTGGTGGGCCAAAATGCCAGCATTGGAAGTTGAGCATCGATTTTAGTCTCACTCATGCTATTGAATGACTTCAACAGACTGAGTTGGTAATGAAGCTGACCTTGGCTCAGTTGCTCTAAAACTTGCATGTCTGTTCGTTTGCTGGGGATATTCATGGTTACGAGTCTCGCCAACCAAGTTGACATAATTATTCTGCAGTTATCTGATCAAAATTCCGAGCCTCTCTGAGTAATCGAGCACGACAATTAGTCCAAGCATTTGCTTCCCAAGCTTAGCAGAGGTAGGAAGAATGGTGATATTCAACAAACCATCTTTTTATTTACCTGTTACATATAGTCAGTGTATACCTTTGATCAAGCGTAATACTATTTTCGAATCAGTGATAGGTGTTTGTTCTTTCCATCAAAAGATATTGCGTGTAAGCAATTTGATTCTGTATCACAATCATTTTGGGCACAGCTCAGATTAGATCAGATGCATGCTTTAGAGCGACATTGAATAGGTAATCTTCACAACTTGGTAATCGAAGGATTAGTAGACTGCAATTCTTTCAAGATTATTTACGCTTGAGGCGATTAATTTTTACTGGTCAGTTATATCAATCATATCGACGTCGCGTGCTCCAATTTGTGAGATAAACGTTTGTAAATGCGTCCTCATCGCCCCTGGGGTATCCATCATATTATATCTGCTAAGACGACCATTATTTGACTATTTCCAACGAACATCAAAACCATCCTCTCTTAATTCTAACTCGAAACAGATAGCGGATGAGCACGTGTGCAGGGTTATACACGACGTATTCATTGAATGCTAAGCAGCAAGCTGCTGAGACATTTTCAACATACGGAACACTCGTATCAGGCTATGGGCGAGACAATAGTTAGTGAAATGACTCTCAATAAAATCCAAGAAACACAGGAGATTGGAAATGAGAACAAGGATACGAACCATCAAGACTGTCTCCTCATCCGTGCACGGCACGCCCCCCATCTTCCACTCAACCTTCTTCCACACTGCTGGCTGAGTCCTCCCTACACCTTCGATACATCTCCGACCCGTCTCTTCGATGATCTCGTGCGCATTGGAAATGCTAGATAGGCTCCGTGTCCGCTCCAATCCGGTGTCGGTCTCGCAGAGGAGCATTACTGCTTCGCCATCCCACGATTCGTGCTTGCAATATCCCGCCGACTTGCTCGACACGTCGGCGAGATAGATGCCGTTGCCAAACATGGCTCCCGTGAAACTTGCCCCCCGCCTCCGTATTTGCAGGCCTATATCTAGGATGCCCAATAGCGAGTCCAGCGGGGTTCCGTGCCATAACAAGACCCTGTGCTCCCCGCAGGTATCGTCCTTCTCCTTCGACTTGATCCACTCGAGGTAAGGGTTTGGTAGATTACGCTTGATGAAGACGCGGTAAATGTCTTGAAGCTCCATCGACCGGCGATGCGATATGTGATTGGACTTTTCCAAGTAGTCTTTTAATCTTCTAAATTCGAGGGTTGTATCGTCTGTTAACCGCCGGAAGCCATGTCTAAGCGAGCTATAGGCCTGGTATAGTGGTTGAGCCAGGGCCTTGTGGGTATTGAGCTGCATGACGGCTCTGCGCTCTACCTCGGCCAACGTTACGGCTATTTCACGCCGTGGATGTAGCGAATAGAGAAACTTGAGCTCTAGAAAGAGGGATTGATAGCTCGATATCACTGGGGGGCGGCTATTCCCGGAGCAGAAGGGGATCCGGCTGCGATACCATGACGATGCTCGCAGGATAGTCTTCCATTCAAAGGGCCTTGCGGATTCAAGGTATTTAAAGATGAACTCGAGGACCTTGAATCCAAAGTAGATGGACCACGCACTGAGTTGCTCATAGGGTGCGCTAAATGGCAGGCAGCATTTCCTCGTCCCCGAACCTTGCTCGATGTCATGCTTGTGTATATACCCGCCGTACAGTATGAGTTCCATCAAATTCTTTACCTCATCCTTGACACCGTTATTTATAGTAGCGTAATCCGGGACATTGGGGCGGACAAAGGTCCCGGTATAGTCTAGCTCGACGAACGAATAGTCATAGGTGGACAAGTAGGAAGGGTCGTATCTCCGGTTCCAGCGCAGCCCAGTGTCCCTGCCAAATGCCCTGCGGAACCTGTCCATGATGCGCCTTAGATTATCGCTCTGCATTACTCGCCTACTTGAGCCCTTTAATCCAACGCGGCCCTCGTGGGTGAAGAGCGTGTAGGTTCTGGAGTCGGGATTGCATACAACCTAGCAGCTGGTCAGCGGGACGAAACAGGCTATACAGGCATATTCGTCCTGACGCGCCTGGTGTCTTCGGAAATCGTTTATATTTTTGGAAATGTCTACTTTTAACAGATAGATGTCATAGATGGACGTCGTGCCGTTGTCGACGAGGACTGTTGCTCCTTGCGCTGCGGGGTCGACAGGAATGTCCAGCCGCGCTTTGCGAGCAGTCTGTCTGCGAAAGTAGCCATTATGCGACGTGTATCTCGACTTTCCGGCGGCGCTACGGCCCTTTCCGCTGTGCGAGTCCTCGAATTGTTTGCGGATATCATCAACTCTCGCCTTTGCGCACGACACGATGTCATTTTCGGGATCCCAGTCGGATGATATTCGGGGCAGCGGAGGGGCGATCGATCGGGGCTTCGGCACGGTCGGCACTGCTATAGGGTTTTGTAGAGGGCTGGTGCCGGGAGCTGCTGATTCCTCGAACGAAGTTGGCGTGCCCAAGGCCAGCTTTGCCGGGTCTATGGTCTGCAACGAGTCCGTTGGCGACCAATTATCCATTTTTGGATGGTGGTTGAGTTTCGTGTCGACATGGGTGATGTCGACGCCCTGGACTGGCCGCCTGACGGAGGGGTAACACAATGGCGTGTTGCCTTGCGCCGCTAGGCGTCCGTCTGGGTCGCGGCCGACGAGACGGTTGGTAGAGACATCGCCAAAAGCCGTGCCGTGTTTCAATTGGAGAAGAACAATGGTGTGTCAAGCCACCCAAAATGTCAGCCCTGATCATTGAGCATAAAGTCTATCAGGGGATAAAATGGCCAAGAGGTCCACAAGAGATATAGATTTTAATATTCCCCATTTCTTAGACTGGACTAGGTGATGCAGGCCAGTAGCGAGTGGTGTCAGCAAGTCATGCCTGTAAATCCTGGTTGGACACTGGAAGTCTGACAAAACTACTAGCTACAGGGAGCGTATTCAAGGGTGCTAAACCTTAGATGATCCTTTCTTCAAGTAGGGACCTGATCCTATCAACATTCCCGTAAATATGCACAGTTATCATGCATCAAAATTTCCAAGAATATGCATTATCGATGTCTAAAAAAAAAAAGAACAAAGTTACGTATCTATTCTTCTAGGACTTTGCTAAGCACCGCCTAACTCGATCTATCAATCTTGATCTCCCACTCCATATCTGGATAATTATAATCCCAAGGATTTGCAAAGTCAATGTCCAACTCAAATATGAAATCTTCCGCCTTGGCGCCTTTGAAGGGTATATCCAATTTGGTCCATGTTGGCTCGGGTGTAGGATCATGTCTTCTGGTCCTCCAATTTTGACGTATCAAACATGGCCCTTCCAGGGCCTGCGTAGCAAACCTGGTGATAGCCTCCTTGTCGACTGAGCTTTGATCTAGCAAAATCTCACGGACGTTTGATCGTGGGAGATATGCAGGCCAATCGAACCCTTCCTCGTGATTCTGCGGTGTCTCGAGCCGGCGGACCGAAGGTAGGGCAATAAAGTCCTCTATTGTCTCAAAGTCAAGCCCATAGAAACCATTGAAGATGTCACCTTTGACATGTTCCAGTCTGTTGAAAGGCCTATTACCGAGGAGTGGATGATCAGGTCGGCGATGCAGACGTTCGGCCAATCGTTGCAACCACGGTGCGTCTTCCATACCACCCCAGCAGTGAGAGGTGAGTGTGAGTTGACGGAGGTTTGGTAGATAGCACACTAATATAGCCAGAAGTGCAGACTGTTCAAGCTTTTCGACGTCTCGTATGAAATCGTCTTTGTATTCTGGATGGTCTGGGTCATCAAACCAATCAGACTGACAGGTGAGTGCCGCTTGTTTAATCAGCTCGATGTCGGCAACTGGAATGACGGCATCTATGTTCATATCGGCGCAATCGCGTTTGTAGGATTCCAGGGTCAAACACGGCTCTTGTTCCAGTTCCGTGTCCAGTTCCCTCACATAATATGCCTTGACGGGGTTGCGAAGGATGATGGCGAGGGGCTTGAACCAAGGAACAATTACATCATCAGATGCATACCGGTTATCCGCCCGAAGCTGAAGCCATTTGCGATTTAATCGTCGGTGTTCCTGCAATTGGCTATGCACGGCCCGATGAAGGTATTTGGAAGCCAGATTGATTGTCTCCAGATCGGGCAGTAGCAGGTAGGCGAAGATAGAATCGCAGAGTTCCGCCGGCAATGTTGCGAGGTTTGCAGCCATTTTGCGAGAATGTTGACCGAAATTCTCCTTGGTTGTCTATTCTGTCCAGCAATGATAATAAATGGGAGGTTGGAAAGGCACTATTTAACAACCAACGCTAATTAATATCAGCAGAGGCCAGGCCGATGACTCATGACAGCGAGGTGGCGGTGCTGGGAGGTGCGGTGCGCCAACACAGCGCATAGACTGTAACTACTTTTTTTTGGGAATTGGCAAATTCTAGAGCAATTTCCTTAAAAATACGAATAAGCAGTAAATCTTGTTTAGAGAAAAAGAACCATACCAAGCAATGCGCCCGCTGATCTTGCATACTCCGAGATCCCTACAGTGGTCATGGTAAGATTCTAGATCTAGAATTTAGTTGTCCATCCATTGGGAGACCTGGAATGCATTTTTGTAAAATACACTATCAAATACTTATTGCTCTCTTCAACCCGACACATGCATGGCATTCACTCAATCGCTGGAGCTACTTATCGCCCTGCTAAAAGAAGAAGGCAGGACCTACCCCATTTTTCCGACCTGGCAAAAAGCGCGTGAGTGGTGTGCAAGCCAAAATTAATTGCAATGCCGAACCATTTCAATAGAGTCAAATCAGGCTTTCGCCCTTTCTGACACTGATAACATAGAATTTGTCAATTTTTGGAACAGTCTAACTGCTTGTAACACTGAGCTAGTTTATATGCATGAGAAAGACATATGCAGCGAGTAATCTGGTATTCGTACCAATGGGAGACCCAAACTACGCGTCACGAAGCATCTTTGAGGTTGACTACTACATGCGGGCTCAACCGTCATGTCCATTTTTTTCTCGCCTGAAAGCAGCCGCGTATAAGTGTCCACGGCTCGTAAACATAAGAAAATGAACATTTCTGGTGGGCTTTTTTACGAGCGTCTTTTGTGTTATGAATTGAACCGGGGGAGGGTTCTTAATAGGGCTATTCTTTAGCAGTTTGAGCATCGTGTTTATCATGCACTGAATTCGAGCAGGTGATCCAAAGCCCAACACCCGTGGGGCGCCAATGCAATTTAGCCTAGAGTCTCCTTGGATTGCCCCTCATCTAGTGGTGGGGTTATGATCTTCCTCCAATCATAGCGGATTGATGTGTGGGCCGTCTCTCATGACTAAGGGCGAGGCGAGGGAGGAAGAACGGCTTCCATCGCGTAGGCATAAACCACATCCTTCTTTCTCTAACGATATCTTCAGCCTCATTCCTACTTAATCTCATATTGCATATATACTGGTTTCCATACAGTCATAGATCTGTGTTTCCATCGCGTCTTATTTGCACACGAAGCCCACATCAACCATGGTTCAAAGGTTAGTATATTGAGGGAATTGTTCTTCCCTCTTGGCCGAATCTCTTCCCGATATACCATCTCGGACACATTTTTGACCCTTCAATAGTCTCGAAAACTCTAAGCTTTCTTACTATCCCGCCACCGAGGAGAGCTTTTGCGGTAAAGGGGTACTTGTCCTTCCGGGTGGAGGTTACGAACATCTGGCGTTTGAGAAGGAGGGGGTGAACCCGGCACTTTACCTCAACGCCCGTGGCTACGATGCATGGGTTCTAAGCTATTCAACATCCAGCACGGCATCAACTCCACTATACCCTGTTCCTCAAAATGAAGCCCTGGATGCAATCTGTTATATTCGGGCTCAAAAACGAGTGAACAAGCTCGGCATCTGGGGATACTCAGCTGGGGGGCACTTGGCGGCAATAACGGTCACTAACCCTGCAGCTGAACTGGATTTCGGAATTCTATCCTATCCAGTTATTACCATGGACTCCACGTTCACCCACGCAGGATCCCGATCCAATCTGTTGGGTGACAACCCCACTGATGAATTGGTGGATCTAATGTCCGCAGAGAAAGCAGTGTCTTCGTCAACACCACCCATATTCATATTCCACACCGCAAACGATGGCGCGGTCCCTGTTAAAAATTCCCTTGACTTCTGTCAAGCTATGGCTGCGCATGGTAGACCCTTCCAGAGTCTAATCTTCCCGGATGGCCCACATGGTATTGGGTTGGCACTCGATGATCCAGTCCTCAATTGGACACCGGAACTCGATAGATGGATGACGTATTCGATCTAGAGGGCGGCATGTATTTTATAGATACAAATTTAAGGGTCATGTTGAAACACTCATTGCTATCCTGGTCGTTTTCCTCTGTGCTTAACACCAGTTTTCCGACGTGAATCAAAGAGATGAGCTTTACCACTCCACATTTATGAAGTGTTCAATAATATGCCCGGTATCGAATTGACTGAGCGGTTGCAGATCCAATTGCCTGCCCTACTACTTGCCTCCATGCATACAGGGTAAGTTAAATACATTGACAGTAGAAGGATTTTGCATGCTTTCTATCCATTTATATGGATATTTATATAGAACCTGCGGAATGCATACATACTACTTTTTGAGGTACAAACTAATGTCATATTGGGGGCTATCAGCATCTTGACGAATGCGTGGCCTCCCTGATCTAGATTTGAATCTCAGGAAGATCAACGCCTTCAAATCAAAAGATTAGCCCGACCCACCCAAACACACTCTGCTAATCAACTCTAGCTGACTAAGGTTCCATATCACGTGAAACAGAAAAGCTTCAATTGAGCAAGTCACCGAGTCGGCCGTGAGCTTGGTTATCGGCGCAACATCACAACCCCAACCGGACAGCTTCAGGCGCCCGATGGACTCCAAGCCGCCAGTTTTGTTTTCGCTCGCCAACGAGCTGTGGCGCAATGTCCTCCAAAACTTTGCGCTGCAACCGTTGGAGATTGGCCAGGCTCGCCCGAGCGAAGCCTTTTGCTCAAATCGCGCAGCATTGCAGCAGCTTTGTCTCACATCGCGGCGGTTCCTGGCAATGGCGAGGCCGTATCTGTACGAGACGATTGTTTTGTCCAGCGACGGGGAGGTCTCAGCGCGCCGGCGCCGTGGTCCCTGCGCGGGTTCCGTGGTGTTACTGATGCGCACTCTGACGCAAAATCATGAGCTGCGACCGCTCATAAAAAGTATGGCCCTCCCCATGACGCTATTGGCCGAGGACTCGATTTCTGAGGCTGTTTGCGTGGAAATCACCCGGGCGTGGTTTGAGAATTCGACCTCCTTCCTGGACCTGAAGCCGTGCGACCAGGAGATGTTGGATGTTGCGGGCTTGAAAAAGGTTGCCAAAACCTCCCAAAAGACGTGGTTTGATTACAAAAACAGTGGAGAACTAGGGGGCCTGCCGCAGAAACTTGTGGCAGCTCTGCTTTGTATGACCCATAATGTCGAGAGACTCCTGCTCCAGGGCTTGCTTACCTTGTCCGACCAGGTGCTTGACCAGGCGCTGTGGAGGCTCATCTCACACCCCGAAATTGGCAAGGAATTCCTCCGCCTCCTGAAAACGTTTCAAATCCAGATAGATCCCCTCTTGACTTCAGATGAAAACCATGATGGCGCGTCGGAGGTGGTACCAGCCAGATTATCCTCACCCCTACTGAACCAACCCGACTTGAGCCGCGTCGACATATGGTATGGCTGGCAGGGCGAGCTGCACATCTCGCAAGACGTGCGCAGCGGGATTGCGCAGCTGAAGGATATAAATCTGACGGTGTCCGCTGAACCAGCTGCTGTTGACGCGTTGATCCAGCAAGCAAAGGCTGTGAAATATCTTTCCATCAGCTTGTTTGCCATGCCAAACTACCCAGACCAAGAGGGCGACATCAATACAGCAATTCTTAGGCGTTCAGACACTCTTGAGAGTCTAGCGCTGGACACGTCCCACTGCTCCCCGGAGCGAACTGTGGACCAACTCGGTCCCTTGGGCAGGGTGACCTGCCTCCCCCAACTTCGTCAGCTAAAACATCTCACCGTGGAGCCACATCTTCTACTGGACTGGCTCAACGCAAACACGTGGCCTCGGTTTTTCAACACGCTCCCGCCCAATCTTGAGGAGCTAACGTTTAGGTTTATGCCAGAGAATGGCGAGGACCTGTTGCGTATCTGGGCGCGTAGTGGCGTGGGCGTTGTGCTTCGGGCTTCCCCCGAGAAGTGGCAGAGCAAGATGCCGCGTATGAAGCACATTCACCTCCAGCCTCTCCCATACTCCATGCGAGCAGCCGAGGTGCTGAAGGAGGATTTGAAGAAGGCTAAAATAGACTTGACCTGGTATGACCCGGGTCTCTCGTTAGATTTTGCAGGCCTAAGCCTAAATTAGTAAAATATAGGATGAATTATCCATGTCTCTGATGATAATAGCAAACTGTCAATTATTTTGGTATCAAATACCTAGTCGATCATTTTCTTTACGACACTACTATTGTTGGTGTGAAGCTTTCAATATCCGGAAAATAACCATCCCCTCTTCACTTATTCCATAACCAAAACTGCTCTGAATCGAGCCTTTCCGGACAACATGTGTTCAAAAGCCTCGTTCACATCTTTGAGCGGGAACTTTTCAGTCATGCACTTGACCCCGTGAGTCTGCGCAAAAGCAATGGCTTCCTCCGAGTCGAGGGCGTGGCCTGAAGCCCATCCGTGAACCGAGGAGCAGTTGTTGATCATCGAAATGGTGTCAAACTGAATATTACCGATGGCTGCGAGAACCAGAAGTTTGCCACCCGGGGCAAGGGCGCCCACGAGTGGGCTGATGGCATTCGGGTTGGGCGCCGTCGTGCAAATCATGTCTGCACCTCCCAATTCCTTCAGCTTCTTAACCGGGTCGTCCTTGCTGGTGTCGATGTATTCGTGCGCTCCGAGATCCATGGCAAACTGACGCTTGCTGTCTCCCTTTGACAAGGCAACGGTCCTGTATCCCATTGCGCGCGCGAATTGAACCGCCAGGTGGCCCAGACCACCCAGTCCTTGGATGGCCACGAGTCGACCGGCCTCAATGTGGCTGGGGGACGTTAGAAACCACGCGGCGCATTGGAATTGAAGGGAATACTTACAGTTTACGCATGCCATTGAACACTGTAACTCCGGCACAAAGCAGCGGAGCGGCCTCTGCAGGGTCGAGATCCCTGGGGACGCGCACAACTGCCTCCTCGCGCAGCAGAACATATTCGCCGTAGCCGCCATCCTTGGTCACCCCGTTGATTTGCTCATTGACGCACATCTGGAATTGGCCTCTCTGGCAAGCACGGCATTGTGCATCATGGCCTAGAAAAGATAGAGTGTCAGTTGAGTTTACCCACGTCGTGATTTGGACTGAACACGGCTTACCTCCATGCCATGCTCCGCCCACTCTCTCGCCGCCGCTAAAGCGTGTCACGCCTTGGCCCACGGCCACGACATCTCCGATAACTTCATGGCCGGGGATTCGAGGAAAGGTGTTGGGTAGATAGCCATCACGAACGAGGGCGTCGCTGTGGCATACACCGCAGGCAAGGACCTTGACCAAGACTTCTCCTCTGCCGGGCGCGGTAAGTTCCAAGTCCTTGAGAGTGAGGTTTTGGCCCTTGTCCTCGATGACGGCCGCTTGGTAAGTCTTGGGGAGGGAGGTAGTCATTGTGGGTTGTGCTTGAGTCTGGCTCGGAGTCTTGATGTTCGAGCTGCATCAACACTGGGCACAAAAGTCCTTATATACCTGAGGAGGAACACCCGCGGGCATCCAAAAGATTCCCCATATTCACCGTTCTGTGTTGGTAATCATTGTTCTTCGTATAGGCAGACAAATCAGTCGTGTCAAGCTGAGTCGCGGACACTTCAAGGTCCGACCAACGCGCAGCAATGTCAAACGCACTGGTTCTCGGTTGTCTTCGCCGAAAGTTATCCGTTTATGGATTGGGTAGCTTTTTTTCTGGGGTTAGTGACGGGTAACACGGGTTTGCCACAACTTTGTATTAACTGGGACGGTGCTTGCCACCCGCAGGCACACTCGAAACAACGCGGGGCCAGCTTCTGAACAGGGATGGCCGTCATAAGGCTCGCTAAGGCCTGGAATAGCTCGATCTGAAAGCTTGGCGTACAGACTACAGACTGGTGTCTAAGTTCTTACCCCATTATTGCAGTATGAACCACCGCCGAAATTAGAAGCATCAGCACGAACACAAATCACTTGACGTCATTCATCGATAATAGAAGACTACCCAAGGTGCCTTGCCCTGTTTGAAAAGGCGGTATTACGCCTGACAACATGCCATTGGTCCGCCCGTAGATTGCTGAACTCAGCCAGACGCGATTGTCAGTGCGTTGTTTAGTTTGAGCACTGAGAGCACATTACTTCCAAATACCAAAATGAAAGAGAGAACCCAACGCACCGTCCCTTGGCTAGCCCTTTCAAGCGGGAGCGCGGCCTAGAATCGCCTTGGCTTCGGAATTCGCCCCAGAAATTAACGTTGACACTCCGGAAGGCTAACCTGATCAGGATAAGTCGTCATCCCCAGATAAATCTCAGTGTATTCACCGAGCGGTGTATTCTTTCCACTTGATGAAGTCCATACGGAGACTGCTTTGACGCCACCGAGGGATTTGGCCTTGGGCCAACCACAGACTAGTGGTCAACAAACACCGCAGCCGAAGAAGTAACCAGCTTAGCTAAGGTGATCGCAGGGACCTCATTCCCCACAGCAAAGGCCGGATGGCTAGCCAAGCCTGGCAACTTGTTAGAGAGATGCTATGCTTGGATTATTTGATGAGAGACCCCATTTATTGGTCTTCTTACCTGCGGTCCAGTTCCCACATACCAGTTAGTCATATCACAAATAAGAAATAGAATCCTGCAAAACGGTCTCTGAAGTGGCCAGTGCGCTTGATTTTTGGTTCAACATTTAGCAGCCATCGGTTGCTGGATGTACCAGCTCTTTGCAAAAGGAAATCGTATCAGCCTTCAATCAAATACCATCTAACAACAAGCAGAGGTGATTTTTAACAGATAGCTACCATGAAATTTCGGGCACATTCTCTTCTCTAACCCATAACAACCATACTTCGATCAAAGTTGGCTAATTAAGCTAGTCAACCATAACGAAAAACAGTATCATAAGATTGGCAAGACATTCGTTGAAGTTTTATTTTATTTACTTGAATGTATTTTATCAAGTTATTATCGCTTAAAAGATAGTGTGAACTTTTGTCACTCATCTATGTTAAGCTTAATGGGCTTAAAAGAATATTAAATGTCGAAGCCAGGGAATAAAAAAGATAAAATCATGACAGTAGGTGATAATGTCTCACCAAGTATTCCAAGTCTAGATGCTATCCCAACTCACGAGCTCTCTTTCCTACCGAATTCACCCCACCATAGATCTTGAAATCAATATACGCAGCTAACTTAACAAGGCAAGGCGAACTTGAGCTTGCGAGTCTGATCAGCAATTCCGAAATGCTTCTCAACCTCGGGGCTGGCCAATGGGGCGTCAAATGCCGTAAACCAGAAACCGCTGGTAGCAGGCTGGGACCACAACCAGCAACCAACGCTGGCGTAGTAGTTCTTCAAAGCGACTGTTGACGCTCCTGCACCCTTGTAGCTGGGTCCTGCGCTGGGCCAGCCTGTCTCTCCAACCCAGACGGCGGCCTTCGAGTTGACCTGCTTGACGCGGTTTTGGACATCTGAAAGTGAGGTTTGAAATGTCTTCTGTTTGACGGCATTGTTGCTGTTGACGCCCTGCCAGTACGGGAATCCGTTGGTGATGGCGATATCGCATGCTTTGGTGACGACGTCGTTGGCACCGTCGACCCAAGCAGTCCATGTATCGGTGTGGCCGACCTTTCAGCGCGTGAGACAACATGGCCATCCAGAGTAACACGAGGCATTAACTCACCTTAATATTCTTGTCGAACTGCCTCACCATACCACGCACGTCATAAATCTCAGTGGCAAGCTTCTGAGGGGTGATATCCTTGCGGTAAAGATCCTCAGAGCCAACGCTGATGGCGGCGATCCAGCTAGTGCCGTAAGTCTTGATTGCAGAAAGCAGGGCAGCCTTCTCAGCTCCGAATTTGCTGTCATCAGTCGCCCAGACCCCAACGAGAAGTTTGAAGCCAATAGCCTTGGCAGCGGGAACTGCATTAGCCAGCGCTGCGGCACAGGCTTGTTAGACAAAGACATTGATCGGTTTGGCGGAATATTTTCCAACTCACTGTTGCAGTCGTTTGTGGAATAGAGGCGGACGGCATTGAAACCCTTGCCCCAGCCCTTGATGGTTTGAAAGTCTGTCTTCCAATCGGCCTGGCTCTTGCAGGCTCCGTCGGCCCTGTTGGCTCCCATGCTGAAACCCTTGTACGTTCCTGCCATCGCCTGCCCCGATAGGAGCAGCAAGGCGGCTGCCAGAGTGGAGGCTGACTGGAAGAGCTTCATCGTGAATCAAATTTGTCGAATGTGTGATCTGATTGCGTGAGGACAGGAAGTTCAGAAGCCCATCAGGAAGGAAACGCTTGGCTGGCAGTCCAATCTCTTAAGTAAGGGGTGGTACATTGTGGCGATGATGGTGCCTGAGGCAGTAGACTCCTGCATCTTATTACAACTTATGCGAGGCTTGGTGGTTGTCGCTAACCCTTTTACTAAACTGGAATGGGTGTCGACCTAGTGGGGCATTTGAGCCTAGAGTGCGCCGATTTGGTGTTTTATCTGCCGGGCGGCACTGGTGTGGCCGCCACAACTCTCTAGTGGCTGGCAATCCTGGCGCCCCGGGCTATAAATACGAGCCGCTAGGGTCAAAAGGGTAAATGATTTGATGTCGAGACAAAACAACTCGCGAACTCCGATAGGGCTGGATTTTGCTGGAGCAAGCCACGAGGGTGGTAGTACAGTCGTATTAAATAGAAACGTACGATTAATTTGCCCTGATCAGAAAAACAATAAACTGAAGCACAGTAATGATTAACAAAAGTAGTTTAAGCTATTGTTTGTCTTGACTCAAGGATGGAAAGCTCCATAAGATTGGTTCGCACTCTCAGTAGCGTCGATAGAACCGAGAATAAGGCACAGGAAATGCAACAAAGGAAAAAGGATTCCCCCAAGTTTCACTGCGCCAAATCACTCGTCGCCCCTTGTGGATAATATTAGATGTAGCGCGAAGGTAGAAGCGATTAGTTACAGCAGTTAGTTACAGCAGTCGTAATCTGACTCTGAAGGCCTAATCTGGTTCAGTACAGCCACCTACCCTAAAAATTAATATTAACGCTCTAAAAAGTTGACCCAATCAAGGTATATTATTATCACCAGGTGAATATCAATACATAGACTAAGCCATATTTTCTTTCCACTTCATAAAGCGTATACTGATATTATTTTAACATCACCATGGAATTTGTATCAAAGCCAACATACACTGCTGATCTGCAAACACCTTACTTGGAGAAATAGCCAGTTCAGTAACAGTCACGTTGGACCTCTATAGTCTGAGATGTCCCGTGCTCATCTTGCAACCACTTTAACCCTTGAAACTAGTTCAACCAACCCCAAAGAAGATCATTCAGGCGAGACCCGAATTCATCATTCATATTCTTCTTGGCCTGCTGAAAGAATTTGTGAGTGGAGAAAAGAATATGCACAAAATATGAAATCCAGTCAACAGTTAATATACCAAGTATTGGCTTCTATATTCCAAAGTCCTTCTCTCAACTTATGATTGTGAACGAGGACATTGTTTTATTTAATGGCTTTGAATAGGAGTATTAACCCACTAGCCAAAGCCTTCCTTTTTTTTTTTAAAATATATTTTTATTACTAGCAGCTATCAGCCCTAGTGAGTGTCTAACAATCAATCATCTGTGCATTTTTTGCACTTGTTAAAAACTAGCTTTTTCAGCTGACGGATCCACATGTAAAAACACCTTTTATCGTGCCTTTCCTAAAGTTGTCTCGCTATAATGGGACCCCGAGTTAGTAATGCATATAAAATAAGTAGGCATAGAGTCAAACTTACGATATCAAGAACGCTGGTGTATGTGCCGCATACTAACACTGTTATGCCAATTGCAAAGCAGAAAGCACACATAAGAGCGTGCACTATATTGTCCTTGCTGTACCAGTGCCCCCTTTTGAGTAGTTTATACCACATAATGGCTGGTAAGTATAATGAGAACCCTGACACAAAAAGTGAAGAACAGATAGCAAGGATGTCTGTAAATACGGGAATCGCCTCAGCTGTGATAAATGCCAAGATTGTAACAATCGTAATGATGGCAAGCCATGTGGCCCATCCCATGGGAGTGTTGATGAACCGCGTAATCGAGTTCTTGAATATACGCCCATGGAGATAGCGACCGACGACAGTTGTGTTAATGGACCCAGAAATGAAAATGACTGGGAGCGCGATACCGAATGCGACTTTAGAGACAAGATGACCAGCGGAGAGAAGTGCGGGGGACTGAACATCAGCTCCGACAAAGGCGTAGATGATGGATCCAGTCAACGTGTAAATAAAGATTTCAATGGTTCCCAGCGTCCAGATAGACTTTATGTAGTCTTTGGGTGTATGCATCTCATCCATGAATGAGAATTGGCACATGGCAAAGCTGTATGCGAAAATAATATTCGTGACAGCAACGAATCCGTCAACAAACGTTGTACCCTCTTTTGGCCAAGCTGACCAATTGGCCATGGCACTGTCGTGGCTAGATTGAATGCCGGTTGCAATCATGGTGATGCCAATCGCTATGAGGATAGAGGCAAAGTCAATGTAACCGAGGATGGCTAGCTCAGTAAATGAAGGAGGTATAGCCAACAGGAGGAGTATGATGGCGGAGACAACACCAAAGACGATAGAACAAACATTGCTGTCAGTGATGTGGACAAAGGCGATGGTGCCTGTCAAACAATGCGACCCAACCAATAAGATCAATTGTATGACAAACATGGCACTGCCGACTTCGTAGCCAACTCTGCCGAAGAGCAAGCCCATGGCCGCGCCATAGTGGTCCACTTGAGGGAATTTAATCTTGACCTGCCCAATGATGTAGCTCGTGTAAATCGCAACGAGACCCAATCCAATCGAGCATATTACCCCAGCTACCATACCAAGAGTTGCAAACGCAGCGGGGAGACTCAGACTCCCGAGCGCAATTGCTTCGACAATGAGGACCACGGTGAGGCGTTTCCACCCGAGGCGTTTGAAGTGGGCATTGCCGTCTGCCGCCTTTCTTTTTTCAAGGTCAATTCGTTGCATATCGGCGTCTGTCATTTCGCCAGCCGCAAAACTACCTCGTCGAGCATCGTTTCCGAACAATGCAACCGGGGTGCCCCCTTGATTGGCTCCGTCTGCAGGAGAGCCGTAGGTGTCCTTTTCGGAGGCTGAAAAAGCCGCGGTTTCTGTTCTGTCTGTCATGTTGATTGACAGCCCGGCGAACGGGAAGGAAGCAAAGAAGGGATGGGACAAATTTTGCAACTGCCAGAGACTATAGCGATGCGGTTGTGGGATTCTCCCTTTATTATTGACTACCTGTTTATTTGAGTATTTATAATTTCCGTAGGCTAGGCTCGATCCCTCTCCTATACCCAAAGCACGTGGCGTAGATCGCATTGCGGGGAGATGTTCTCGTCACATCGACTTTGCAGAAAGGGGAAAAGGGAACCGTAGTTTCAGTACTGAACAGGGTGTACGGCCCGCATCCTACGATGCCTCTGCCGCGCCGATTAGGTCCATCTCGCGGCAATCTTGCCGGCTGGAGTGGCTAGTTGCAACAGGAAAACCGGGTCGCGGCCGTGGGTGCTTATGCCCGCTTCCGACGGCATTGCGTGTCACACACGCCCTAGCCCGCAAGAAGTGCGATAGGCAAACTCAAGCCACGTCTTTCTAGCGACTAGTATCTCGCTCTAGATAACTGGAAGGCTTCTGTAATCAGTAATGTCTGTGTGTCAAACGGCAATGTCATGGAAGTTTTCTTTGCAGAGATGATGGGAATGAATGATCAATTCCCACCTTGTAGGAAGAGATGGATATTAGACTCCCGGCAGTAGTCCATCTGCAATGCTTGTCATAGGTGATTGTGAAACTTATAAGTTAAAATATGTGTCCCACAAAATAAAATTCCCGTGTCTGCATTGTCAATTCCGCCTGCTACTATGCGAATCGCATACCTTTAGTACATTCCGACTACCGACGTAATGCCCATGAAGGCGCTCCAATATCCGATGATGATAGGAAGGGGGTTTCCCGATCCAACCCCGCAAGATCTCTACTTCTCTTTGGCATAATTTCGGATCTCAATTATGCAGTTCCACATCGATCCGCCGGGGGTTGTGCTGGCCTCGGAAGTGTCAAGCCGGAACTTCGGATGCGGATCCACTCGGATGTTCGGGTGTGGATCGGCGAGCTATTCTCCTTCCTACGCCGGCTGAATGCCCGATTTAATCACAGTAGGACAATTCCAAATACTTTGTTGATGCTACATGTCATTTTGGTTCGAATGTCTATAACTAGTGCGCGGGCAGAATAGACTTTCATCATACATGCAAACGGTTTTGGGGTGTGATGTGAGGAGTTCTTTACCAGGGTGATGTCGCAGTAAATTCAAGGGTTGGATCCTATTTAATATCTCAAATCAAACTAACGAACCAATCAGCAGTGCGTGAACCGGGCTGAGCTACGAAAGTGGATCTGAAAACCTAGGACAAGCCGAGGAGCCTTATAGCCACTTGCCATTAAATTTTATAGCCCCTCTCCTATTCGTCTAGATACGTTCCCGCTGCAGCAACTCCCGTGGCTATATGTTTGCTCTGATCTCCAACCTAAACTCAAAGACAGAGGAAGCATACGCAAAAAGCTTGGTCGACATGCATATACCACCGTACTGTGCTGGAAGTACCGCAACTACAATGCTAAGGCACAGTTTCACTGGCAAAATAAACTTTGCGATCATTGCCGGATGCAGACGACGGTGAATAGTTTCAGGTCTAGAAGAGGCAACCCCCAGGCTCATTGCTTACAGGGTTCCTTGATGTTCGAAAGAATGGATACAAGTGGGTGAGACCAATCAAAATCTTCGGTAGGCATTGGCCCCAAGTCAAGACTGGGGATATCATCACACGGATATGATGTGACCGAGGCGGCTTTTGTCGCATTGATGATTTTGGAACCAGTCACAGCACCCGTTTCCACCACCGTGGTAGATTTCTTGCCGAAATCCGTAGCGGCAGAACTGAAAGTTTGATCGATGGTCAGCGTAGCAGTTGACGTGGCAACTGGGGCATTCCTGGTGACAGCGACGGTGGAGGTCATGGTGGTGGTGGTGGGCCGGCCACTCTTTATTACGGTATTGGCAACTGCACCTCGATTCACAGTCATCATTGATGTGGGTCGGCTTTTCTCTTAGTAGTAGTAAAGAAACAAACTGTGGAGAAAGCACCAGTTGGGTAGCACGTGGTTAATGGGAGTGGATGACAAGGCACAGTAGGGGACTGGAAAGCCGGCAGTCTGGGATATCCATTCACAACTTCCTTCACGTAGCAAAACTCTACTATTGGATAAATGGCTATGCTAGTTCCTGACGCGAGTGACAACTATTCAAGCTAGACATGCCGAGAGTCTCATTTTCCCAGCCCTAGCTGGCTCCGCTTTGGGAGGCGGGGAGAATCCCACCTTTTTACCAATAATGTATGCAGCTACTAGCCATCACATAGATCATTGTGTGTCATAGAGAAGAATTCTCGGGAGAGTTGGGTAATATTCCCACAGAAATTAGTGACAGTTCATTGAAAAACAAATGTGCAGCACCGCTATCGAAACGCATAAAGCGATATCGTATATTGATAGTTTATTGTAATTATTCCTACCCACCAATGAGACAGCTTCTATTGCTCAAAGTATACGTGAACAAATCCGAATGCAGGTTCCTGCTTTTCTGGTGGGAGAGCCGATTCCCTTGACAGACTTGATAATGGAAATCTTCTTAAATCGTCACTACGAAGGGGTGGTTCACGATTACTTGTATTTGCAGTGCGTTCTGTTCATTTGCCACAGCGAGATTTGCGATAAGACAAAACCGGCTCGACAAACATCTGTGCGCACGCTAAACAGATTCCGGATGCTCCCAACAAGCTCCAAGACGGCACGATACGAGATGAAGCTTGCAATTCAGGCAACACTGCATGATGCTATAGCGCTAACTCTCACTTTGTAAGAACTGTTGGTTGCCAAGCTGGAGAAATTAGTCTTATCTGTGCACAAGCTGCCCCTATCCGGTTAATGCTTCCTTAGCCTCAACAGATCCACTGCTAGTGTTAGACGCATGTATGTCGTCCAATCTAACCTCTTTCTTTGCCGCTGTTATGTATTTGCTGCACTGTTCAATAAATCAACCTGCACATAAATTAATGATGCAAAAGGCCCTCCCTCATTTTGCTATCTCCTCAAGACGATACTTATTTAGAATGACCTCAGGTAATTCAAAATAGGAAATTGGTTGTCGTTAATCTTGTTGAGCTCTACCTTGGCGTTCTCTTTGCGCTAGCAAGCAATGAATGGCAGGCATCTAGATAGTGTTCCTGTAGATAACCAAACTAACCGCAATTTTAAACCACAAAAGCCACAGTTGGGCTTTTTTGAATTGATTGAAGAAATAAACATTCATGTATTTTGCCACAGAGGACAAAAACGTCAGCAACATAACAGAGTCTGCATGTATGGGGTATAACCCAAAACAAAATTCATTTATTCATCTCTATCTTCTTACTCTTCATAATCTTCCTCGTCCTCCTCGTCTTCTTCTTCTTCGCCGTTATTACTTTCGTATTCGTCTTCGGGTAGCTCCAAAACCGCAGCATCGTAGCGCTCTGCCAGTTGGTCACAAACAGCCCAGATCCGACGGCGGTTGGCGATGACTGTGTACGGCAGTTTGAGGTACTTGCGCGTCATGGTATTCTTCAGTGCCCATAGGTAGAGCCCCTTCATGCTATCAACGGACGTCGAATCTTTAGATCTAAGAAATTCATGCAACTCGAAGAACCATGGCAGCTGAGTTCTGACACACTCCCTCCAAAGGCCATTATTCTCGTGCGAATTTGAATGAATGGCCCACGATGCTTGACAGAGATTCATCAGTGACGAATGATCTAGATCCCAAAGTATTTGGTCGGTGATTTCCTGTGGCAGCTTGGCAAAGGGGTCCGATTGTACCTTGGCGCGCAAGGCCTGGTCAAGAGCAGGGAGAGCAAATGAACGCCTCAGGTCAGCTTTCACCAGAGACATTGTCTCTGAAGTTTGCAAAGGCGAGGAAGCATAGTATTCTTCGCCTAATCTGCAGTCCCAAAACTGTTCATTTGGCATGCGGTCATCAGTCCCATCCAGGGTGTACGTCAATTGCAGCGTGCGATCCCAGCGCTCATACAAGTCATGCATGACCTTGTAAACAAGTTTCATTTTGACGTGACTGGCATCCTTTAGCCCAACAAGGCGTTGCCACAAAATTGTAGCGCAGTCCCAGTGATAGGGAAAAACGACGACTTCTGAGCTGTCCTCGTCCAGCTTGTGGTAACAGGTCAGCATACCCCATTCATCATCATCAGAGTAATCGGGATCATCGTCTACGTCGCACGTCATTTCTCCGTAGTCATTGTAGTGGCCTGGCCCACTAATGAAAACACTTCGACGGGGGGAAATATGGATGTCAGCTTGCAGGTTGCTTCGGGGAGGCGGGCGGATAGAGGCATGGAGGCATACTTTTTAGTGTAGGGGTATAAACCAACACATCGGCAGTTAAGTACCCATTCTACATCTTGGTGACGTAATACTGTTGGATCATAACCATATATGTCATCTAGGTCGTCTTGAGTTTCACCACCGGGTTTCAACTGTGAGTCTTGAGTGGTGTCCCCTCGTGGTGGAGCCTGCTCGTGGAACTCCACTGGCCGCATTGTCGATGCACAAATGGCACAGTAGCAATCCCAAGACCCCATGGTTTGTGTCGTTTTTTTTTTCAACTCTCGAGTTAGAAGCGGCATCAAGATGCGAGAAAAATGCAAAAAATCTCATGCAATTCCCCTTTTCAATTCAATAAATAGGTCCTGCGTTCGTTGTCGGCGATAACCAGATTGGGTGATGTGGAGAACTGGCGCCTGAACTAGGCTCAATCAACGGGCCAAGACTGTGTGTGGAAATTGCTGTCTTGGCTCCGAGATAGTCGGTGTTGTAGGGTAGCGAGTGGCGGGCACAACGAGACCGAAGTCACGGCCCATCGGGGATTGGAAATTAGAAATATTGGCTTTTTTTATACTAAAGGACAACGCAATCCCCCATGCCTTAGAGTGCAATATTTAGGAAGTGAAGCGGATGAATCTGTAGCCATAACGCCGATGGCCTTTGGCGGGCACCGGCTGCAAAATTTTCACATCTAACATTATTGTGCATGACCAATCGGCCCTGTGCACCTTTGCGACTTCTGCGGTGCAAGATGTATGGATCTGAAATGGGGCAATGGAGCCTTAGGTCTGCACCCAAGGTTCTCAACTGCTTGGGCCAGTAGGGTTGACCCCGATTTTAGGTTGAAGAGGCTCTGCGAATTGGTCATCACAACAGCGGTTTCCAAGGAACCCAGAAGTTTGAATGGGAACCTTCAAACCCACAGTTTGAAGAAGCAACCAATGCATGAGAACTATCCAACAATGATGCATTTATCGACAATAATGGATGTTGTATTATGGGGTGAAATCAATTATGATTGAAGAATATCGAATTAATTAGTAGCATCTTGATATTCTAGCCGGTTTCTAATCAATTTGTATAGCTATCGTCGTATCCCCAGCAATGCGTACTGTGACAAGCAGAAACACATGCTGCGAATAGCTTCAATGCATGCAACCAGAGGAAGCTTGATCAGAGCTTATTGAATGACCCTCGACAGTGTAGCCCGAAGCCGGCTATTTCCCCGGCCCCATGATGAGCGTGCCGCCCCCAGCTTTTGTGACTCCATTTCCCCGCCGGAGCGTGCCACCTTTGGATCCATTGGGATGACGACAGCCCCACCGCGTCAGGGCGTGGCGCTCCTAGTTCAAGAAGAGCACTCTGAAATGTGAACTCCAAAGTACGCAAAGTGCTCAAATCTGTTTGTGGTTCATCCTTGTTTCTCTCTTCCTTTTTTGCATCAACACTAAACCATGGCATCTGGACGTCTCAACGGCAAAGTGGCGGTAATCACCGGCGGCGCCTCGGGATTTGGCAAGGGAATCGCCACCAAGTTCGCCCAGGAAGGCTGCAAGGTGCTCATTGCAGATCTCTCCGAAGAAGCGGGCAAGGCCGTCGCGGAGCAACTGGGCGGCGGCTTCAAGAGGGCCGATGTCACAAAAAAGGCCGACTGGGAAGGCCTGTTGAGCGAGGCGCTAGCTCTATTTGGGCATCTCGACATTGTGGTCAATAATGCCGGCGCGACATACGCCAACAAGGCAACTGAAGATGTCACAGAGGACGAATTTGACTTGGTGATGAATGTCAACGTTAAATCAATTTACCTGTCGACTGCCGTTCTCTTGCCGTACTTTCTCGGCCAGGGTCGTCCCGGGACCTTCCTCCAGGTGGCATCCACGGCGGCGACTCGGCCCAGGCCACGATTGACTTGGTACAACGCGTCCAAGGGTGCTGTTGTCAACGCCACCAAAACGCTGGCTGTGGAGTATGGACCGAAACAAATTCGATTCAATTCAGTATCACCCGTAGTGGGAAGCACTGGAATGTGAGTATTTTTTTATCTTCGGTGCTGGAAAGAATACATCGTTGACCTTGGCATCAGGACGCATTTGTTCATAGGAAAGCCTGATACGCCAGAGAACCGTGAGGCCTTTGTATCAACTATTCCACTGGGAAGGCCTTCTACACCGGAGGATGTTGCGAATGCCTGTTGTTACCTTGCAAGCGATGAGGCAGCTTTCATTACAGGTGTCAACATGGAGGTGGACGGAGGTAGATGCGTTTGAACAATGAATCGCGGCAATGCACTATGAAGCGTGCGATCAATAGTTTACAATTTTGAATAAATGAAGATATAAAATACCCGTGCTATAAACTGCCAACGCTGATTCCGAACGTCATCGACTGTGACCCAGCTCACCACCAACCCTCCACGAGCGAACAAAAAGCCGCTAATGCACCCCGTACTTCAGCCCCCGCATCTCCTCCACGACGCTGACTTGGGCGGGGAAAGGAAACGACCCCATTCATGGCACTTCTCGCTGTTGGTTCTTGAATTGGAATGCCACTCGCGCAGTTCTATATGCGCCTCGTTGTTCATCTACCATGCCGGACCTGCATCATACCGCTAACACGGTTGGTTTCGTTCTACTTCTACGGACAATGGCCCGAAAACTGACAACGTTTGCAGCAAGCTTCTCGACTCCGGCTGCCCTGCAACCAATGTGATCGAAGCTTCTCACGCCCCAGCCACCTCAATCGTCACCGCTTGACCCATCTGCCGCCGTCCAGGCGAAAGACAATTCCATGTGTTTATTGCGACCAGGCATTTTCGAGAAGAGACGTGCTTCTTCGCCACCTGCGAGGCACCCACAGCATCAATGTTCCGACCAGCATATCTCAACAGCGGTCGTGTTACAGATGTGTTCGCAGGAAGCTAAAATGCAACAGGAACTTTCCCTGTAGCTCTTGCACCCTCGGAAATGCGGCCGAATCGTGCTCCTACCCTGCTGCCGAAGAAGTCTACGCCAATGGCTCCCAGTTGGCCCAGTGTGTTTATGACCATCAACCCATGAATGATTATTCCAGTGACCCCGAATCTCAACAGAGCCCGCAATGCGAATTTACGGCCTCGTCGCCAGAGACATTATCCAGTTTGAGCCAACCCCTCGACCCTCTGGCTCTCGACGCTGAAGGCCTTAGCCCTGTCTTGTCGGGAGGCTTAGCACTAGCGGGAGATGCCACAATGTTTGGGCCGCCTGTGAACAGTGACTCGCAGTTTGACTTTCGATACTGTGGGTTTGACTGGTTGGACTTTGAGGTGCCTGATGTGCAGCTTACCGCGGGCTGCGTTGTCCCTGGTGTTGGGTTGCCAGCCTTGAATTCTACTTTTAGTAGGCAAGCACCTCAAAATTTCGTCTCTACTGTACAGGAATTTCAGCCGAAATTGACAGGTTTGCCCTGGCCGTTTGAGCAAGGCCAAGACTCTGCCTCTGCAAAATGTCCACTGCCTCCGCTACATGAACTTCTTCGAAACGCCTTGCAAAAGGTACCACACGCTAAGGATCCAGCTCTGGAAGGGCTCGTACAACTATTATCTAACCAAAAGCTTCCAAGACCAGAGGATGTGAATAGCGCTAAAATATCTAAAGGCATCAACTTACTACAGCGGCTTATTAATGTATATTTCTCAACCTTTCAATTTATTCAACCGATATTCCACACTTCAACATGGCGTCTGGAAGATTGCCCCACCATGCTGCTCGCTACAATGGCCTGCCTGGGAGCGGTTCTATCAAACGAGCCGGGTGAATTCGAGCTTGCCTCTTCAATTAGCGAGTTTTGTACACCGATAATGAGCTGGGTGGTAATTAGCCATGGTGTGATTTTCCATGCTTGACGCGCTGACAAAGAACTAGGGTGTGTCAGACACTGCAAACTACTCCAACATCTCGTACTTGGCTTCGCTTTGCTTACATCAAATTTACTCCCTCGGTTCTGGAAACAGACAGCTTTACCAGAACGCTGATAGGACTAGGGGAGTGTTGTTCGGAAGCTTGCGGGGGCTTGGGTTATTAAATTCCCGTCCGAACGTTGAACAGCATGGCAACTCACGTCCCTCTACCTCCGCGGGTATTGTTGGGTTAGATACGCAATGGAGCACTTGGATATCAACGGAGAACGAAGCACGTGTCGCATGGGCATCATTTGAATATGACTGCAGTCTGTGTACCCTCACAAGTCGCCGAGGATCTATCGATCTAAGCGAGCTACCATCTAAACTGCCGTGCATGGAGTCTCTTTGGGAAGCACCGTCCGCTACAGCGTGGGCTGCTCTTAAATCTAGATCAAGCCAATCAGCGCTGGGGGTACCTGTATCGGATGCAATTAGCTCAGTAATAGCTGGGACTCCACTTCCAGAGCAGATGTCAACATGGGGCAAGCGACTTTGTGGACAGATCATCGGACGTCTTTTATGGGACCTGAAGCAACTGGAGCTTCTGTCAATGCCAGACTATTTTGGCCTTTCAACCCTGGCAACGGGACAGAAACACTCAAAGGGGGCACTTCTTGGAGGTTTGGACAGGCTCCTAGAGACTATGAGCTATCCTGTTTCGACTACGGACCTTGTTAGCTACAAGTATGTGCCACAGGATTTGATGTTTTGCACTGCTAACAACAGGTAGTATCACGAGCCTTTTATGCCATTATTCACACCTTTACACGGCAGACGACATAATGGACGTGATTCTTTACATAGTTCGGAACAGTGTTTCACGTGTACCAAGCCAGGATAAAGGCATCAATGTGGCTCGTGGTCGGCTGGCTAGTGCTCTAGCAAGCGACCCTCGACGAGCTCGGGTGCTTGCTTGGCATGCTGGCCAGATGGTTGCTGTTGCCAACGAATATCTGGTATCAGCCCCTTGCGAAATTATGCGACTGTTCATGAGTTACATTTTCATCATTGCCTTTGTTCAGTATTCTTCTCGGGCAGAGAAATTGAGGAAGGGTGTTCAAGTCCGGCTAGATCTACCGAATCACCAGGCCGACCACAAGCGAGCTGTCGAGCAATGGATCCAGGAGGGAGGCCCGGCTGGTATAGGGAATTCTGGGGACATCTTTGCGGAGGGCTCCATCAGAATAATTATCCAAGATGCCCAGGTAATGCTGCAAAGGTTGCAGTCTTGGGGACTAGCGGGGAAGTTTGCCAAAATTCTCCAGAGCTTTGGAAATAACAGCGAGTGATAGCGAAGACTTCTATTGGCGACATTGAATCCTATGAAATAATATTTATTATACCTAAATGGTTCCTTTGATGCCATGAAATTCTACATATTTGCTGACTAGAAAATGGCTATGCAGTTAGGTGGGCTACTAACGCCTCCCGGCATATTGAGAGGCGAACTGGTCATGAAGAATTCCCATCTTGACAGCTCCCGACATTTGCGGCTCAAGTCCTCCAGATCAAATAGCTCACCAACCGGAATGCCCCAACCCGCAATCAAATACTCATGCATGAACAGCCCCTGCACTTGACCTCCGTCGGCCCTGGGGTACGATTTCTGAGGTGGGTAAAGTTCGAATGAGACGGCGTCGCCTGCTACTGCGGAGAAGCCTTCATCCCAGATCCATCGCAGCATCTCTTCTGTTCCTTCGACACCGGCGTGCTGTGGATTTGGACTTTGCGCATACGCAAGTCGATCATTTGAGCTCATCTTAGTGTCCCACTCTTTGGTCAGGCCAATTCGTATAAATAAGATGTCTCCCCTTCTGAACTGAGTGCCTTGTTCCTTTGCTATCTGCTTCAGCACGCTGAGAGGAACTGCATGCTCGGACAAGGCGCTGTAATCAATAGAGTTTCTCTCGGCATACGCAACGTAGTCTAGCAACACGCCCCGTCCACAGATTCCTTCTTTTGCCCAGTGCTGAATTCCAATCCGTGTATTGGAGCGGTCCGATATCTCCATGGCTGTGGTTCCACCATAGAACAACCTCTGAGAAGGGTTTTCAGGTGTGGGGAACGGTGCCGAGAAATGTCGCAGTCCGTCCCATTGAGAGGATTGCTGTGGGTTAAAAATGTAAATGTCGTCAAAGCCTGCTCCACCAAGAAGCGATGTGATATGATGTTGCGTGGGTGCGCGGTTGAAGTTTGCTATATCGAGTTTGGTGAGGTCCCAATTAAGAGCTATGCGCTGGCCGGTCTTGATGCAAGACCTGGCAGCATCCGCAACGACCTCTGGAGTCAGGAGAACAAGCCTTCCAAGGCCCTCCTCTTTGGAGCCGGGTTTGGACGGCCATATTCTGCGTTTGTCAGGGATCTTGTCGAATGCAACATGGTGCACTGACTCGTCAGTTTGATCGCCGGGAATAACCTGATTAGACGCCATTTTCAGAAACGCAACTGGCCGATTTCAAAATTCGGTCAGTGCTGATACGAACTCTAAGTAATTCAAACCGTGGAGAAGCGGTTTGCCGAGATGTGCACGGAATAGAGCCGAGGTATTGCTTCCGGTTCACTGAAAAGCACTTCATGCTTCGTATAGCCAGCCAGCCAGGCCCAGTTGCATCATGACACGCCTTGTCTAGCTTATGCGGGGCGCCTGAGACGGTGGCTGCAGCCCCCACACGGAGTGTGCCATCTGCGCGACCGGGGCGGCTCATACAGCCAAAATAGGATAAGTTGGATTTGGGGAGAACGGCAGATGCGGAAGTATTGATACCTAAAGTGCCGGCTTATTTGGACGCAGAGATCGACAACAAGAGTCAGCTGTCAAGCATGTATTCAATCCAGATCAGGCACAGCCTGTATTCGAATTATGTAGGATATGAAAATGTAAGAGTGCGGTTGCCGGATACACTTCACGTCAAACTATTATCAAGGCATTGTCTTTGCGCACGATATCTTCCACTAATTTTTATCGGATATAGCAAAACTGATCCCCAAGTAAACACGGCAACATGCAAAGTAAAAAATGCCTCTTCAATTACTCGTACCAGTGGACTTATGTTCCTTTGCGTCAGAAAGTTGGCGCTCATCTCTGACCATGACCGTTACATCCTGCGACTTGAGGAATTCGTCTAGTTCCTTGCGCTGCAGATCAGTCACGTCATTGACATGAACCGCAACGTCATCTCCAAATCGAGCCGAAATTTCTTCAAGGGACAGCTTGGCGGTCTCTGGAAAGAAGAAGTAGACAATAAGGATGAAAAAGATGCACCAGGCAATAATGACCAAGTAGTACTTCCAACCAACTTGGTCAATGCCGATAGGCGCCGTCTGCAGTAGAATAATGGTCGAGGCGAATTGCCCAAACATGGAGAATCCCATTCCAATGGGCCGGATTTCCGTTGGAAAAATCTCAGATACATAAATGTACATGGTAGTATCGCATAATGTCCTATTCTGGGTCAGCCAATCAAGTAGTGTACGGGGCAGGACGGGTTCAGCTTGCCCTTGAAACGCGAGATATAGAAACACAAAGAAGACACCGGCAGAATTTCCAGCTCGGTTTGTCGTGCCACCATACTCAGCGATGCATCCAACCAACCCGGAAGTTGTAAACAGACATCCGAACAAGCCTACCATGAACATCCATCGTCGTGAGTTGATCTTGTCATGGAGCCAGGCACCAAGTGGGTTGTAGAGGACTCCAGCGGTTGTCAGCCAAAGCGCTGAGAGCAGGAGAGGCATTGAGCCAGTCTGTCCAAGGTTGGTGTACAGAATCACGGAGTAGTTGTTCTAGTTTGAATCGTGAGTCTTTTTCTGTGAGTTTTCCAACGGCTGTAACTTACAATTACGAGTGGTCCAGCAAATTCGGCACCCCATTGTGTAAGGAAGCCAATAATCATTCTTTTACGATAGCTCCGCTTCTTCAGAACAGCCGTCCAAGGCGTGCAACCAATTGCTTTGAGCTTCTCAGTGTCCAATGCAAGTTGCATCTTAACCTGATACAGCTCTTCCTTGGCCGTAAGATCGTCGGGGTCATCTGGAGACTTGCGGAGAGCCTGAATGACCTCCCAGGCTTGTTCCACCATCCCTTGTTGTAGCAGCCAGCGCGGGGAGCGAGGGATCCAGATACTTGTGATTAACAGGACCAAGGGGGAGAGGCACTGTACGCAAAGCGGAAATCTCCATGCAAATGATGCATTCTTGTCGGTTGCAAAGTAGCAGGCGTAACCCAGCCACCCGGAGAGCATGTATCCAAAGACGAGGAAAATCGCATGGTGACCAACGAGCCATCCTCGCTTGTTAGGAGGAGAAAGTTCAGACAGATACATTGGACATGCCGTAACCAGAATGCCAATGCCGATACCAGAGATGACTCTACCAACATGGAACATGCTATCTAAAGATTAGCATCATCATACACTGGCTAGATATGCCCGTGACTTACGCGAGATTTGCGGCACCACCCTGAAGCGCACCTCCGAGGATAGCACATGCTGCGCCAATCTGGATAGACGCCTTTCGACCCAGAGCAGTGGCCGCCCACATAACAAAGAGACTCCCGACAGCTCCACCAGAACTGTATAAACCATTCGCAGTAGCGATGGCTTGGGCGGTTCTGGTCCCATAGCCTGGCTCACCCTGCTGTGGAAGGTTAAAAAAGGAGTACCATCCTGGCTGGCCAATGGTGCTTCCAATGATTGCGGAGCAGTATCCGTAGGTCTGAAGAAGGGACCGTCGCGGTTAATGATGACCAACATCTATCCTCTCGGCTTGAACAACTTACAAAGGAACCAAACGCAACCGCAATCGTAACCAGCCTATTGTATGCTGTTGTTCTGGTTCTACGACTCGGTGGTTCAGATTTCAATGACATGGTGCAGATTGATGCTTCGATCGGCAAAAGACTGCACAGGCAGATGGCCGGCTACTATGTTAAAATACAAGATGATCTCTTGAAGAATAACGCCAGCTAACGCCACCATCACCCTCGCCAAGGCTGCGTTGCGGATCTAATATCTCAGCTAAGCTCCCTTGCGTCAAGACGACAAGGGCCCCACGGAAGCGAGTGCAACCCCCTGACGAATGATTGGGCCATGGTCCCGAAAATCCCCCCGGAGCGTGCCACCCATTCCCCGCATCCCCACCGTGTGCCGCCCCGGGTCGTTGAATCACTGGATCACGTCTCCAGCCGAAGACACGACCTGCAAGCCGCGTGACAGCTCTGCCTCGGGCGCTGTCTAAATTTCGAGACAGATTAATAGCTCACTGCAGCTTTCTATGCGAGGAGCTAGTTAAATTTGACACCGCAACAAAAGTCACAAACCTAGTCAAGTAGTCAAGGTCTGAAGACTCCGAACCCCACCATGGCAGCCAACCACACCAGCACCCTCCCATTCCAGTTGGCCGACGAGAGTCTAGCCCAATTCGATTGCCATGTCAATGGAGAGTCTGTGCCCTCAAAGTCGGGCAAGCGATTTGAAGTTGTCGATCCAGGAACCGGCAAAGTTTGGACCAGCTGTCCGGACTGCGATGGGACCGACGTAGATGGTGCTGTGCAATCATGCTACGAGACCTTCAAGACCTATTCGACATGGACACCGAGGCAGCGAGCCCAGTGCTTGCTGAAATGGCATCAGCTCATAATTGAGCACCGCGACGACCTGGCCAAGATCCTTGTATTCGAGACAGGCAAACCTCTGACAGAAGCATATGGCGAAATTGACTACGCAACTACCTTCACGTGGTGGTTCGTCGGTGAGGCCGAGAGAGTCCAGGGGACTACAATCACATCCGCCATTCCTGGTCGCCGCGCCTTCACAATTAAGCAGCCCATCGGTGTTGTTGCCGCCCTGGTGCCTTGGAACTTCCCCATTGCCCTTACACTGCGAAAGGCCAGCGCGGCCCTGGCCGCAGGTTGCACCATGGTTGTCAAGCCGTCGCCGGAGACACCTGCAACGGCCCTCTCGCTCGCGCGCCTGGCGATCCTTGCAGGGTTTCCTCCGGGCGCATTGAATGTGCTCACCACAAGCCTCGAGAATACGCCAGCCGTGGCGGAAGCTCTGTGCCTACACCCACTGGTGAAGAAGGTTACCTTTACGGGGAGCACACGTGTGGGAAAGTTAATTTCGGGCTTGTGCTCGAGGAATCTGAAGAAGACAACCCTGGAGCTCGGCGGCAACTGTCCGTTTATTGTTTTTGACGATGCCAATCTCGACCAAGCAATGGGACAGCTGATGAACCTTAAATGGAGACACGCTGGACAAGCTTGTGTCTCATCAAATCGGGTATACATCCAACGTGGTATTTATGCCAGGTTCATTCAAGATTTGCTTCAGAAGACGACGCAGCTCAAGGTTGGACACGGCATGGAGGAGGGCACCACGCTAGGCCCAGTAACAACACCGCGAGGCTTAGATAAGGCAGAAGATATGGTCAAAGATGCGATATCCAAGGGCGCAAAAGTGGAACTTGGAACCGGGGAGAGACTGCACCCAGCTTCTACTACTGAGCAGAATGTCACTGGCTATTTTATGGCCCCCACAGTTCTATCCGATGTCACAGACGACATGCTTCTCAGCCAGGACGAGATATTTGCACCCGTTCTAGGCGTGTCCGTCTTTGATACTGAGGAGGAAGTGATTGCGCGAGCCAATAATACTAGCATGGGTTTGACAAGTTATGTATTCACCAAGAATGTGGACCGTCTATGGAGAATGTTTGAGAAATTGGAGGCCGGCATGGTGGGACTGGTAAGTCGTATCCAGCGCTATATAAAAGATTTGCTAATATTTTCATGTAGAACACTGGCAACAATTCATCTGCAGAAGCTCCATTCGGCGGAATCAAGGAGAGCGGGAGTGGGAAAGAGAGTGGCAAGGACGTTGCTATTGACGAATTTATGATTACCAAGTCTGGAACATTGACGCTAGAAGGTTGATTGTCGATGAGAAAAACTGACTTGTTTCTGTACCCGACCCAATCATATTCCGCAGTGTCAGTGCTAGCTAAGTAACGATTCGCCTTCTTATTCATTATCACGCCCGTGGCGCTTCTACCTCTTCACATCAAGCTCTATGGGATGGCGACAATGATTCCCGTGTCAGACCCGATGCAAGCCATGCAGCGTCGATCACTTGCAGCCCCTCTTTGTGCCGACAGGGGTCATCCCAAACGGCATCAACTTTCTTGGCCGATCGGGCCTTCACCGACCTCACTCAACAGAGTCGTTCCGCCCATCGGAATATTTCCGGATCCTTAACGTGCATATCTACTAGTTCCTTGGCTTCATTTTTTATTTCGTTTGCCTATGAGACTCCAGCGATCATGTTGGGATCTTGTCACTCAATACCCTATTAAGAAAACCTGCATTGAGCTGAGACTGCAAGACAGAATTGCTTCTGTGTCTGTGTGCCCACGTGACAATGACGCCCAATATCCTCTGATATTAATATAAATTGCCATTAATCCAAGATTGTTGAACGAGACGGTCTCGTGTGCTCTCTCCAAGACGGACTCGGGCTGTTTTTCGGAAGGCACAAGGACCTCAGGTTGCGTCGCTGATCACATTCCACTAATAAGACAATGGAGGGCCTGTTTCACTTGGCCTCGGCCTTCCTCCTAGTCTGGATAGCAAATGCTGCGGGCACTTCCGGCACTGGTGCCACATGTGTTTGTCTCCAACCCTACACAATCGATAACTGCCGCAAACACTAACTCTTTTGCAAAATTTAGTGCGAAGCCCTCGCCAAACAGCCCCAGCTACGAGGCAAGGTTTATTACCCTCATACGAATGCCTACGATGAACGGTTGGAAACCTATTGGTCGCTCAGTGCGGCGCTAAGTCCCTGGTGCATGGTTCTCCCCGAGACCCCCGACCAGGCTTCAATAGTGATCAGGACTATCGCCAAGAATGAATGCCCATTTGGAATCCGTGGTGGTGGCCATGGGGCCCATGCTCTCTCCAACTCCCTCGAGAAGGGCGTCACAATTGACATGGGTATGCCTGCTGCTCTCTATTTGAATAACAGCATAGTTTCTCATACATCCTGCTTCACTTAGGCTACTTGAACGCCACCACTTACAATAAGAAGACCAAAATCGCCTCTGTTGGCCCCGGCGCCCACTGGGGCGACGTGTACGACACCTTGACACCGTATGGCGTAACGGTTACCGGTGGACGTGCCAGTTCCGTAGGCGTCGGTGGCTTCCTGACTGGTGGCGGCAACTCCTTTCACTCGGCAAGTCATGGCTACGCATGTAACCAGGTACAGAACTTTGAGGTTGTCCTTGCCAATGGTCAAATTGTCAACGCGAGCGAGAAGAAAAACCCCGATTTGTGGAAGTCACTGAAAGGAGGCTCCGGTAACTTCGGCTTAGTCACACGTTATGATCTCCACGTTATTGAGTTTGAGAACCCAGCAAAACCTTACATCTGGAGCGGTGTTGTAAATTACAACTACACTAAGACGGAGCCTCTCATTACAGCATTCGTCAACTTCACGAACAACGTAGTCAACGACGTTGACAGTTCTATGATTCTCGACTGGAATTATAGACCGACTGCGGGTGGTTTCTTTGTTCGCACCATTCCAGCCAATGTTGCCAACAAGGCGTACCCTCCCGCATTCGATGAGTTTCTAGCCATTGACGGGAAAATCTTCAACTCGCTCAGAAGCTCCACCATGTCCAATCTCACAGGGGGGCTTGTTGAGGCAAGGACTCGGTAAGCTCAAGTGCTTCTTTATGACATTATTATGCTCACAATAGCTTGTAGCACAATATGGTTTACGGGGACCTATAAGAACGACGCCAGAATCCTTCAGTTTATTGCAAAGAATCATGAAAGGATGATGCTGAGCATTGAGAAAGTCATTGGCGCTAAGTCTGGCATGTTCAGCAGCTGCCAGACACAGCCTGTGACGAAACCAATGGTTTCCCATGGTAAGGGCAAGAACGTCATGGGTTTAGAGGAGCGTGTTGAGAAAAGCCCCGGCTTCGTATTTCTGATCTACTTTGGCGTAAAGAGTGCTGCCGATGAAAAGACGGCATTCCCATACGTGGAGAGGTTTTACAAGGACGTGGAAGAGTATGCCACCTCACTGAGTGCCAATTGGCACTGGCACTATCTGAACTACGCCCATTCGGAACAAGATCCTATATCTGGCTATGGTAAAGAATCTGTGAAGCTGCTGAGAGAAGCTTCCCAGATGTATGACCCCAAAGGAGTGTTTCAGAATTTGCGACAATCCGGCTTTAAAATTCCTGGGTAACAGTACAAATGCATAATCTAGGTGATCCCCAATGTGAAGGAAGAGGATTCTCTAGATACAGTTAATGTGTTGGACAATAAAACACTGCGAGATGTGACGTGACTCTCATTGAGATTGTTGCGAGTGAGAAGGCGAACACGTCCCCGCTAAAAGGGCAATGATTGGACGAGTTGATAGATAGGAGCAAGGTACAATGTTGCTTCAGCGACTTGCTGCAGATGGATCACACAACATATGAGGTGAATAAAGGTGCAAAAAGAGACTGCAAAAGATTAAATACCCTCTACAGGGCATGGTAATGCGTGATCTGGGAATCGAACCCAGGGCTCCCCGACGCTGCTCGAATGGCAACGGAGAATTTTACCACTAAACCAATCACGCTCGCTGATTGGTTGTCGAAGAAGGGCAAGGGACTTAAATCATTCAGTCGTAGAGGCAACGGTTGGTAAGTTTTAGGGATGAGTCAAGGTTGAATTCGTAGCAGCTGATTGGATTAATCGGGACGTTGCAACGGATCCTCTCAGGCCAACATCAGATTATAATGACACATGCAATATAATTCGTTGAGTCTTTGACTCAGGCCTTTCTCCCTCAACGGATGTACCAAGTTTCTTTAAATAAAACTGGAATGCGTAATTGATCCAGCCCTAAGGACCCGTCTTTAATCACTGAATGGGCCTGGTATTGCCTCGACGATTTCTGGGTGATGGTGTAAAGTGATTGTGACATCTCCTTTCCAAGAATTAAATTAATGTGACTGTCTCCCACAAGTTCAGTTCATTCGGCCCAAAGCTATTTTTATTCATGTGCATAATACCCATCCTTTTCATAGTTTTCCCTCCTGCTTCTATAGGCGAGACAATTAATGATTGATGAGTGTAGACATACTGCTCAGTGCTTCCCGAAGCTTCTGTATGTTGTATAACCAGTGCAAATAACTCCATATCGTAAAGCTGGTCCAATAATATATTATTAGAGCTGTCGATTGTGTCAAATGAAGTAGTTGTTTCATTCTCATTACCATCCAGAGTCCTAAGACGAATCCTTTCAGTGGGGTGATTAGGCGTAGATATTATCAGACGTATCAGAGGCCCCTCGATCTTGATCCAGCTAGTTTTGACTCTTCCAAAAGGATTTTCTCCGTCAATCTCAACATGGCAGTCTATTATTTTTGCGATAGATTCCGTTTCGGGACGAACAATCGGGACAGGAATGCCATCAATGGAAGCCCATGACCATGATGGAGCACGATACTCTTCTGGCTCCTTCCCACCGTTGTGAACCTGCCAACAGAGCCCCTGGTGAATAGAGCCTCTCCAAATACCCGCAAGGTATTCATCTTTCAGTAGCTTTTGGTAAATCTTGACGATACCGGACAATGCAGGAAATATGTCAGAATCGACGGTAAGCTTCCGCCGGCTATAGGCCCATAGCATTTGGTACCATTGAGCAAACATGGACGTGGACTCCGAACCGGGCCGAGAAGATACTTCCATCAGCTTTCCATCAGCTTTTCCCGAGACATAGTGGAATCGATAAGAGAGTTTTAAACCATTCTCCGCCAAGGTTCCATTCAGGCACTCAAAATAGATCTGATCTTCTGCAAAATGAAGTACTCGGGGAGAGAGAACCCGCTCCTGGAATGCCCAGGCCCGCTCTGACAGAGGATCTTGGCTCCTTTCAACGCAAAGTTCCTTTATAATCTCTCTGTTGAGTGGTTCGGAGGTCAATATAAGTGTACCGATGCAGTTCGCCCATTGAATATTAACTCGAACGCTCCTGGGAGGTCTTCGAGGGAAGAATAGGCCCCCATTGCTGTTGTTTACCCCTGCTGCCGCTACCGTTACATAAGCATTGGAGTATATTGTCGCCATTTGTGATGATTCTCTTTCCCAGTCTTCCAAGAGATCCTGGCAAATGCAAAGGCTATCAATCCACAAGTACCGCACTCCCAAGCTTCTTGACAGGCCGACCGCGTCGCGGAATGTGGTTGGAAGCAATGACAATTCTATGCCTCGTTTTCTTTCTTCCAAAGTAGCTTGTGTCGTCATGAACGGCTTTGGGCCACTCCCCCAACAATAACTGAGGGCAATATATTTGTCTTGCCCTGGATCTTGGGTCTCTCCAGTGGTCTCAATTAATTTAATGGTGTTCCTAGCATCGCCCCCTAAGTCAAGAAGCCGAGAAGGCAACACTGTGCAGCGACTATAACAAAACTCGTGCGTATTACATGTTGATATCCACCCGCGCATACGCTCGAGAAGCTCGCCATCAACATTTTCTTTGATGATGCGCCCTTGAAAGACGCTCGACAGAGGATCACCTGAGACTAGTCATGATCGAGAATGCAGTAGTAGAATCGAAGCATAGATACCTTCATCAGCCCCAAAGCTGATAGCAGCTATGGGAATAAGGCGTCTTTCTTCGAGCCAACTGTCGGTAGACAACACCCAAATACCCTCCCCATTATCAATGCGTTTGGTAATGTGCAAGTCAAACTTTGGGCTAGTCCTGTATTCGCCATGGATTGGCTTTTCCAAATTCTCAATATCAGATAGCACAAAATCCGCCTGAGACTCTATTAAGCAGCACAGGTCACATCCATGATTTGCCGCATTTCTCAAACTGCCGAGATTGGGATGAAACTTGAAACCAAAGCTGTTCAGTGGCGGTTCAGAATCCTGCCGTGACAAGTACCGTAGGTGAGGATAGCCGGTATAAGAGCGATCAAACTTTTCATCGGGAAAGGATGGCAGTTCATTATAGCTGAGTATAACAGATTCGCAAAGCTTACACAGATAAGTCATTACTTGAAATCAGGTGATGAGGTGTTTTTAGATAAGCATGATTTTGCTGGAGAGTATCCTCCAATGTGATGAATTTGCTATCCGCAGTTATTCCGCGCCACCCGTCCCATGGTTTCGCATATTCTCATTACAACGTCCAGCCTCAACATGAGCTTTTTGGCGGAGAAAAACAACAACAAAGAGAACCACAAGTTACGGTTCTTGCCCACAATACTTTTGTCATAACCGGGGGTGATGGTGACTACATTAGGTTTGGGTATTTATCAAGTTGGTACCGACATCCATTATCAAACCTCAGCCAATTTCTGTATAAGCAACAAATGCAGACCACTTGGTCACATACGACCATAGCTCTCAGAAAATACGGGATCCCGTCCGCTCTCCCATAGTCAAGCTGAGAAGCGGTGAATTAGTACTCGGGTCGGTGACGACCGGGGAATCCTCGCTGTTGTATGTTTTTTGGAATCTTTTTGCTTTTCTTTTTTTCCTCTATTTTTGCTCTCATTTGAGACCATCAGTATTTCTCTTTTCAAAATCATTAAGATCAAGTTACCAGGTCGTTTTGTTTCCTCAGATGTTCTCCTTGGTATGTGCTTTTCCAGCAACCAGTCAGTTTTATGGGGCAACGCGGTAACTAAGGTAATGTACATCATCGTCTGAATGAAATGTAAAATAGCACATGAAACTGTGCAAACAGTGACTTGTAACTTCTCTTATGCCAATCCTTTCTATTCTCAGCTGCTCGCAATGGCTAGTCACGGTCTATTGAAAGCGACAACCTGCTTCCAAAATATACAGGCATAATTCACACCAACATACTTGATGGCACACATAAAAGTCAAAACTTACCCTAGAGTGAGAAAAGAAAAGTGGAGTCATATTATCAAATTTCATTTCTATCTGGTCTATACTACTTCAATTTTAAATACAAGTCATCCTAGATGGGAAAGGTCGTTGCAATTAGAAATACATGCATGCTACTGCTGCGTTATGACGAGAACTCTGAAAACAGGAGCGCTGCATGATCTTTTCTCTTTGCTGATAGGGTAGTACTGGTCCCATAGATTTTGGTCCGTAGGTATTATCCCCAATGCTTTCTCATTGCCTGCGGTCCAAAGCTCCTTCGATACCCACGACACCTTCCAGCCATATTCCTTTAAGTGCGGTAAGACTCCAAGCTCCACTTCGCTTGAGGTACAAACAGATGCTCATAATCTGGAAATGACCCAAGTGAAGTCTCACCGCACTCAGAGGGATAAGGTTACGAATCAAGCAACTTTGACAATTGTATGCAGGGACAAGGCACCCCAAAATTCTGTTACCGTTCACTTCTCCAGGCTATCCAACTGAGGTCATATTTTGAAGGTTTGGACTATGATGGTTGGAGGTTTTTATGTGGTAGGTTGGATAGTTGCCTTTCATCCCGTACCTCCACGAACAGAAATATTCCGAGTTGCATTGAGGTCAGCTAGACTTCGAAATAAAAATACATTTTGAATTTTGAAACGGCGCCATAGGCTCTCGATCCTTCAAAGTCGGTATTAATATTAAAAAGAGTCAAAAAGATAAAGCTTGCGTGATCTGGGAATCGAACCCAGGGCTCCCCGACGTTGCTCGGATGGCAACGGAGAATTTTACCACTAAACCAATCACGCGTTTGAGTTATAGGGTAGTTGATTATATTTATATATATACCTAGCATACACAAACCAGCATAATCTCAGGCAATAAACGTTAACTTACCCACTTTTCTTAGTGTTATAATAACCTGAATTATCATATATGGGTAATTTTCTTATAATAATAACTTTGTAATATTATGAATTTATATCTTGGTAATTTCTTTTTGTCGCGTGGGTTATTTCACAGAAGCGCAGTGCTGAAGTCAGAAGCGCAATAGTAGTCTATCTGTATTTCTTCTTTCTGGAACTCTCTTTTATAATTACCATTTGCAAAGGGCTGTGGGTAGGGCTTCTAGGCCCTTGGGCAGTGGCCTCGTTGTAAGATACACATGCCATAGCAAAGCCTTTCTGTGGTTACACAGTCGACCCTTCCACGTACTAGGATTAGTACCGGGTTTTGAACCGAAATGTCCACTGACAAGGAGGTCATTCCCGCTGATTTGACATTATCCCAACGGTCACTAGATAAGAGTACCTAATGTGACAGCCTAATCATGTTCCACGCAGTTCATAGGCGGAAAATCTCATGCCGGTTAATATACTGTCGGCAACGACATACCGAAAGTGACTGCGTCAATCCTCCTCACAGTTCCTTAATGCTCACCCCTGATTATGTGGAGTATTTGACTAGGTCTTGAGTTCGGGTCAGCACCGCACGAGCCTCCCAAACAAGCCCTCGGTAAATGCCACAGGTGCATGGAGGAGTGTTATAGCTGAAGGTGCTGTCCCGCAGATGTGCACAGACAGACTTGGGAGGCTGGCCGATCTGTGTCCGTGGGCGGATTACTTGGAGTGATGTGGTTTCTTTTATTCTGAAAAGTGTCATTAGCCGAGCTAAGTTGCTAAATGAACAAGCGAAGTGTCGATAAGCTTGGTTAAAGGAGCTATAAACCCCTTTTCGCCTTGGTGTCAATTGGGGTGGTCCTCCCTGGTGTTGAGGCTTATACTGGTATACAACTTGGACATCATCGCTTGATAGGGACTCCAATTCAAGCTTTCGCATCATACGAGGCCGAAGTGTTTGATCTGCGAGCGGGGCTTCCTGATAGTGATGCATGTCCCCCACCCATCCTGAAACGATCGTCAGTTTAGGCTTTTTATTTGGATAGCGGGAACCATGCCGCAAAATCTAATTATAGCCGAGAAAGAATTCGGACGAAAGCCTAGTGCGCTAACTCGCACCTCATGTCGCCAGAAGCTTACCCGATAAACCGAATCGCCGAAATACCGAGCTCAGTATTCGGGATGTAGGATTCACAGTGTCATATAATGTCCTGTCACAAGTTGATCGGTAGGGTCGCATCAAGAATAACCTCATATCAAGTATGATCATCATGAAACTAATTTTTGCGCTGTTCTGCAGCGCGGCGATGACTGCCCTCGCCGACTCATGCTGGCGAGATACGCCATGCTCCGGCTCGTCAAAGCCATCTTTTCCTGGCCCCTGGGAGACAAACATGTTCTCGCCAAAGGAGAGGCTGATCAATCCCGTCTCTGTTCTTGCCACCAACGGCTCTGTCATCTCCAACTTCGACAATACAACTACACTCAGGCTAGACAGTGAAACTCCCACGCTGGTCTTCGACTTTGGCATGGAAGTTGGCGGCATCGTAGAGCTCGGTTACAAGCTCCGAGGCACTGAATGGGCTCCCTTTGGGCTTGCATTCACAGAGGCCAAGAACTACATCGGCCCCAGCGGGGACAGTTCTCGCGGCGGAAGTGGTGGCCGCCCTAGCGACGGGCCCTTGGCGGGCAACCTCACAACCTCGGGTCGCTACGTAGTCCCAGACGAGCGGATGCGTGGCGGTTTTCGCTACCTGACTGTGTTCCTTCAAAATCCGACTAACCATGTCTCAGTAGGGATCAGCAAAATTGAACTCGAGATCAGCTTCCAGCCAACATGGCCCAACCTCCGTGCCTACGGCGGCTATTTTGACTCCAGCGATGAGCTGCTGAATCGCATCTGGTACAGTGGTGCATACACAATTCAGACTAACTCAGCCCCCGGGAATACCGCAACTGGCCCTATAGCCAACTCTGAAAAGGGATGGAGGAATTCTCAGTGGATAACTAATGGTACAACGGTGCTCCTGGACGGCGCCAAGAGAGACCGCCTCGTGTGGATCGGGGACATGGGCACCGCTGTCCCAAGTGCATTTGTAGGGACCGGAGACCTCGATAGCACAAAATATGCCCTACTAGCCATTGTAGATAATCAGGTATGTGGGGAAATATTGTCAATCTTTGCTCTATCCATTTACTGACCGTTTATAGAGAGAAGACGGCATGTTTCCAAAAGCAGGACCACCATACCTCAACTGGGACAGCGATAGTGTGTGCTTGCCCCGTGCTCAGAATATTGCAAGATCTGACATACAGCAGCCTACCATCTTTGGGCTATGATCGGACTGCACAATTATTTCTTGTACTCCGGCGATGCAGAGCTGATAGAGACACACTGGACCAGCTTTGAAGCTGCAGTCGGCTATGGCATATCGCTGTTAACTCCGGACGGTATCGTTAGTACAAAGGGCGACCAGGATTGGGGGAGGATCACAGGATCTAAGGAGCGCTGCTCAGCTAGCAGATTGTAAGTCACACTCCATTCATAGTAATAACACATATCGCATTTAATACTGACCTTGAAGGCTGTACCGTGCTCTCGTTGACGGCTCCAAGATGGCTGACTGGCTGTCAAAGAAGGAGCTAGCCAAGGTCTACATGAAGGAAGCGGAGAAAGTTCACTCCGCTATGATAGAACTGTTTTGGGACAAAGACAAGGGCGCATTCACGGATGCTCCCAACAATACTGCCTTACACCCTCAGGATTGCAACGCCATCGTCCTTGCCTACGGGATCGTGGAGCCAGAGAGTGAAGAAGCGAAGCGTGTGTCCGATTACCTTGCTAGTAACTGGTCTAAATACGGCTCAGAGGCGCCCGAACTCCCTCAAAACATCTCACCATTCATTCCTAGCATTGAGCTAGAGGGCCACTTTCGCGCGGGTTCGCCCGAACGCTCGCTAAAGCTCATGAGAACGCTCTGGGGGTGGTACATAAACCACGAGAACGGAACGCAGTCGACAGTACCAGAGGGCTTTCTGACCGACGGTACATGGGGCTATCGCTTCAACAAAGGCTACAACAATGGCCCGGCATACATGTCCCATGCCCACTGCTGGAGCAGTGGGCCGACTTCGACGCTCACACAGTTCATGCTCGGACTAAAGGTCACGCAACCTGCCGGTAGGGAGTGGCGATTCAGCCCCGCTTCATTCCATGAGTTGAGTACTGCAGAGGCAGGCTTCACAACAAAGATAGGCAAATTCTCTGCCAAATTCACAGTAAAAGGTGATGACGCGTTCTTGGAATGGGACACGCCAAAATCCACCACAGGCGTGATACATCCGCCAGGAGAGAAGTCGTTCAAAGTTAATGGAGGGAAGGGTAAGAAGAAGATACATATTGCACCTCATCATGAAAAGGGTCGGGCTGTCTTGTTCGAATAGCAAAGGGTTAGGGCATGCCAATGAATCCTGTCAACTCAAAATCTTCCCATGCATGTGGGCCTGCGACATGTCTATACCGACAAAGTTACGATTTCACTTTTGGTATGGAAAGCTGTGTCCAAGGGTAATCTGATCCCATGATATTGATATCTGAAAGGATCTTGTGTAGGTTTTAGTGCGTTGAACCGATTCCTATAACCATCACGTGTGAGTGCATATGCTAGTCTGCTCAGGTTAACATTTCCTTAACGTCCACAAATGCCACTAGCGATAGCATTTTCCAACGGGTACGTAAGACAGTCCAGCCTGTAAAGTATGCAAGTAGTAATTTACGGCAGTAATAAACGTCAATGGAAGGGCCTTCATCAAGCAACACGCACTACTGCGACAAACCATGATGTGGGAGGTGATGCCAGATACCAGGACTACTCTTGCAATATTGCCTATATCGACAATTTCTGGTGGTCACCAGAATTAAAGACAGTGATACTTTATCCGTCTGCCTATCCTCTCGTCACATAAATCTTTACTTGGGCCTGCTTCAATCCCTTACTACGTGTCTGCATCTCAATCGATCCACGGGCACCAGGCCTCGCTCGTACAATGGCGAGTGCCATTTCGTTGAACGCCCTTCTATTGGGGCTGGGGAAGGCGACTAGTTCATCCTGAAATCCATTGTCTGTGGCCACAATTTCACCCGGGCCACCCACGCTAAATGTAATATCAGGATCTGCTTCGGGCACAAAGATGCCGTTCCTGTCGTGTACTGTCACGGTCACAAAACACAGATCTTCGCCGTCCGACACGACCGACTTGCAGTCCGCCTCGGCCTTGAGGCTAGCTGCCTCATCAACCGTTCGTACACTATCAGTAGCCCAGGGCTTTCCGTTCTTCCATGTCTCGACACAAACCTCTCCAGGACTGTATGTGGCGTTGTCCGATCGAAAACGATATTCCTGGGGCTTTCTCTTAATGCGACCCAGTGATTTGTCATTGAGGAACACCTCGGCCTCTTCCGCGGAGCTGAAGACGTGAATGGGGGTGACTTCGCCGACGCGCTCCTTGGGCCACGTCCAGTGGGGGACTATATGGGCCATGGGCAGGTCTGGTCGCCATCGTGCCTGGTACTGATAGAATCGCGCCTTCTTGAATCCGGCCATGTCAAAAATGCCGGAGTACACGCTACGCGATGTGTAGGGGTATGGCTCTCCAAGATAGTCCCAGCCGGCCCACACGAACCCTCCTGCTACAAAAGGATACTCGTCCTGGGTAAGAAATACGCGGTCAGGGGACGATCCCGAATCAGCGGAATAGAGCTCATAGGAACTAATCTCCTTGTTCATTGAGTCTCCACCAAAGGTGTCGTTCACAGGGGCGCTTTCGTAAGGTGTCACCGGGAACAGAAACGTCCCGCGGCTACTCAAAGACCAAGCAACTTCGCTGCCGAGTATCAATTTATCAGGAAATGCCTTGTGGAATACTTGATACTGCGGCGGGAAACGGTTCCCTTTGGTCAAGTGCGCGTACGCCGGACCGTACCGCATGCCTTCTCCTTGGTAGTTGAGGGTAACCATGTCTACCGTCTTCGCGAGGGCTGAGTCAGGTTTGGAAAAGTGGAGGGAAATGGTGCTGGGTCGTGTCGAGTCCTCCTGGTCGACAATACTTCGTAGATAGCGAGACAATTCTGCACCTCGCTCGTCAGCCATCTGCTGCTCTGCCACTTCATTACCATAACTCCAGGCCATGACAGACGGGTGATTTCTATCACGACGCACAAAGGCACGCAGGTCAGCCTCGCACCAGTCGGGAAAAATAAGGTGGAAGTCGTTTTCCGTCTTTTTAATCTCCCAGGAATCAAAGATTTTGTCAAGGACCAGAAACCCCATTTCATCCGTCAAATGGAGAAGCTCCGGAGCAGGAGGGTTATGTGCTGTGCGGATCGCATTTACGCCAACCTCCCGCAGACTGTCCAGCTGTCTCCTCGCCGCCCGGACGTTGAAAGCAGCCCCGAGAGCTCCCAGATCGTGGTGCATATTGACACCCTGGATGCGTACGCTCTTGCCGTTGACAAAGACTCCTCTTTCCAGGTGCAACTTAATGTCACGCACCCCAAATCGCGTCTCGTACGAGTCGATGAGCTGAGAGCCCTCGTACAGATTTGTGACTGCCACCACATACAGCCTTGGCGATCCGGACGGCGGCGGCCCCCAGAGCTGAGGGTTCTTCAAGACCAATGAACTCGTCACGCGCTTCTTAGCACCAGCCGAGACACGGACTATCGTAGGGGCAATTTCTGCCACTGTACGTTTTGATCCGTGTAAATGAATCTTGGTCTTGGCTGCGACTGTCCTGGTCTGTTTGGAATCACCATTCTCTACTTCCACTGTAAACTTCACCGTTGCCTCACTGGCGGAGATATTCTCGGTCGTTACAATCGTGCCCCAGTTCGCCACGTGGACTTTTTCGGTCTTTGTTAGCCAAACATTATGGTACAAGCCGGCCCCCGGATACTATCGAGACGATTTACCGGCTGGGTTCTCGACCCTGATCGCCAACAGATTATCTCCCTCGCGTGAGTATGGTGCCAAATCTACGCGAAACGAGTTGTAGCCATAAGCCCAGCCACCGACAAGTTGTCCATTCAGCCAAACCATGGGGTAGGACATGGCCCCGTCAACGTCGAGATAAAGCTTCTTTTCAAGGTCCTCTGCTTTCACCTCTATGAAGCGACGATACCATCCAACACCCTGCACAGGGAGGAGGCCCATGTCATATCCAATAGTCTTGTTGTTTGGCTAAAAAGGTCCTTTAATGGCCCAGTCGTGAGGGATGTTGACCTTTGCCCATTTTCTATCGTCAAAGTCGATCGTACTGTAGGGTACGTCAACCTTTGCTGCTCGGAAGGGCGAACGTGACGGCTCTTAGGATTGGCAATGTAAGTGTTTGCACACGGGAGAATCCATGACTTCAGGACACTGAGATTGGTGTCGTTAGCGTCTGGTCGTAAATCATAGATGATGCCATCAGGGATGGACTCGGACCGCCAGAAGCGCCATCCAGTGCTGAGCTTTATCCGCTGGCGAGGATTATGCTCGAGGTTATCAGATGGGTTGTGCAAAGTGATGAATGAACCAGAGACGTTGCAAACTAAGAGTAAATAAGGGAAATAGAAGAGTGGCCTAGCGACCGTGCAAGGAGCAGCTGGCGTCATATTGGTGACTATTACAGATCGTATCTTAACTAACTGTGTTGAAGAAGAAAGTTTTTGAGATAGTTCGCTTCTTTATTGACCCTTTAATAAGATACTTTCCAGTCATGTTGATAATGGTAGTCGCTACATCATTACAGTGAGATAACACTCTCGGGTCTGTCTGATAGTGAGGGGGCACTTGTGTGTGTGGAGACAAGATCATCAGCCAATACTCCCAGTAGTTGGCCAATCCTGATTCGTGGAAGATCATTGGTTCTACCTGATTCAAGAAATGTTTCTTACATGCGAGCGAACCATTTACCCATACCATGTACGCGTCGTATCGCCCTTGTTAATGAGAGAAAAGTCAACTGCGGGCTCAACCACGAAGCAAACCTAGGAACACCTTAATAGTACAACTATTATAACCGATACTAAGGAAGGAGGGAATAACTAGGAGAACTAGAAAGTATTTACCTAAGCTTTAAATAGAAGATCTAATTAAAATAATATTTTATAGCTTTCATTTATAATATTTATTTATACTCCTAAAATTAGCCCTTGACCCTACGCCCAGATCCAAGTTAATCCAGGTATATACCTACGTTTGCTTTATAGATCAGAGGAAAGGAAGGTTTTACTATATATCGTGCTTGTGCTTCGCGCTTAAAAGATTGTGACCTTTATATATTGTTTGTATTTTAACCATGCTGATTTCTTCATTCATTTAGTATGGCTGCGTCAACTTCATATTCAATCCGCGGTGTAGTCAGGTTAGAAGCTGTTATTGGCCCTTGCTTAAGCCAACAGTCGCCGATCGCGTTTGAGGAAGCTACCATGGTCTTATCCGTCCACTGAGGAAGATATGCAACGCCGGCACAGCTAGGGTTCATGTTCAAATTATTCCAAATGACACATGTTTCCATGCAGTTATTAAAACTCCCTGCGTATGACCCCATGATGCTATTGAAACTCAAATCCATATTGCAGTGCATCGTAAACAGTGAATTCTTCGCAGCTGATAATCTGTGTCAGTGTTTTCCGTTGTCCAGGAATAAGATAAGCATGCGAATCCATGATGCTTACCTTTGGCTAGGTATTTCGCCGTTTTGTTACTTCCCTGGTAACCCCAACAACCATTTGTGAGGTTAAGAAAACTCGCGGCGTATTCTGCGTCCTCAAGTTTCGAATTCGAAGCGGTATATTTTTGAGCAATGATGCCGACACCAGCTCCGAGACCAATAGAACTCATGGCCAAAAATAATACCAGAATTGACAAAATCAGGATTGGGAAAGACAACCCGCAGATTCGCTTCTCTTTCGGCGGCAGAAGCCTCGTGTCCATAGAAGCGGGCTGGGGGGAATAGGCATAATCGCCAGGCTTGTTTGAAAACATGGTGAAGACTGCCGACGCCTGAGACGGGGTTGTACCAGCATATTCAGGGCCTCCGCTGGTTTGATCTAGTTGAGGCAATGTACTTATGGCTACTTCAGGCGCATCATCATACTGCATATCAAGCTTAGATTAGTACACTGCAGTAAAGTACACTACCAGTTTTTCTTACCCGCGTAGCCATCTCCTCGACACTTCTCCTGGGCGTTGAGTGCTGATTAATTACTTAATGTGTGTCTACCGCCGCAGATGTATGTCAGCACTTAGGCGGATGGACACTTTTAAAGTGTCAAGAGGGCACAGGACCAGACGATTATTGTCAACCGTTCTTTCCCCACAATAGCCCCTGCATTTTAAGAGGAGGGTGCCCAGCTGCACGGAAGTCTATTAATAACGATTTTGGGTGATGCTTTACTCCTATAGAACTTCGGCAATTAGCTGCGCCCAGTCTCATCGCCACGTCGGCGACAGCTTTCCAGCCAATCAAGATAAATAATGACCATGGATCCGAGCTACGGTGCAGTGGGCCGACCCACAAAACCAGCGAGAGAGGCTTGGCCACAACACGTCCGAGATGCGCATCGGGATTGAATACATGGGTAGGTGGAGGTCCCTGGAATCCAAAAAAAAAAAAACATCCCATTTGAAATTGAACCTCATAGTTGAGTGAATGGGTTCTGTTTAGGGATAGAACTAAGGCGAATTCGACCCGTCTCATCAATCCTCTAAGTAACAGGGGGTTGGTTATACGAACAAGTGCTGGGAGCTTGGCAACCCCCACTTATACCATTAGCTAGTCTGAATTACGGGCGGCACATCGCGACAAATTAGGACTAACATGGTATTCAGCCGCACTGTCAGCCTTACGATGGGTGAAACTGGCCCTGGTAACTTTGGCAGGACAAGAATCAAGCTCATCTTCTTCCTCAGCCTTTGCACGTGGGCGGGGAATTTGCTTCATCGTGGCAAGCCGCCACAACGCGGACAAGGATACGAATGGGGCATTGCCGAAATGTTGTTTGTTTCAGCAGCGATGTTCACAGGCCTTATTTATACCTGTTTTATACCTGTTTTATTCCACTTCTGATGGTTTTTCTTTTGGTCATTCTTATGCCTTTCCTTTACCCCGCCCACCGCTGGTTCATCGGAATTTGGTGTGTTTGTGGGGTGCGATGCTCTACCCTGGCCCACTATACTGAGAAGGCTGGAAATTCGGCGACGCAGATCCGTCATCAAAATAGTGAAATTTCGTCATAATTCTATGAAAGTTTCAGTTTGGGAGAGCATCTTTTCAAGGGAAATCATTGGTGCTTAGGATGCCTTAGCGTTTCGTAGTTATAGTTGGCCTACTGGAAATAGTGAATATGGCGCCAAACCAACTATTCGAGAACAAACAAACTGGCAAAGTAGGGTGCTGCTACTATTCGGAAATGTGAATTGGGCAAGTAAACCTCTGACTCTGGGATGTTTTGTTCGTTCGTCGGGATGCGGGCGATCAGCTGGTATCTTATTTTCCTCTCCAACTGCGTCGCTGTTGCCGCGGCTATTCCCACTAACTTTGGAAATTCGGCGGAGGTCCGCCGATGCCTTCGGATACCAGCCGACCAGGGAAGGTAAATTTACATTTTGGTGTCATAAATGAAATTTAGGATGGCCTAACTTGACTCAAGCATCAGATATCCTACGGGATATCTTGGCAGTTATTTGCGATGGTAGCTATTAGTCCGTCCCCATCCATATTTGTCTCTTGTGCGGGGTGACCTGTTAAATCTCCATGCTAGTAACTTTGTTGGAGAATAAGACCTCAATTTTAGCAGCTAATCCCGTATTATGGTTATTTCTGGATTAGTACTAGATCACCCGACTTCGGGGTTGTCCTAGAATACGCCGCCGGTGGCTGACCGAAGTATTATTTAAACCACACTCCTGCGAGGATGTGATCTATTCTTCACAGTAAACATTATTCTATCGCTTCCATACCAGTTAATACATGGATATGGCTTCTTCTGAAACCCCTGAATCGCGACCCCTCACTGTGGCAGATTTCAAAGAAGCTGCTAGGCAGCGGCTTGACAAGGCCGTCTGGGATTATTATACCACTGGGGCAGACGATGAAATTACTGTCAACCGCAACAAAAATGTTTATGCCAAGTACGCATAGATATCTGCATAAATTACGCTGGCCTGCACTAACCTTTACATGTATTAGAATACTACTGCGACCACAAGTGCTACGCGATGTAACCACGATCAGCACAAGCACGACAGTTCTTGGCAAGAAATACGACATTCCAATAGCAATCGCTCCAAGTGCATACCAGAAGGTTGTCAGCCCAGGAGGGGAAATTGATGTGGCTCGCGCTAGTTATGCGCTTGGTACCAATCTCACACTTTCTACCAATGCAACGACCAGTCTCGAGGATGTTATGAACGCCCTCCCACCTCGCGACGATGATTATCCACGCCCCTGGTTTCAGCTGTACTTTTTGCGGTCTCGAGATCTCACTGCTGGCCTGATTCGTCGAGCGGAAGCCGCAGGATACGAGGCCCTTGTCCTGACTGTTGACACTGTAGCCCTGGGGAATCGGGTTCAGTCAAGAAAAAACCCCATGAAACTTCCCCCGGGTCTTAGCATGGAGAATGTCAAAGCGAGAGCTGTAGGAGGATTGAATAAAGCAAGACTCCTTTTGGAAGCTAGGACGGCAGCTGAAGCAAAGGAGGTTGTTCGAGAGCACTCCGATACGCTTACGGATGCAGGTCTCACCTGGGCTGAAGCTATTCCCTGGATCCGGTCTCAGACCAAGATGAAGATCATTCTAAAGGGGATAATGACTGCTGAAGATGCTGCTCGTTCAGTAGGGGCTGGAGTAGATGCGATTATTGTGTCCAACCATGGCGGGAGGCAGCTCGATGGCGTTCCCTCTACGCTGGAGGTGTTGCCGGAGGTCGCCGAAGCAGTACAGGGTAGAATACCTGTCATCTTCGATGGTGGTATTTCCCGAGGCAGTGATGTCTTCAAAGCTATAGCGCTCGGTGCAGATTTGTGTCTAATTGGGCGAACAGCGCTATGGGGCTTGACGTATAACGGCCAGACTGGAGTTGAGGATGTTCTGCATATACTTGAGAGGGAACTGTCTCGTACCATGGCTCTAATGGGAGCAACCTCTATTCCATCTATCACCAGATCGATGCTCGGACGAGCTCGAGATGATAGATTTGGAATTGCCAAGTTGTAGGCCTGGCTATCTATTATTAAAATTCTCCTCACTCTTTCACATCATTTAATAGGTAGAGTATGTGTCATATTGCTATGGGATTAGGTTCAAACTTCGAACGCCTTGATGACGCTGAGCTATGAGCCTTCGCCTATGATTAAGGAGAAGAGTTGGAGTCTATTTCTCGGAGCAGTTGTGGGGATTTCCAGAACTATCCTCATTTTTCTTTGCACCAATTGCACAAAACTTCAGATCCTTGGTATAATAAACACGCATCGGACCGGGTTTGTTGCTATCTCCTTTTTTGTCCTTGTAATTGTACGCCTTGCCGCCGTCGAGCACAGGAAGCTCCCAGACATCTTTGTCGCAGCCAGATGGAAACTTCATGACGTCTCCCTTATTTTCAAATCTCTTGGGGTAGCCGCTCTTTCCCTTGTCGGTCTTGGCAACCTTGAATTGGGAAATAGCCGTATCTTCCTTGATATCACCGTACTTCTTACCGTCATTTTTATCACCGGCCTTGCAGATGAAAGTCTACAAGCTTCCTTTAGCATGACCTCTTGGGAAAACATCAAGCTGGGGCTTCTATACCTTCCCATCACGAACTGCAAGGGATGAATCTTGGTCAAACACGGCGACTGGGCCGGCAATGGCAAGGGTGACTGCTAAGAGCGTGATAACGGTCTTGTAGGCAACCATTTTGACTGGATAGTCTATCAGTAGGAGAACGATGATGTAGGTTTGCAGAAGAATAAAGGGAGACTGTTGAGGAACTTCCCTTGTCCATCAAGACCAACCCTTCAATTTATAGATTTTCACAAACAATTGAACAAATATTTACGTTCAAAGGAAATACTGTAAGTCACAATACAGCTGAAAACTAATCTCCACCTGTCTTGAATAAGTCCCCGACTGCAGGGCAGGGATCTTCACAGAATGAGCTGAAGAACAGCTGCCGAGAGTCCGAGACAAAATAGAGGCTATGAAATAGGCGCATCATGACGCCATAATCAACTACCTATATCACAAACCGCAGTGGAATCATTCTCGGAACATTTATTCGCAAAAGGGGATGGTCTTCGCCTCCAAGTACGTACTCAACCATTCCATCATTGACTATTAACTTTAGGTGGACGGTTTGGATCGACAGCTGGCTGATTGGTGGATTACGCTCCAGTCACCAACCCTGTGATCATGTGACTGGACTTTTTGTTAGGTTATGAGAATGCGGCGTAATTGTGTCTCACGTGTGACATCAGCGGAGCGTCAGGCGAAGGATTCTATGAATAAAAGCGTCGCATAACCGCATTTGAATGTATCCACATCTGAGGATTGGCATTCCTACAACGTGGTAGTGTTGTCTGGTATACCTTTCCATAATTAAATTTTATTGTCGTTTTCTCTCCCAAACCGCAATCGTGAGCTCGAAGGCATGTCGCCTGCAATACTCAAACTTGAAGATGAGGGTGCACCGGAGTTTGCTGGCAACGTAGTCGAGTTGCTCAACTCGACACTTCTGCCGAATGCCCCGACATCTCCCGAAGATGCTGCTGTAGCGCTAGACTCCTTTTTCCTGAAGGACTACGAAAAGAAGGGCACAGCAGGATCATTCCTCTGGTGGTTTTGGGATCTTGTCCACGACCTATCGCGCCAGATTCCCTACGATAGTCCGGAGCAAGACCGGCTGGCAGTCATCATCAAGGCACTGCATGACCTGCCGCCAAAAACTGTGAGCTTGGGCAAGGACTGGGGAGAAGATGATTCTATTCAAATTTGGAAGCGTTTACCCATGTTTGGTAACACTCTGAATGAAAAGATCAGTGATGGTGAGATGCCGCAAATGATTATTGGCTTTGCCTTGACTAACTTGATACAACTTTAGGAGATGATAACGCTCCAAATGAAACTGAAAGAAAAGACCGAGCTGTCAACCTCCAAGCTTACGCAGCCAGAATCGCAGGCCAGTGTGATCTGCCGTTTCAAATGTATGCGATCTGGGCCTTGGTGAATGCCCTGGAAGGCACCATGACGCCAATCAGAGGCGCCCCAGATGAGGTAAATGCGGACCCGAGCTCAATAGAAGACATTTCATATAAAGTCAAGAGCGCTGCGGCCTGGATCAAATATGCAGGTCACATATTATATGGACGTGACGAAGAGGTGCATGGTGCCACCGCCGGCCCATTGTGGAAGTTGGACAAGAGAGAAACACTCAAGTCGGGGCACAAGTTCAAGGGGACGAATGGGTTGAGTCGACAGCGGTGGCAACTGTGGAAAGAAAGGTTCAGAGATATCCGGGACAACGCTGGGCTATATGAGAAGGACAGGAATGAGGCAGGAGACGCGTATGCTGCCATGGAAAGGATTGAGAGGGAGCAATAGCATTGTCACACCAAATGAATACCGTGATTATAGATGCTGAAATTGTCATTCTGAGACAAACGATTTTATTCTACTTGTAGTACAACTCAATACAATCCACAATCTATTTACGTGTTAGCCTATCTCCAGGTGATGGTTGAAATGGGGGTTACTGACAAAATTGGGACTTAAAAACCCTTCTCCAGAGTTTCCGGACACGACATTCACCGTGATTGTGTTAGATCCCTTTTGCAATGCGCCTTTCGAGATTTCAAAGTCGTATCTCTCGCCGTATCCACGATAGGCTCCTCGCGTAACACCTCGAGAATCAATTCTGTCGGGCGCATTGCCGACTGGGCCAACCCAATCATTGACCTGAATTTGTGGTCGACCAGCGGCAAATGAGAGTGTAGTTGCGATGCGAAGGACCAAGGTCCCATCTGAAGAGTCGAGATTGAACTTGATGCGCACCCCGTTGTTCACGTCTTTGAAGATAGCCATGGGAAAGTCCTTGCTGGAGGAGCTACCGACAGTGTAGTCACCAGCCCACGTGCCCATGCGAATGTCAGAGGGATGCATGCGAAGAAACTTGTCGCCATTTTTCAACTCAAATGGCTGTCCATCACACTCGCCAATCTTGAAAAGAACGTTTCCCCTGCTGTCAGGCTTGGCAGAAATATCCATCGTTGCAGTCTGGCCGGCAGCCACTCGCACTGATGTTTCAGCAACAAGATATTCAACCTGGTATAGCCGCTGGTAATAGCTGCCCAGCTTCATAGCTGGCGAAATAAACGAGCCATCCGAATTGCTTCGGGACCAATACTGGGCGTGGTCATTGTACCAGTGGATGACAGCACGATTGTTGGAAACTCCGCCCACCTGGCCCTTGACAAAACCACGATCTGATTTAGGTACATATCCTTGCACTCCCTTCCCCTCGAAGAAACTGAAGTCTACCTCCTGCAGCTTCGGGATACTTCTAGAGAAGGAGAGGGCATAAGGTCCGTGCAGACCAAGGCGGTGCGGCTCCGTTTGTGTATGGGCGCTCCACATATAATTGTGAATGGCGTTGAATGCATTGCCGTTGCTGGACTCAATATCACGAAAGAATGGCCCGCCAGATGAGCTTTCAGTCTGAGGTATGAGCATGCATGCGTATATTGTCTCGGGGCTAGAGCCATATACGCAATGAACACCACGGTCGATATACCTGTCCGCGGAGTAGAATTTGGATCGAGTTTCGTTGCCCACAAGTACAACGTCAGCACCCTCGACAAGTTGACTATAGCCACTGTTATCTGACACCCTGCCAAAAGGGTGTTCATTTGGAACAATCTTGTTGTTGAGGCGAGCAATGAAGCGCAGTTCTCCAACGGAAGCATTACTGATATGAGTGGCCATGTAAATCTTGGCGTCACCTTCGAGAACAAACATATAATGAACGATGTCCATTGTAGTACAGATGACTCTGATCATGTCATCTCCTAGTTGACGGACTGATACATTGGCGGATCCTAGTCCAGAACCGAGATGCGAGCCGGTTTGAGGATATTGTAGTTCGTTTCCTAGGAACACGATGGAGGTTATATCGCAACTGGATTTGGATATCGAGAATATGAATGGCGTTGATGCACCAGCATCCACAATGATACTTTGGCCATTTTCGACATATCCAAAGGCAGCAATCGCCAGCGAGATCGATAAGGATATGAGGATGATGGATTTTGGAGAAAGAACCAGCATATCTATTGATAAAGGATTTCTGGGCGGCAATGATTCTAAGCGTAAAGATGGATATGTTGGATGGATGGGTATCTTGCATTTATTGCGGAGCTCAGGTTAAATATTTCAAGATACTTACATCCAAGACCAACGATAGCCATAGAAGCCTTAAGATCTACAGATTTTTGTCCATTGAAGTTATGGGGGAAATGAGACAAAGAGGACCATACTTGTTCGGGAACCCCACTGATACTCCATTAATTGGGAGCGGAAAATACAATTTCCACCATCTATGGCTATTGCCTACTGATTGCCTTTGTATCGTATTACATCATAAAACCTTCTGGGAATATAACCGCGGATATTTATCCTAGAACATTAATTTAGATGTATTCAAGGCAGCTCTACAATAAATTACCCATACCCGTCTCCGTCGGCTCTAATCTATGATCGGCTCTATAAATGGCAAGGCAAAGGTACAAACGCCATGTAAATGATAGATAGGTTAATCAACACAGCTGGGCGAGTGTACCTAAACGGAAGCGCTGTGAAGTGATCACGCAAGCTACGAAACATTACTTAGACGTTGTGTGCGTCTAGTACAAAGGCTCTGTTATACAGGCTGGTAAGCAAGTACCCCGCCGCTGTTGAAAGAGCAAGTGATTCGTAAGATTTAGTAGTAAAGGGGTTCAGTGAGGCTAGTGTGTGATCGAAGTGGGCTAAGGTTGCATTCTCGGAACCATGTACCTGTGAATGACAACCCAGGTCAGAACAATAAACTTTGCTATCATCCGTAAAGAATAGGCCGCTTTTCGAGCTAGCACTAATGCTATTCTGGTAGTGACTCGGAGGCAAACTCGCTGATAACTTTTTGGAAAGTTAAATTGGCTAAAAAATAGGTACAAAAATACAAGGACTTGGAGGTGTTCGCTTTATCTTTGCGCCTGATTAGCTGCGTAGCCTCCGATGATCGGCGAAGATGTCGACCAGGGACAAGTGGCTGGGGGCTCTGGGGTCTACGTCATGATTCAAATCACTCAGCCATGCCTGAGCCTTTACCTAATACCGAAATAGTAGCGAAGATGTCCAATAACTCGTATCATAGAGTCCCTGTTGAACTGAAGTCTACATCAGGATCAGCTCAACGTAATCCTGCTAGACTGGACTGCAATTTGAGCCCATCTTCAAGCCCTGCTTGGCGTACAGCGCGTAATTGGTGGATCAATAGTATATTGATCACCCAAGCTCCGATAAATTATCCGACGGGTAAATGGAAGACCTGTAGGCTTCATACCACTCTCCTGTTTGCTAAAGGTCCCAGGTAAGGCGATGAGTGATGCATCATGCAGTGATATTGGACGCCCCATATCACGACGCCCAATCGGCCACAGCCATTATCCTAAATTGAATCTTGGCAAATTAAACTATTTAGGCATTCGGGGCAATGATGTCCCATCCGAATCTCCACGATCATTTGTAATGCCGAGGAAGTCTAGATGTAACTCACGCCATGTGCTTATAATGTAGGTCCCTAAGGGGTTGACGAGTTATAAAAGTTCATAGAATAACCTCAAAAATAAATATTCGACCGGCAGTAATTTATAGTGTTCGGCCGAACTTTAGATTGCCAGTTATTCTCTTCCCATCAGCTCCACCGAACGCCTTTTCCAACATGAAACCTCTCCTGTGGCTCCTGGTAGCTTATACTGCTATCGATGCCGTTTATTCTAAAGAACTCTGGTCATCAAAACCGGCCGGGTATGCGGCCATGCGAAGTGCTGACTATATACTAAAGACCGGGTATCCAGTGGGAAATGGTAAACTTGGTGGTGAGATTCCTCTCATCAAACGCCGTGCCCGCTTTTAACTGACGTGATTTTTTCAGCCATTCCCTTTGGCCCGCCAGGAAATGAAAAGATAAATCTAAATGTTGACTCATTGTGGTCGGGGGGACCTTTTGAAGTTGAAGTAAGTAAATGTTGGGGGAATTTTGCTCCGACTACACATCAGATATTTCTCTCATCGATTTCACGGCTGACTGGGGGCCTATTGGTAGGGCTACGCGGGCGGAAATCCTTCGTCGCCCAAATTTGATAGCCTGCCGGAGATTCGCGATCGGATTTTCACCAATGGAACAGGTGGTAAGCATTTACCCAGACCCAAGCCTTTACACCATAAGCTAAACTTCGAGTGCGATTCAGATATGAAGGCATTACTAGGGAACAGGAACTATTATGGCTCAAACCGTGTCCTAGGAAACCTCACCATCCAGTTTGAAGGCTTTGAGAGCTATTCTGGATATCGAAGAAGCCTTGATTTACAATCTGCGATTCATACGACTTCCTATCATTCTACTAACAGCTCTGGAAACCTTTCATCATTGGTGTTTTGTTCTTACCCGGATCAAACTTGTGTGTATCAACTTGAGGCAAATACTAATTTGCCAACTATCACCCTTGGACTAGAGAACCTACTCGTGGACCAGAGCCTGGCGAATACCACATGTATCGATGGGATTATAATTCACAATGGCAAGACGCAAGTGGGGCCTCCAGAAGGAATGCGATATACCGCAGCAGCAGGCGTGGAAGCCGCTACTGCTGACACAACATGCCTGGCTAATGGAAGCTTGGAAGTCAAACCAAAGGGGAAATCTATCACCATCGTTTGGACTGCTGAAACGAATTATGACCAGAAGAATGGCAACTCAGCTGCTGGATGGACGTTCAAAGGACGCGACCCTGCGTCAAAGGTGAACGAAATACTGGTAGCAGCTCTGTCGAAGGGAGGATCACAGCTTCAGAAGGACCATGTGAAGGACTACAAACGGCTCGAAGGCGCCTTTACTCTGGACCTCCCCGATACCCAGGGATCCAAGGCCATTGAGACGTCACAACTCATCAACAGATACAGTTATGATGGCTCCGGTGATCCTTATGTCGAGAACCTCCTCTTTGACCTTTCGCGCTACTTGTTGATAGCTTCTTCCAGAGAAAACTCTCTTCCTGCAAATCTTCAAGGCAGGTGGACCGAACTTCTCAAGCCGAGTTGGGGGGCAGATTACCACGCCAACATTAACGTGCAGATGAATTACTGGATTGCCGATCAGACCGGCCTTTCCGATACTCAACAGGCTCTTTGGAACTACATGGCAGATACATGGGTGCCTAGAGGAACTGAAACGGCAAATCTTCTGTACAACGCATCTGGCTGGGTGGTCCATGACGAAATGAACATCTTTGGTTTCACTGCGATGAAAGACGTTGCCGGTTGGGCGAATTGTGAGTGCTGGATGAAGTAATAATTTGGACCCTGACTAAAAACATGCCAGACCCTATCGCCCCTGCTTGGATGATGCAGCATGTTTGGGATGCGTTTGAGTATACTCAAGATAAAAACTGGCTCGCCAGTCAAGGTTATCCATTGATCAAAGGAGTCGCAGAGTTTTGGGTTTCCCAGCTTCAAGAGGATGCCTATTTCGAAGATGGGTCTTTGGTTGTCAATCCTTGCAATAGCGCTGAGACGGGCCCCACGACGTTTGGTTGTGCGCATTATCAGCAACTGATCCACCAACTCTTTGACTTTACGCTTGCTGCTGGAAAGATTGTATCAGAACCTGATTCGGACTTCATCGATTCTGTGTCCTCTAGCTTGAAGAGCCTAGATACGGGCTTGCACTTTGCATCATGGGGAGGCCTCAAGGAATGGAAGATGCCGGAGAAACTCGGGTTTGATGGGCCGAGCACACATCGCCACCTTTCGCATCTCAACGGATGGTACCCAGGATACGGAATCTCTTCATTTTCAAACGGGTACACTAACGATACCATCCAAAATGCCGTCCAAGAGACCCTAATTTCACGTGGAATGGGAAATGCTGCAGATGCCAACGCTGGCTGGGCCAAGGTATGGCGCAGTGCCTGCTGGGCTCGCCTGAACAATACTGAGAAAGCCTATGACCATCTTCGCTACGCAATTGATGAAAACTTTGTCGGCAATGGGCTCAGCATGTACTCAGGGTTGAATCCCCCATTTCAAATTGATGCCAACTTTGGTTTTGGTGGTGCTGTCCTGAGCATGCTCGTTGTTGATCTACCACTGTCACATGCAGCAAAGGGTCAGCGAAGCGTTGTCTTAGGGCCTGCCATTCCTTCTCAGTGGGGCTCTGGGTCTGTTAAAGGACTAAGACTTCGTGGAGGTGCTATTCTCGACTTCGAATGGGACAAAGATGGGGTTGTTACCAAAGTCAAGGTTGTGTCCAACAGTCATGGCGCGAAAGTAAATATTGTCAATGTCAAGGGCAACCGTCTAGCAAATGCTTGAATGACACACAGCCCTTGTGGAAGCTAGCGGTTCATAATTCACTGATATTATTACAATAAATATCTGCGATTCCAGAATTGAAGATTATATTGATTTATTGTCGGGAGCTTGGCATTGTTGATATTCTTGTCATTTCATCCTTTGCCCAAGGGCAAAGGTCATTGTGCGATAAGATGTTGGCATCAGCGCAGTGGCCATGTATGTTTCACCATTCTCCCCGCCAATATGTGAGTAAAGCCATATCGCATGGGTATTTGAAGACGTTGATGAATAAGACTTCGGGTGACAATTCCGTACTAGCATGCATGCAAATCGCAAGGTGTTCATGTTGCGTCACAGGCATAAGCGCCCCGTGGAAGGCCCCAGTACGCTCGGTAGGGCGCAGGGCGCAGGGCGTAGCAATTTCCGGCATCGCACGGGTAATCTCTCGCTGGGGACTGCCAAGACATTTGTTAATCCCGAAAGTTCTAGACTTGGTAATATGACCTTGATAGATATATTCCTTCTTTTAATTCCCAATCCAATTTGCGGAACAAATGCGCCAGCCTATTCTACAATGGGGCAACGTTTTAATCCATGATTGCCATGAATGACAAGACGCTATTTTCCTAGGGATACCAGTTACTGAATATGGTGGTGTACGTGAGGTACACGATATAAGGAGCGCTCCTTCAATAGTTGGTCCCAGGAACAATAGCCCAAGTAACATGTCTTCTCAGCGAAGCTAATATTTTTATGGCTGGGTCACAATTTGATGATGGTTGTAGTTCACTAACGACTGTCCAGTGTCATATAATAACAAGTTTCATGACTATTTGAACTCCAAAACACGGTCAATTCTTGGTTCGTCTATGTAAATACAAACTTCCATTGGCCTTTGAGAGCCAACACCAATTTCTGTCTTCATTTATCAAGGGGCTTCTTAAAAGTACAATCTTGTAGCCCGAATTAATACCGTTCCAAAAACCACACTCAATATTGAAGAAGCGTTCTGGATGCTGCAATTTGTTGCTGTGCTGTGCTTGATTGTCTTTCAAAGTTTGAGCGAGAGAAAATGAATTGGGATTAGCTAAAGGACATAGCATAAGGCCGTTGTCTGATTCTCATTGCCACATGATAGTGAATCTTTCCTACTAACGCAACGTTATCCCGTAGGAGAGTTTCTAGACATCCCATTTGTTGCAGTTCGGTGAACTTAGAAGCCGCAGCCTCGGCCAATATGTCGATAAGAGTCTCATTGGTTTTATCGTGTAGCAATTTGAGACCCTCGTTTTGAAAGATTTCAGCAGGCCAAGTACCCCTGAAAAGACATTTCAGGTTTTCGAGGGCAAGGTCCATCAGACCTTGGACGATGTAGTAATCCGCGAGTACATATACCTGAAAATGACAAATAAACATTTCCATTACGCTGGGCGGGGACTTAGGTGCATCTGCACGTAGCCCGCTGTCAGCTTCACTGTTTGGGCTTGATTCAATCTGGTCGAAGATGGACTCGTATGAATACGTCCCAGTGTACATGTATTCGAGCATTTGCTCAACCGCGGCCGGCTTGACGGTAGGGCCTACTGTCAAAAGGGCTGTCTCAGAATCCTGTCAATATGTTATTAGTATTATTGTAGACTAGATCTTCAAACCGGGTGCAAATGAGACATACCTTGATCAGTCCCACCTCGACGCCCAGAGCCAGAATATCGGATTGACAACAAACGATGCTCTTATGCAAGGGGTATACCTTGTCACCAACTTCAAGACCCATATCGCTGTACTCTCCAGTTTGGAGGATTCTCTTCATAAATGAAGGGTATTGTGGCGAAGGAACAGTCATTGTAAGAATTGCGTTCTTGTGGTGAATATGTAATGCGTGGTCAGCCAGATGTGCAGTTTTCTATGTCGAAAGGAGAATTACTCTTGGCCCAAGAGTCATATTTATATTGCAGTGGCTGGGGCATTGGTTGATATCCATGCTCAAACCCTGCAACGCACAAGCAGGTTATTTTTGTCTGTGTCTTTGAATAGACCACTATCTGATAATGGTGACTCTTTTTTCCTCGAATAGTCAAAGGAATTTCGGCTTCAAAACAAAGGGTCAGTATTACGTTCATCTCTTTCCTCAGCCCTTTGTTGCTAAAGTGAGATTCTAGTCTGTTTGTTTCGGCTGTCCACAACAAAGACACCACAAAGCACAAATATGCCCTACCTAATGTTGAACATTCAGGAGTGTTCGTTCGGTATATTGTCAGTGTCGTTGAGGGAAATCCAAGGTTTAGTGCTCCGGTTAAACTTGTAAGGGTAGTCTTTGAATGCACGACTCTACGCCGTGAATTGACGACATAAAAGATTTTGAAGTCATTACTTTCTTCCCGGAAAATCGATAGGTAGAATTTTCGAAACCTTATCATTCCGAGTTTGTCCATTCTCTCCCATCGAGCGCCAGCTTCATATCACAGCGTCCACGAGACGTTGCAACAGAGGATAGAGTATCGGCATCCACCCATACAAGATGGCCCAGAGGATGATGCCTGCGGACTTTGTTTCAAGAGGTAGGTAGCATGGTGTTTATTCCCTTGGAGTCATCTTCTTGGAAGTCGTATATTTCAAGCCCGGTTACGCGGTTCTGGAATTTGATGGTGCGCAGGCCTCTCAACCCCGTGATGTTGTGGTTACAAAGACCAGGCTCCCTCAAAAACTCCATGTATTCCCGGAGCTTCATGGGCTGCAGGGCAGTGCTTGGTCCAGACAACAGTGTTAAAGGGGGTGAGGGTGCATCTACCAAAACCCCGAGGTTTCAGAACATGTTTTTTGACCTCATGGCCAAGAGGCTGCAGAGACTGAGTAATTAATTGTAACATGTGGCCAATATGTAAATAATCACTCTAAACCCAGTAAAAGTCAGTACAATGAGCAGTAAGAGAAAAGGTGCACATCAGTTTCAACCCTTCTTTGACATGAATGTTAAATTCAATTCAGCAAGTCAATTGATTAAGTTCGCGGCAGGCATTCAGGTCCAGCTCAGCCTGATCAGGCTGTCAGCTATCGGACGAAAGCAAATGCAACTTCACAACGCCTATGCACGCACAGACCCCCACATAATCTGCTTACCCCTCCACATTCCCAATCAATCCAATGATAGTTGCATTCTAAGATGCCGGCTAGCCAGTGCCCCAGATGAGCTGAACAAGGCTGACGGGCTTTGCAGTTCAACCCTATTACAAATCCAATTTCAGAGTGCCCACGTTGCGTATACTTGTGTCTGCTACAGGCTGCCTATGGTCAAGTTAGCTTCACTGGATTTGTTCTTACTCCACAGTAATACTTGGGTGACGATGAATGGGGGCCGGGGGCAGCACCGAGAGATCAGCCGCACATTAGACGCAAACGCATTCCCAAATGAGGCAAGCTTGGGCACGAAAATGGCTGAATGGCTGGGCGGGATCAAAAATGACCCACTTGTATACATATAGCGCATCCAGCTGTGCCGAGTCCAGACCTTGGCGGCAAATGTGCACCAGACATTCGCTGTTCAAACGCCACAGCGCTTTCAGCCCAAGAGGGGGTGTCATCGGCTCCGATTCAAATCTGACAATATATCTAATTGTCAGCCCAGGAGTCATATTTGCCTCAACTAAATCAAAATCAAGTCGCACTGGACTTTCTCGTCAAATAAAAAAGACCCGTCCCTGGGTTCGGATTTCGCTCGTCATCCTTGGTGTTGAACCCTGAAAATGTCAAGCTCAATCCATTACACCCGTTTTCAAAAAGTACCCCAGCACATTTCTGAAGATCAAAATGACGGCCATCCGCTCCAGCCTCCAGGCAACAACTCCCACGACGAGAGCGATAATCTTTCACACAAGGAAACTGACGCGCCCTCTGAAGGGACCTGGCGCGTACACTGGTGGTCTCCGTTTAGTATGATAGTGTTTTTCATAGCGGCTACCGGTTTCGCCGTTGGACATCATTTTCTTTACTCTTATTACGACGGAAAAGTGGTCGTCAACGTGCGGTCTTCTTGGTGGAGTTTAGATGCCCTGCGGGATGCTCAGGAGTGGCGCATTCGATACGGAACAGGTTTAGCTTCTCTGGTGAAGACACTATTCGCAGCTGCCGTGACTGTGGCCTTCCAGCAACGTGTCTGGGTAAGTAGCAGAAGCAAGTCAATATCCATCAACGGACTAGACGCTATGTTTTCAGCGGAAAATAGTATGTTCAGTTTTTTTACTTTGGAGTTTTTGAAAAAAGCCAAAATCGGCGTCATCTTGGCCGGTCTGGTCTGGTATGTAGCGCATCCTTCCGCCGCTGCTTCGACGCCCTGCTTTGGAGCTTCGACTACATTTTGGTGCACAGTTAACACCATGACTATTTCCACATAGGATAATTCCATTGTCGGCGGTTGTCACCCCTGCAACTTTGACCGTCGTACCATCGACCTTTTCCAACACGAGTGTTATGCCGGTTCCTTCGATCAACTTCTCCCTCGTCGACCCACTATATCTTTATTACTCTAGCGTGGTGGGAGCCGATGTTGCGGCAAGCGACAATGGTGTTACGCCTTACATGTCTCGTCTTGTCTCATCCGCGGCTACAACTTTGCAGATTCTTCCCATGACTAGGACAATAGCCAATTCAACTTATCAAATGGAGTTTAATGGCCCTTCTTTCCGCTGTCATACTCCATCTGATCCAGTTCATCAAGGAATAATGGAGGTTGTCAACGCAAGCTGGCAAATATCAGCGGGTGGTAGCGGTGACGGTCGATATGGCCAGGATTTGGCCTGGGTCGCATTTGCGCCCACTGTAAAAATAATGTCCGCCGTTTTCGATTCTAAGAAAAAGGCTCTTTCGGAAAGCTGGTTTGATTTTCTCCAATTTACGGCTGCTTGCATCGTCCCGCCGGCAATGGATACCAGCCAAACACTTGGACTTAACGGAACTACGTCACCACTTTGCGAAGGAATAGCATACCCGTTTCCATCCGGCAAACAAAGCCTTAAAAATATATCCTCACTGTTCTCCCAAGAGGTTTACAATACTGGGGTTTACAATAACGGCCGAATCTGGGTGTGGGCACAGAATATTACCTACGACTGCGTGTTAACCGACACCAAATATGAGATCCAGCTTTCGTATTCTCTATCGGAGAAGGCTCAGAGGATCAATCCTAGATATAAATTCGATTGGACTGAAAAGGACCTCCACGGTAGCTACTTTCCTGTAGGAACAGCCTTGGCAAACCTACTTAGCGGTGCCATACGAGGCTGGCAAACAGGAATTATGACTTACAAGACACGGGTGATAGACACGGCAATATTTGGAGCATTGAAAATTGATCCGGGTTCAGACAACGCCACGCCAGCTGGCTTGCCACTTAGCATATTGCCACCTGATATCACGAGCCTTGCGCGGAATAAGTCAGTGGGCGAACTTATAGAAGAGCTCTCGCGAAATGTGACTTTGAGTCTACTTAGCGCCAATGAGGTCTTGTAAGCTACAGACGCCCTTACATTATTACACGCAGTCACTAATTATCTCGCCTAGGTCTTTGACTAATGTCAACGCCATGGTGAATACGACTTCCAACGTCAACATATATTCCTACAACCGAAAGAATCTCATCTTTACTTATGCTGCTACATTCGGCTTGTCGCTCATTGCTATCGTTATTGGAATTGTTGCATATGTACAGAACGGAGTCAGCTATAGTAACTCCTTCTCAACGTTTTTGTTAACCACTAGAAATCATCGCCTAGACAAGTTGGCATCTGGATTTTCAATGGGCTCCTCGCCCTTGAACGATGAAACCAAGAAGAAAAAGCTCAGGTTTGGGGTTCTCATGGACGAGAGCGGAAGGGGGGTGGTTAGTGAGGCTCCCAGGCGAGTTGGGTTTGGCTTCAAGGATCAAGTTCTCCCACTGAAGAAAGGCACACGATATCATTAATAGCATAGGTATGATGGCACACGTATGATGGCACGGTACTTGGATGGTCAAACCATGTATTTTGCCAAGGCATGCTTCAGGATATTACCGGTTTCGTGAAAGCATTCTCCAATATTACATTTATATCCAATCAGTCCCCTCACGGGGCACCTCGAACCTGGTCTCCCAAGCAAGCACGTAGATGGGCCGTCGGTAGGGGAATTGTAATAGACAATTAATATCTTAATGACATGATTGTTAAAAATAGAATTTTGATCTTATTAATTGATAAACAAAAAATGAATTATATAAAATTTGAAGTAGTTGAATACTTCAAAGGCGTTTGCAGTTATCTCTCAACCTCATCGTTTTGGGCACTCCGGTCCGAGTAGGATCTCTAGGTCGGGGTCGCATTTCTTCATTGCCTTCCGATAGGCATCCCTTTTGCTGATTCGCAGGGTATATTTGACAATATTGGGGTATTCCTCCAACCCAAATGCAAAGAAACTTCTCATGGTTGTGAGTGGACACATGACCATTATATCTGCAGCCGTGAATTCACTACCAGCTAGCCAGTCATTTTCACGCACTCTCTCGTCTAGCATAGAAAGAGCATTATTAAACCTCTCAAGAGAGATTTTAGCTATTATTCCACCATCTGATTCTGGGTCTGGCCGCGGTGCCAGGGCTTGGGAAAGCGACGGCTGAAATGTACCATCAACCCAGTGCCACCAGAACAGAAAGTCGGCGTATGCAGGGTGTGTAGTTGGTAGAATTAGATCCCCATTTCCAAGTTTATGGCAGATATATTCGATGCAGGCGCAGCTTTCACCCAGTGTTAAGTCACCATGTTGAATAATGGGTGCCGTGCCAATTCGATGCAAGGCCTTGTATTCAGGTGGGGCCAGAGCAGGAGCTCGCTTGTAGATCTTTAGCTCGTATTCTATTCCAAGCTCTTCGCACAACCAAGGGATACGCTCAGATTGCGAGGCGTTAAGGTGGTGAACGATAAGGCCCATATTGGTCTTTAATGAGTCAAAAAGGCAAGTTTCAGTATTGAAGTGTTTAGATGTGTGGAAGATATCTGCCGAATAGTTGTGCGAGAATTTATAATGTAGAATATGGTGAGTCTCAATCCTGAATTTTACATCTGGTGATGAAATGAATCCCAATATTTATAAGTCAAGATCGAACCGATGTCGTCGGAGACGGGGAATAACTAACTAAACTCCGGTTCACAGACCCGCAATTCCAACTCTCCCACAGCAGTTAATCATTTCCCACTAACACTTGCATCGCCCCATGTTCCGAACGTTCCGATGCATTCAACTGCCGAAGAAAGTTAGCTGAGGACAGGCTCAGTGAAAATGGCGGTCATGAGGAAAGTATACTAAGCGTATATGCAACATCGATACAATTACCTAGTAATTCAGTGTATCAGGGCGGCGAGCTGGCCAATTCATTGCCGTCATGTATCTAACTTCAATGAAATTAATGCAATCAATACCTATACAATCGCATAAAGTAGTCGTGGGATGAAAAAGCCGAGGTGCCGGACATGGCACGTGGGGTAGGTTTAGGGTGCGGGCAGGGATATAAGCCCAACGGGCTAACCTGTATTAGGCTGGAGGGAAGATTTACTCGTCTGTTAATGATGCAACATCACAACAATAATAGGATTAGGGGTTGCAGACAGGGTTGTGCAAACTAGATCTAGTTTGATTTTCCGGGAATGTCTTCCAGAGGCGCATTTTCTTTCAAAATCACCTACGTATGATCCCTTCATTTTCGTTCGCCAAATTTTCAATCCTGCCCAGGTTATTGAAAATCAAGCGTGGCATTGTTTGCACCCAACCTCCTCCCCTCGAAATATACGTTCAACTCGTGACAAGCCCCAGATGGTATGATTTCAATCTCAAAGCACATTTCTTGAACGATTTTCCTCGTTTCAGCACCGTAATCATCAAGTGAGTAAAATGAAATGTGATCCACACGTATGGAACAAAGCTCTTTGACGGTTTCCGGGTGCCTTTTTGGTGGGTTTCTATCCTCACATTGAAGAATAGACTCGTAGGAGTATGTGCCAGATTCTTTTTGGTCTTCAAAGAATCTAGACCATTCCTTCTTAACAGGCTTTGCTTTGCTTACATCCTGGCCCTGTGATAATAGTTAATGATTAGAGAAGACATCAAACGGTGTAATAGTCGGACTTTAGCAAACCTGTCTCAGATACCAATCCATCTGACCTCTAGCCATGTAGCAGACATCAATTTCACACCAGTATTTATCTTTCGGAAGATGAACACCTTCCCTAAATTGGGTGCTAGAGGTGATTCCAATGCTTTGTCTGGCGATGGTTGAGACAACATTGACCGGCAAGTTGCCCCTGATGGGCTTTTCTGGCATCTCTAAAAATCTCTTGTAAATAGCTCCGCGACAAATAGCAGTACGTCTGTCCGACGGATAAAACGTTAGACTGAGTTTCGAATACAAAACCTATTTCTTGATAGCTTACGGTTTCACACCACTGGCCTGTGAAACCGCAATATCTTTTGACCTGTATCGGTTATCCAGATACTGATAAAGGTAGGGGCTTGACCCAAGGCCGCCAACAAGTACCACGCCCTAAATCACGATCAGATAAGTGACAAATACAATTCCGTGCTATGTGCTACACTGACCTTGACCCACAGCCTTTCATTTGTAGCCCGGGCTATTTGTCCATCCACGAGGTCCCCAATGTCGGAAAACATACCAGAAAAGACATTCTCGATATCAGACCTATTTCAGTTAATATCAACACTGATGTTATTGGAAGTATGGCTCCCGCAGTTAGGACTTTACCCAGAAAAGAGAATAGGCCCGTTTTTGATAATGGGCGTCGTTGAGTCGTCATTTAAACTAAAATTCTCAAATGCCTCTGCCGGGATGGAAACTAGATACTCATTTCTGCTCTTGTCAGGTTTGAACTCTGTTTTGATTCCATGCTCCCACTCATTCTTCATAATTTCTTTGATCCCAGTCGGAGTAAGTTTATTCCACGTTTCTCCCAGTCTATCTTTGCACATTGTCTCAAAGGCTTCATCAATGAACATACCACCACATAATTCCCCTGTTTAATATCAGTACAGAATACGGGTATTCTTCGTCATAGCCAGCACGATAGCTCGGGATGGCCAAATTTCTACCATACTCACCTGTTCCGATTACGGCCTCGTGAAGTTCAATTGGAAGAGTCTTTCCGACCCTGTAACTAATGAGGTTCTGTTTGCATGAGTTAACCCACCAAACTCCCTGTATATCTACACCTATCCCATTGAGTGTGCGATAGCTGCACCTGGGTTACGAGCCCCACATAGTTCTAGGTACTGGCGGTGACTTGAGGGTGGTAAGAACCTTCCAATAAATTTCTGTATATTAGTAGTCATTTTTCTAAACAGAGAAATGACGTTGATCGGCAAAACATTGCCACTTGTACTATGGTGACTTTTGCTGCCACCAAAAAAAGCGGGAAAAAGAAGTACCTCAGCCTTTTTATTCTCTTATTGGCTGGTCCCCCTGTTCGTTACCTAATTGCAGCTATCGCACACTCAATGGGATAGATGAAACAGGTTATTGAAACTTACAACAGTCCCGCCACCAGCATCGCATATTACATATACATCATCAGTCTTGATATCTTGAGACTTCTCACAAAGGGTGGATATGGACAGATTAACTACGATTCAGTACCTTGAAGGTTTACTTTCTTGTCCGTCTTAGCATGCGGCATATTGCTTCCTTTTAGCTCTTTGTCTGAACCACATAGGTTGCGTCTTCGGCCAGTGTTTAGAAGAAGTATTACAATCAAAGACTTCAGAAAACTCAAGAGATCACATCCAAGTTGAATGGTTTCAAAGGAGCTTTGCCGTTGAAAATGTCACCAGTGTTTCTTGTTAGGTTTGTATCTCGATGGTTATGATTTCCCCAACACCGCTTATCGATGATTCATCGCAAATCCAGTTAATGTGGATTTGGTTAATGCTAGTTCAATATGCATGGGATATTGAGTAAAAACTGTGTTGATGTGACAATTTAAAATACCGGCAGTCATAAACGGAGTCACTCGTTCAACCATCACACTTAGTCATGAGACCCACCGTTCAAACAGTATGAGCACGGCATGGCTAGGCAAAATTCGCATTATCACTGATGGTGATTACGATTCATAAGCAAACGCCATGACAAGTTCCATCAATTACCGATGTACGTGTGATCACATGTTTGGGTCAATGTAGGTTTTAGGAACAGGTTCGTCACCTTGACGGGTGTCAGCCCCTACCCAGTGCCCTTGGCTGTGGGCTGAGTGATGGCAGGCTGCGCACATTAGAAATTAGGAACCAGTTCGGGCCTGGTTGTTGACGCATGTGCACTCGTAAGGTGAAGCGCAACCATCACAAGCAATGGTGGTGATGGCATCACGTCTCCACTTAATAACACGCGTCTCATTCGCGAGGTGCAGCCAATTGATATGACTCACAAGCACGTCTATTGGCTCGCTCCTCTATCCCCTGCTTCGGCGATTGCCGATTTCGTTAGCGTCTTAATTGGGCCAATCCCAGCCTTGGCTCGTGAAGCACGCAAAATTTAATGCTTCAGCCTATTCTGCCGAATAAAGGTAAGCTCTAGTCATGCATAGGTTAGATGCGTTAGATGCTTCGCTTACACAGATGCTATCGTATCGGCCTGACGTCAAAGGTGACTCAGTCGGACTGGCACGCTGCTGCCTTGGAGCTTCACAAAACTGCTATTCCAAAATGTTCGCGGCCATACAGATGTATTATTAGTATTAATAAAATGAATATCTCGGCAGCCTCAGGCGCCGCACCCAGACATAGTAAACTGCAAACACCAGAAATCAGAGGCAATGCCACAGACTGCTGCCGTATCAAACGCCTCCTTGGGCATTCGGCTCGACCAAAGTCAGAGTCAATACGCCCCTGGAGAAACAATTGTCGGATGCGTCTTTCGCAAACGGCCCATCATAACCTCCGAGGCTTTCGTGACAATCTCGCTGCATGGGAGAACAAAATGTAAACTGCTTGTTCCCGAAGGCAACAACGGCAGCAGTTCATGCCGCTCGCGCGTCAACCTACTCAGCGAGCCTAAGAACACCCAGAGGCTCTTTGAGGGCCCAATCCACATCCCCACCGGGGGCGACGAGCAAGCTTGGCCTTTCACCATCACCATACCTACTCATGTAGACAACCTATCCTTGGGCAGTGCATTTGAAGATGCAAATTCAACATATCTGCCGCTGGAGCCAGAATACGTGGCCACGCATGAACTTCCCCCGACATTTTCACTGGAGGCATTTGGCGGCCAGAGAAATATGGAAGCATTCGTCGAATACTTCGTCAAGGCCGAATTACACGCAAACACGCCGGCGTCGATGGAAACAAAAGAGGCATCCCTGCCCATCATAGTACGGAACCTCAGCTCTGACCCACCCATCGCAGACTTCCGGCTCCGCAAGGCCAAGGAAAGCAACTCAATCTCGGCCTACCGCCTGGTTCCCGGCATGCAGGAAACGCATCTTTCTCTTTCCCAAAAGACGAGGCAGTTTTTCAACTCGGCAAAAGTGCCCACCCTGGGGTTCAACCTCCAAGTCAGCACACCAACCGTCATCCAGCTCGAGAACCCAAACTACGTACCTTTCATAGTTTCGGGTGCGCCGGAATGGGACAAAACCAGCAAAACAGTTCGCGGAGTCGAACCCAAGGCGAAGGTGAAGTCTCTGACAATCAAGATCGCTGCAAAAACAGCGGTCAAGTGCGATGGGGGCTTTTATTACACCTGCCACGACAGTATCGAAGAAAAGGTCGATCTGAACATTGCGGGCACCATTAATAAGCGAAACATACGCATTCCAATTTCAGACGATGCAGCCCCCGTCGATATTGGGAAACTAATTAATTTGAGAGTCGGATACGATGGCCGGGTAGATTCCAAGCATTCTGCTGCAGCCATAGCGCCAGACTTTGAGACGTACAACATTCAGCACACCCACCGCCTCAAGTGGAGGCTTGTGGTTGAGATAGCTGGTGAACAGTCCGAATTTACCCGGTCGCATCCGGTTACGATTTTGAGGCCTAGCGACGAATCAATGGGCTTCCCCATGTCGCAAATGGACGTGTCGCTTGGGGAACCGTCCTGGATGAAGCCTCCGGAGGAAGAGGTGGAACCCCCAAGTTTTGAACAGGTTCAACAAGGGGCCCAATAAAAGGGTACGAAGTGCATGAGGCGCACCAAAACAAAAGTTTAATTGCTGTACTAGATTGATATGAGTATTTATTCTGGACTACCTCATAGTCGAGCGACAGAGGTCTCAATGTAATTAAGTTAATAGAGATAATATTCGGTATTGCGATTCGCAATCCTTGTTACAGTGAATTATGCCACAACCTTGGATTGTTGGGTATTTTGAGTCTTATTGCCATGGAATGTTTCCCCACAAGTCATGAGATATATAATCACAAGTAAATCACAAGCTTGAGCGAGACGCCATTGAAACTCGGCGTTCAGCCCAAGCCATCATAAAGTTAACGGCGCCGCAATCTGCACAATCGCTTGTTATCGCGATTGTTCCATCGAACCCTAATAATGATGACGTCATATAAATCAGTCCAGCAGTACTAATTGAGAGATTGATGAAAGTGATAATGCTTTCCGGGATACAGGCGAGCCCAAATTCCTCACGGCACACGGCATTTAGTTTGCGTAAAGCCCCTGTACCCTCCTTTTTATCTACATCTGAGGTAATCTTTCTAATGTCGCCTAAGTCAAAGCTGAAGAACCTGTTCGCCGGCACGTGGCCTGCCGCCTCGACATGGGGGTCTCCCACTCCGACGCTCAACCAATCAGACTCAGTCACACTTTGAAAATGGTGGGTCAGATGAGTTCCTCACTACCCTGCACAATGTGGTGAGCAGCCATTGTAGATGGATTCACGCGCTATTAACATGGAATATTACGAGGAAAATAATGGGTAATGGCTTTTTAAAATGTAATGTTGCTATTGTATGTAATTCTTGAAAGGCTCTTGGGGATAATGGCTGGGATTCTACTTTTGGTTGTTGCGTGCCGTGTGTCACTTTACTTGTCCCATTTGAGTGATGTTGGCCATTACACAAAACAAAAATCCTCGAAAAGAAAGACTTAATAGACCCAGTAGTCGTAACAAACAAAATAAGACAATTCTGCCCCAATATCTCAAATAAGCATAGCCCAACAAATGAGGATATCCCAGATTGAGTCGAACCCTAGAGGGGCAACCACGGCTGACGAGACGGGACGGCTCACCAAAACAAAGACCAGGCCAACTAAATGTGGCGTTAGCTCCCGGGAAACCCGCACGTGAGGAATGCGACAGGCGGGTGTAAGCTCTGCTTTTATTGGCAGCGTGCGGGCATCGTGCGGGCATCGTGCGAGCAGCCGCGCGCTACTGCATCACGCCGACGGGTCAGCCACAGAATTGATGACATCATGACTTCCCACGGGACGCGCACCATCCCACCATCATGCCGCCAGCTGACGCCCGAGGACCTCTTTAAGCCATTTCCTCCCACATCCTCTACAGCTGCTGCCTGTTTGTTCTCTTGCATCATAATTGTCCCGGAAGCAAACGAAGTCGGGTTCAGAATTGAAGCGACAAAGCAACGCAAAATAAGACAAGACAATACAGGACAGGACACAACGAAACCATACAACACCATCATGGTCCAAAACGTTCTCTTCTCGGCCTTTGTGGCCCAGCTTTTGGCCGTGCTCGCCTACGCCGCCCCGATTGCTGATGAGGCTCTCTCGGCGACTAGCAAGGACAATGCGTGGGAATATGGCACCAGCGGTGGAATTGTTGGTGTTATTGTCTTGATTCTGGATGCCATTGGAATCGGTACGTTTTAGAATATTACAAGCTATTCTAGTTTTATACTGACTGCAAATCTTTCTTCTTTCAGTCGAGGTTCTCAAGTCGAACCGCCCACCCATCTCCAAGCTTCTGTGGATCCTCGTCATCTTCTTCTTCCCCCTCGTTGGCATGCTCATCTACTACCTATTCTCGAACCGCAAAGCCCACAACACCTACGAGCCTCTGCCATAGATGCCACTTTGGTGAAATGAGAGGGCACTGAGGGATTCATTGGTCATGCATGGGCGCTAGGTTGTCGCCCGACGAATATGGGACTGCAGGCAGCTTGCATGGCGTTTTCAAGACGGAGTATGGAGAGATTATGAGCAAACTAATCATCTTGTCCCTAAACTACCTGGAATCTCGGAAAGTCTGAAACTATGGAAGACTCTGGAATGGATAGAATGAGCAGTTAAAGAAATTGACATTCTTCAGTATCCAACCTACTTTGCCTTCTGCTATTAGTTACTACCATTGCGCTCCGTAAACCTGTAAGATGAGACACCTCCTGAGCATACATGCACCCCGTCAGACAAAAAAAGAAGATATCAATTTCGAAATTACGCCGAGTAGTTGAAACAAACTGCAAAACAATAGATCTTGTCGGTGGAGAGGCTCGAACTCTCGACCTTTGGATGACCCTGACCTGTGGCCAAGTCACATTCTAATATGAGACCAACGCTCTAACCAACTGAGCCACACCGACTTGATTCGCTGATGAGAGCCTCATCGTTGAGGTCTTGCATCAAGTTCACCGACGCGGGGCGAAAAGCCCCAACCCGCGCAATATTGTCCGACACCACCCAGCTGTTCAGCTAATTAACCTGTGTTGTATTGGGCGTGTTTCCCGTGCTATTCCCACCAAAGCGGGGGCTCAGCCCATTTGAACCGATAGGTGCGGGTAAATGCAGCGGTCAGCAGGACATATCAATAATCTGCTCTGCATCGCAACACCACAACGGCAGCCTTGTGCTTTGCATGCTATTGGTTCAAAACACTGCTCAATTCCAATTCAGTCCCTTTATCCGCAGGAAATGATGTGCATATCCACATCTCAGCCTTTGAACCCGTGCCCTAATATTGGTTGGTGGGGAAGAAAAAAGCCCCCCCATCTTGACTCAACGACTGTCTATTTGACCAGGGGGTTTTTAACCTTTGGCATGCTTAGCACTTTTGGCTCGTGCGACCTAATGATTAGTCTCGTCCTAAGCCTTTGTACCTGCATCACTCGTAACTCTGCGAAGCCCATTGCGCTACATACGAGATAATAACTAACATTTTGAGATAAGGATGATGTTATAGTCTGGTATGTAGATGAACTTAGTCACAGTAAAAGTCATTAGTACTCTTTATAAAGAGATAGTCTATCAAAATTTAAATGCATTACTGCTTAATGTCTTTTCGTCTCAGCGTTTTCGAACCAAGACACCGTCCTCGGCTCACGGGCTCCGTGCATGGCTTGGCTGTAACATTAACGGATGCAGCCGTCTGCAGGTGTTCACCGGCTAAATTGCGTGGCCGTGCCTGCATTTGATACTTGGCCCATAGTCTAAAGAGTAGCTGGCCGGCGAATGTTGTCTGCTTTCGTAGGGCAAGCTTGACTGTGCCTGATGGACACAGGCCTTGCAGTTGTCATACAAATATGTTTATTGGAAAGGCCCTGAATAATGGTTGAATAAGTCCATATCTCAGTGGCTGGAATCTAATTGATATAATGACAGATATAGAGGCTTGAGGTCTGCCATCTGGCGAATTAAAGTGATGAATACTACATATTTTGTCTCGCATTCCCTCCTGTGTCCTTGAATAACGATTGATACCAACCATCACCTATACAGTAAAGATTCTACAGCCACACCTATAGAGTTTGATAGCTTTATCCAGCCCCTCTTTTTGATGCCCCCGCGTTTTCTCCTTCTATCCGCACCACCCATCCAAACCATCAGCGTCCATGTTTCCCCAACTGGAAGCAATTGGCAAGCGGCGTGATTTTCGCTCGTGATTTTCGGAAGAATTCGCCACCGCCAATGGATTCAGTCGACATGGCCGATTAGGCGCTGAGTTCCGGCTAAGGTTATCTTGGGGATCGCCGCAATACATGAGCCCACCATAGACCTCGTATTCATCAACTCCAGTGCGATAGTCTCAAATATCATCGCCGTAGACACTTTTCAAGTTAACTAGGTTTAGGCTAAATGGCCATCTACATATTCTGAACCAACTCTTCTTCAAAGGCAGTGGGAAGTATAGAAAAAACTATAAAGCAGTGACCAAGGACATCTGGTCATCTCAATTTAATCGCTGACCAGTCGCGCACTCTACAAGTTTCCATCATGGCTAAAGGCACGAAATGGCCAGCTGGCGTCTTGTTACTGTTGCTCAATCCTACTCTTTCAACTCACTTGCCACCGAATTTACACAAACGGGAATGTCTCCCAACACAGGACTACAAGCCGAAAATCAACTATGACGCCTGCTATGATGATTACGGCTCTGTCAGAGCTCTCGATGGTCCAATGTACACCATTGGAAACAATTCTCCAGAAACCTGTGCTCAGATTTGTGGACGAAACGGGTACAAGTATGCAGGAGTTGAATACACGATGCAAGTTCCAACATCGCCGCCGAATGTTCACTTGCTAACAATTTGCATAGTCAATGTTTCTGTGGAAACACGATCACGACCAAAAAGGCTGAATCAGAAGACGATTGCTCCGCAACTTGCCCAGGTGATGCAAATGAAAAGTGTGGTGCAAGCTACAGGTGAGAACCATCTCTTGTGATTTAGGCACGTAACTAATAAGGGTGAAAGGGTAAACATTTGGAACATTGAGAACCCACTGGGCGAGCCGGGGGAAACGTACTTTCCAGACTGCACCCGTGACCCATTGTGTTCGAATGACGTGTGCAATCCCTCCTTGCCCCCCAAGCAGCGTGCAGCCGCTCTTCTCAAGTTGTGGACAGTCGAGGAAAAGCTCAGCAACCTTGTTGAAAAAGCCGCCGGGGTACCCAGATTAGGCATACTGCCATACAACTGGTGGGCCGAAGGACTTCATGGTTTGGCGTCGTCTGGCGTGCGATTCAACCCACCCGGCTCTGGAGAGTGGGACGCTGCTACATCATTTCCCCAGCCAATCCTCGTTGGCGCGGCCTTTGATGACGATATTGTCAAGTCAATAGCAGAGGTTATTAGCACTGAGACGAGGGCATATAACGGGGACGGTCGCGTCGGCCTCGATCTATATGTGAGTTTGCTTCTCTTAGGCTTTCCTCTCACTAACACGGTACCAGACCCCCAACATCAATTCCTTCAAGGATCCTCGCTGGGGCCGAGGGCAAGAAACTCCTGGAGAGGACCCCTGGCACCTTCAGAGCTACACAAAAGCTCTCCTGTCCGGATTAGAGGAAAAGGTTGGCGGCTACAAGAAGACTATTAGCACCTGCAAACACTTTGCAGGAAACGACTTTGAGAGTTTCGGCAGCGTTTCGCGCCATAGCTTCGATGCACAAATCTCTCTGCAAGACTTGAACGAGTTCTACCTTGCGCCCTTTAGAGTCTGCGCCGAGAGAGACGCAGGCGCGTTCATGTGCAGTTATAACTCGGTCAATGGACACCCCGCCTGTGCCAACACGTACCTGATGGAGGACATCCTCCGCAAGCACTGGGGGTGGGAAAAGGACGAACATTACATCTCGACCGACTGCGGCGTGACTGAGGATACATGGAAGCGGCACAATTATGTCGCGACTCCCGGCGAAGCTGCCGCCGTGGTGCTGAAATCAGGAGCGGACCTTGAATGCGAGTTTGGCAGGACGGCGGCAATCAATGAGGCGTGGGAGAAGAAGCTGATCACCGAGGCGGACATGGACAAGGCTCTCACACGAATGTGGGCGGCACTGGTCTCTGTCGGTTGGTTTGACGCTGCCAAGGACCAGCCTTTGCGACAGCTCGGCTGGAAGGATGTCAATACAGCCAAATCGCAGCAGCTTGCATATGACGCTGCCGTTATGGGCTCTGTATTGATAAAGAACGAAAACCACCTGCCCCTTTCCAGCAAGAAGTCAGTGGCTTTCATCGGTCCCTGGGTGGATGTCAAAGAAGAACTGCAAGGAAACTACTTTGGTCCAGCGCCGTTCCTCGTTTCGCCCCTCACGGCTGCTAAGGATATGGGATTGGGCTTCGAGTGGGCAAAGGGTTCTGCCATCAATGCCCAAGACTCGTCGTTCGACGACGCCATCAAGAAGGCCAAGGCTGCCGATGAGATTGTCTTCATGGGCGGGCTGGACAACAGCCTCGAAGCAGAAAGTAACGATAGGCTAAACTTGACCTGGCCCACTCCACAGTTGGAGCTTATTCGCGAGCTGTCAAAGCTGAACAAACCAGTGACCGTGGTCCAGTTCGGCGGTGGCCAGGTCGATGATACAGAGCTTCTAAAGAACAAGGCCGTCAAGGGCATTCTCTGGAGCGGCTACCCCGGCCAATCAGGCGGCAAGGCCGTGCTTGATCTGCTATATGGGATTGCAGCACCGGCTGGAAGACTCCCCGTCACTCAGTACCCTGCTGCCTACGCGGATGAAGTCCCGCCCACCGACATGACCCTCCGCCCGCTGCAGAATGGTACCAACCCCGGAAGAACACACATGTGGTACACAGGGAAAGCGCCAGTTCCCTTTGGATTCGGCTTGCACTACACCAAGTTTGATGTCAGCTTGCCATCAAAGCTCAAGTGGGATGGGAAATTTAAACCACAGGGCTCCCAGGCTGTGGCGATTGACAGCGTCAAGCCTCTCCAGAAGTCGACGCCATGGATGAAGCTTCTGGACGCACCAGTTGTTTCTCTGCCAATAAGCGTCAAGAACAGTGGGAAGACGACTTCTGACTACGTTGCACTGGTGTTCCTCCGGTCAAATGCAGGCCCTGAGCCGCGACCCAAGCAAACACTAGTCGGCTATACTCGCATCAAGGCCATAGAGCCAGGCAAGAAGAAGAGCGCCGATGTGACGCTGTCCCTGCAGCATTTCCTTCGCGTAGATGAGGATGGTTCCCGCGTCCTATACCCTGGCGACTACGAGTTGTTTGTCGATATTGATGAACGCGCCTCCGTCAAGTTGAAGTGGGAGGGAAGTTCAACTGTCATTGAAAAGTTCCCGCAGCCCAAATAGCGACGTAAAATGACCCACATTCATTTTTTTTCCTTATGTGCTGCGATGCTGGAATGGCGGTGGCTGATGGGGTATTATTTAGTAATTGGATTATGCTTGCAAGTGGTGTGAAGGAAGTAGATGGGGCAGCTCTTGGCTTGGTTGTCATTCTCTCACGACATTCTCTTGGCAAAGTGTTATATGAATTAAACCGTATTTACTTTTCAACCATTTGCGGCTATACATAGCAAGGGATTAGTTTCTGATGCAAACACGTGTAGTTTCATATCCTAACCAATGACCACGGCTCTCCATGATCTTGGCCCCTGGGTGATTGGGGCCTTTTGCCGGACGCCAAGGCTGATAGGTCATCCGAGCGCTGGCCAGATTGCAGTAAATATATGTGCCTGACACCTAAAAGTGGCGGTGCGCTGCCAAAATGACGACAGCCAAGTAATTAGATGGGGATGCTAATGATCCGGTGGGTCTCTTGGCAGATCTTCATAGGGTGACGTTTGGTGAGAGGATCAACCACCATGCGCTATCCTGGGGGGCCAAGCCAGGGCCAAGAACACGGATTTTACGATTATGCGTCATTTAGAAATTATCAGAATCCCACTTCGTATAATAGATTGGAATGGGCCCTGGCCCGGCTCCAGGCCACGGCCCATCTATCTGCAATTCCAGCGTCGGGTGGCCGTTCACCGCACGCAACCATGGCATTCGTCTGCCCGCTGAATATGGACTCTCCGAGTCAAATATTCAGGGATCTCACGGGCCGGGAAGAAGTAAAAAATCCCATCACGAAACTCTACAATCGCCTCTTCAGGGCCGACGTGGGAAGATGGTTGTGCGCATGCGCTGTGATCGGGCTATCAGCCGGCGCAATCTCTCAACGCCCCGCATCTGCGATGGTGGCGGCAACAGCATATAATCTCGCAGTAGTATGTATTACACACGTTTCCCGCGTGACATGTAGCTAATCGATAAGGCATCTTTGCATTTCTTTATCCCAAAAGTGCCAGTCCACCCCCAAGGCCTGATGAATCCCAAGCCACCGATGTGGTACATTGTTCTCCTTGTTGTCTCAATAGTCATGTGGACAGGTGCATTCACTGCCATATTTGTAATTCGGGGCTCTGGCCTCGCAAAGGATGGGGATCAACTCCAGCAGCGGAGTGTGAGGGGTGGCTTCACTAATGCTGAAGCAGACCCGTTAGGGGTCATGCAAAGTCTCGCAATCGCTTGTGGATGCTGTGGAATAGCTGCTTCGTAAGTTTCTCTCAAGTTCTAAAAGAATATCTTTAACTCGATTAGAATGTTTTGCTTTTACCAATGCTATGTGGTTCATCAACTCTTTACCACTAGCTTTAAAAGGTCAGATATGAGGGAAGCATTTCGAAGGGGGACTAATAAACCGGCAAAGGATGATCACAGCTAGATAAAGTCCTGAACTTGCAAGTTTCATAATTTTAAAAGTGATCCAAGATGTCATTTAGCTTGGAAGTGGAGGGACATATTACCCTAGTAATGCACGTTTGTTACAGCGAGTTGCTATTTTCATCAAGAGACATCAATATTTTTCATAATATGCAGGACTTGCTATTGATGGGTGCCAGTCCTGAATAATTACATACATACTCCCTTGGTGGACAAATAATAGGGATGTTTAACCTAGCATACACCTTGGAGTAATTAGTACCCCAAATTGTGGTTAGAGTTGGTTAGTAAGCTAATAATGTCTAATAGTAGTGCCTATATAAAACAGGCTATGGTATAACTATGTGATGATATTTATGCTAATGATTTAAAAATAAAGATTAATTCACTCAATGTACAACTCTGATTGAATCTGTCCAGTCGCCCTGCATGCCGTCTAGTTCTTCGCAAATTTCATTTATACAACCTTAAATCTCTTCTATTGCTGAGCTCCAATACCCGCACCTGATGTGGTACTTTACTCCGCGATACCAATTTACAACATTAGCTAGACTGCAGGTTTGCTTGAGCTCGATCAATTCGTTTCGTGCAGCGCAGGATGTCACCCCATCCTTCATCCCCACAGCTGATTTAACAATCTTCAGTGCACTAGCGTCGCTTTGAAGATTCCGAAACTGAACGCTACGGTATAGTCAAAACGCGTCTTGAGCTCGGGCTGAGGCTCGTGGAGCTTGGGCTGATGGCCTCGGAGCGGGTGTTCGCCGATTTCGGGCCGTGTTTACCTGTGTTATGTAGCGTAAGTGGCTTTCATTAATTAGCTAACAGTTTTGAGAAGATGTCATTCAATATATCTACATAATCCTAATTATTTGGTGAAACTTGATAATTATAGGAATACTAATGGAAACTATTGTTTTACCCTGAATTTGACAAGTCCAACTCCGACCTTAGCCCCAAATAGCAGGCCTTATTCATACTTGTGCAGTAGTAGAGGGGTTATATTAAAGTGTGAGGTTTGTTTATGGTTAGATATTTAGAGATATTTTGCATTTTTGTCCGAAGTTTTCTACCCCAGTTGCACAGATCCAGTGAATGTGGTCCTGGGAAACTGGTGGCCCTCCCACTACTGATGTTTTGGGTGCCACCAATAGAATTGAATCGATCACCCCACCCGTAGTTTGCGAATGATGAATTGCCCGCGCTCTTCAAGGCTTGTTCTGTCGATGGCGCGGGCTGGTTGATAGCCGCATTCTGAAGCTGTGATTTCCATCTGACTAGCTCCCCAAGCAGCCTTTTGAACCCATTGTTATCCTCGGAGACAAACTTAACCATATCACTGTGATTCGCATGGATGATAATGGTATTGTAACCTTCGAGAGTGGCCGAGTCTTTCTCGACTACCTTTCTAAACCCGGTTAAGGGGAACTCTTCGAAAAAGCACGTAATCTCAAGCTCTCGGCCAGCTTTATGCTGCTCTCTTATCAAAGACAAGAACCGGTCTTGAACAGACTGAAGGTAGGTATCATCTGTTTCTAAGACCTTCAGTGGGGGCCTATTGGTGGATTTTACGACACCGAGACCCGAGGCTAGTATTTTGGCCCAATTGGCCATCCAAGATCCACGATGTGGCGTGCTCATCAATATGTCTCCCTTGATGCAATCGAATATTCCCCTGAGATGAATTTCTGGGCTATTTCTTGATAAAAGGATTTCTTTCTTACAGACCAGACCACCCAGGCTGTGGGCGAGGAAGATCAGCGGTCGAGTTAGTGCATTGGCAGAGGTTCTGTCGTTCGTCAAATCAGTCAGGAATTTTTTTTGGCGTGATCGGTAAGCACATTTTCAGACGCGACCGACCGCCGCACAATGTATGCATCGTAACCGTACGTTAGGATACGGGCCTTTGCTAACTTTGGCGGTAGCAGCATTTCTGGCCAGAGTTTAGGCTGCCCGCGGTCGGTCCATGTGCCTATCCGGTTGCCCGTCAATTCATCAACGAAGCAGATATCAACTTTGGCATCATCGCAGGGGTGCAGAACCTCAACCCCATCAAGGAAAATGGGGGCTGCAGTGTCTGTGTTGGAGTGTGATGTAGACTCGTCATCCCCTCCTTGTCGATGATCAGCATTGGTGGGAGGCTGCTTTCTCCCCACGAGATTTAACAATCTCCTCATCCACTTTATCTTTCGAAGCGATAAAGATAGAATGCTAGGGTCGAATCTGGACGAGTGGGTGATTGTCTCCCAAGATGTGGAAGCAGCAACTCTGTGTGCGAACAGAACGCGAGCGACAAGGGTGAGGAGGGAGGATGGATTAGATCAGCCCAACGCCAGTCTCACTTCTGTGGCTCGCGAACCACCTGCCGCCCAATCATTGCCTCGCATCATCGAATGCTGGTCAGCCGCTGTGGGCAGTGTTCAATAGCGCTGGCTGAGTCATTGTCACGAGATCCCATTGGTAAGATGCAACTAGATCCCTGCGGCCTTACTGCAAATTGCATGGCGTACCCCGCAGGTTTCCTTCGTCCTCCTCATGCTCCTCGTGGCATTCTGCCTGGCGAATCCATCCCCATTTATTCGTTTACCTTCCGCTGAAATATCACAAGAGGCTGTAACGGTATCTTGTTTTTGTGACTCTTATTCCACTGCTTCGTCACAACTGCCATGGATCTGTGGTAGCGAAGACGCTTAGGTCCACCAATCAATTTTGCGAATATACTCGTTGATCCGTCGCGACCTTCAAAAAACTCAATTTCACATCGTGAGTTTAGGTGAATGCAAACCACAAACATGAAATTTGAAAAGTAACCCCCAGCTATCTGAAAGTTTGCGTAATCCTGTCATGACTATGGGGTCGTCAGCTGAACTGTCATCGTTCGGCAACCATGGCTGTGGATCTCAATATAATGCCCCGAATGGCAAACAGAATGTCAACTATAGCGGTAACCAATTTCCCGATTCACACATTCAAAACGTAACCATTAACCAAAGCTTTGTTGGTAAGCATGCTATATTTCTGTGTAAACTGTTGCCCAATCACTGATCGTTCTCAAGAATATGATTTCACACATAAGGCAAAAACCGCAATTCTCCAGCGACTAAAAGCCCTATTATACAAGGATAGAAAAGATATCAACCCAGATCGGATTCAGGGTACCTGTGAATGGTTCGTATCTCATGAGTCATATCAGTCGTGGCAGACGAATAAATCATCAAGTATGCTTTGGGTATCAGCAGATCCTGGATGTGGAAAGTCGGTCCTCGCAAAATACTTGGTTGATTCTGTTCTTCCAACGAGTGCTTCCAGAACCACCTGCTACTTCTTTTTCAAAGACAATTTTGAGGACCAAAAGAACGCGATAAACGCTCTTTGTTGCATACTGCATCAATTATTCACGCAAAAGCCAGAATTATTTTCGAGTCACATTCTTCGACTTTTTGAGTCAGACAAGGACAACCTCACAAGTTCATTTGTCGAACTATGGGACGTACTCATCAGTGTCGCGAAGGATCCAAAAGCCGGCGAGGTTATCTGTATTCTCGATGCCTTCGATGAGTGTAATGACCGTGGGAGGGATCAACTTTATAGGGCCTTGTGCAAACTATATAGCGCCGAAACGACCTTTAACCTTAAGTTCCTTTTGACTTGTCGACCATACCGAGAGATCCGCCAAGGCTTCCAGCCCCTGGATATTCCTGGACTTCCTGTTATTCATCTTAGTGGAGAGAACAGTGCTGAGATGGAAAAGATTTCAGAAGAGATCGATATTTTCATCCGGGCCAAAGTTCAGATTATTGGGGCTAAGCTCCAGCCTGAAAAAATAGATCAAGATCTATTACTTAAAAAACTCCGCCGCGTTCCCAACCGAACATATCTATGGGTCCATTTGACACTGGATTTGATAGAGTCAGACATCAATGCTGACAGATATGAAATGTCTTGGGCAACTACAGAGCTTCCTCAAAATGTTTACGAGGCGTATGAAAAAATTTTATCGAGAGGCCGCCACCCTAACGAAGCGAGGAAACTCCTGCATATTGTAGTTGCAGCAGCCCGGCCCCTGACTTTAAGAGAGATGAATTTTGCACTTAATGTGCAAGAAAGCCACCGGTCATATTCCGGATTTTCGCTATCAAATGACAAGATTTTTAAAGATTATATGCGAAACCTGTGTGGCTTATTTGTTTCTGTGGTCGATAATAAAATCTATCTACTCCACCAAACGGCGAAAGAATTCTTGGTCTATAATGAACAGGCAATATCACCGAATGCGAGGTCAAAGAATTTCAAGTGGAAATATTCATTGAAACCGAGAGAATCTCACAGTATTTTGGCCAATGTGTGTATATGGAATTTACTATTTTCAGAAGTCGGCAAACATCCTCTTAATGATTACGAGTCATCGTCACAACATGTCAGGAACTATGTCTTCCTAGAGTACTCTGCAAATAATTGGGTCAATCATCTTCAGAACTCACACATCAATCATGCCTCGATTATACAATCACTAATGAAAATATGCGACGCGAATTCGGCACATTGCCCTGCTTGGCTTGGAATATATTGGAAAACCACGCATACAAAATTTCCAGTAAACATCACTTCTCTAATGATTGCGTCTTATTTCGGACTCACCAATGTGGTGATGCGCCTTATTCAAATGGATAGGAGCACCATAAATTTTAAAGATACTGTGCATCAGCGCACTGCATTATCCTGGGCCGCCGAAAGAGGCTTTGTCAAGATTGTCGAGCTTTTGATTCGGGGCGGTAACTCCCTTTGGAAGCTCATGTGGCCGCTTCGGTCTTACGTGTCAACGGAAATCGAGTCCGTGGATGCTCACGGTCGAACACCACTTACCTATGCTGCTTGGAATGGCCATGTGGCGGTAGTTAAATCGCTTCTCGCGACGGAGAAAGCGGATGTGGACCACCAGGATGAAATCGGTGGCACGCCGCTGTTTTATGCCATGTGTGGTGGATATCAAGAAGTTATCCAGCCATTGCTTCAAGTAGAAGCCCAAAAGGCTATTTTACCAGCCAACACCAGTCGAAGGCTCCTTCTCCGTGCGGCAGTCAAGGGTGATGAACTCCTTGTTCAGCAACTGTTGGAAAGTGGCATGGTCGGCATTCGTGAAGAAGGTCACCTAGGTCAGGCGGCCTTGTTGTGTGCTTCCGAGAATGGCCATGAACTTGTGGTCCAGCAGTTACTGGACACAGGAAATATTGACATCAACGCTAAAGATGGAAACGGGGAAACAGCACTTTGGTTAGCTTTTTGGAATGGGCACGATGCCGTTGTCAAAAAGCTGCTTAACTCAAGCCGAATTCAAGTTGAGACAAAGGATATAGTGGGTCAAACATTGCTATCGAAGGCAGCTAGGTTCGGCAAGAAGGAAATTGTCGACCAATTACTTGACACAGGCAAGTTCGATGTTAATTCAAAAAATAGGGATGGTCACACAGCTCTGTGGTTAGCTATAGTGAACGTCCATACGACAATTGCTGAAAGCCTCCTTGGTCTAAGTCAGATCCAAATTGATGCAACAGACATAATGGGTCAGACATTGCTGTTGGGAGCTGCTCGGAGCGGGAAGGAAGACATTGTGCAAATGCTGCTTAATACGGGTAAAGCCGACATTAACGCACAGGACCCATGTGGTCGAGGGCCACTATGTTGGGCCAGCAGAAATGGGTATACAGAAGTAGTGCAGCAACTCCTCAACACTAGCAACGTCGACGTCAATATGGCTGACAATGACGACCGTACGCCACTCTGGTGGGCCAGCAGAAATGGGTATGCGGAAGTGGTACAGCAGCTCCTCAATACCGGCAAGGTCGAAATTAATATGGCCGACAATGATGATCGCACACCACTGTGGTTGGCTTCTGCGGCTGGACATGAGGCCATTGTTCGGCAGCTGCTAAACTTTGATACCATTGATGTTGACTCGAGAGACAAATATAACCAGACACCGTTCTCGGTGGCTGCAGCGAACGGGCATTATAATATCGTTCGACTCATTCTCGACACATCCAAAATTGACATAAACGCAGAAGACCGTGAAGGCCGGACACCGCTCTGGTGGGCTACTGAGAATGGGCACAGTGCTATAGTCCAGGAATTTCTGAAGTCTAATATCGTTCTTTTCAACATCAAAGATCGGGGTGGCTGGTCACCCCTGTGGTTAGCTATCCGAAATGGATATGAGGACATAACTGAGCAGCTACTTTCCGTGGATGACGTCGACATTAACGCTAAGGACAATTATGGACGCACGCCATTGCTATGGGCAGCTTGGAATGGGTATACAGCTATTGCTGAGCAGTTACTGGACTCACGCAAAATAAGTGTCAATGCTACAGATACGGATGGTCGCACCTCACTTTGGTGGGGGGTTGCGAATAGACATGCGGATATCATCGAGACGCTACTTGATACAAGGAATGTCAATGCCAATGCGAGGGATAATAAAGGCTGTTCACCATTATCCTGGGCTTCTCGGAACGGTTATACAGATATGGTGAAGATATTACTCAGCTCACCCAAGGTCCGAGTAAACTCAGCTGATAATAAAGGCCGGACACCACTTTGGTGGGCTGCTGCAAATGGGCATGAATCTACGGTCAAGAGTCTCCTTCGCCATCACGATATTGATGCAAACATTGCGGATGAGGATGGCTGGACGCCATTATGGCGCGCTGTCCAAAATGGGCACGAAAATACTACTCAGAAAATGATCACATCATCGAAGGTCAATGTCAATGTGGTTGACAACGAGACCCGGACACCGCTGCTATGGGCTGTCGAGAACACCTATCAACTGCTTGACATGAGCTCAGTTGGCACTGGGTATGAGCACATCATCAAGCAGCTCCTTAAATGTGACAGGGTCGATTTTGAGGCAAAGGATACGGACGGACGGACTGCACTGTGGTGGGCGGTGGCCAACGGTCATAACAAGCTCATAACCCTATTACTTGCGACTAATCAGATCAACATTAATGCTCCCGATAAAGACGGCCGCACACCACTTTGGTTGGCAGCATGGAGTGGATGCAAGTCAATAGTAGACGCATTACTCTGTACAGGTAAAGCTGAAGTCGATACGAAAGATAAGAATGGCCGCACACCACTATGTTTAGCTGCTTTCAATGGACACGCCGCGACTACTTTTCGGCTGCTCTTTACAAACAAAGTCGATGTCAATTCAAGAGATGAAGATGGCCGCACACCCTTGTGGTGGGCTGCTGCAAACGGACACGCAGCTGTCATTGACAAGTTGCTTGGATCTACCGACATCGACATTGATCCAAAAGACAAACATGGCTGGACGCCCCTCCAACAAGCCTGTGCAAATGGGCACATTGATGCCGTCAAACAGCTGTTGGTAACTGGTGCGGCTGACATCAATGCAATGGATGATGAAGGTAGAGAACCTTTATGGTGGGCAGCTGCTAATGGGCATGATGCAGTGGTCGATGTCTTACACCCAAGCAGCGATATCTTTCACATCTTCGGCAACCCTCTCACCTCATAAAGGATTATTGTGATACTTGCGGCGTTGGTGGGCTTCTTGTTGATTTTGACCCATGGTCTTCAGACTTGGCATCATCCAACCTATCTAGCCTTTGTTGGAGTTGAAGGCTCTGCAGCGTGATGAATATTGAAGATGCCGACATAATCATAGCTGCAAGGGGTCTATCGAAAGTCAGTGTGAGAACTTTGCTCAAGGTTAGGACTCTGCCCTCAAGAGCGATTAATAAATACATACGGTGTCACCTCAATACCATAGGGTTTGATTGCGCCTGATGTTAGGGAAAGTACTACAATGTTGTAGGCAAAGACCCAGAAAAGGTTAAAATGGATTTGATCCATTGCTAGTTCAGCCATTTTATAAATTAGGCTTATGGATTCGAGCCTGGAGTCGAGTATCATAATAGAAGCTCCCATTGCGATATTTGCGGAATCATGGTGCAAGGCAATGCCTATGTCGGCAACAGCTAAACTTGGAGCGTCGTTGAGTCCATCGCCAATCTAGATCTGAGTGAGCCATATTGAATCAATAAAGATTGAATACAGGGCATGGTATTTAGAAACATACCATCGTTACAATATTGCCATCTTTTTTGAGAGACTCGATATGGTTTCGCTTATCAATCGGAGTTGCAGCAGAACCTAAAATAGGTATGCCCAAAGTATCAGATACTCTAGACGCTGCCTCAGCCGTATCTCCGGTAAGCTGGAAGGAAATGTTAGACAGCTGACTGGAAAGCTAGTAACAAAGAATATTTTCTCACCATTACACAGTCGTAGCCTGTAGACTTTAGTCCTCGTATCATATTACCCGCCTCAGCTCTAATCACGTCCTATAAATTGTCAGCGGACCATATGTCACAGAAGAGCGACAATTATGTTACCCCAATAAATATAGTACCGGCGTAATTTGTATCAATAGAGATGTGCACAGAAATCATCCCTTTAACAGGGAACTGCACCGTTTCCGGAATACCCCGTATTTCGGATTGGCTGAAGTATCGTGAGCTGCCAATTTTGACTTGCCTCCATACCTTGCCATCAAGGAGAACCTGGCCGGAGACACCAGGCTCGCCATCTTTAGAAAGGGTATTGCACCTTCTATGTGCTTGCTTTTCTAGCCAGAGGTGGCCTAACTGACGGATTCCTGAGGTGAAAATGGCTCGAGCAACAGGGTGCTTAGAAGCCACGCTTTCTTCCAGCGCGCAAACGTATTGCCAAAAGGTTTCGGGGTTGTCCCTCCATGGAGACGCGAAATCAACATTTTCCACGGCCAGGGTGGCTTCTGTCAAAGTTCCTGTTTTGTCGAACACCACCGACCGCGAGTTCTGCAAACGCCTAATTGTTTGAATGCCACCACTAATCAAGATACCCCTTTTGCTAGCAGAAGCTACAGGTAAGATGTGAGTTTTATTTGAAATCAGAGGGCACTTTTATGGGTTAACTTACATACTAGGGCACCAACCGCTGAGGGGATTGCAAGCCCCAGGGCACAAGGACAAGCACTCGTGAGTATTGTAATGGTGCGTGACACACAATATCGAAAGGTCTCGTAGCGAAATCCGCCATTCCAAGACCTATACGTTGTGAAAGCGGGAATCATAAAGGCCACAGAAATGACGACAGTGGCAAAGTATTTCATGATGGGTCTGATAAAGTCATATCCGCCACTCGTACTAGCTGACGTGGATTCCGAAGAATTTTGCACTAAGCGGGTGTAGAAGGAGTCGCCTTTTTCCTTTTGAACAATGCAAACAAGACGATTATGTTGGTTGCGTGTTCCTCCAAGCAAATAGTCGCCAACAGTCTTTTTCACAGGGAGAGACTCTCCAGTGACGATAGACTCGTTTAATAACGATGTGCCCTCTGAAACGTAACAATCACAAGGGACTTCCGAATATGGTGGGATCACAATTCTGTCCCCTGGTCTCACATAGCTACTCGGCACTAGCTAAATAAAGTATTAGTGTTAGCTCTCCTTAGTTGTCTAAGATCACTGGAGCAAAACGCATTACCTACCTGGTTTGAAGGGTACAGACTGACTTGTTGCACTTCCATCAGTGGTTTATAGAGGCGAATCAGATGTTCAGACCCAGATCTCCTAGACAGTGCATCTAGATATCTACCAGCGACTACCATGAGAGCAAGCCCGATTGTGGTGGTATAATAAGAGCTAGAGTCCCTTGGGCCTCTGAGAACGAGGTCCATAAAGGATAGAAGAGATCCTAGCCCCATGGATAATGAAACGAGCGTGTTCATGTTGATGCTGCCGGCACGAACCCATTTCCATCCGTCTGTATGAATCCAGGAAACATAATACCACTGAACTAATATGGTTATGGACATTGATGTTATGTGTAAGAGCCATTGTAGGTACTGAGATGCAAGTGACGGCCCTTCTGCCCCCGATGATACAAATGAAAGTAGTTGTAGAATCATGACGCCGCGTCCCAGTGAAGAAAAACTGGATTTTAGGTGGGAAATGTTTTCTTTCTCCAGCAGAAGCTCGACAATCTCCTTTGGGGTTCGTGGTCCAAGTTCAGCCTCATATCCCAAATCTCGAATCGCATCCAGGATTGCATCTGCATTCGAGACGTCGCCGGTTGCAATCACGGTCGCTTGCTGTAGAGCCAATGAAACCCGAACCATGTCTACTCCCGGAAGTATAGATATCGCACCTTCGACTGCGGCTGTGCAGGCTGAGCATGTGAGCCCGCCAAGAGATATTATCAAGTCAGTCGCAGCTGGCTTCTGTTCTTTGGCTTGATATTGACTATCAAGTACTGGCGGTGCAAAGTCTGTATCCTCATTGTAACGGATGTTTTCGGCCAGATCCAAAAATTGGCACGCCTTGACAAGCTGTCCGACGCAAAATGCAGCTATGTAGCAGCACGCCATTGTGGATAATGCAATGGGAGATTCAGAGTTGTGGTGAATTGATTTGAGCAGAGTCGCTTGAGACTCATCTATCCATGATAATAACGCCACCAAAGAACGTCAATATCTTCTCTGAGTCATATAGCTTGGCAACAATTGAACAGCAGAAAATAACAACTGCTTTTGTCTATTTGCTCTAGATAATTACAGGCCTTAAGAAAGACAACTTCATCACAACATCTCCCGAAGTGGATTCTCCACCACGTCCAATCACCAGTCTGCTAGGCCCGGCTTGTCCGTCATGCAGCGTTTGGGCGGGGTCGTCGGTCTTGCATCCCACCGCTCGGACCGACCGGACCGCTTGGAAAGCACTGACAGTCCCTTTTTTCCTTTTAACCAAAAGCAAGCGCGACGGCGCCTCTGTAGGACCTGGGCATACGCACGCTGCGCTTTGGCCGCTATCATATCCCGCCAATGTGTCATTCGATTTTACGTCATTGAAGGCCTTGCTCGTCTAGCAGCGCTGGTCGATCCCTCTCTTGGGACCTTGCTGCTGGACACGGCATAGGTGTGGTAGACGCGTTTGTACACAGCGGCAGATTTATTGCAAAGAAAGGCCAAGCACGAGGTAGACAGAGGATTTAATTCTGTTCGTTTCAAGTCAAAAGCTCCGGCCATGGCCATCATCTCCAGTCCAAGTCCCTAAGATCGGCAAAAAGTTATAAGGGTGGATGCGCCATCCATTTCTACCTCGGGCGAAAAGCTCATCATCACTCCTCGCCCATTTACTCCTTTTTACTTTATTTTTGCTTCTTGTTTATATGCGAAACAGGAGCCCATTTTACCATTGTTCGCCACCAATGCTCACTGTCTTTCCAAATTGACCAGACCTCGTCTTATTAGGATGAGACCAAACCAAGTTCTGGATTTGCTGGCTGGTAGCGCGTCCCTTTGGCCACCTAAACAGATCATCTCCTATGTAGGATGGTGAATTTTTCGTTGCTACCTGAAATCCAGATTAGCTGTAGTGCATTGTTGAGAGAAGGATGGGGATGTAACGCTTGGGGAAAACTTGCCCGGGCCGTTTCTAGTCCCTTCATTGTCTTGGCCACCCCAACTAAATACAGAATCCTACCGTATTCTGAATCAAGGCGGTGCCTTAGAGTCAAGATTAATTCACTGTAGGAGCATTGACACAGCTCCAGCGCCACTCGGAGCAACTGGACCTTGACGTCTCGTACTCAATACCAACACGGACTCTCCACAAACCCCGGTGTTCTACGCCCTACTGGCCACATATTTGCCATAACTCTGTCGTCCCCTGACATCGATAAAGCCTGCAATAGAAGAGTGCTAGCTGAAGGACATCAACCCACATAAAACCATCCTCCGCTTCCCCGCACAGCCAGACCACCCCCGCCTTTCGGTCATCCTCCTATGGCAAACGGTGACCCCTGCAATATCGAGAGTTTCTGCCGTTTAGGTCAGTCTAGGCATAGCGGCCATTCAAGGCGTGGGAGTCAGCCCCAGGCCCATCCTAGCATCCCCCCCCATCCCCCCGCATTAAGCAGCTCCACATATTGCCATCTGTGTTGCTTGGACTTGTCGGGCTCATTCAAGGCCCCGGAGCTCACATGCACTTTTCAAGATACGTCAACAGCTTCGCCTGGATTCCCGAGAGCAGTTCCCTCTGTTTTCAATGCTGGTGCAGGGATATGAGCTCTGATGATGGATTCAACTACAACCCTCGATCAGGCGACGACGTTGCTGCAACCAGCCGGCGAGCCATGGCTACAGCGCCATGAGAGACCGCGAAGCAACATTCGTCGCATCCGTCAAGCCTGCACAAACTGCCGGTAAGCCCTCCCTGTTACGCATCATGCACTGCTTCCCACTGATCTCGCTTGTTTCCCTAGACACCGTAAGACCAAGTGCTCTGGCGAACGACCGAGATGCATCAACTGCCGGCGCGAGGACCGTGTTTGTCAATACAAGCCTTTTTCCGCCACTTTGGCGGCTTCGAATCGCGGCCAGGCGCGAACTGTTTTGGGTGTTCCACAGTCCAAGCCTGGAACCATCAATGTAGGAGCGATTCAATCTCAAGACAAGCCCTCCGGATGTACCGCTAACCCAGCTCAGCCGGAGTTGATGAAAAGGATCAATTTGATAGAATCGCAGCTTGCGCGTCTGAGTGGCCAAGGCCAAAATGTGACAAGTCCCAGGTTTGACCCCATTTCTCCGTCCGTCCGGCTCAGCACTTTTTTGACCTGGAATATTTTAGCAGCCAGAACGAATATGATACCCAGCTCCTCTCGCAGCACGCTCCAATGGCCCTAGACTTCCAAGAATCAATATCACCCTCTTCCCCGCCAGCAAGACGTCGGTTTTCACCATCCGGATCACAGAATTCTGATTCAGAAATTGCCAGCACATCGTATGTCCCAGGAACATAGTCAATCTGAAGCCCAGTTCTTCAGCAGTGCTGATTGTTGTGACCTCATAGACGCTTTACGACACTTCCTCCTCACTCGGTCATGCAGTATCTTGTCGACGTTTACTTCCTCTACTCACATAATCAGCCGTATTCATATTTTCACGAAGAGAGCTTTCGGGAGAGGCTATCTTACGGGCTGCTACCAAAATGTTTAGTATTCGCGGTTTTGGCGTCAGCCCTTCGGTTTTCGAACAACGAATTCTTCAAAGGCTCTGTATACGAAGCGACTGAGTCTTATGCTCGAGAGGCATGGCTCTCTGTTCTCAATGATCATTTAACCGTGGAGAACTGTCCAAACCTCCACGTAGCGCAAACCACAAATATGCTCGCCATTATCGATTTTACAGGCAAGTACCCTTGGGTAAAGACTATTGACCTTTAACTGATTATCAATAGCTGGTCGAACCAGTTCCGGATGGCTCAAGATTGGCCTCGCGGTTCGCATAGCGCAAGACTTGCAGCTCATGATGGAGCCCAGAAGCACACTACCCATAATAGAACAGGAAGAACGCAGGCGAGCCTTTTGGTCTATATACTTGCTTGACAAGCTTGTTTCATGCGGGCAGCGGCGCCCAACTGCTATATCAGATAATGACTGCCAGGTCAATCTCCCCTGCGACCATCAGGCATTCAGAGATGGCTCCGTCGGAAAGACTACAACCCTGAATAAGGTGCTGAACTGGAACGTCCAGTCGAGGGATACAGCTGGGACATTTGCCCTTACAATCATTGCCTCCTCCACTCTGGGTCGGTGCGCTCATTATTCCCTACATGAGTATGAGACGGACGATGTGTTTCCTTGGGACGCCAGGTCAAAGTATACGTCGATGAATTCCAGCTTGCTGCTGGTCGAGCATCATCTGCAGTCAGAAAATGCACCAGTCAGCGAGATTGTGCAACGATATAAAAGGCCAGATGGATCAGTCGACCATCAGGATGTTTCACACGTCATATTTGCACGCACCCTGTTTCATTTATCCTACTGCCTCCTCAATCACCCTTTCCTTTTACAGGTGCGTTTACGAAAGCTGAATTGTAAAATCCCTTCCACCTTTTGGGAGGTCAGCCAGCAAACCAGCCGCGACCACGCTTTAAAACTGGTACAGCTGCTGGACACTGCAGCCGCTGCTGGGTGCCATGTGCAATCTTCTTTCTATGTCTACTCCGTCTGCGTAGCTGGTAGCATCTTGTTCATGACTATTCATGCGCAGCAAGAACCAGGTCCTGAGTTGCTGGAGGGTGGTCAGCAGGCCTTAAATATCTTGGATAGGATGGGACAGGCTTGGGCCCATGCTTCAAAGATGGTACGTATGATTGATCAATCAAACCCTGGTATTTTTAGTTGCTGCGTGGACAGTGCGACTAACAAGACTTGACATATTTTGTAGCATATCCAACTTCTTCTATTCGACGCACAGTGCCATGCACTTTTAAAGATTCTGGAGCCCCAAATCGGAGACGAAATCGACCGGAGCCTGGACGCAACACTTTGGCCAATGGTCAATTATGACACAATGTGTAGCAACTCTCCTTCAACAGAGACTCTGCTGGGCTCGTTCCTGCCCAATGATACTTCGACTCTGGGCTCGATGGATTTTGGTCTTGATTTTGGTTCTGATCCAGACTTTTCATTAGCCTTGGCTCCAGAAATTAATAGGGAGTCACCGTAGTTATTTTTAATTGTCACGAGGCTCATAATAGGACGTCGATTGGCGGGCGTAAATTTAGGTGTTTGAATGATAACAATTCCAAATTGTGTCAGCAAAGATCCCAAATTTTCAAAAGTGACGTTTAAAGCAAGTAAAGAAAGCACAAGAAGAAATAAATAAGACGAAAGCGTTGAATTTCTACCTGGTCACGGTAGTCAAACGGCCACCTTACGCCCACGGTCCTTGTTGCCGGCTTCATTCCCGTACACGATTAAATCGCAATAATCTCCACATTTTCGTTAAGCTGCAACGAAGAGAAGACAAGAAAAGAGGTTGTGGCACATTACACGAATGGATTTGTGTCTTATCCGGATATTTGTTACCCGCGAGAACGCTCCCTCGACCTCTGCGCCCGCTAGCCCCAAAGTTACTTCGGACCGCTCTCCGCTTCGGACCGACCGGCACTGCCTGAGGCACCCACATGGGCTCTTGAGCAGGGAATATCTGCGTAGTCCAACTGTACAACCCATTACGATGGCTTTGCTGCAACGCCTTTCAGGTAGATAGGTTTTGATTAGGGAATCTTTAGGTAGATGAAAGTGCAGTGCAATATTCTGAGTAGCATAGCGATAGCAACACAATACACGATGGATAGATATCATCCATCCTTCACAACTTGATAAGCTTCACTTGCTTAATCCAGACAGTTACAATCTAACGACATTACCCCACAGCCCGTGCGCTTCGATCAGTGAACTATTTTTAGTGAAAGTTGGGGAAACTGGTATCCATAATCTGAACAACGACACTGATCCTCAGAACATGTGATCAAGATGAAAATACGTTGCTGTTTTGACGACCAGCTTTACCTTGCAGCATATTTCTGTCTATTAATCTATCTGTAAATAATAGTGTTAAACAAGATAATGGAAAGCAGGCAAAGACTTCCAAGGCGATTTGAGGTGCGTACTTTTTTCTTCCAATCCTGGCCTACCCTATAATCTATCGCCTTATTTATTCCTTGATAATACTATCTGTGGATTGGCTTATCAAACGCTAAAACCTGTAGATAAAACATTGAATCAAGGTCATGATTATCTGCTTATTGAATTATCCTCAGTGGTCGCTGTAAAACGATGGTCATGTAGTGGACCCAGCGCCACCATCTCCACGTTCTCCACGAGAACTCCTCACTGATTACACTACAGTACAAGTGCCTAGTGTTGGGGTAAACATGGAAGATCAGAAGTTTGAAGGTAGTGATTCTCTAGATTCGATGAAAATTATGTCAGCAGCTTATCGAATATCCCGGATCGAAGAAAGGAGGCCATTGGTCTGGATCCTGCTTGTACCCAACAGCTGTCTGTATTCAATGCTTTCCTTACTGCACCGAACACTCAACCCGTCGGCGTCAAACCGAACCCCGCATGAAATGAGCATGGAAAAAGTCGTTCCGAATCCTAACTTCTCAAACAATTTCCCCTCTCAGCCAGGTGCATAGTTGTCCCCGCATTCCGATCCAGAGCACGGTCCTCGCGGCACGTTGAACCTATAGAATCCGATCCGCTACGCACCGCACCGCACCGGTCCGGATTAACTCGAGCAAGACAAGAGATTCCATTACCCCGCCTTTAAGCATCATATATTACTGCATCTTGTTTCAATGTTTTCGTTGCGTTGCATTCAGATTCATCCCCTGATCGCATTAACCCCAATCTTGCAATATCATCCTCCCATCTCTACTCGCCCAAAATGTCACCCGCAGCTGTGAATGGCAATGCCGCCTCAGCCCTCAGCTTTGACGGAGACTTCATCCAAATTATCGACGCAAAGAGCTCGCCGACAAAGGAAACCAGACATGGAATCAACCCTGCCAACTTGGAGCCCAAGGCGCCGGTCCCAGTTGCTTCCGAGGAAGATCTAGATCGCGCTGTAGATGCAGCCAAGAAGGCGTTTCGTTCCTGGTCCAAGGTCCCATATGAAGAGCGGCGCAAAGCTGTATTGGCCTATGCTGATGCCATGGATGAGCTGCGAACCCAGTTCCGTGATCTGTTAATCTCGGAGCAAGGCAAGCCAGTAAGCTCCCATCAACAATTCATTCACATTTGGGTCCACAGCCATGATATTGACCACACTAGATTCCGCAAGCAGATGCCGAAACGGATGCAGCCATCGAGTGGATGCGTGGGATGTCTCAAATTAGTCTTCCCGAAGACGTCGTTGAAGACAATGAAAAGCGCACCGTCATTACACGATACACTCCTATTGGAGTCGTTGGAGCAATCATCCCCTGGAATTTCCCCCTCCTTTTGGCTACGGGAAAGATCGCCCCAGCTCTGTTGACCGGCAATGTCATCATCGTCAAGCCCTCGTACGCCCGCATGACCCCGTACTACCCACACCGGTTCTAACCTCATATTACAGGCCATTTACTCCGTACTGTGGACTCAAGCTGGTTGAGCTAGCACAACGGTTCTTCCCTCCCGGTGTTGTGCAATCCTTGAGCGGAGATGACAGGCTGGGACCCTGGCTTACCAGTCATCCGGGCATCGACAAGATCAGCTTTACAGGATCAACAACTACCGGCAAGCTGGTTGTTCAGAGCGCAAGCAAGACGCTAAAGAGAGTTACACTGGAGCTGTAAGTCATTCAACCTCTCGGATAGACAGGTACTAACACTATCCGACAGCGGTGGCAATGATCCAGCAATTGTCTTCCCAGATGTTGATGTTGATAAGGTAGCTGAAAAGGTAGGTTCCATTCATTCCCAAACTGGCTTCATTGTATTAACCGTCAGTAGGTTGCATTTTTCGCCTTTTTGAACTCTGGCCAGGTAAGTCGGCCATCAGCACACAAAATCTTGCATGTGAATTTGCTGGCTGACCCAAACATAGATCTGCCTGAACCTGAAGCGAATCTACGTGCACGAATCCATCTATGAGCAGTTCAGAGATGCCTTGGTCAAGCACGTAAAATCATACGTTGTGGGAGACGGCTCAAAGCAGGGAACCAGCCATGGCCCGTTGCAAAACTCCATGCAATACGAGCGTGTCAAGACGTTCTTCAACGACATTGAGAAGCAAGGGTGGAAGGTTGCCGTTGGTGGCAAGATCGAGCAGTCGCCAGGTTATTTCATCTCTCCAACAATCATTGATCGACCAGATGAGAATTCCCGCATCGTCGTTGAGGAGCCTTTCGGTACGTATTTCGAATCCATACCCGTTCTATGCATGAGAGCTAATGCATTGAATCAGGTCCTATCGTCCCACTTTTGTCTTGGAAGGATGAGGAGGAGGTCATTGGGCGAGCTAATAACACATCCATGGGTCTTGGTGCCTCTATCTGGTCCAACGACCTGAAGAAGGCTGCGAGAGTCGCCAAGGAAATTCAAGCTGGCACCGTGTGGATCAACACACATTTCGATCTATCTCCCATGGCCCCCTTTGGAGGCCACAAGGAGAGCGGTATTGGAACTGAGTGGGGCGCAAATGGACTGAAGGGCTTCTGCAATGTGCAGACTCTGTTCCTTAACAAACATATTGTGAGCTAGGCACGGTACAGATACCAGATAGAAGGCCTACTTTAGCACAAATGATAAAAAATATTCTATTCATTAGGGAGCAATCATGACGTAGTGAATCCGCATGATTGCATGTCGTTTAGTGTTTCCCAAGAACTATTACAGTGCCCAAGTACACCAGCTCACTTGCATTATTTTACAATTTCCACAATGAATCATAGTCCTCATTTCATGGATATTGTGTTTTTGGTTCACATCAAAGCGTTTTAATTTAAAGGCTGTCACACGGGCATTTTGATGTAGAATTCGCAACACAGTGTGCTCAAGTTTCAAATATACGAGAAGCCAAATTTTGAGCCATCGAAACCCGAAAGTATGAAGGCTGACGACATTTTGATCGGCTTACTTCACATGATGGGGGCGCTTTTTGTAGATGAACGGCAAGAAATTTGAATTACTATCTTAAATATTTCATAACACTACCAAATAAGTATCGGCTTGATTGTAATTCCGGCCTCCATATCCTTGATTGCCTGCTGATAATCCTTCACCTGTTACGTAATATACGTCAGTGAATGATCCATGCGCTGATTGATTCATGATTCTTACGGGATAAAAGTTGATCAACTTTTGGATCGGAAATTCTCCTGATTGGTACCATCGAATCATGCGAGGTATATACTTTAATATTTGATTAGGGGTTTGTTCACTTAAATGGCAATATACCACTTACCTCCTCAGGGTAAACACCTCCTTCCATACTACCCATAATTTGCTTGCCGGTCTATTTCACGTTATAATTAGTGCTGAATCGTTTTCTCACTTAGTGCAACACTCACCACCATATATGGGACAAGTTGCACTTGCAGGCCGGCGTCCATGGGCGCAACACCGAGTAGCACCATCTTGCCTTGATTGGCGGTGAACTCAAGGCCTTGTTGGATCAGATTTACCACGCCCGTCGCGTCGATGGTAATAGTGCTTCCAGATCCATCAGTTACCTTACGAACCTGGTTTATCAATGTTCCTGATATAGTAGTTGTGTCGATAGCATGGGTTGCACCAAGGCTCATTGCTAATTCGAGTCTAGAAGCAACACGGTCGATGGCAATAATGCGCCGACAACCTCGCAACTTGGCAGCCTAACATGCGCATTATTAGGACATTTGGATGATTAATTGAGTTTCATAGAATTTTTCATACCATAATTGCTGACAGGCCTACTCCGCCCAGCCCAATTACTGCCACTTTGTCATTCGGCGTAGCATTTACCAGCTGAGTCACTGTTCCAGCTCCAGTCTGTGGCGATTTATTAGCGATTGTCTTCGAGATCCTCACAAGATTGTTTACCTGGATACCACACCCGAGCGGTGCCAGAAGCTTCAGCTCATCTTCATTCTTCACCAGGTCATTGACCTTGACCATAGAAGTCTCTTGGACGCGAGTCAGGCGTGCAAAGCTGGATTGACCAAAGAAAGAGCCTCCGATTTTCTGTGCGGGGTTCTTCTTTCCCGCAAACCCGTTATCGTCTCCAGAAAAGTTGAGTTCGGAAAAATGGTGGCAGTATCCCGGCGCTCCGAATTGGCAGTTGTGGCATTGGGTGCAAAAGGCGAAGGAGAGGAGGACGGCATCACCAGGCCGCACCTTTGTGATTTTAGAACCTACAGCCCTCACATAACCAGCACCTTCATTTTGTTAGAAGACACGGAGTTCCTCTCATCAATTTGTTCTTCATACCTTCATGGCCGAGCACTCGTGGATATGGAGGAACCGGAAACCCCGGTGTCCCATCTGGGGCTGTTCCGCATCCCAGGTCTGTATGGCAAATTCCGGAGGCAACAATTTCAACAATGGCCTCGGTTTCTTTTGGTGGCTCTATTGAAACCTCTTCCAAAATCCATTGTCTTTTTCCATCCACCGGGTGGTGGGACACGATAGCTTGGGTAGTGGCCATTGCGGTTCTGTGTGGGCGGATCTAACGGGCGCGGCCTCAATGATAACGATGTGATGATGCAGTGAATTTTGTACCGCGGTTAGAATTCAAACGCGCAGCCAATTGCAGCCATAGCCACAATTTATGAAGTAATGACAGCCTCACCTAGCAAGGCAACGATGAAACGGCGGTCCGGGCCAGGATAGTTCAGGACCGGTGCGGTCCTGGCTTTCCCCGCACGCTATTCCACATTCCCCAACTCATCCGGTACGGGAGGAGAACTGAAAGTCAAACATGGGCCTGTCCGACCGCAGGAAACTCTCTTCGTACCATCAGGGAAACACTATGGGCATCTTCCCTGCATGTTGCAGCGTAACCTGCGGGGAGTGCGGGGACCCCAGACTTCCCGATCCGTAAGTCCGAGCGGCAAGCAAACGGACCGGTTGGGATTGGCAGGCAGGAATCAAGAGAATATATTTCTGGCGAAGTTCATGGCAAACAAAGGTCTTGTTTCGAGCACTACTCGATAATTCGATATCTGAAGCTCAGACTACTGGCACTTGTTGAAAACCAGAAACCATGTCCATCACAGTATGAGCCCATGATGTCGATTGCAAGGGAATTCACTAACAAAAACCACCAGCTTACGAAGACGATTGAGATGCCCAATGGCTCGCGGCCAAGCCTTGCCAATGAGTTGCCTGGCATTCCTCCTCCAACCAAGGCTAATGGCATTCATACAAATGGGAATCTTAAGATAGGCGATGTCAAGCCAGCAGACACCACCCAGTCTCAAAAGAGCACCGAGCCTGTGGGTGATTTTGGATGGGGTCCATGGACTATCGAAGGTGAGTTCGGATTTGCTTACCTGTCTGCTTTTTCCACGGTGAATGAGGCTAAAAGTATGCTTAGATGTCCTCATCCCACCCACTGCCGGGCGGGGTCTAGTGAAGAAATACCATCAGAGGCGCACCTTACTCCAGTACCTAGCGCTCTCAGGTGGAGGCCTTTGGGCCTTTCATCACCTCGAAAATACTGGGTACCGTGCGGCCGCCTTGGGCCTCGTGTTCCCAGGTGCCGGATTTACAGCTGTTGGCACCTTGAACTCGCTCGCGGCATTCTTATTGACGCTTGTGCTGGTCCCGGTCACTGTCTTCATATGGTTTGCCATGGGCGGAATATTCTTCCCTATCGCGGTCTGGGTTGGCTCAAGCATTTTGGCCGGAACCATGGCCAAGGACACCCTGTTTGAGCAAAGCGCCTGGATCTGGGCCATCTTCTGCTACACTGGTATTTTCTGGTTGATGAACAATGCCAGCTCTCTTAACGCAGCAGGATACTCCAAGGCACAGGAACGCAACAGATATCTTGTCGACGCCGTCCGAGAGCAGCAGGCAAATGCCGTTCCCAGTCCGCCACCGGAGTCCCGTGAGCTGTCCTTGGAGACTCTCCGCCATGTTCAATTTATGTTGGAGCGCGGTCTCAGCCCGCACAGCGACTTTAGCTATTTCGATGTCATTGATCAATTCCAGACAGCCTCCGTTCGCTATCAGCTGTACGGTGTGGTCGATGTGCTGAGCTTGTATCAGTGCCATTATACTCCCAACTTCCACGGTTATCTCTCACGCGCCTCGCAAAATTCCATCGAAAAGAGTCTCCAAAAATTTATCATGGGGTAAGTTTGATTGCTCAACCGTCGGAGAAGAATGCTAATGATGGTCAGCTATTGGAAGTGGGAGTCCATCTTTGGAAAGTTCAAGTTTAGCGACTGGGATCCCATTAAGAAGGACAATATTGTGAGAATCTCCACTCAAATATGTTTTACTATTATGCTGACCCAAAATCCAGATGGTCACTGGATATCTGAGCTCCGCTATTGGCTTGTACGAACAGGCTTCGGGCGATCGACGATATCACAAGAAGAACTCTCTTGAATTCATCATTGACGACGGAAAGCACTACAAGACCAACTATGAAGGACTCGCGGACGCTCTCAACAACAACATGACGGAGAATCCTTACACTCTTTACCCGTGTGAACCAAACTGGACCTATTCTCTATGCAAGTATGTAAACATTTGCCATCTATCTTTCAAGTCCTATTGGCCTAACATATTTTGCAGCTTGATCGGCATGGCTGGACTTATTATCTCTGACAAGACGCTCGGTCGTGACTGTGGTTACAAGCTTCGAAACCGCTTCGAGCGTGCCCTTGAGGAAGAATTTACAGAGTGCGACGGCCGTATCCTGCCCATTCGAAGCGAGTTTACAGGTCTCACAGTAAGCAAAATGGATTCCATAATCCCTCAGTCTTTAGCTAACACATCGTGTACTAGCTTCCCGGTCTATGCGGCACACTGACTGACTGCATCAACGCCATGTTGCTGACTGCCTATCTCCCGCACCTTGCCCACCGAAACTGGGCCATGATCCGCAAGGAGTTTATTTCCTATGACAAGAAGGGCCAGATGGAATTCCGAGACCTGAAGGGTGCTGACAAGATGGATCCCGGCAACTACAAAGCTACTCAGGGTCCCCTGCGTGCTTTCTTGGCCACCGCTGCGGCCGAATTTGGTGATGAGAATATCCGCAAGCAAGCCTTGGACCAGTTGGACAACATTTACTTCCCTGTAGAGGCCACTAAGACGGGAGCTCTCCGCAACAAGGGACTCTCCGCCACTTCGCAGGTTATTGCTTTGATGGCTCGCCTTGTCAAGCACCGTGATCTGGCAACTGCAACACTTCACGGACCCCCTAAGAACGCTCTGGAGGGACCTCTTCTTGAGAAAGCCCCATTCCCCGAAGTCTTAGTTGCCAAGGCCTACAGCAAGGATGGCAAGATGCTGGATCTTGTTCTTTACAACGGAAAGGAAGCCGGAAGCTTCGAGCTTGGCCTTGAGCGTCTTGTTCCTGGCCAGAAGTATACTCTGAGCAGCGGAGGATCTGTCACAGCTGATCGATCTGGAACCGCTACGATTGATGTTGAGATCGACGGCCGTACTCAGCTTATCTTGACACCGGTAGCATAAGAGAAGTACTTATTTTTGTCTCAAAATGTACAGGACGATTGGGCCAGGAATAAGAACAAGGAGGAAGTATAAGATTTTGAAACCTGTCTTGGAATTATGTCCGTCATTATTTTCTATATTATCCAAAGAATTAAAGAAAACTTGAATGGGAATACAAGGTCTTGAATTTAACTGTGAGGCTTTTTATGTATTTATTGGAGACATATACCGAATTGAATAACTGAACCCCCAAAGACCTCAGATAATAATCCATCAATCGACCTCTTCAGTTAGATGAAACCTTCCCAATGACTGCCACCCAGTCCAATACCGTAAATACGGCATCCAAAACTGTGATCCTGTCCAGCCCCTTGCCCATGATCCATCGGTCAGTTCGCAATCCTGTAGTGAAATTCATGAATGCCTGCGAGAAATTGGCGAGGCCAAGAACAAGCAAAGCCATTATATCCAGCGGTGCATCACCTTTTGTTGAACCTGTTGACAAAGGTCCAGATGGCCAAAAGAGATGAAAGAGTCGGATGTACGACAATAGTGCAAGGGAGCTATTCATCGCCCCTAGGTAACCCATGATATCATGATGCCACCCGTCTCCCTCAGCCGAGTCGCGGATAGTGAAATCCTTGCTGCGTTTACGTTTTGAGAGCTTGCGCATCATGGAAGGCTGTCGAAAACTGAATAAAAGAAAGGCGCTAGTTTGCGTCAGCCTAGGCACTACACTACATTCAAGTTCTAGTGGGCAGTTTACCTAGTAAACCAAAGCTAGAAAAAATACAACCGTTAGCACTTGAAATCAATTCAGTCACATAGTTACAGATACAAAACGAAGACATACTCCATTACCAGCATAAAGAATTTTGAGGCCATTTGGGCCAGACAGTGAGGGAAGCATGTTAAGCGGGATTGACGTAAGCTCAAGGATTGTAGCTCCCCTTGGCACAGCATCAAAAATCGCCGATGGCGAATATTCAGCCATGATTTATAGAAGATTTAGGCCCATTGGCCATCATGCTCTACCTCGGCATACCCCACATTCAGGACTGCTACTTAGCACATGTCAGCATAGCCAAGACACTATTTTGGCACCATGGATCTGCATCCCAGCTAGCATATTTATCTTCCAAATGGGAACCAGAAACTGAATATGTTGCTTAATTATCCTCCAATAAGTCTTTATAAGAACATAAACGACATTATTGCGCGGTAAGAGGCCACATACTCTTTTCGTTATGAAGTATGGGGTCAGACTCCAAGAATACACCGTTGCTGGGCTGGATGTTATAGCACATGCATCTCAACACAACCTGTTTCTTGGCCTCCCAGTATTGGCAAAGATTTATGGAGCTCTTGTGCAGTGAGAGAGGTATTTGTATTCAATGCCATTTAGGGCCAACTTGGTCAAAATGGTTTAGATGGAAGATCTCGACAGTTGATTATACTTTTGAGTTGATATAGATTGGTAGTAATAGTCAATAATAAAATGAAACTTGGTTGAGTTAGTATAGCCTGGGCAATTTATAGCTGGTGTGGTTGGTACCCAAGTGGAGTTTGTTTATAAGCGTGAACAATACCCCTCACTCAGTAGGTTTTACTAAGCGCTCCGTATACCAACCCACGATGCATGTATTTATTTGAACCTCCATTCGCGCTCTCTAGGGACTCGCCTGCCTACATACAATTGGCGAGCACAGTCAGGAGTCAACCGTCTTGCGTTGGCTCTCGGTTTGCAAGCCTCTAGCGCTCTTGCTGCGTGTGCTCGAATAGACCCGCTCGCATTGGATTTGTGAAGCGGAGCCATATGATCAACACTGTGTCCCAGTACCCGAACGTAGTCCAGCGTGGCTTGTCAGGCACCCAGAATGCTTTGCAACCAAAACAAAATCGCACGCTTCAATGTCCCTGTAACTTTTCTCTTCTGCTAACACAACCTTGGCTGAGCCCCAATGTCGCCAGCTCATCATGCAAGGTAAATGAGGCACCCATCCTACGGCAGTCTACGAGGATTGCGACATTTTACAGACGAATCATGAGAGTTGAAGATGCAAGGACGACAACTGTTCGTGTTGATTTTGGGGAGGGGCACCGCCAAGTGGGGTTGACGAGCAAACCCTCGATTCGTCAGGCCCTTGTGCCATGGCTGCACTATGACTCGCCGCTGCATGCGAAGGCCACATTGCGGGGCAAAGGCTACCTGAGAGAAAAAACTACTAAGTCGGTCAAGGCCAAATCCTGAGTTCTGGAAGCTACGATTTGGGCGTTTCTGGCTCGAAACAAGACATTTGATGCTGTTCGCAACTCGGATTATTGGCTAGCCATCCACTGTTTTGCTCCTGTGGCTGATACGTTTGGTTCCCAGTTCTCAGCGGTCTCGGAGGACAGAACTGTCATAAATCGTTTCACCCAGAATAAGAGCAGTATGCATACCGCACTTTGATCATTTTTCACCTGTGCTGAGGTGGGGCTTCATTGCCAACGTCGACTTTGCCGCGAATCCCGCTGAGTACTTATTTCATGAGCATGCTCTTCTGATCAATTCCCTTGAACTCCTTTCACTCCCCCTTTTCCATTTTTCTGTCCTGCATCGCGATCATGAGCCTTTGGGACGATGTCGTTGGTATCGTGGGGACGATCCCCGTTTTCGGCCATGTGACTGCGGCTGTCCAATACTTCACCGGCGACGAAGAGGGCGCCCGGAAGTCGCTGGCGGCAAGCACGGGAAACATCCTCTCGAGCGCAGGCGCCATCGGTGGCTTTATGCTCGCTGGCCCGCCGGGTGCGGTTGCCTTTGGCGCTGCGGGGGCTGCCATCGGGGGCCAGATCGAAAACCAGATCAACGGCAAAGACTTGGACTTCCGCCTCGAAAAGATCGGAGTCGACGCCGTAGCTGGCGGTCTCGCCGGTATTCCAGGCGTCAGTGGTTTTGGGCAAACCCTTAAAAACCTGGAACGGACCGCCAGCGAGGCGGCATTCAAGGCTATCGCTGACGTGTTTGGCCTGCGCGCTGCACAGACGGCTGCGAGAACCATGAGCACCTTGGTTGCGCACCGGGCCAGCCAGCTGGTGCTTAGCATGGCCAGCAAGTCGATGACGAAAGATTCGGTAAACGCTATCGCAGAGCAAATCATCAAGTTAGACAACCCTCCATTGATTTCGAGAATCATCCCATCTAACATATCTGGGCAGAAAAATCACCAACAAGAATGCCAGAGGTCCACTTTATCCTTAGATTAGAGTTTGATATCGGGACAAACATGAAGGCAAAGAGATCCCCGAAAAGGACAAATTTATATTCTCACATCAACTGGAAACTATAGCACTCCATTTGTATGTTGGATTCCGATCCAATTGAGGCAACTAATGTCATTTGGTCTTTTTATCACCGAAGGACGAACCATGGGTCGATGCAATAAGTTTGGGTTTTACAGAACGCCATCACAACAGCACATTGTGACCTTGGTATTGTCACTGGATTTACTTTTTATAAAATTAGCCTAAATATAAATCTGATAAAGAATCCAAATAGTTTATCCAAGCCGCCCCGCCGTAAAAGGATAAAATAACATGAATGAACTGCCACAATCTCGTGCAGGCTCTTTCAACAGAAAAGCACTGTGGAACCATAATTCAACTACAGCATCTTCTTGGCCGGAGCAGCATTTCTAATAAAATCATTGACCGTGTTCCAATACTTGATCCCATCCTCTTGAATGTGTCGGCAGTGTCGACTGCGCTGAAATACCAGCTCATGCACGTCGTATCCCTTGTGCCTAGCTTCCTGTGCATGACTCGATACATCAGTAGAAGCCACCAAATCGTCGGCCAAGGAATACAAGTACAGCCGTGGTATGCTGAAGTGGATTGAGGTTTTGTCGTTCAGCCGCCTCCGGATCCGGTCTCCGATACTCTCTATCCCAAACCTTTGTATGACGAGAATATAAAGCGATGCCAAGTATACCATGAATGAAGCGGTGATATAGATTGGATAAGGATATGCACGTAGCCGCATAGACGTAATCACGGCGTTTGTCGATGCCCAGTATCCCCCATCACCGGGAGAGCTGTCAAGGAGCAGCGCATGAAACAGGTCGTTTACCCCAGGACGAGAAGTGCGGAGCATTGGAAACAAAAGGCCCGCCACCATGCCACCACCGCCAGAAAATACATGAATGATACGGGTTCCGCAGCGATCCATGGAGCCCAGGACAATGTCATGCGCTGGTTTCAGACGGGCCAAGTGGCAGGAATCCGTGGGCCTGAGAATCATGTCGCTCGCCCATGTCTGGATAACAAGGATGCTGGTGTTGGGGAAAAGTCGCTGATAACCTGCCACATATTTTTCAATGTGTTTGGGGCTGGCAGAAATCCATGTACACAAGACGACTAGAGAAGGCGTATCATTGTTGGTCGGGCCTGGGCTGCTGGGTGAGAAGTACGAGACCCAATGGGAGATTTTGTCGAATCCTGTGATGCAATCCATTGCTCTCAATCTGCAGACATGTAGTTGTAATGGGCTGGAGGAAATGGTTGGTTGGAATTTGGCAACAATATTGTTGGGGCTGTTGGTTGAGTCTTTCTTATTATGGGCTGATACGCCTCAAAGCCGCGTCAGGAAATACAATCTAGCCAACCAACCAACCAACTCATCTTGACAAAGTGGGCCAAGTGCTGGTCTCAACGTTAGTAACGCGGAATTTTCCCTTGTTCTCTGATCCCGGCTTTGTCAGGTGCGCATTCGACTGTGCATTGTGAATGAATGGACACCAAGACATCAGGTTATCACAACGCATGAAATATTTCCGTAAAAATGCTTTTAGCTAAATCTGAGTCGCAATATATTTAATTGTACCATCTAATTGCTCTCTTAATCTCTTTCTAAAAACCCTCATGTTCAATCTCTCTCCTACTCTCCCCCACCTCCGCCTGGATAGTTGACCCTGGCCATTCCTGTCATCTTCTGACTCAATTCCAGCGGGCTGGATGATTTCATCCTCTGATTATCCTTCCCAGCCAAGTTTCATCTCAATCTTAATTCTATATCATCGGTAGCTTTTCTCCACGGCACTCAAACCCCCCTGCATGTTCTTTGGGATGTCTCTCTCAGGGGAGTTGCCGATACGACATTATATACATGGTTAGTCGAACCGGAAAGGCAAAAAGCAATTTCTTCAACAGGCCCACGGAAGTATATTTTAAATTTATTCGGCGTGGTCAATTGCGACATCAAGGACTCTGCACATAATCCTTTAATTCATGAAATGGCCTTGACTACATGGTCCTCACCTGCCTGTCACTGGTGAATCCCGTTTGCGTTCAACTTTATGTTATTCTTGATACAGGTGGTCCATCTTTCAAAAACCTTCACTTTCTAAACCCAACTCTTTCAGATATTAAGCTGGGAAATGTACTTTCATGATCCCCCATAGTTCCGAACCGGAATGATCATGTTGGTATGCTGCAGTTATCTCGCGATCGTTCGGATGATAATGCTGAACTAAAAATAAAGGATGCAATCGGCGCTCGACTGCAGATGATCTCTCAACTTTAATGAGCCGCACAAATTCTATCATTACCCGCTGACCAGGATGTATGTCGATCGGCCATACCCGTTAAATTGTTATATCGCGTGATCCAAGGCCGAATCGTCTCACTTGACTCGTAGCCATTACTTGCCTTTCCCAGCCTATTATGCGATCATAATTGGCACGCTGGAGGCCTATCAGGCCCCACCGGCAGGAATATAAGTAATTCTAGACTTTTTCTCGAATCGAAAACCGGGTTCGGAGCACGGCAACGAGACGTCCACGGACGTTCCGTCGTCCGTTTGGCAGGGGTTTTTGCATGCTTTTGTGGGCCCGTTCGTATCGCCCACCGCTAATTTAAAGCAAGGTCCCTTAATACGAGACGGTAGTAGGGTCGCTTGGAGTCTCTTTACTAAAATTATCGATGTCAAAAGACCCCGGACATGGAAATCGCCAAAATGTATTAAAAGGTCGGATCAGAAGCTTAGTTTTAGGCTCACGTAGATCAATCACAACCAAGTCGCCCATCATGTTGTCTGCAGCTGCTCTCTTGTTCCTGGGGCCGGCGGCATCCGTCGCTTGCCTGCTTGCGCCCAGAGCCGACAATGATACCCTCTCATCCAACAACAGCACCGGCAATGGCACCGTGCCAATCGACGACACCGACAATACGCCCTGGGTCCCGAGCTGCAAGCTGCCGGCAGTCCGGAGCGCCAGTTTGAGCATGGGATTCATCAGCTCCACCGAGTGTGTTGCCGGCAACGGCACGCTCCGTGGCTACATGATCTTTGTAGACTTCTCCGACGCCGAGGCACCCAAGGATGAGACTCCCCAGCAGCTCTACGATTTCCTGGTCCCTGATGCCGCCGAGTGGTATAAAAATGCAAGCTACGGCACGCTGAACCTCGACATCAAGGCCGACTACTCTCGTTTCTACCGCATGCCCTTCCCTGCGTCGTCGTATGAGTGGGATACCAACTTCACTTGGAACCAGCACCGGCTCTACATCTCCGATGCCATCCAGGCCTACACGAACAACGGCACCGGACCCGCGCCTCCGGAGGCCGACGTTCTCTACATCGTGCCTACTCGCAATGCAAGCACCTGGATAAACCGCTCGCAAGCCTTTGGTAACGCTTGGGTCACCAACGATGGCCAAATGGTCGCCAAGAAGGTCATCACTTTCGGAACCGACCCCTTCACATACTGGGGCTTCAAGGCGCTTAACCACGAGACCGGCCATGCGATGTGCCTGCCTGATTACTACCCGCTCACTGGAAACCTGTGGACCGGTTACTACGTTGGTGGCTGGAGCGCCATGGGCGACATTGGCGGCGTGGCTCCCGACTTCTTTGCCTGGGACAAGTGGCGCCTGGGCTGGATCTCCGACGACGCTGTCGACTGTGTTCTGGAGAGCGGCACCACCGAGCACGTCCTCACGCCTCTGGAAGTCACGGGCGGCACCAAGGCTGTCGTGATTGCGGCGAACAAGACTTCCGCCGTCGTGGCCGAGGCTCGCGTCCCCGGAGGTCTGGATCCCCGCGTCTGCGCCCCAGGCGTCTTGCTCTACTCCATCGATACCCGAGTTGATACCGGTTCTGGGCCCCTTCACGTCCTGGATGCCAACCCTAACTCTGGCGGATGTGGCGTCAACAACTATGACGAGCTGAACGACGCGACCTTGTCCCTCGACGGTGGCGCGCGTTCGATTGCGCTTGAGGAATGGGGCCTGAATGTGTCCTTGGTTGAGCATGAGGGCAACACCTACAAGATTCGTGTCAATTATGCGTAGACTAACCGGGTCAATTGCGTCTTGAAATATGTACATAGAGGAAGCAATGGCGCGAAAACCGCCGTGCGTGATGAGTTTAAGCATTAAAGGAGTTTAGCGATTATTTAATGAGAAATCATGATGAAGAGAGCCGAATCAAATCATACAATCTGAGATTCAGTGATGCAAACCTTCGAATACCCTACCCTAATGGACCAGACTTATTTCAACCCTGCGGGCAATGATTCATTGCTGCTGAGCTGCACAAAGTTTGCACTGCACATAAAGTCGACCAAGGTCATTAGAAAGACAGTGGACAAGGTGCGGCCTGCCAAGTCAATAATTCGGCCTTTCTAGTGAGACATGGCTTCACAGGCACGTCCATCATTCCCCACATCCCAACATGTTTCACTGGTTCGGGGTTTTCGGGCCCCGTGTGCAATCTCGGTTCATCAAGGCCCCGAGTGCAATTGCGTTCAATCAGACGCTCAGACCACGCAATCTCTTCTATAAAACACAGGCTCTCCCTCCTCCCCTTTCGTCCCTTTTTTCCTTTTCTTCTTCATACTTACCTTATCTGGAGGCTGGCCGCTCAAGACTGGCGAGCCTTAGTAGGGAGGGCCTGCATTGCACATAGCGGAGTCACTCCCTGCTCCATTGTCCTTCGGGGCCATGGCGGGTGCAATTTTTGATTTACCTCTTCATTGTAGTACTGCTGCTTGCGGCGGATACGAGGAAGGAATGCATACAAGATTTGATGTCGTGAATCGCCAACCCTGACTAGAAACCCCCATGCATGTATGTCCGCAACTTCCGTTAGTCTATTGTCCCAGCTCGATGAATTTAGGCCCATGAATGTATATCACTGATAGACCCAAGCCCCACCTCGAGTATCAGCTCCAAATCCAGAACATAGAACAGGGCCGAAGATTGTTCACATTCACCCCTCGCCACTTCGCTAGTGCATAAAAATAATGGGGAGTGATTGACGGTGAGGTGTCGTATCAAACTACACGTGTATTATCGGAATAGCACTTGCACCAGATGAAAGATACATCCAAATCCAGCCTCATCTCCACAGTCTCTGCGAAAAGGAAACGCGCCGACCGGATAATTAGATCACACGCGCGGAAAAGCAATGCGCATGTGTCGAGATTCTTGCAGTAGCTCAGGCTGCATTGCATTGTGCAACATCCCAAGGTACCTGGGCTAGGCGATGAGCCCATGCGCAATACGGCTAGACTCCGCCTGCACGAGGCTTACTCGTGGCGGTGATTCGTTACGTGATGCCTTTGTAAGCATATCCTTCAAGGTTTTGTTTAAGCATCTTGTATCGGCCGGCCAGCATGAACATGACAGCACTCTCCTCTAAATTTCTTCAGTCTCGCCCTGGAGCGCACTCAGTAAACAACCCAAAAATGTATCTTCATAGCACAAACCGAGTCAATATTCGGTGGGGCTCTTGAAGGTGGCGTTGTGCCCGCCCGCTGGGCAAGAACATAACAACAGCCAGCCATCCGGCAATAGAAAGAAAAGCTTCCGGGAACAAAGACTATCGCCGCAAAGCACGACCCAATCGGCATTTCCAACGCTCCTCTGTCTGACGGCCTATTGAATTGTAATCCTTTAGGAACCGGTCCACCCTGGCGTTCAGCTCAGTGGACCCTCCAGGCCGCTTAGTGCCGAGAACTTCGAGACAAGATGCACCGCGCCCAATCCAGGCCGCGAGCCGTGGACAGATGCCACTGGTCCCGCTCTCCGAGCTGAAAAAAATCAGAAATGGGACTTTGTGTCTTGTCTGACGCTATTTTGGAAATTAAGCCTAGAGAGCGCCTGCCCTATCGGAACTCGCTTCTAGAAGAGGCTACAAGCGTTGGCTGTCATGGCCCCGCCGCGCTGCGGGTGAGACCTCTCCCCAGCGGTGAAACCGGTACTTGCACCCGTATTTACGGCGATAAAATAAGGAGTTTGCTATGCTTACTCTGCTGACAGGGGGTATTTAACCCATTTCTGGCCTGCCGTGGTGGGTCTTGGGGCGGACCTTGCAGCTGTAGGGCAGAGTGTGTCTGATCATGGCCCATGGCACGTTGACATGACATATGGCTTTTTCCAATTCCCATCCCATTTAGTCTATATTGCCCCTCGATTGGGCAAGTGGTAGGGAGGAGCCAATAGCCGGTCAACTTCGCTTAGCTCTCGGCATCTTCCCTCCCCACTGGACCTAAACCCCACTGCCGGCTCCGCGATGGTCCCAGTTAGCCCGTTCCACTGGGAGGCAAAACTTGGAGGGCAGCTTGAAAATGAGACGGCAGGAGCGGTGGTGAAGGGCAGGCAGAGTATTAGAGATTTAGTGAATATGATGAATGGGAAAATGCTGCTGCTTCTTTGCTTGCGTCCCAAGGAGTACGCGATGGCAATGTCGATACGCACAGGGGAAAGGGGACATGAACAGGAAACACATCACCTACTTCCTCATTCCTTTAGAAGCCAAAAGCACTTTGGCATGGCACTTTTGCGTAGCGCTAAATTCTGACGATATATTCGCTAACGGCACTTGCCGCCGCCGGACATCGTGGAATGCTCATGCCACGGAGACATACTGGCATATGATTTTAGTAAATAGCGGCTGAAAAGCGTCCCACAAGCTAACGACTATATAAAGAGCCGCTGAAGCTGTCTCATAGTCTCATCCCAAACACTACTCAACAACTACTCGACAACTACTTTACACACCAAACACTCCAACTCAACATTCAAGATGCAGATCGCCAACCTCTCCGCCCTGAGCGTCCTCGTCGCATCCGCCTTCGCGGCCGATTGCTTCGGTAACACCCAGAAGGGCATCTCTTCGTGGGCGGACGCATACTGGGATGCCCGTGCCAAGATGTGCGGAAACACCGACTGCGGTTACCAGCAAGAATGCACCACCAAGGGTTCAAAGACAATCAAGGGACTCGCCAGCGTCACTGTCAACGTTTCCCTCACCAGGAAGCACACCGGAAACACGAAGGGCTTCAAGGACTGCTGGGTAAGATACACTGCCATACCCCTCCATAATCATTGACCGAAGCTAACTAACGCTGGTTGTAGGACGCTACTGAGTAAGTTATAAGACACTGATACCACCCTGTGTATTTGCTCCGATCTAACAGAAATAGGAACATTATCAACCAGTGCGTCAACTCCGAGCAGAAGCTTTCCGGCACTTGGTCGTACAACGGCCAGCTGTACCAGTTTGATGCGTGGTACTCTTAATGGCCAGTCGCGTTTAGCGAATGCGTTGCGGCGCTGGATGAGCGGGACGCTTACTTGACATGGTGAGAAGGATAGGGTTGGTGGAATTCGTACCATTCGTATCATTCTCTGATGAATTGATGTATCTATTCGACTTCGACAGTAGTATTTTAGTTTCATGAAACCAAAATAAGAAAAAGAGTGTTGCTATTTTTAGCATGCCAATAAAATTCGCCTCTTGTTTTGCTGTCTGGGTTTATCCCCTGCCGGCTAATTTTGAGAACACATATTGTTCCGCAGAGAATCCGTCGAACACCCGCGTTAGCATGCAGTAGTAGAGCTTTAAATTCGCCAGTTCTGACGGGCCGGTCATTTTGGCAAGATGCATTGCTGCGTACTGGCGCTACAAGCTATCACACTTTACATTCTTCAAGGTGTGCAATCAACCTGATAATCATTCAGGACTGGACCAGCATAATATGGCTGGAGACGGAGGTCTCGCTCAGTTTGGTGGTCAGCGAATTATTCCCAAATCGCCAAGCCCAAATGCTGTGCTGGCTGAGTTGTTAAAGACAACAAGAATACACAAAATGGTGATGCACTGTAGGGTATGGCGGATGAATTAGTAGCTCTCAGGTTTCACAATAGAATTAGAGAACTTGGAAAACTAATATTGACCCAATAAAACTCTAGATGATATAGTCTTGACGAAGTGGAGGCGATGGCCGCACACAAACGACCACGATGATGGTATTCTGCGTGAAGTGTTTGGTGGTTCGGAAAGCATGCTCTGGCTTCCCTACTTTCATTCAGATTATATTCGGGTTCCTACTACAACAAACATAAAAACCCTTCAGCTGAAAGGTGAAACTTCCCACCGCTTCCTGTCTTAGTCTATCTCGGTAGATTCCGGCGGCCCACTTCAATCCATGCCAGGGAGGGATCTCTCCCAAGGCGTCGCTTTGTATCGTACAAGAGCACGACCATCAAGTTCGGTGGGCATGCATCCTCAATTATAATAAAACTCTTTCCGTTGGCAGATTACGAGGCCATGGACTGCGCCATCGAAACCCAGCCCCGGGACGACATTTATCAGCGGAGGCACGGAGACCTGGACCGTTTCTGGATACGAGCAAAGTCGGCTCACACCATCCATCGGGCGGCGGTCGGTCGAGGCCCTATATCTGTAACCGCCTTCGGAGAAATTTCACAAACGTCGAGGTATTCGGATCATCGGCAGCCTCTTAAGCTTCGCCCCCCCCTGGCGCTACCACGCTTTTGAAACGGAGGCTCGGGGGATGGTGTGGGGGTTTCGCCCATGGCCAAAGCTCGGTTGGAGAAGTTCCACCAGTGACGGCGGTTCCTGGCCGCCGGGTCCATTTCGCTTCTCCAATTTTCCTAGTCTATGCGAAATAATCAGTGTTGGTGGTTAAGGGACCGACGGGATCTCCAACCTTAATGTCGAGCGATGCTGAGGCAATCATGTATAAAACGTGCTCGATCCGTAGACCATGCCAAGGCCATTATCCAGTTCCTCAGCATCAACATCTCCTTGAACGCTTCGCACACTAGTCAAAATGGTCGGTCTCTCAACCCTTGTTTCTGTCCTGGCCGTCGCCGCCACGGTCAGCGCCACGCTGGACCCTGCGACAACCAACACCAAGGGCAAATACCCCAGACGCCCTGCTTGCTCCCGTACGTAAAAAAAGCCCCTTGCCTTGTTTCCGTGTGTTGTGCCACGATGATGTGAACTCACCGGCTGACCACCTCCAAACAGCCTCCAAGGTTTCCAAGGCCATCCAGGCCGCAGAGTGCGCCCACAACACTCGCGTGTCCGGCAAGCAGACGTTTGCCGTTTTCCAGGTCGACCACCAGTACGACAAGAACCACGGCGCCCCTTACGGCACCTGCTCGGCGTACACCTGCACAGCGCCCACGGACTCTCAGCTGACTGCTGACGCCAACTACTGGACCTTTTTCTGGAAGTGAGTAGCAGACTGTGCTGGCCCAGACCAGTGGGCTCCAAGAAGACCGGGGGAAATGCTAACCACCACTCACAGCTCCAACGGCAAGTCCTCGGGAGTTGGCACCGGTTGCATCAGGGACCCCAACGATGGCACCTGCGGTTGCGAAAACTCTGATGGCAAGTTCATCAAGGGAAGCAGCTCTTGCAAATAAGCAGAGAAGGAATAAATGATATTTTTTCCTTCGTGTCTTGTTCGTTGGGAGAAAAGGACTGGAGGGGATTGACGATGCATACGGACTTAGAGCAAATTAGCAAGCAATGCACATGACTAGAATAGAATTGCCAAAAATCAAGGCAGATTTGTGTTTCCGTTATTGACGTGTTTGTTTACCCTTTGCCTGCCTCATTGTTCACGTTTGTCCCTTCCCGCTATTATTGATCGGTGTGGCTGCCCCTGGCTTGACGACTGTCAACTGCGCCTCTGGTCCATTCAATTATGACGTGCATTTTCTACCTGCTGTGATGTCCAAAGTAGTTAATCGAACACCCAATCAGACTTCACAAAGGAGTTCCAAGGCCCTTATGTAAGTGGGCTACAGAGCAGGGGTGTGTTCATCGAACAAAAGCATGAGCAGCCTTTGTACTAAGACAGCCGTTGGACTCGGTCCTCGACCATGATTTTTTATCATAAGGCACAAAATGTAGCGCATTCCAAATGTAGCTGTTGATTGGGTCAACACGGGCCAACGCGTTGAGTCGCTCAAAGCTAGTTGCTTGAAGGTTGATCTCATCCCCTTGAATGGAACATTCAGGATGAGTTTGTCCATCACTTCCGTCGTCAGCCCTGCGGGTGAAATTCACACGGAAGACTCGAGGTTCGAGTGGTTTACGATGAGTGGTTCCCTGAGAGCACGGCTTGCTTTTTGCCTAATTGATCCCGCCTACTAGTGGCTCCGGGCAACCTCGTGAAGCACCACAAACAAATAACTGGGTGTTTAAGGGGGGCACATGATTAGAGATTGTTTGCATCGCAGGTCCAAAATGCTGCTAGCAGCGCGTCTTCAGCTCCGTGAGTCACTGTAAAATACCACTGATGCATCCATACACATGCTTTTTTGACTTCTCACAATCTTGCTTCTTCTTCCCTCTTGCACCGATTTATCGACATCTCACACCTCAGTTACACCACGATAGCGTACAACACCACTCATCAACATGGCGACAGCCATTCGAAGCACTGGCAATATTGCTAGAGACATAAACCGACTGCGAACATCGGCTTCGAAGCACCTCGCGAATCTAGACTTCGTCAACATTTGCTCAGTGGGCGTGTTTGGTTCATTCGCTAAGGGTACTGCCAACCACCGGAAGAGCGCCGTGGACGTCGCCGTTGTCCAAGCGCTTCGAGATTCACATCGGCCGTCCGGGCCCTTTCTACTCAAACTGGTCAAAGAAGTGCTGGCCCAGGCATGGGGTAGAAAGGTCAACATCGTCTTCATCAACTACGACCAAAACGAATTCCTCGAATGTGGTCGACCCGAAATCCCGCTCTCCAGCCACACCATCCATTTCTGGGATGACTTGGCTCGCGCACAGATGGCACATCTACGCTATGTCTTGAAAGGGCACGTCGAAGAGGTTCGCAGCGTGTTCGAGGTGATCCTCGTGGGGATCCAAGAACTACGACGAAGCGTGGAAGGCGTTGGTTCGTTCGAGGTGAGCAACCTTCCTCATGAGTGGCAGCTTGGCGGGGGCTAACTAGTCGTCATGGCAGGAGTTTCTTCTACAGCACCCAGACCACTGCGAGAACACGGTCCTTGAGCTTTGCCGAGTGCTCGACGACCTCGACGATGAACGACAGGGCAGCCTCGCCCAAGCCCGGTTCTGGAAAGACCTGGAACCGGTGGAAGAAATGATCATGCGCCTGCAACGCGCCGGAGACGAGGGACCAATGAAGGTGCTGCTGACCACCTGGATCTTCCTGACTACACCCAACGATGGATTTGGATTGCTCGCGGAGAGGATTGCGACGTCTGTTCTGCCAGTCCTCGCAAAAATGACAAAGATTGGCCAGCAAGCAGAAGATGTCTACGCCATCTGAGCTTAAGACGGATGGTCAAGTAGGGCTACGTGATGTGTGGCGTGTGTGGTTTGAGGTATGTGAGTGTACGGGGTGCCAGAGGGATGTCTGTTGTGATGAGGTTTTGGGGCATGCTTCCTTGGGTTGGCAGTGGACTTGTGTAATGTTCCGCTTTGCGGGTAACGATACGATGTGATATGAATAACGACGAACCAAGGTACGAGACATTAGGTCGTCAGGACAGCAACTACCATGGTTGATGGCAGAGAATACAGGGTAGGTAGAGCAGGTCCCAAAGCAGGTCTCAAGCAGATGAGATGAACAGGGCAAATATCTGTGGGAGCCCCCACGTGACAATACGCAGTTCCAAATTGCCGAAGTGGACCCGAGTGTAAAATTTTCATCCAGCAGCATCAACTTTCGCGATGCGCCTAACGAAACATGCGCGGACAAGACGCGTCTACGGTGTTTACAAAACTCACTCCAGTGCCGCTGGAACCAGCTTGACACGGATTTAATTCGACAATGATATGTCGGGACCACCCCACAGTCGCGAACCTCTTGGATAGTCGCACGGCTGATGGGAGAGCGGTCTCATTACTCTGGGAGGCCGGGAACGGTAAAAGGTCCACGGAGAACAGGACAATTCACAGCAAGCCGCTATGCGGAGCCGCCGGTGAAAATAAATTACACTTTTGGTGCAGTTTATTCCCTAACTGATGATGAGGAGAAAAGAAAAGGAAAATGAAAGAGCCGCAGCGAGCTTGTAATTTTATAGCCAGCGCAGTGTGGGGCCGTGCTTGTGGGGTTCCTGTCGGGTTTACAATTGTCCGCGTCTTACGTAACTCAACTTCAAATACCAGCCACCCAATCTCGGTCGAATCCACCTGCTGCCCTCTGTCGCTCGGGATACGAACGCACAATGGATGGATCAGGGCGTTTAGACTTGTTTGCTAACGGAGATTGAGACTCAAAATGGCATTAGCTTGGCCCGCACAAGCAAGGCGGTTGAGTTGGCCACCGCCTAGGTGTTGCCCGGAAGTTGGACACTAGAGTTACCCTACATCATTCTGATGATGCGAAACAACCCCAAGACACTGCACCCAGTTTTCATATACTCATTTTAAGAAAGAAAAGTTTGGGTGTATTATTTTCTACGTCTTAAAAAAAATGCCTACGCTATATGTGATTTTAAATGGTTCTGTGCATGCATCCTCGCATAGACCTGCAACTACTGATAGCATGTGGTCCAAAAAAATTTTGCAACCAAGAAAACTGCACTCTATTATAACAAGGTGGAAAACGCTACGAACACGTCCGTGAGTACAGTTTCGCCTCCACAGTGGAACAAGACAAAAGCCTAGAGGAGAAAAAAACTGGAGACGAGGATCTGAATTTTCTTTCCCTGACTAGCAGTAACGAGGATGCCCTGTCTATTCCTGACTCCCAGTGTTAACTGGCTCCTTCACAGTTTGGTTTGCTCGTTGACTCTAGATCATCCAACAACGTGTGGCCATGGATGAGAGGTGGAATTGACATGCCCTCGTTATGTCAATCGCGGATGAGAGTCCTACCATTCTAACCCTGGAGCGTTGGGGCGGGAAAATTGATATGCTCCGCCAAGAAAACGATTAGCGTCGTGCTGTGTCTTGCTTCCCAACCACCTATTTACAGCTCAAGCCTTCCCTTGGTGGGGTTTATCGCCCCATCTGCTTAGACGTGATCCTATCCTTGACCTGCCAATTGGTCTCTGGGAAGGAGACACTACCGTAGCGTGCAGGTCTCTTGCTGGAATAGTCATGAGCCTTGACAGTAAGTGTGTAGCCTACCATATCTGATCTCATAGCCTCTGTTAAAATGGGGATTTTGGTCAAGTTTTAAACCGTGTAAATGTTTCTAAGAGATTCACAGGGTGTTTCTTGTTGAATGTAAATACCTTTGAGACGGTTAAAGTCCTGGCAGTTGACTTCGAAAAGTGAATCTTTGGCGATGCGCCAACTTGTTTCTGTCGCATTATCTAATCGATTTTGCTTCCATGGAACTTTTTATACAACTTGTTGCATTTTCTGCAAACACACATCCAACCAGTCATGAATTTCGGCATAAACGAAGTGGCGGCTGTCCAGGTCGTTAAAAATCACAATACTTCGCTAGACCATCACATACGACCATACCCACTAGAAAATACGGGATCCCGTCCGCTCTCCCATAGTCAAGCTGGTGAGGGGTGGATTAGTAGTTGGGTCGGTGACGACCAGCGAATCCCCGCTGTTGTATGTTTTTTTGCATCTAGACAATTTCCTTTTTGCTTGTTGTGTTGTCTTGGGTTGCCACGTACTGCTACAGCACAGTCGTCACCCGAGACTTGGGATTGTGAACCCAACGAACCATTTCTATTAAGCTCGAGCAGATTCCCCACACATACAAGCCTAGAATAATAGCTTATATTTGGGTTGGACGCAATGCTGGTTTGGTTTAAAATTTCGCGTGGGGATCTGCGGTTAAACTCGCCAGCGTTGCGTGGATGCTGCCCTCCCTCACCAAGCCACACTTGTTTAACACATGGATCATATACCATCCGAGCCGATTTAATAAAGCATAGAAAATCGAGTTATTTTAAAAAATCAACAGCCTGACTGACGTGTGTAGTCGTTGTAGGAATCACACTCAGCGGCGGCCAAGACTTCACAGGCAAAAATGGAGACAGGCCCACCAAAAAAACATACAACAGCGAGGATTCCCCGGTCGTCACCGACCCGAGTACTAATTCACCGCTTCTCAGCTTGACTATGGGAGAGCGGACGGGATCCCGTATTTTCTGAGAGCTATGGTCGTATGTGCTGTGCAATGCTGTTCTTGGTCCCTATCTAGGCAGCTCTGTTGCAGAATTTTCGCCTCACCTCCACTCAGACACCAAATCAATCTTGGACGAATGGGCCAATGATAAAAATCGAGGATTCGCCCAATAAGCTCTGATGATGTTCCCCCCCCTGAAATAGCTACATAACGTGATACTCCTGAAAGATGACCCTCAACCTGTCGTGGACAGGGGTTCTGGAAAGGTGGTATTGAGACAAGTATATATGACCTAATCTGGCTCTGAGTGATGATCTATACTTGATTCATCGGTCAAAGTCTTTTCCGCGTTGTCGTCTTTGTTGCTTTGCTGGTTAAGATGCTGGTGCTCTGGGTCTGAGATGTTTAAAGACCCCAACACATCACCTTGGGATGTTACCGGAACATAGTCTGTACAGTTTGCCCATGTCGGGAGCTACCATGGCACTGTAAAGAGCCGGAAGAAACCAGTGTCCTTTGCCATCTGAGTCGCGTATGCCAACTGAGCTCTCGCAGGCGCTCGACCCGAAAAATTCATTTACTTCGGCTTTGGCGTCAAGATATCCAACTAACCGCCGGTAACTCCAATTTTTATTTATGTTTGGTTAAAAAACAAGCAGGAGGCTCAACCGGGTGTTTCCAGGAGCGCGCGCCCAGGCCGGTAGCTCGTAGGCAGATACAAATATAGGCTTTTGACAACTATGGTTGTTGGTTTCTTTTTTGCGCTAACCAACGGAACAATCAACTTTATGGAGTTCTCTATATCCCACGGAATTGTTAAGTTGGTATCTCGAGATATCAAACGAAAATTGGAGGACTCCAGCAGCACCTGCCGCCCGACAGATGTTAAAAGGGTCGCAGAGAAGCCCCCAGCAGCAACAAATCCACAAAATATTAAAGCGGCGGAGGTAATGACAGGGAGAGTGCGCACGTAAGCATTTTCAGCGATCTGTCGCCAGGAAGAGCAGACTCGAATAAGAGAAATAAACCCGGACCCCGCAGTTTCTGAATTGCGCAGAATTAGTTGTCATTGGTGATATAGACCGTCTTCAAAACTAGATTTCGAGTAATGGCGGTGAAGAAAAAAGCATGAGATTCTACAGAATCTGGTCCCGACGAATCCGAGAAAAAAAGATGTGAATGAGATGAGTAAGGACGCTTAGAAACAAGCCAGGGTGAGGGTTGCCCCAAAAACCTGGCCCTGTGACCAGTTTGTCCAGAGGCCCAAGTGAATACCGCTATCAGAATCCGAGATGGCAGACATTTTTCGGGGAATGACTTTCCTCTCCGGATACAGCTCGGGATAAACGAATTGGGGGGGGGGGGGGATGCAAGCATGCCACCGGTTTCCCATGCTTTAAATTCATAGTTTAATATATAGGTGTCCGTTATGACGGTGTCTGACGAAACCTTTTATGTTTTGCCACCATAGCCTCGCCCCTGAGAAAAACTTTCAGGTATGTGCTTACTTTCTGTCAGCAGGGCTGACGTAACCGTAGCCATGTTACGTCTGAGAGTAATGGCTTGGATGAAAAGCGTAGCCCAGCTGGTCTCGTATGTCTAGGGTTTTGCTATTCTATTAGATGTTTCCTTTATGTCTTGGAACCAATGTCTTGAAGCCATTGAGGCATTTTCCGGCATTTGCGCATTTTCAACTTACATCATCCGAGCATTCCTTGGATGAGGGGTTAATAAACCCAATTAATAAAATGCAAGTAGCGGCGGGACACTATACAGTACGCGGGTGTGATGTGCACCAACTTGAAAATTATTTTAAATTAAAGTTTGGAGCTTCTCCCCAGTTACTAGTTACTGTCATGATTTGTAAGGGCAGGCCTGTTAATGATATTTGGGCTGAGTATATACAAGTGATATCAAGACATCAGCTACGACTAGATACTCCAGCTGGACATGAATGAAAAAAACTTAAAAATATCAAAGTAAAGATTTCCAGAGCGATAATAACAAAGAACCGGAGGACTAGACTCCAATTTGGGACTAATTCCGAATTCGACTCAATTGTATAGAATCCTCATAAACCTGAGTCTGATTGTGCCATCAAGGTATAATTCCCTGATATAACCATTTCATATTTTCGTAGGATTACACGAAAGTCTATGTTCTAACACTATGAATTGGTGGGGCTCCTAATCATGCTCATTGTAAATACGTATTCACAATAAATTCTTCTTATTGTCTTTTTCGTCTAAACTACCGTTTGACCACTATCGAATACTTCAGGTTGTACCATTAGAAATTGACTTGTACTGTGTCAACCCACGCAGAAGCGCCATCTCCACAATACCAGCCAACAAGGATATTCAAGTTACGCTCGTCAATATTGGCCTGAGTGAATGTGCCTGTCGATGTCTCTTGGAACCGACCGAGGAAAGTCAATGCTGGAAACCTGTCCAGTTTAACCACATTCGAGGTTCCGCCAGTGGTGCATGCAGAAAGAGCACTAACGCAACTATGGACCGTTGAGACTGAGTTAAGTGTAAAACCAAGCCGAAATTTCGACGGGAGCCCCGGGTGTAATTTTGGAAAGACCAAGCGGTTGCATCGAGTAGTCGGCAGCGGTTACACTATATGGCAACTTGGTGGAGAATGGGCCGTCGTGCCATGGTAATGATTTATACAGGACTTTTGAACCCCCGTCGCTATGGTAGTTCAACCACAAGGGATGTATCAAATAAAATCGTCTACCGCAATTGCATTCGGAGTGTGGATGTAAGGGGCGCTCTCACCTATGACTGGTTTTGGCATAGTGTATCAAGAACATTTGCTGTCCGCATCAAGTGAAGAGAGGACACTATGATGGCTCACAACTAGCGTTAATCGCGCAATCACGACTTCTCGCAACTCGAGATTGACATCATCAATGCCAGGTGTTACATCTGTGACATCTTGACAGCTCTTTACGATTGAGATGCAGATGAATAATTCTGAGAATTTGTAAATGAATTGCGTATAATAATTTAATTGATAAAAAATACCAGAGGTTTGTAATATCAAATCACTGGACCGAAACAATGCAGAGTCATTAACATGCAAAAAGCCTTCGGTCTAGAACTAATGATGGCTGGTAGATGGACACTCTAATCCAGAGTCGTTGTGTTGATAAACGATCCTGCAGATTGAGGCGACTCTAAGTGAAGGTCAAGAACTTCCCCCGCCACATTTTGACACGAGCTAAAAAAACGACGCAAATCTGGGCAACAGGAAAAACACAACGACAAAAGCAAAACCAAAAAACCGACTCATGCGTTCCTTCATTTATAGTTCGATGGGTTTAACTTTCATTTGCCTCTACCTGCCATTCCATACAATGACATCATGCTGTGATCAAATATCCCTCTGCAAGAAAAACTGCCCCACAGCCTAATGATTGTGGCTAGTCAAAGCCATCTGGGATGGACCGCTCTCCCTCCCACTGACCGCTGGTAGTTTCTTCATAAATAGAAGTCGACTTGTATGCAATACGAAGGAGAGAATATTGAGAAAGCCAATAAACGCTGAACTGTCCACTATCAAACTACTTTTGGCAAGTAGGGTGCTGTGATGGGGACATGGCAAAACCCCTATAAAAGTGTTTGGCGGTGTTGGCTTGTAGAATGGTGTCCAAGAGACTAAAAAACTGTCGGGCTGAAATCGCAGTTCGCTAGACTCGTACTCGACTAGCTCACAGAGCCTCAGATCAGGATCGGGCGCAGTAGTGAAAGTTTTACTCGCGCGGAGTTGCTGGTTTCCGGGAGCTTAACTGAGGCTAGTACTTTCGCGACTTTAATCTGTCAATTGCCATCATACCAGCCGTATTGTGAGGCAGGATCGGCGTTTCAATTTTCAAGCTTGATCATAAAGCCAATTAGGGCAAACGCTATCAGCGGGGCTCGAAGAAAGCCCAGCTTATATTTCAACATCGTCTGGCCTCGCATTTTCCCATCTCATCACTGCAAACAATTTCCCAGATAAAAACTTCTGTTCGGAAACATCAAAATGCGATCCTCTTTCTCTACCATTATTTTCTTTGCCACGGCCTTAGTTTCTTGTGCTCCGTTAATCGAAGAACGAGCGAAGGTCAATGACGGTGGGAAATTCTCTCAAATCCTTGCACAATATTTCATCCTGACATGAATTGTAATAAAGCGCAGCTACTCAATTATGCTCTGACCTTGGAGCACTTGGAAGACAACTTCTACCGCCAGGGGCTGGCAAAATACTCACAACAAGCATTCGCAAAAGCTGGTTATGACAAAGCCTTCTACGACAACTTGAAGAAGATTTCCAATGATGAGAGCTATCATGTTTCGTTCATTACCCAAGCATTGAAGGGTAAGTACCTTTGTCATTGCAGCCAATGATACTCAGCTGAGATGAATCTACGTTTTTAGCTGCTGGTGTTACTCCAGTGAAGGCATGCAATTATAACTTTGCGCACAAGGATGTCAAAACCTTTCTTGCCATAGCCTCCGTTCTTGAGGGTGTCGGCGTTTCTGCCTATCTTGGAGCTGCTGCTTCTCTTGTGAACAAGGATTATCTCACCTCTGCGGGCGCAATTCTTACCGTCGAGGCTCGCCACTCATCGTACTTGCGATCCAAACTCAAAAAGTCACCCTTCCCACAGGCTTTGGATGCACCATTGACCCTAAACGAAGTTCAATCGCTGGCCGCCCCATTTATAAAATCTTGTCCTTCCACCAACCCTCCCTTGCCGATCAAAGCTTTCCCAAAGCTGACCCTGGCTAAGTCTACCAAGCTTACACTCAAAGCCGGCGACACTATAACCCTGAAGACGACTGTAAGTTGAGCCACATTGGTATGATTTACTGTTAGAGACTTGTCTAAGCCGCAATAGGTGAAACCGGCCAAGGGTGCTAAGCTTTATGCCGCCTTTATTGCACAGCCCTTTCCAAGTATCGTTGAGGCCAAACCAGTGACTGGGGGATATTCTGTCAAGATTCCTGGAGGCTTTTCTGGACAAACCTACGTTGTTCTCACGAAGAAGGCCACTGCGGTATCAGATGACACCGTTGTAGCTGGACCTGTCATTCTGGAGGTATGATCATTATAATTTGCTGCGGCACATGTACTAATTGTTTAGATTTGATAAGAAAAGAGGCATAGCTTCAAGAGGTGCACAATACTTGTGGAATAGGTGGGAAAATCAAGCATCTAATATCAGTCAATAATGGGCTGATCATGATGAATGGTAATACTTCGATGCCTAGATATGAAAAGTTCATAGTTGCAATGATCCGTTGTGCGATCGAAGTTAGGTCATAGTTTGAAAATAAATCTCTGCACGACTTTTTTTTTTTTTTTTTTTCAGAAACTTCGGGGTCTAGTAATGAAGAGGCTTTCACAAGTAGTGGTAAAATTGTTTGGATTGACTACGCAAAATGCAACTGCGACGGATGTTGCTGCCATTGCAGCTGGCACAGCGATACAACTGTAACTGCCCTTCGTATTTGAGCTGAAGGCGCATATGTATAGAACGGGGGCAATATTTGCGTCAGGCCACAGCTCCATCTTTACACTTCAAGTATACTGCTTATATAGATTTCTGATGAAAGAAATTATTAAAACATTCAAAGTTCTCTAGCGTGGCCGAATGGCGTCTTTCTGATTAGATTTGAGGAGTCCGGTGTGCGCTGTTATTTGACTTCTATTACGCTAATTTGGAAAATGCTCGGTCAATCATAAGCCAGTCATCGCAATACATTGAAATTAATGGGAGGAGCTGTGGCCCATGTAAAGAATGAGGATTCTGTTGCCTGGTGTGTTCTGTCTGAGCCACAGTAGTATTAGTTTTAATCCACTAAAACCACAGCGAAATAGTCTTCTCGTTCAGTTACGACCCTTCTTCGATTTCTTCCCGCAGGTATATTTCTGGTTTTCCCAACTCCGTCGATGGATTCTGCAACAACGATGGGGACTTTCAGCAGATCACCAGCATTCCGAAGTCGCTCCTGTGACGGCATTGCAACGGAGTAAAACCTAAAATAAATATGTTATGTTATGCGGAAGGAGTCCAGATCTGGCCCAAGGCTCAACAATTATGGACGAAGGAGCGAGATTATGAGGCCGACAGTTTGAAGCCCAACGGCCATTCCATCCCTCAACAAATAGCTCCCCAAGTGTAACTATAGCTTCCGATGAGCGTGGTCGCACTGTGTGAACTCGGGTGGGCTGACCCCTCTTTGTCCACTCTCAGGCAGAGCCGTGAAACCTCGTAAACATTCCTTTCGTTCCACAGCCGGAATACCTATTGCTGTGAATGGGCAAGGGAATGGTCTTGTGGGGCCTCTGGGTTTCCCAACAGCAGAAGCGTGCATATATATTGGGCTTTTCGGTGAATATAGCTCGTGAGCCAAGCACATCTGTACAAGCCACAAGGACGAACGAGGTCAGCTGCTAGTGTTCCGGATGAATTGTGGTGTACAAAGACTTGGTGTGTTACTAGCGACGTCAGTGATCTCGTCTGTGCAAGTATGAGTCATCGTTTTGGCTTCTCTTAATCTTGATTGTGTCGACATGTAAGTGGATGTATTGAAGGACTGTCTGAGCGAATCCCACTACGTATATTCTCGAGGTTGTTCTAAAAGAACCTGTCACACCAGCCACTACACTGCAACCTGTTCACAACAAAGACGATTTTATTGGTCTATGTTTGCATGCACGACCCACACGCCACTGTGACATCACCTAGCCTGCATCTCTAAGTTCAGGCTGCTGACAAGATCGCCTTGTCATCGCCACAAATTTCGACCCGGCCGGCACTATTCGTCTACAGAGCGTATTCATGACGGTATCACCGCGAATACTCTTCATATTTTGACTATAATATTGAATATTGTTCATTTCTTTATAATTTATTGTCGTCGTCTAGCGGCCGTTTGACGAATCGTTATGGAGCCCGTCTCCGCCATTTCTAGCTGCCTCACACTCCTCTCTGTCATCGGCTCTATTTCCAACGCCTTGCGCTGGGAAGATCCACGGCGGAAAGTCTGGAGAGATGCGTTACGCACGGTTGAACTGGTCCATGAAGCCCTTGCGTTCATTCTCCTTGATGAGACTGTCATCTGCGACGAAGAAATGATGACAGCCGTATCCAGAGCTGAGGGTAAAATATCCGATGCCGCCCAGAGCTTGAACACAATGTTGTCCAGCCAAACTCGAAGTAAATGGGCTCTTCTCATAAAACGCAAAACCCGAGAGATTCGGGACCTTGATGATATGCTCAAGCAACTGATGAGCGACTTGAAAGTTGTTTACATGTACGCTCTATTCCCAACCGCACCCTATGAGACCTTGCTAACTACCCAGTAACCATACAAAGAGAGTTTCGCAGCCGGAAGTACCACCCGCCAGTTCGGATAATGCGGATTTGGGCATTTCGGACCAAGACCGAGATCGGATGGATCGCGTTTGTCTGGCGGCTTGGCTCTCTGGCTCCGACTCCGACGACAAACGATATCGGCACATTCAAGCCCACACTATCCGACCAGGGGATTGGGTCTTAAATCAAAAAGCCTTCATAAACTGGCGATGCGAAAAGAGACCAAGCCCGTTTCTCATCTGCGGAGCACCTGGCTCAGACACAACAACTTTTATGTGCGTCAAGTATTGTCTCTGGAGCCCATGATTGAATTAGGATCTCTGTACTGATTTAAACACGTGAAATAGCTCCCAGTTAATATCATGACTGAAAGATGATCCTAAGAAGGACCATGCTGTGGTTTATTTCTATTTTGATCGCACTCGGAAAACTTCAACTCAAGAGGTACTGGCCTCTCTTGTTGCTCAGTTATGTTTGTACGATGTTACTATACCACTGGCCATCGAGGAGGCATGTATGGGTATGGTAACAGTGAATCCAACTGAGAACACTGTTCACCTACTACACCAATCTGTCGGTGACTTCCTTGTTTGGGCGAAGAAGAAGGATGACTGGTTCCAAAACGGGGAAGAGGTTATAGCTGAGCACTGTATCGCCTACCTGAACTCAGACGGCTTCCCCAACAAACCATCAAGAAACGAAGATGATCATCTCCGGCAAATTACGGAACATCCGTTTTCGGTATACGTTTCCGAGTCTTGGGGACATCATATTCGTGCATCCCAAAACAGTGACTTGCTTGACTTGGCAATGGAGTCCTTGGAAAGTCCAGCTCGCCGTGAGTCTATCGTTGAGCTCAGGTCTGGTTGGGAAGTGCAGTCTCACCTCAGCCCTCAGAATCCCAGTCAAATTCACTTAATGGCCTTGTTTGGTCTTGTGGAGTTAATGGGACCAAGCCAATTGCAGCGATGTCACATTGAGTCGCAAGTAAGGGATTCATTGGGCCGGACAGCCTTGCACTTGGCAAGCGAAACGGGCTTCGTCAGTTGTTGCAAGATACTCATACGGATGGGGGCCGACGTCAATATTGCAGATGTAAATGGACGCACAGCCCTCAGCTATGCTGTTGCAGGCCTTCACTATGAGGTTGTACTCATGCTTCTCAAACAAGGCGCGAACCCAAATGTGAAGATGAGCGCAGCCTCGGACCGAATATTATTCGAACAGGCAGCCGCCAACGGGTCTGTGGAGATTGTTAGAGCACTCTTGGGAACCTCTGAGAGGGCAACTATCCATGGAGCTACGATTGATCATGTGACAGCTCAAGGGGATGCTCTTTGCCTGGCAGCTTCTGCAGGCCATTCGGAGATTGTGTCTCTTTTATTGGACCAAGGGTTTGACAGCCAAAAAAATAAAGCGCTGCTCGGAGCTGCACGGAACGGGTCATATGCGACTGTCGAACTTTTTTGTATGAGCATGGAGCTGATATCGGGGCTGTTGACAAGGAAGGCATGACAGCCCTCCACCATGCCACAGCGAATGACGACATAAATTTAATGGAGATGCTGATTAGAATGGGGAAGTCCCTAAATATTCCTGATAACAGGGGGAGGACACCGCTATTTTTGGCCGCAGACAAAGGGTGGGAGAGCGCTGCCAGGCTGCTGGTTGCAGGGGGGGCAAAAGTCGAATTCGTCGACCATGCAGGTTGCACTCCCTTAACCCTATCAGCAGGGAATGGCCATTACGAGGTCGCTCGATTTCTACTGGAATACGTCAGTCTCCCCAGTTGTTATACCTCATCTGGCAGCTATTTACCGCCCGCCACATCCGAAACCGATAAACCACACCCAAATGCCTTGCAAATGGCTTGCCAAAACGGACATATAGCTGTTGTGCAGTTGCTGCTTCGGAACTGGGAGAACTTTGATGACCGAGGAACTACTGATCGGACTCCCCTCTCTTATGCTGCTGGTGGTGGTCACCTGGATGTGTAGAGCTTCTTCTTTTAGGCCACAGGGTGGATATCAACGCTGTCGACGGAAAAGGGCGGACTCCCCTCTCCTACGCAGCGGCAGAGGGCCACGCTCAAGTTGTGGAACGACTCCTCTCTTGCAGGCGGGTGGATGCTGACCTAGAAGACAATGTGGGTCGCTGTCCTTTATCTTATGCTTCGGAGCGCGGACATGGGCGGGTTGTCGAGTTGCTGCAGAGAGCAGACAGTCATTATCGACGCAGCCATGGCTGTCTTCCTTCGCCCTGATGTTGAATTGGTGTTGCATGAAACAGCTATTGATGCGCGAGCTCCAGACAGTGACAGGATTAGACTACTTGTTTGTGCTTTGAAGTTGGGCCGTCAAGACATTGCCGGGATTCTAACGAGATACGAGAAGGGGGAACAGCATTCAAAACTGAAAAAGCAGAGGAACATTAATACAGGCAGTGACATTCAGTACTAGAACACGGGCTGTAGTTGTAGTATTTTACCTAGTTCAATCAAATTATTTGACCAAGCAAAACAATTGGCATTGCTTTTTCGCAAGGACGCAGGGGAAGTCCAAGGAATCTCTCACACGAGTTTAATCGCAGTATCGCTAATCATTACCAAGGTGACCACCGTAAACGTATTGCTGCGCACCAGTGTCGATGTGAGCATGCCGCTGTGGAAGAATCGAGAGAATTTTGGAATTTGACATGGCGGGGGATTGGCAAGTACTTCGGCAGTTTAGACACCATGTGCACGGTCCAAGTTCGGACAGCCGGGCAATACGATGCGGTCGAGACCAGGGCGAAACCGCGTGTTGGTCTGGGTTTACCGGAACTCGGCCACATATGAGATAATGCTGGAGTCGTAGCCAAGACGCAACTAGTGCTCCTATAGGAAATTATTGGTAAAATCATCTTCTGACTGGCCAAATGTTTCCGCACCGCCCCATGATTGCGCGTCGGCTTCAAGGGGCGATCGGTTACACTTGTGGAGATGCGATGCGGCAGCTAGACTCAATATGTCATTAGCGTCCGCTGAGTGCCGTCTACCGAACCAAGATATTTGGCAATCTTCCCGCAGCACATGCAAGTCACTAATCTTGGACGGGCATAGGCATGGAGAAGGTTCCTTGGCATTTCGGCCCATTGCGACGCCATGGACCAATTGAGTTTCAGGCAAATGGAATTTTCGCAAAGGCGGCCACTGCAGTCAACCTTGCCATCCGCTTCATGCAATGTGTATTGATGAGTGTGGAGTCTGGGCATTGAAACACATTGCCGCGAATGGCAGATCGCTTTCGAGGCTTGAAGGGCCAGTGTTTTACGGGCTCTCGGGTCTGTATTGGTATCCGTCCCCAGGGGCTGTCTTTCAGCATCGTCGTGTATAAATATGGTATTCGATTATAAGGTGCTTGATTTCAAACTCACTAGCTTCAATTTTATTTTAAGCTAAATTCCTGCTTCAGTATCGCTTCTTTGTATGCTTTTTTCTGATCCTCAATATCCAAACCCAATATCTTGGGGGCTAGAATCGTAAGAATGGCGATTCTTGTTCATTTTCCAGCGGAAGATGGGTTTTCTATCACCCCAGCTCTGATATGCATCGCAATAGTTGCTGTTAGTAACCCTGAGGAGCCTTTTGGAGCATCTGCTGTGAAAGATAGCCATTCCGACCATCGTCTTTCTGACTTGACTTGACGTATAGCTTCCTTTTTATTATTTCGCAAGCAGCATCTACAGCGCCTTTTATCATCCTCTATCGAAGATTCCTGGCCCCAAGCTTTACGCCTGCAGTCAGCTGCCATATCTTTATCATACTACCCGGGGCGACTGGCATGATATCCTGAAGAACTTTCATGACCGATATGGGCCAGCTGTTAGATTTACACCAAACGATGTATCCTTTATCACTGCCGATGCAGTGAAGCAAATATACGGTCACAAAAGCAGCAGGGACAAAACATTTGAGAAGGACCCTATCCATTACAAGCCTGATCGCGAGGATGTCCACATCGCAAATGCTCGGAACAACGATGACCATAGACGTATGCGCCGTCTCCTTTCTCATGCCTTTTCAGAGAAAGCGTTGCGGAACCAAGAAGACATCTTGAAACATTATACTGATGCCTTCATTGAGAAGCTCACAGAACAGTCTCGGAAGGGCTCCATTGTTGACATTGTTCGGTGGTACAATTTTGCGACATTTGATCTCATCGGCGATCTTGCATTTGGCCAGCCCTTTGGGTGCCTGGAAAGCGGTGGCTATCATCCATGGGTGCGGATGATATTCGAAGGTGTCAAAATGAGTCCGTTCCTGAAGGTAACACAACGTCTTGGAATCGAACCACTCGCCGGCCTACTTGTTCCCGCGCACCTGAAGCGGAGTTTTGATGAACACTTTCAACTAAGCAAGCAGACTGCCATGAGAAGACTTGACACGCAGAACACGGAGCGGGAGGATTTTATGTCTTATATCCTCCGCCACAACGATAGCAAAAACGGACTTTCCACAGGCGAAATCATTGAGAATGCCAACGTTCTCATTATTGCGGGAAGCGAAACAACAGCCACTTTGTTGAGCGGCACCACTTACCAGCTTTTGACCAACCGCCCTGCCTATAACCGACTGGTAGAAGAAATCCGCTCGACGTTCAGTTCAGAGGACGAAATTACCGTTACCAAAGTGAACCAGCTAAAGTATTTGATTGCTGTATTTAGCGAAGGCTTTCGCATGTGTATGATTCCAAAAAAACGCGGACGAAATTGAATTCCGACTTACTCCATTTTAGACCCTCCAGTACCCAGTATCCTCCCAAGAGTAACCCCGGATGGTGGCGAGGTTATTGAGGGTCATTATCTGCCTGCCAAGGTAAAGAATTGGGACCAAACATTATTCGACGTGAGAATGCATCCTGACCATAACTTATAGACCCTGGTATCAGTGCCTCAGTGGCCGGCGTACAAGTCCGGGCGGAACTTTCGAAACCCTGAAACCTTTGCCCCAGAACGTTGGCTGGATGACCCTTTTTATGCGAATGACGAAAGGGGGGTACTGCAGCCTTTCTCAGTAGGACCTCGTAATTGCATCGGCAAGAAGTAAGCATACGGCCAATGACACCGGAAAACCCTTAAAAATAACTAATAAAAACTCCCTTTTAGTCTTGCATACGCCGAAATGAGAATCATGCTTGCCCGTTTGCTTTGGAAATTTGACCTTGAAATTGAGAAGGACAGCATGGACTGGGATCAACAGAAGGTTTATATTTTGTGGGAAAAGGGGGATCTTAATGTTCGCCTGGTAGAGGTAAAGCGGTCTGGGTGACCCTTGAAATATTATCAAGGGCCTCCAAGAATGGCCATCCGTGGATCAAGTATTAATCCTATTCCTTCAAGTGTGAAATAATAGACTAATCCAAGACTATAGACTTGATAGTATCCTTTTGGATGATTTATTGGGGCTCAAGTAAGAGCATTTTCTTGCAAGCGTGGGGCGGCCATATTTATATCCATATGTAGCCCAGCTGCTAGGTTTGCTGCGTGAAGCTTGATTGCACTATGTATGATTTGGATAGCTCCGTGGATCGAAGAACTGGATCTTCAAGGATCATAAATCATGATTATTGTCTTGCTCTACAGCCTTCATACCATGCCACTACGTTTATACGTATCATCTGTAGGATGCTCCTCTATTGACAGATGCGAGCATGGTGGCAGAAAGGATAAAAAAAGACCCAATGAACTAGAAATCATCAAGTTGAAATCCCTTCAACCTTCCCTCCGCATCATCCACAATTGGCTGTACCTTTTGCCTTAGATTGCAGACATGTTGCCTGTTGTTAGCAATATCTCCTTTCGAATACCAGCGAGGCGATTGGAAGTTGGATACCCTGTCTATGAGGTCTGCAATGCTATGGTCCCTATACGGCCTCACTATCGGAGAGTCGAGGGGGCTTATTTTATGCATTGCTTTGATCAAGGAACCAAGTAGCATATTTGAGCATTCGGCCGAGCAGGCATGCTTTTCATCACAGAGATCATTGCGCAGATTACTCAGATCACTGAGAATTTGGTAAATATGATCTTGTCTCCTTTCGTCAATCCGTTCTGAAAAGCATCCCAAAAATGATGAGCGTATGCAAGTGAGGAAGACAAATGGCTTGGTTACCAACCTAGTACGTGCGCAATAGGGAGATTTATTGTGTCAACTGCACGATCGCTATGCCTCAGGGCCAATTCCGTCATGGTCTCGAAGGATTCGGACCATCTGAAAACCCACGCCACGCACATATGAAGAAGGCAGTCTCGGCCATAGCGTTTCGGGGGTGTTCTCTTCAAATCCTGATGCCATTGCTTCACAAATATCTCTACTATTTCATGGCAATCATAGTAATCGACGATAGCGGCAAACTTGGCAAACAATTCCAAGCCAAGGGTCTCGGGTACTTTTCGATGGTGTCCATGGATAATATTTAACAGGATACTCAAGGCCTCTATGTCCCAGTCGCTTGCTGGGATTGACCGAGGAGAGTTATCGGAGATGATGCTTTCCTTCCATGCTCCGGTCAACATTGCCCGAAACACTGAAGAAGAAAGTGTTAGGTGCTTTGAAGAAACTATGAACTGAACAGTAGCCTCGGAAGAACATTGGCTTTCTTCCTGATTCTCATCCATGTTTCTAATGTCGACCGTCAACCCGTCGTTTCGAGCTGTAGATAAAGAAGCAGAAGACAAGGACAGCTCTGCAGCATCACCTGTCCACGTGGGTGGGCGTAATGGGACAATTGAAGTGCGGTTTGCAGCAGAAGAGAGAGGGATAAATGGGTTCCTCGGAGTCTTGGCCGGACTCCCAACAATTTGCAGGGATTCCTTTATTTCCAGGTACTGCAAGGTATGCTGCGAAAAGAAGGTCTGTGAGTTGGGGTTATTAACAACCAATATGGCGTCTCCCTGTGGGTCCATTTCATGTTCCAACGAGGACATGATGGAGCCACGCCGTGGTAGGTCTAGGCGGAATAAGTTTTAGTGAGCCATTGAAGCCTTGCATGAGGGGATCCCAGTTTTCGACAAGTTGTCTTACCCAGCAGCAATTAAGATGATAGCCAATCAGTATTCCCAGTAACAAGCGTTATAGCAGTATATAGTATCTTAAACTACGGTATTTCATCCTATAGATAGGACCAAAACGGGCAAAGCAACTGATACCTTGACCATCACCAGGCCACAGTTCGATCTCATCCACTTCTGCATCCGGCAATTCCTCACCGCCCAGACCCGTTTTAGGCGGGGTTATGATCACGTGACATATGATCAAGAAAAGCAGCCAACAGATGGAACCTCCCATTAAGCTGAGGCGAAATCAAAACTTGGATCCTTCACCACCAGTGAGAGTTGTATGAGAGTCAGTGCCTAGAGACGGGAAAACTTCGAGTGGGTGATGTTGTAAATAAATTTTAAACTGCAAGCTCATGAAGGCATCTGCTTATCGCCTTACCCTGTACTTTTCTATCGAACAAAAATGTTGATTTATTTATAGGAAGAGTTCAATACCCTCGTAGCTGGTAACGATAGAAATACAGTCTATTTTGTGTTTAGTGTATCGGATATTAAGTCTATCCCATGTCAATCATTCTTTCCACGCCCAGTACTCGTCCTTGGCGCGCTGCAACTTATAGCGAGCCTCTGCGAGGTCCGGATACTGCATACGCATCAGTAACTGCCATAAATACTGGAATACCACACAGGTATTCAAGCGGAAGACGAATGGAGGGTTAATTTACATTGTTGCAAGCCCATGGCTCGAAATCCACACCCGGATACAGCTCTGATACTTGCTCATACATTGTCTTTGCCTTCTGCTCTACCTCGCCCAGTTTTTCGATGGCCCTCTTCACTTCCTCGGCATCTCCCTCTTCAAGGTCAATGTACTTCTCGTCGTGGGTAGTCATTTAGGGCGCCTGTACGAAAGGTTGCGAATAAAATGTGATGATGTAATATATCGATGGGTAGCGTTGAGCTCTCCCGATAATCAGTTTTGAGGTGAGACGAGGGTCCTCGGAAGAACCAAGCCGGGGTATTTCAACCTTTAATACTCTAATCAGCGTATTATTTTAGACGGGGGTGACGAAAACATGCATGTTCGCTCTAGTGCTAAGACACGTGGATTAATCACACGCCAGGATTGGCTTTGTGGCCGGATCCGTCGTCTACGTTGTCTAGAACTGCATGACTTCCGCCTCCCTTACCAATAGGCTGCGCCACAAACCGAACATGAGCGTTTTTAGAAATCTCTCAATGCGTTATTAATACAGGGCGGCGGCGCAACCGAGGAGACGAGCGAATACGACGTGAACAATTCCGGTGAGCAGTCTCACATGACATGAATACGGCTGGCTGATGACCGATGGGTTGGAGAGTGGAAGCCAAAAAGTTGGTAGATATGTGAATGTTTCCCAGATCTTGTTCCACCCAGTGGCTACCTGTCAATCGGACCTTCGGTAGCTCGGGTCACCGATTGTGGCGAACATCTACTCGCAGCTCTTCATATATCATACTCGGCGTGATCTCCTTTGTGGCGTCACTTTGAGATGTGGAATCTTCTGATTGTGACCATGTAAGCTCATTGTCTCACCAACAGATATTCTGTTGGGCCGTGCCATCCATTCTTTACATCCACGTGAGCATATTAGCCATGACTTTGCCTCTTTTGTTTTGAAGTTTGATAGGCATGATACTAACCGGAATGTGCATGGCCAACTATATTCTGTGCCTTTCCTCCCGCCGTAGAGGTATATAATCTCTACCAAGCCTGTCCACATTGCTGGCTGCAGCGAGCTGTAGCAGCCGCTCTTGGGCAACGTTATTGACCCTAACCTTGAGATTCGCTGCACCTCCTCATCTACACAAGTTTCGAGAGTTTGAGCGTGCGCCTGCTTTTGAGGTTGTTCAATACTGGGAAAAGAACAACCAGTCTTACATGGCTGGAATCGCATATGGAAAATTCGTGCCAGCCGATACCTTACTGCTATTGGGAGATATGATGGGGAAATTGGTAACTTTCATTTTTGACATAGATTCTCCAATGTCCTGGAAACTCCAATAAAAACCGACCGAACCTGTCAACGCCATTTATAGAACAATACATGAAAACACGACTGACCCTCACATAGCTCCAGCGAACTTGGAAAAAATCTTCAATCCTTTTAGCGCCTGGTCATTGCCCTTGTCAGTGGCAACTTTCAAGACCATACCGCAGGCCAAGATCATGTCAACAAAGGAGTCGTCCACCTGAACCATTATTTCCAGCTTCAGCTCGTTGCCAGATGCAGACAGAATTTTGTATTTTGCCAACTTTGTCTTTTGCTTGTCCACCAAGTCGAGCCTTTCTCCCCATGTACCGCCGGGTACCCAGCTCATCTTGCCCATAGAGGTCTCCATTGAATGGCCGGATATTGCAGGGTTGTATGTGAGTTTCAACTCATCTTCTCGACCCCGCAGCGAGACGGTACAATTGCCAGACATCGACGACGTTGTTGCCTCAGCAAAGGGCACTCGTGAACCATCCTGCAGGATGCGAAATATGTGGATGTTGGGTTTGGAGTGCTTGGATATTTCAATTTTGAAGCATGGCGTGTGATTGCCCTGCGCATCCTTGAAGAAGACTATGTCGTCGCTGTTGGGGCCCACAAAGGTCACGTATGCGCTGGGATCGGGCAGAGACACCTTTGCTGTTGTTGATGATCCGCTAGAGCAGCCCATTGTGGATAAATGCGGGGACAGGACTCTTCGAATTGAGGTGTGTTTGCGTATATGAGAATGTGATGGTTGTTTGCTCCTCACGTCATGTTCTGAGCTGGACAGCATCTGTCGACGCTTTATATATTTATATGCTAACATTGAGGGTTGAGCGAGGTAGTAGGCTGTGTCAATACCTGAACGGCCCTAGGCCAGAATAGGCGACATCTTGCGCTGGCATTTCAGCTCTGGGTCAATTCATCTCTAATTTAAGGGCTGGGCATCCACCAATTGGCCCCTGTTAGCTGGACACTAATGTGGAGATTTGAGACTTGCACCAATCAATGCCCTGTTCTTTCACTCAGCGCACCCGTTGTGAGCCTGACTACTACGCGCGTAAGACCACTCTTATGATGTCGAAAGAAGGATCGGTTCCCGCTCCTAGGGCGTTTGTCTCCACATGCTATGTCGATGAACATTAGTTGGCAAGACATCGCCTGCCAGGGATGCTCAGCCTTAAATGGCCACTCCACTTGGTTGGTAGTCGATCACAAGCAATAATCTGGGCCCAAAGGTGAAACGCCGAAACAAAAAAACTTCACATCAGATGCAGCAAACTTTGAGTTGGGTTTCGGACACTGGTTATGAAGGTTGTCAATTAATTATAATAGCCTAACCTATTGGCCCAAATCCAATTACATTTCACCAGGCCTACAATTCTTCGCTTTGGAAAAGATCTTCATCTTGCTGAGGCCGGAAGAGAAACTGATGGATCCAGAGTCAGTCATGGTTTCATGGGGGGAATCTGAGTCTGGCATCTCAGAGGATGCGATACGTACATATCTGTCAGGGGCACTTCCGGCGTTCCAGTCAGTTTTAGTATCGAGACAAGGGGACTTTAGATCGCAAAGACTGGTGCCTGGAGTTGTCTTGTTTTTCTCGAGATTGATACTGTTGTGCAACGGTCCGCCCCCGTGCCAGTCACTCAATGTCGAGCCGTTGTAAGGACCGGCATCATATGACAGCTCCCAGTGACTCTTGTCAGTGGCACAAGTGTCGCCTCCAGAAGAACCCGATTTAGACTCGACCTTTCCGATGTTTTTGCAGGTGAGGCCTCGATTCTCGACAGTCATGGTGATGTTCGCGGGCTTGCAGTACATGCAGTGAGATTTGCTTCCACAGGTATGCCAATGAACGTCTATCGGCTCAACAGGCTTGACATCAAACCAGACGCAGAGATTTACTTTGGCGCCTATTGGAAACGTTTAATTATTATAAATATTTCGATATCGTGGCGAGGTGGATTGAATAATTGTTTCCTTACCTGCGCCTGCCGTTGCGCCATGGATCAGCAGCGCTGTCGTCGCGACGAAAGTTGAAAGTAAGAAGTGCATCTTGATTGGTGTCGGAGTTTCTTACGCCTGGGAGAACCGTCAAACATCACGGCGCAGAGACGTACTATATATACAATGAGCGCTGTTATGGCGGGTGGTGTTGGTCCTCGAGGCTAATGACAGACCCAAACCTAGAATAGCCAAGCTTCAAACACCGTACATTCCATTGACATGTTCTACATTAGCCATGATAAATGCATTTGCTAACGTAACTGTACAATGAAGGACAAATTTCACGGTAATTAAGTTACGAGCTAATCATTCTTAGAATCACCTAGCTAAAAGCAGCCAGGCGACGGCCATTACCCCTAAAGGAGAAGTATGCTTTCGGATTAAATTCTCCCTGCATATTACTTGTTATAACTGTAGTTTGTGTCCAAGCGCGTGCAGGTATATTTGAGTAAAGTGCAGTTGATGCTATTTGGTACATGCTCTTACTAGTATTAAAAATTTACTCAACTGAGAAGGTTGTTCGCGCAAACAACGAACGGATGCACGGCGTGATCCTCGATTTTGATGACGTTTGAGGCGTACATGTTCTCCACGAGGAGATATTGTGTTGACGCCACACCTAAATCCCCACTTGTTCCCGGGCCTACCATATGTCATTTTGGAGACACGAGTGATGGAGTAAGTTCAACACATGACAAAACAAGGGCGCCAAGTACACACATCCCCAGATTAGTTGTACAACCATGTCACTGTTCATTTGACTAATAAAAATACAAGATGCAATGTCGCTGTCATAATGATGCAATTGCCGCAGGCTAATCGATTTGGAGCTATTCTTCATATTAAGTTTTCTCAACAGCTGATGGATATCAAACCTAACAATAAATCTACAAGAAAATTACTCATTTTGCCTTTGTAAGAGTCATCCAACTACTGTCGCATTCGTCAAGATATTAGCTGACAAATTAGGTCCGGCTCTTCCCGGTGTTTTGAAGTAGTGCGGATCGATAGTTCTTGGGCGCGATGGATGGATTGCTTAACGACCATCGCGGCCTTCTCTTTCATCGGTTTAAAGTTCAGTTACCTAATTCCATACTTGACCAACAATTTTCGGAGCCTCGGCATCCGGAACGACATCCCAATAGAATTCTGCCTTCCAAAATGGATATAGGCTAAAATTGGTGTCCTGTACCATCTTCATGGTATAGCTAAGCAGCAAGGTGCGGCCATCAACCGAACGCACGTTGATCATAGGACACTGGCGAACATGTCCCATTCTCAAACGGTTTGCAACCCAGTACCCTTCCCAGTCCTCTGCTACGGCACGGTCGTTCATATCTTCTAATTGGCGATCGGGTAGCGTTCCACTAACTAGCTGCATACCGCAGCTCGGTTTAGACTCGGCCGACTGGTCCCAACCAAAGACATAAAACAAGAAGATTATGGAGTCATCAAAATACCTTGTAAACTCTGGCGGTACATCGATTTCAATCTTAACCGCAGCCCAATTCATGTGAGGATCATCTTCCTCGAAGAAGATCGAATCCACATCATCCCAACTTTGCCACGGCCAACGACGATACACAGACATTTTGCTTTCCAAATGGATCTTCAACGCATGACGGCGCGATGCGAGGATATTATCCATCTTCATTATGCCGTCCGAAGTTGGCAGGCGTGTTAACATGACCGGGTCGAACACAAGGGTACTCTCACGCTCCGAACTCTCGAGCTCAACAAGATTGGCCGGGTCTTGCCGCAAAAAGGAACCATAACCGATATTCCTCACTCGAATACCAAGCATAATACCCCTGAGCATACAAACTGGGAGGCTAAGCCCGACAGTAGTGGCCCTTGGAGCTCTTTCGTATTCGCGCAAGCTGAACTTGGCACGCACCTTGATGCCCCTATTGGACATTGAGAAGTCTGGGATGTATCGCCCAGAAACCTTGGCCATTTCGCCGGAGCCACTGAAATACCTCGGAGACGGAGCTAGGACACCTATGAACAAATCTTGAGTGGCCTGAGGTGGACCCGACGACGGTGGCTGCTTCCAAGCGAAAATGCTCGGGTCAGGGCATGTCCGAATGATTTCTTCCTGTAGTCTTGCGAAGGCTTTCCCTTCTTCTCCGTAAAGCAAAGGCATGTTGATGTCGAAGATTCCTAGCAGGCAGTAGGCCATGTCCTCCACCCGTGTTGTCTCGCGCGATGCAGCCCATGACATCTTTTGCGCCACAGACCCCGTGGACAGCGCCTGTGTATGGTTCAAGATGCCAACGCTGATATTGGTAATGGCGGACAATTCAAGTGAACAGTCAGATTTGCTGAAGCAATATTCCCAGTCACGAGTATAGAAAGCGACGTCTTTTGGTGCTATCAGTTCTTGGAGGGTCCAGCCACGGGTAAACCATCGACAATTCCGCAGCACGCTGACCTGATCCGAATGAAGACCAGGAGTGTCTTCAAGATCGCAGAGATGAGCATAGCACTTTGCGGAGCGTTTGTACCAATTGAACATGGAATTGATGGCCTCGGTGAGCTCGGCACTGCTGGACTTGTCGATGCAGCAGGTGTCGACCCAGGCATATTGGAGCCCGTCTTTGGCTGCCATCTTGCACGTCATGTCAATCTTTTCCCACCCCATCCTTCCGTCTGGCTGCGGAGCTGGCCACATGTCTTGGAACGTGATCTCTTGCCCCTCAAGCCATGTGTGCGACAGAATAGCATATTGCGGGATATTCTTTGGGGCCCCATAGAACTCCTCGAGCAATCTTGTCTCGATGTTGATGAGCCACATGAGCACAGTATTGGTATATGAAGCGTCAGTAATTCAGTCGAAGACGAATAGGATGGAGTGGAGGATCCAAGAACAAGTCAGTCAGCTTATTACTAGTTCATTGTCAGGGTCACGTGACCCTGGATAGTTGATTCATGTGCAACAGCATGAAACCAGCCGTAATGCAGGATGCCTTCCGATTCCTATCTATGGATAATGATTCAAGTAATCTAAACAAGAGGGCGATATGCAGAGACTAGTCAGTATAACGGGAAGGCTGTTGCCTTGGCATTCAATTATGACCTCGGGGTCAACTCTCCATCTCAACTGTTCTAGATATCATTCAACCTACCATTTGAGCACCTGTCGATGGTGGCTGTGGGTTGTGTTTCTTGGGTGTCACCAATGAGTTCGGTAATTTATTGGTTCGAAACCGTGGCCAGGATATCGTGGGGTCGTTATTTGCTTTTTCTCTCCGCTCCAGATAACCCCGTGTTCGTCGATACCCCGCCTCTACACATTGGATTTAACTTGATTCTTTCCGCACTCAACATGAGCTATTGGGGTAATTACTACTGTGACCGTTGCGATAAGGTTTTTCGCTCCAGTTCAGCCGAGCAACAGCATATTCGAGACTCCCAAAACCACAATGTCTGTGACGAATGCGACTATGATCCACCTGATTTCCCAACGCGGGGTGAATTGATTTCGCATTTGGAGTCCGATCATGATATTTGCACGTCGTGTGATTTGCAGTTCGACAGCCCCCAGGATCTCATGGATCACGATGAACACGTCCACAACATATGTCCCACATGCGATGAGCAGTTCAAATCCCGATCTAATCTTAAAAATGTTTGTTTAGACTGAATCCCGCTTCAGTTCAGTGGTTCTGGCTCTTGTCTAACGGCGTGTTGAGTAGCATCAACTCACCCATCGTGACAAAGATGTTGGATGTCCCGGATGTTCTCGATATTTTTCCACCGACTCAGCCATGATATTGCACTTGGAGGCCGGAACGTGCGATTCCGGCGTCAACGTACACACAGTCGCTGATATGGCATCAGAATGCTATGAGTCACGTCAATATGAATCAACCGTTTCAGGGCTTGATTATGAGTGCCCGGGCTGCGATACCCCGTTTGTTTACATGAGCGCACTTCTCCAGCACATTGAAAGTGATTCCTGTGACGAGGACCTGAGCTATTACAGGCCCCCGCAGAAGTTTCTTATCCATTTACGGTACAGTATTGGCTGAAGAGTGCGAACAATGATGGAGTTCACTTTCCTGCTCAACTATTAGCCCATACTGTGAAATGGGAGGGGTCTTAAGGGCCAGAGGTGTTGGAATCTCGAATTTGGTGCTCCGTCTTGAATATCATTTAATTCATGTGAAAATTCATAATTTGCAACACAAAATTGGTTGAGGGCAGTCGATACACACAATGACAAGAGAATCATCGTGGATGATAGTATGGATGGATAATTTTTAAATGAATTTCGCTGGGACTATCAGGGTATTATCGTCGGATACTTTGGAGACGTTTTATTTCTTTCTATCCCTTTGACTGTCGTAAGCCTGCACCTCCGTACCAGGCCCCACCTAGCTTCAGGATCAAATCGATACTTTTAAAGATTAAGAATCCCCTAATAAACCAAGGTCCACTGTAAGTCATATTACTAAATACGGCTAGAATGTTGATCAATGTCGACATCGCCACTTATATTTAGATGACTTCCATTCTCACTAAATTTAGGCGAATGAATAAATACCCGGATCTTATAAATTCCGTGATTGACTCAAATCCCCGCCCGTGACCTAATTGCAGGCTTACAGCAGTCAAAGGGATAGTATTGTGCAATCTGTCCTGGGTCTCCAGCATAAAGACCAATTCGCTCGCAAGTTTAGAAGCATCGTTACTTGGGGCGGGACGAGGTGATGTGGTCGCGACGGGCATAAATTTGAACCTCTTCACGCCACTGCCAACGAATTTAATCAAGAGGGCAGTACATCTGCCGCAGGACGGCTTCGCCTCGTCGCACTGCCATAGTTGATGGAGGGTAAGCCTGGCATGGAGCAGCCTTCACTGTCGCTCACCTTTTCCTTTTTGGCCCGACAACTGTTGCGGCCCGGGGAAGTCAAACCACCAGGCATGGCAATTTTCCCTCACTTCTTTTCAGGAGATGACGTGTTTTAGAAAAAGACAGGTTGAAGCAGCCGCGTCTGCATCGCCACCACATGTCATGCAGATGAGAAATTACTAAGCTGCGTCAAATTTGTCGCTCCTGAGTGGCCCACATCAAGCTTACTGTTTGCTAATAAAAGCACAGCTACTACAGCACGAGTCTGACTCTCGGAGTTGACCAATTGATCTTTGAGGCCAAAAACTCAAAACATTCGTGGTTTTACTGTCAATAATGATCAAATTATTGCGTCGTTGTGGTGCAAATTTTTCAAGACCTTGCAAGACAGGAACGGAGAAATTTCATCAAAATGCACGCAAAGTCTGAAGTGATACCGAAGTATGTAGCATGTGATTTGTCTTCACATCTTCTCTGTCACATCCTGAAACCTTCGGCCCTTTACCTTGTGATGCATCATGCATTCATCTACTCGCGACCCAGATTTAGTGCTTCGGCAAAATAAAAACCTCCCGGCCTATATCCGAACTTTTGCCCTTAGTCCGAAAGTCTGAATCCCCTCGCGAACAGATCATATCTGTGACCGTTACTTCGCGTTTTTACTGATAGCCCGCAATATTTGTCGGACTTTAAAGGTTTACTGCTTCTCCAGAAACATCATGGGCACTAGAGCTTTGGTAGTTGGGGGCACAGGCGGCATTGGATATGCCATTGCCTGTCGCATTGCCGCCGACACGGCCGCTACTGTCACCATCAGCGGTCGAACCAAGCCAACCGACATCCCTCACCCCAACATTGATTTCCGTCCCGTCGACGCATCAACCATGGGCTCTATCAAGAAATACGTAGATGCATACAAGTCGTCCCAGACAGAAAAGTTGGACCTTCTCGTCATCAGCCAGGGAATTCTCACCACCGCAGGACGGACGGAGACTGCTGAAGGAATTGATCGCAAAATGGCGCTTCACTACTACGGAAGACAGCTTCTGGTGCGAGAGCTTATGTCGGCCTTGAAGGAAGATGCAAAGGTCCTCCTCGTCCTCGATGGCACGCGCGGCAACCCGGCTCACCTTGTGTGGGATGATCTGGACCTCAAGACAAATTTCAGCCTGTCAAATGCAGCAAGCCATTGCATCTCAATGACAGATGCGATGATCCAGTCATATGCCCGACAAAACAGCGAGACCGCTACCAAGCGGCATTTCGTTCACGCCTATCCAGGCATCGTCAAGACAGACCTTTTCGAATCGCTTCCATGGTATCTGCGAGCTGGCTCGCGCGTTGTGAACCAGCTCATTGCCGTGTCGCCGCAAGACTGCGCCGAGAAATTGGTAAATGGAACGTACGAGTGTGCAAAGGACAAGGAGAGGCTTTGGAGCTGCATCGACAGCAACGGCAACTTGGTTCCGAACAAGCCCGCTTGGAGTATGGATCAGATCAAGAAGGTTGAGGACCACACCTGGAAGATTATCGATGATGCCATCGCGAAGGATGCTCAGTAAAGGTCTGTATGAAATTTTGAACACAATTTGTCATTTGTTCTTGTCCAATATATGTTTGGTTGGGCTATTGTTCAGACAGTTGAAAGAATATTTTTCCCAAGTGAACCTCAGCCCAACTCAGTTCTGATTTGTAGATGTTAAAAGTATCTGCAAGAAACGGTGTCTTATGCATAGTTTTATGGTTCCTTATTGCTCGTGGCAGCATACATGAACAATCAAGCTGGTCAAAAGTGGAGATGAACAACAGAGGTAAGCTGCAGGTACATCAGTGACCCTCTCGGGAAGCTGATGATGCATAAATAGTATTGTTAAGCTTGCAAGATATTTATTTCAATCATTTCCCATAACCCGCCTGATCATCAATCATGTACATCCGTGCTTAGTAAAGACCAACTGTCAGATCACCCTTGACACGAGCAGTCAAGTGAACCTCGGCCTCAAGATCGAGCTTGACACCGACGAGGAGAGCGGCGGCGGTGGGCTTGCCCTCGTCGTCAGTCGGGCCCTTGAGGAGCTGGCCTATTTCTTTGTCAGGAGAGTTTCAAGAGTGATAGATATCGTTGTAAACATACCAGCAGGGGCAGAAAGGCCAGTGGAGGTAGGCAGGGGAACGACGAACTGGCCGTTCTTCTCGAAACTAGTCATTCGTCAGATTCGTTCGTTGGACAAGCTACTTCAGTGCTCACGCGGTACGCTTTGCCACAGGCAGAGCGGGAGCGGGAGCGGGAGCAGGAGGAGCCTCGGGCTCGAGAACGGGAGGTTCCTCAACGGCAGGACTGAGGATTTGATGTTAAAGGGAATGGGAAACTTGAGGGCGGCCAGCGGGCTCTATTGGTTACTTACGTAGCGGGGGAAGACATTTTGAGCGTTGGGGGTGGTTGGTGGACCGGGTGAGAGAAAGAGGCGTTGTTGGTAGATGGTTGAGGGATGTGTTGAAGCTGTTTGGATTGTTCTCTCGACCCGGATCGAGACTACACCAGATTTATATACCTGACCTCGGCTTCGGCAAAAGAGTAGCTGAGATGGCAAAACCAAGTTCGTGCCCCGCAAACAATAATCAACAATCGGAACTGCTGGGTTGGCGAACCCACTCGGTGAGCGGACAACGAAGCTGCATGCCCACGCCAAGCGTGACAGCAACTGGCTGTGGATGCCGTACTTGCTTTTGGTTCACGAAACTGCTCACTCCGACGTGTTGCGACGGGCCAGCTGTGGGGGCCCTGTAAACAATCGGAGATTGGGAAAATGATCCGATTCCTACATGCGTTCGGAAGCAATTGACCTATAATTGGTGCACCTGACAGCCCCAGCCGCCCGAGTCTGGGGACCAAGCTCGACGTCATGGGCCAATTGGGCGTCAATTGCCTCACCCACGGACGTCTAGCGCCCCCGTTTCTTTTTCTTGTTTCAATTTTAGCGGCATTTTCGCCATTTCACGATCGGCGTTCCTCCTTCATGGGGGTGCCTTTGGCAAGCAAGCTTGTAGGATCATTCAAGAGCCGGCCTGATCCCTGTCGCCAATGGCAATACGACTTACACGTATCATTTATGGGGTTTGCAGACATGGTGGGCCCCGGGAAACTCCCCGGAGCTGTCTGCCGATGACGCCAGCCTGTCAGGCCCGCCTGCATCGTGCGAGTGCTAGAGATTGCCGCATGTCTTGCAGAGCTGAGACACCTCGCCTAGCCGCTGGCTACCCTAGGCCGTGAAAATTGCCTGATGAAGAGGGAAAGAATCGGGGTTTTCCATTGGACTTGGTTGAGCCCATTGAGATGGCTGGTTTTTGAAGAGAAGAGGGTGAATTGTATCAAAAAAAAAAAAAAAAAAAGGCATCATCGTCATATCGTAGACACGGAGGAACTTGGGCACCATAGGTGCGTCTAGCGTGTAAAAGTCAAGCCCATCAAATTTCCTTTACCTCGAACCATCTCCACAAAGAACGTGGTTTTCATCCAAGCTAATGATTTCCAAACCCGAAAATCGTGCCAGCGCTGTCCGGATAGCTTCTTGGCCAATGCTCATGCGGCCAGGCCACATGCCAACCTCAATTTCCAGGTGCCGCAATGTTTCTTTGCATGGTACCAGCTCTACCAGTAAATCAACAATATCGGCCAGATCGTCGAGGCCGGGATGGTCAACATCCGTGGTTTGAAAATATTGGAACTCAAAAACTTCCAAATATTTGCAACAGGAAGCGACACCACTCAACTCCCCTCGACTCAGCATAGACGAAGAGAATTTAAGAACTCTCAAGTTGGGCAGAAGATCTGGCGTGGGAGCCGAAAAGCACATGTGAAGATCCAAATACTCTAGACTAGGTGCCCTTGTTAATATTGGGTTGAGTAGGTGTGGCTCAAAGCCCTCTGACTTGTGGACATTGATGACCCGTAGCTTTCTCAAGGAGTCAAAGCGTGTTGTCGACGGCAGATAATCCCCGACACAAAGCCTGGGAGACACCTGCAAGCTGAGTTGTTCGATATGGAATACAAAGCCCAGAATTAAATCGACCAGAAATGTGTGTCGGCTCCGAATATTTTCTGCCTCCTCCTCCTCATCGTATGATACAGGGTATTTTGTCCAATTAGCCGGAAGCGAGACACCAAGTGCTTTCATGGCAACGTCAGCAATTGCGATGTAGCTGAGATTGAGGCCAAGCATAGTATTGACAACGAGGTGTTTCACCCTGGCACCCAGGTCGGGGCGATGGCAAACGGTGCGGAGGAAGAATAGAACACGTGAACGAAAAGGTCGTGACTCCGAGACCTGATGATATAGAACTGGTGTGGCGATGGCATTAATTCGTTTCGATGTCCGACATAGCGTCGCTAAAGCTTTGACGCAATCTTCCGACACATGGTGGGTTGATAGAATGCCTGTAGAACTACTCCGACCATTATATTCAATATCTGTAATGCGTGTACAATGCGGACACAGTGTAGTGCAAACTTGGTGTATGAGTTCGTTCGGAAGACAAAGCAAATAGAACATTATTGTGTCATATCACATTTCTGGAAGTTTGGTGTTGGAGCAGGGTCTAGCTGTTAGTATCTGTTGTGATAGACTGCTGCCTATATTCTTACGGGCCAGCTTGACCACTAAATACAGATGGTCGGCGTGAAAACGGTAAGACCGGGGGAGTTCGGGTGCCTAAAAAATCATGATTTTATTGTGGCGATTGGGTCAGCCAAATCTCATCTCAGCATTGATTCCCAATGGGCCCTCACATGATCATACAAATTCAGTCCTATTGGATACGATGAAAAATTATCTAAGACCTAGCCTCAGTTTCACGGCCATTTCCCACCGGCGGATGAGAAGAATTATTTCAGAGTTCATGGTGGAAACTTTTGTGGTGGAGAGATGTAACACACCAAGCCTGACTTGAGGCATTTCGTTTGACACCATACAGAGGACATTGAAATCCAGTTTTAATTGATCCAAATGTCAACAATACCTAACTTAAGAATTATAGAAAGCTGGCTATTGATGACTAGGGTTTTCATATTTGTGTTGGTAGCAACGTGGGAATTCACATTGATGTCTCAAGACCATAGATGTATAAATATTTGCTTCATATTAAACTCAAAATTTGAATCAGAACCTGAGTATGATCATTCTCATTTCTTCCGGCTGCTCTTGTGAGCTCCCATTGCCCTTTTATCCTTCTATTTCATCCCCAGTGTGCACTAGCCGAACAAAGGTGGTCTGTGCATCAAGGCAACTGGCCCAAACCCCGCTTTGCAACTTTGTTTCACCTTATCCGACTTCTACTTTTTCAAGCCATGTCTGGATTATCATGATAGGCCAGCAACGATCAGTGAATAGAGGTGATATTCTCGAAATATCGATTCGGCCCGCAGCATAGGTTGACGCAAACTAGGGTGTTACACATGCGAAAGGCGGCGAATTAAATGTGACCGTGCGACACCAAACTGCCTCAAGTGCTCAAGAAAGGGGCTCATTTGCCCTGGATATGGTCCGCGGATAAGATGGGCTGGGGGAGCCGCGGTTCGAGGCCGCTTAGCGAAGCCTGAAGAGCTTACACAGACCGAGTTTGGACCCTCATCCCAACCGCCTCTCGTGAACAACGATTGGATTGGTCTGTCCTCTTTTCATTCACTCAGCAAGAAGACGCTGCATAAACTTGTCAATTATTGGGATAAGGAGGTGGCATGCTTGATGGTGTGGGTTGATTCAGACGAAAATCCGTATCGCCGGTACATCACTCCATTAGCTTACAGCAACCCCGTCATTGGATTGGCCATGGCAGCCATCTCATCCGAACATGCATCGGGATCTATCGGAGACACCGGGTTTTCTGAGAAGGCCCGTAACGAAGCCGTTACTATGATATCAACCTACATCCAGGACATCACTAACCATGTGATGAGTGGGAATGAACTCGGTAAAAAGCTAGACGAGAAGTCTGTCGAATGTGTCTTGGCTTCGATGCTGCTCTTGTCATGCTATGAGATGGCAAACTCCGGCGCCGTAGCAGCAGACTTTCACAGGAGAGCCGCAAGGTCTCTTGTGAACACCTTCAAAACAACAGGACAAGGCGGTGGCGTCCTGCTAAATTTTCTGAAAAACCAACTCTGCATCCATGATGTCCTCGCATGCACCACATCGTTTGATCCATCTACAATGCAGGATGTAGTATTACCTGATCCAAAGGACCAGTCTGTGCTCTTTGCGACATACCTGTCATATTTACATGACGTTACCTTGCTTTCCCGTCAGCTGCCACCCACTTCAACTGACTGGACAAGGATGGACTTGACATTAAATAAAATCCGGGTACAATTCGAAATTGCTCAAGGGGAAACACTTATGGCTGCGGGACGACTCGTCATACAGCCAGAGAATCGGCGCCGTGACTTTATTCGCGTCGTCAGCATACATCATTACGCCGCATTGCTTTATGCTTCCAGATGCCTCGAACTGGATATCCAAAACCAACGAAAGGATCTCGTTGATGGTTTATTTGACCAAGTGGCTGAAATGGTCGCCGTCGATGAATGGCTGCATACCCTCCCTTGGCCTTTCTTCATTGCCGGGGTCGAGATTCAGGGAGACAATCACAGGCAAAGAATTATCTCTGATCTATATGAGAGGATTTGCGAAAAGATGCGTTTTCACAACTTTCGTGACGCTTTGCAATTCCTGAGAGAGTTTTGGTCGGGGACTGAGCAAGATTGGCGCGATAGAGCTCAGAGTTGGGAGCAAGCTGGGCATCCGGTATTACTGCCTTGATAAGCAGCGGCATCGTTATATTCCGTATCCCCGCCGATCTAATAAACAGAGGCGTAAAGTATATTCAAAGCTCTTTCGCAACGTTAGGATAAGCTATATGTTGTTGTTGAATGACATTGCCACATGCTTGACAAATATTCGTAGGTCAGGTTTTCATCTGAATGTATGCCGAAGGCGTTCATTCCAACTCGTAGCGGTGCTATCAACTGATAAGATAAGGTGACTGGCCGCTGGTCCGTGCGCGGCCCAACCACAACCAGCCGCCAGGTTGCCATTGTCCCAATACGGCCCAACTCTGGCCTCTCGTCAGCGACTTACTTCACGCGCAAATGGACATGCCCATGTCTCAAGATGTACGTGCGTGCACCCCGTTGGCTCGCACGCTCATTACGTCTCTCTCAGAAGATCTCCTTTTGGCAATCTTCCAGGATGAGTGCCTCGACCATGATGACGTTATTGCCCTGCGCATGACTTGTCACACTCTCAGTAACGCCGCTGCTGTCATTCTATTCCGCCGCATTCACATATCCCAGCTTCGTTGCGACCGCGACGATTTCTTGTCCATCTGCAGCAGTCCTCATCTTGCGCAACATGTCCGTGAAGTTGAGTGGCAGGAGGTGTCTTGGTTTCCCGGCTACTTTCGTCAAGCGTCCGACCCCGATGATAGCATCGAACACACCCTGGCCAAGATTGAAGACTCAGCCGACCAGTTGTTCTGGTTGAATGTGGTTCCTCTAGAGAATCCCAAAATCGACGCAGAGAGCCTCCAGGCCCGGCGTGATGGAGCCATTGCGGAATTCCGTAATCATTTTCACAGAGCCCTCGCCAATTTACCTCTTCTCCACACAATTATTTCCCGACCTATGCTTGATGACCGTATTCTCGACTGCTGCGAGTACCCAATCGCTGTCAGATATCTGAGCTGTCATCATCCTTCAAAGCCACAGGAGGAATCCAAATGGTTACCGCAAACTAACGACGGACTCTTCTTATTTCTTCTACCTGCTATCCAGTCTTCACTTTGCCCTGCCACCAGGCTGCTTTGGGAAGATGAGTCGTTAGTTGCCGGCAGCTATCTTCGCGAATCGTTCCCGGGAGCTTTTAGGTGTCTTGATACATTGAGCATTTCTATTACGCCCAGCCCGCACATGCAGTACCCCAACTTTGTGGCCAACCTTGATGCGGCAGTCAATGTCCGGAACCTGAGCCTGGAAACGACATGGGAAGGAGACTGTTCACATCTTCAACTCCACATGCTTCGGTTCCGTCCTCTCGAAATGGCATCACGCTGGTCGCGTCTCCACTCATTGAGCCTCAAACTTATGCCAGAGGCTGGCCATATTCTTGGAGCCATTGTGGAGAGTAGCGCCGAAACCTTGCGCCACTTGCACATTAGCAACTGCAGTGTACCCTTCACATCGGTGCAAAAGCTTGCTGACATCCAGACCTTACATCTGGACTCGTTTCGGGTGGTTGATTATCTTTATGAGCCAGATCTATACATTGATGAGCATCGCTTGATGTCTTTCATCAACAAAGAGCCAGGCATCATAAAGGATCATTTTATTCGGCTTACTGGCAGACCCAGCCGTGCTGATTCAGACATGATTGTCACAACAGTCATCGAAAACGTCCCGGAAAGCCGGCGCCGCACCCTCCAAAACCCAACGCATATAGAAAAACAATCCGTTTGCAGCGACGATGACTCAGAAGACAGTCGACAATATCGGCGTCGTAATGGCCCCAAGTGGGACTGGGACTATTTCCCCAGCGTTGGCGACGTGTATTGCTACCAAGTTCCGGACACGCACCCAGAGGCTAATCCTACAAAATGCTGGAAATTCATCAGCCGTGATAACAGAGTAGGTTATGGCGATGACCCTTTGGATTGGTTTGAAGAGTGGGATCCAGAAGCTGGGGATGTGGAAGAGCCAACACCATATTGTCATGAGCTCTTTGACTATTTCGAGATGTGCTGTGAGACGGATGAGCCACCATCCAGAGACGCGGGTTCGTGCCCTGACAGAGTCCCGCCTGTAGGGGCCATTAAATATGATGACGAGGAGGCTCATATTGCGCATAATGATGGGATGTTTCGCTACTAAGTCATACGAAATCCGAGAGCGCTGAAAGGAATAACATCTGCAATTATGTTTTGAAGATGCTATGGGTAAAGTATCGGTTAATAATTGATGATTTAAATCATATAGGAATAGCTATTAGCCTTAAAAGCAGCTGGCACAATTTGGGCGTAGACAGATTTATTAACAATTATCTAGTAATTAGGACCCTTGACGTTCAGCCTCAGTCACTGTGTGCATTTTGAGCTTTTCTAATAGCTTCCCCAAACCCAAGGCAGTCTCGGCTCCAACCACCAATGCCGCGCTACTCATCCCGATCGAGTCGTCAGATGTCCAGCCCGTAATGACAACGCTGCCAGCCTTGATTTCGGACGCAAAAAGCTGCTCAAACTCCGCCCTGGAACGTTTGAAATAGTCATACGTCAATGTGGCCTCCATGAGACCACGCTGCGTAAAGTGTCGCTTGAGAAGCCCGAGAGGATAGCTTCCTGTGAGCCTTGGGTTGAGATCAATGATGTACTGATCTCCGTGTTTGTCCGTGATGACATCTATTCCAGCAGGCCCATAATAGCCTTTTTTATGTAGAAATCGGGCCATCTGGTCCATAATGTTGGCATATTCAGCTTGATGGCTGGCCTGCTCCTTGTATGATATGTTTGCACCGTTCCAATATCCTTTGCTCGCAAAATTCTGCTCAGCGGAAGCGATGAAAATATTCTCCCCTTTTTTAGTTACAAATAGCGATATAGCAACCACCTTTCCTACAATGTAGTCTTGGAGGACTATGGAGCATGGATCAAGGTGATGGTTGTATTCGTTGACCTGCTGGAGCACAGATCTCAATTGAATGCGGAGCATCTCCTTGGCCTTTCCCCGATCGTCTTCGGAGAGAATCGCAACTGTGCCTAGTCCCGACATCGTCTGAGAGAGTTTGGCTATGAATGGAATCGGGTATTTGTCGAGTTGACTAGTCATGCGACTGATTTCCTGCTCAACTGTGACGCCATGGCCTGGAGGGTGCAGTGGGAGTTGCGGGCTAATCACAACTGAGCGGGGTGTTGGCAATCCCGACCGGGCTAGTCCAGGTTTTGATAGAATCTCGTAATGCATCTCTGGATCCACAAGATGCGGCAGATGTGACATGACATCAGTTGGCATTCTCTCGGAAACTAGGGTATTATGTTCCAACAAGGAAGAGTTCATGCTGGCTGCGAACCTGACCATGGGTCGTTGGTCCCGTTGCAACTGGTCAAAGCAGCTGTATGCATCGAGCTGCTTTGTCAATCCTCCTTTTGCGCCTTGTTCTGGGTCTGATCTGACGCCAAGTAAGAGCACGGGCAGCTTGCCAGCCGTGAATGCGCGCTGCTGTAGCCGTGACTTTGCACGCAGAGCTTTCATTTTGCCCTCAAGCGTTTTTGGGTCTGGCCCATTTTGTATTTTGTAATGGTACGCAAATTTGGCTAGCGTTCGCCCATCATTTCGTTCTGATTTTGGTACGTTGCCATATACCACAACTGGAAGTGTCTCATGCTCATTGAACTCATAGAGATCGTAAAGTGTGTGATCAAGGGAGAGTGAAACGGCTGGCACATTGAAGCGAATTCGAAAGGGCAATATGGATAACAAGAATAATACAATCCAAATAAGGAATTTTCTTGCGAGGTATGGCATAGTCCTGATTAGGATCTCAGTGAGGATAAGTGAGAAGTCAACGTTATCATCAACCTATCCAGTAGTATGCCTCTGGGGTTGTAAAAACCAGTTGGTGGACCTTATGGCAAGGCAGGCCGCAGGACTTTTGGAGGTCGAGGCAGTGCAGAGTAAGGTGCAAGGCAACAGATAAAGATGATAGCTTGCTAGAGTCAGGCAAAGTAAAATAAAAATCGACATATGAGGCTTTTGCCGATCAAAACGTGCATGGGTCTTATGCTCGCGAAAGTTGGTACATGGTGCCTGGGAACAAAGGGAATGATTAATTGAAGGAACTACGGATAAGGGGCAGGATTTTTATCACTGCATATATCCAGCTAAGAGTGTCACATCACCATTACGACTGGGTACTCTACTTGTATGACTAGTGACTAGTGATTATATGTCTCAGGTCATCACAATAAGAGTCGCAAATTTCTTGGATTGAGCCTATCAGAAGGTATTTCGCTGAGTACTTCTAGACTAGTGAATACCGGCCCCTGCAGCGAGCCGAATGCCGGGAAAAGAAGCGGTGTACGACAACGCCATGGCCCCTTATAAAAAGAAATCACCACTAACATGTTTTTTCAACTTGTTGGGTAGGGTTTATATAAATATGAGAAAGGATGATGTCAAGCTACCGGCTGTATTTCGGTGCTTCATGACGATCAATGGTAGAGCGACCATCCCTATTGGCTCGTTTCCATGCTCTGCGTGAGACAGGTCCGGCCGGTGAGCTTTGGCAGCGATTGGTACAGATGACAGCCACTAACGTAGCCGGCACCTTTAGTAGCTTGTCCGTCAGAGTCTCGGCCTGCTAGCTCCACACACAACACGGCACGGGTTTCCTTACGATGTGCGAAGGCAGCACACGGGTACTGTGCTCACATCGTCACACTGTAAACATTTCGTGATTTCGATCACAGGCTAATGTGGGATGGAAATGATGTACCGAAAACCAGCAGTTGTCCCCATTGGTTCCAATATTGGCGTGATACCCGCGTGCTGCCTTCGCACATCGAAATGGATGTGATTATGGCTGTGACTTTTCTACGGAATACCAGTAGCTATCCCTTTGAGTGCCGGATAGCTGCGCATGGGTCACGGGTGTTTGATTGCTTAGTTCAAGTTTTGCTGTTTAATCGCCATCACGTGACTGCAGATCGAGGAGGGTTTACAGTGAAATACCGCAAGGGTTCTCAATACTTTCCTTGTTCAAGCAACACCTTTGGGTGGCGCTACAGTGTCTTCTCTGTCCGTATAAGTTGGGTTATCAAAAGATGGTTATGATTCCAGATGCTTCGAAGCTCTTCATGTGTTCTATTAGGGGGTCTAGCTAGGTCTCTTATAGCTGCTGCTGCTAGCTGCAGCCTCCGGCCCTTCCTATCTAAGGTTTGAAGCTATTCGCGGTTTGGGCTGCCAAGGCCACCGTTATCAGATACGGCTGGCCGGCGGCGGCGGCCTCGACTATTGACCTAAGATAGTCCTTACCGGGTGTTGGCGATATTTGTATGCGTTCCAGGGCCCGAGGCAGGTCGAGGCAGGTCGAGGCAGGCTTGTTAGATCTGGCCGTTACCACAGAGGTCAGACTAGGCTATTGAAGCTATCTACAGAGTGTGACATGGATGCTGACGGATTGCACTCTGCCAAGATGGCGTCACCTGGGCCGTCTCCTCTGCCTTGCCCCGCGTGGGTCTGGTCGATTACCTCCAACGCCCCGTCGGTATCCTCTTCTCACCCCCGTTTTCATCATACTCACCAATTAGCATTGCAAAGGATCGAACCTGGTTCGGTGACGACTAAACTCCCTTTGAGTCTTTTATTGACGATTTCTGCATCTCTTTTGGAAAACTAAAGGTCGTGGGGATTGGTACCGTATGTCTGCCCACCAAAACATCTCCCCACGAGCATGGGCCAGGCTCCAATGGCACTCTTGTTCTGAAGCGTGTGTTACATGTCCCCAGCAGCCTCTGCAACATAATTGGAGATGGTATTATAGACGACTATCGACTGCAGCTACCTCAATCCCCCGAAACTGTTGGGACAATTACAATTTCGAGCAAATATAGTGGTCAAGCTGTTGCTTACTTCAAGCCCACCGCCAATCTATTCCAAGTTCGACTGACTGGCCCACCCATTGGGCCCAAGGTTGGTGTTTCTCCATTCCGCCCATCTTATCTGTATATTGTCGGTGCGGAATGGCCAGAGAGCGAACAAGAACGGTTTGACGCTCTGAAATCATGCCGATTATCCAGTGTCGTCGCCAACGAAACCTTCACACCAGACGAGGAATTCTGGCTAAAGAAGCACTACAAAAGTGAACATAACTTCCTGAAAACGTACGGGCTTAACATTCACAAGAATGATGACCGTATGGAAGGCCATCGAATCTTACGGGCCCTCATGCCCTCTAGTGACGATGAGATCTCGACTGATGATGAAAGCGTTCATGATGAACCATATGATCTTGGCCCTAACCGCCATGTTTTCATGAATATGTTCAACCCCTATGAACTTGATTGGATCGAGCGACACTTCAAACAACCTATGATCTTGATGGGCCGCTTATCCCTTGATATTTCTAATAAGGCTGACCGCAAAAGAGCTCAGGTCATAGTGCGTCAAGACATGCGCGGTCGCAACGAGGAAGATGGAAAACATCTTAAATCCATTATCCGTGCCATGACAGATCATAATGAGGCTCAAATGACCACCCTCCGCGCTATCATGACCAAAACTGAGTCCATCGCTAAAGAAGAAAGAAATGACGGATGTTCTCCAGGCGATGGCGGAAAACTCTATTACTTTCAACAAGGCGGCCTTGACCATTATTGGCAGGATGGGTGATGACAGAGAATAGCAATTTAATCAAATCCTGTTTTTAGACGCGTGAGGGCCTGGAAGTATATTGAGAAATCCTACAAGATAGTACAATGCTTAAAAATTCGAATGACATTCCCTAGAAGAATACGGTGTTAAATGCATATGTATTCTATATACTTGGCGATTGCTAGATTAGATCCAAGGTTGCCCAATACTCTGTCCTGTAACGGACACGGGGATGAGCCTAGGTTTCTATTTCTGCATAACCTCGAAGCGTAATAAGCACTTTTGGCCAAATGGACGGGCTGAAATAATCTGGTCGTGAGACCTCATTGAATCTTCGGTCATTGAAGGATCAGGAACAGTTTTGTAACGAGAATAGACCTCTCGAAGCAACATCTTCATTTCTGCTAACGCAAGACTGGAGGCACGTTAGAAGCTGATGACGCGCCATGATATTGGAGAAAAGGGACTTACTGTTTTCCGACACAGCCTCGTCCTCCGTGAGAAAATGCAAACATGTGTCTTTTCCTTTCTGCGTCACCATCAACCAAAGCCCACCGGTGAGGATTGAAGCGATGAGGCTCCGGGAATACTGTGGTATTATGCATTTGGACAGAATATGCCTGGCAACTCACTACAGTCCCCTCGGGAACAAATATGCCATCGATAACACGCCCCCCTTCTGGGACAACGCGGGGAAGAGACATGGGAATAGCCGGGAAGCACCGTAGTCCCTCTTGTACGACCGAGTCAAGAATGGGTAGCTTGTCAAACGCCAAATCGGGGTTCTGCTGTAATTCCTGTCGCAGCTCATCTTGGAACTGAGAAGAGCGCGGTTGTGACAACTCCCACATTAAAAAGCACAGGACATCACCGGTAGTATCGATGCCTGCCACCATGTGATCGAGACATTCCGAGGCAATGTCCCCCACAGATAGGTGAGCACCAACTTTGCCGCGGAGACGGCCAAGGAGAGTGAATTCTTCGGCGCCGTCCAGTTCACTTCTGGAAATAGCAAAGTCATCAGCTAAGGGTGTCGCTCGACGCTCAACGAAGCGATCTAGAATTGCCGACGAAACTTTGTACAATGTCGGTGCATAAAGCATAAGTAGTCTACCTTTTATTTTGATTAGGGGTTTTCCTAAAATTAAAGGTTTATCGGGTTCTCCTTACTGTGAAGACTGTCATCCGCATTTACCTCGTGCATTATTTCTTGATCACTGGAGTTTCGCAGGCAGTCCGTGCCGTATGGTTGGAACAGATGATGGGTGGCGCTATCGCAAGCGAAGGCATGTAGTTTAACCTGGCAATTGTTAGTTGAATTTTCTCGAGCATCTGTGCAGCGTGCCGTACATATATGTCGACGACAGTGGTTCCAACCGATGCTCCACATTGTTTTGCGAACTCTTTAGCTCGGCTTTCAATGCCATTAAGGGAGGCTGCTTTCATAACATTGCTGTTCGCGTATCTATCTGCTAGTAGTCTTTTTCTTGTTGCATGCTTTCCAATGTAAGTTGAGGTCAAAATCGCAGGATCGTTTGAACTCACATTCTCTTTATCTAGTGTTGAGAACATTGTTCTAAACAGTCAGAGCTCGGCACTCTAAAACTCTCAAAGATCATACCTGCGGCCGAAGACTTTAAATAGATCATAGAAAGGAGATTTATCGTATCCACTACCCATTGACCCATAAATCTCCTTGACTGCCTCATAGGAGGTAAAGGACATTTCATTGGGCGCCACACGAACGGCAGACCCATACTTAACATGTAGTGAGTGAATGTAAAGCGTTCGTTTGGCGAGAAACTCGTGCGTCCGCAGTTCCATTGCGGTGAAGCGAGACAGAAATGTTCCCGGGGCTTTCCATAACGGAGATGAAATGCATCTCCAAAGGAAGTAAGCCAGGCTTGCCACAACGGCAAGGGAGAGCACCGGTAAAGATAGGATGATCATTATGAATTGAATGGTGTGATTTGAAGGGAGGCCCAAATCTTGTAAAAGAGAGAACTCAATGCCCCAAAGCCTCCTATTATACATCTATTCCTGGCCCGGACAAAACTTAAAGGGTTGGATGAGATAAGGAAGCATTGAAGTGGGACAGCTCCTTCTCTCCGAATCATTTCCACTTTCGGAACTAGTTTGGAGAAAGGTGCCTCTCTTAGCGACCCAATGAGGATTAGTAGATTTCCACTGGTCCATTCCTGAGAGGGGCAGTTAAAAGTGGGTACATGCATTTCTCAAGATGACTTCCTATTTAGGTAACAAATTGGAGCGGGGCAGTCTGAGGTCATTAACTGCCGAGCCCCAAGATTGTGTGTATTGACGAGCTCCTCGCTTATCGATGCATGGGACAGAGGGGCACTGGCTACAATCCAGACTAAGCATCACGCACGGCAATGTCTGTCAAGTTCTCTTGACGTAATTTCAATAACCGATTTTGCTTATCTCTGACCGAGAAAATATCTCACTCCGTGAACCGCTGAAGTGCCTGGAATTTATCTTTCACGACACAACCGACGGACCCAGTCTTGTCCGGAGTTGCCTGCTCATATCCCGAACTCAAATTCGAAATAATTTTCATCTCTATCAACATGGGCAGTCTATCCTTCAGAGAATTCATCCGGTGGGTGCCGGACGAAGCGTCTGAACCGACTTCCACCTTGGTCTTGACATCGCCCGAACGCCGATTTGTTGATATCCGCGTGAATCGGCCTGCGACTGCAACACCTTCCTGGCCGACGAAAGAAGGTGAGTTAGATGATAATGATCAAAATTCCAGCTAACAAGACGTTAGAGAAGGTTTCATTGGATGAATTAGACTGGGCCATCGCAGGGACATCCTCATCTGTTCCTACTGGGGAGGAGGGCGTTTCTCGTGGGCGGTGGAACCACTGGATAAACTCGCGAACAACGAAAACCGAGGGCCTCTATGATGAGGGAGTCAATTACCTTCAACCAGATGGGAAAACACTCGAGAAGGGGTCAATGGTGAATCCTGAAACCGGTAGAGAGACCGAGTACGAAGAAATGTGGCGCGATGAAGACCCACTGGCCGTTAACTCTGCGAAATCAAAGGTCACAGTCTTGGAACTTACTGCAGATGATCACGTCAAAGGCATGGTTATTCTTCTGGGACAATACTGCCAGGGCATTCTGAGGCGCGGCGATAGCATAGCTGTTGAAAGATGGCAGTGGACAGAGTCGGGTGGCTGGAAGAGAACCATCGCACTTGGGGAGGACACATTACCATGCTCTGAGATTCTGGATAAAAGTTTCCCAGACTGCGGCAATACCGTGACGGTGGGAACTGAGTCGTGGAAGGTGGTTGAAACTTCCGGGTAGTTAGTGTTAAATTAACATAATCTGACATTGAACAAGAATTTCCCGAGTGATATTTGATAGCATTTAAATGATGCTCGATTGTTTCAGAGTTCTGAGTAATACTTAACTTTGCCTCTGAGCAAAGTATTTCTACTCTAAACACCAGTCAAACTCATTTGACAAACGGGATCAAGTATGTAGTTCTCAATACTCGTGAATAATGAAATGGCAATGGGATTCCTTTTGTTGATATCTCTAATAGTCTCCACGCATCTTGATTCTCGCCCACAAGGCGTGATATTTTATCGAACCGCCTGCTTACTCAATATTGGGTTGCCCGGAGCTGAGGCTAACCCCTTTTTGTGGGGAGGTTGTCGCTGCCATGCATCTACAGGAGCTACCTGCATCCTGCTGATTCATGTGACTGGTTTCATGGATTGGGATGGCGCTAGCAGTATCCAATTAAATGATTTTTTGCCTCTCTACAAACCCAGCCGCTCCATATAGCGAGCAAGGTTGTTTAAAATCTGACAGTACGAAGGCTATGACGTGATGTACACCGTACGATTCTATTTAAGAAGCACGGGTGCCCTGTCTGAACGCACTCTCAATTTATCTGCATGCAAAAACAACATTCCTGAAAAACATCGGTCACCAAAATATATCAAGTCCCATTCCGAGCCAATATGAGAGTTGCTGTTTTTGGGGCAACAGGGGTTCAGGGCGCAGCCCAAGTGGCAGCTCTGGCTCGAGCCGGCCACCACCCAGTTGCGATTAGCCGCAATCCCAAGAAGCTGGAGATTGACCAAAAGCTAATTGAAACAGCTGCGGCAGATTGGTCTCACGCTGAGACCTTAACTCAGGCCTTGAAAGACGCAGATGTTGTATTCCTCAACCTACCGCCCACCGCGTTTCAGCCATCAGAATACGTCATTAAAGGAGCTCGGAATATCGGCGAGGCAGCAAGCAATACACCCTCCATCAAGCTACTAGTATTCAATACGAGCATGCCTATTCCAGCGGAGTCAAAGCATATCGAGGCACAGGATGACTGCCGTGAAATGACAGCAATACTGAGGCAGATGGGTCTTCCGGTCATCACCATCAGCCCATCCGTCTATCTGGAGAATCTGCTGGAAGGTTGGGCATTGCCGCCCATCAGAGACAGGAGTACGGTTGTGTATTGCCACACCCCTACTCAGGACGTGTCGTGGATCTGCCTTGATGATGTCGCCAAACTGATGATGGCGGCGATGGAACGACCTGACCTTGCGGGGCGTAACTTCGCTGTTGGCGGACCCGAGACGGTACGGCTACCACAGCTCGCCGAGAAGCTCAGCCAGGCATGGGGGCGTCCCTTGAAATATGAGTGCCAGCCCATTGAGGAATTCTGCTCTCAGATGGACCAAGCCATGCGAGGCAGGAAGGGCCTCGACACGGACGAACTTGTTGACCAGGTCCGTCGTGCGTACACTTACTACAACACGGACCCCGAAGAGCCATTTAACATCAACATGGACGCTGTGCTCAATGAGCTGCCTGTTCGGCTCACGCCGATCGAAGAATGGGCTCGCTATCACGTTCCTCCAGGTCTTGAGTAATCGAGCCATTAAATATCTTGACAGCTGGCTATGTTCAATTAATCCTGCCACGGGAGGGGTTTTTAATTTAAAATTATCACGCTTCATTTCTCTAGCATCGGAGATGAGGCTGAATTTGCAATCGAGCTTTTGACTACTTCTGCTGCAGGGGATATGCAGGTATGATGAAAGTGGCGCCATCTTTTGAAACTGGCTAGTTTTCTCCACCTACAGTCATGAACAGCACTTCATTATTGCAGGTTTAAAGAATCAAATAAGTTGAAAGTCAATCAAACAATTTCATTATTCCCTTTTCCAACATCTTAGCTACTCGTGTGCGCAGTTTAGGACTAAATATGATGGGGTAGCCGACGAGATGTTGGAGTACAACACTACTAACATTGCTTCAGCGGATCCAAAGAAGGCATTTGCGGCGCTCAGTACTACGAGCTGGTTGGAGCCAATTGAAAAGGTCCACATTACACAGTACATGAAAACGTTAGTGCTTACTCTCCTGCGCCCTGCATGGTAAGTTAACCCATGTCTCCGTCGTGTGCCTTGAACGTAGCCAAAATACTTTTGTGCTATCAGCGTGAGTGGCGTGGGCCTTTCCAAAGATATAACTGATCCCAGTGCTATCGAAGAGGGTCAGATAGTGGTGTTTACAATCACGATAGTCGCTACAGGTATATTATGCTTCGATAATATTCCATATCTGATAATTACAATAGGCCTAGCCTTTGCCATTTGCTGTTAATGTGTACTGACATTGAGACAACGCAATAATCACAGCTTCAGATGGACACGGAAAAAAACTCATATTAGCAAAAGGTAGGTTCTGCATTCAAAAGCCTGTCGAATCTAGCGGCATCTCTATTTTATGATAATACTTTTACGCCCCAAGCCGTCTATTCCGCTTTGACAAGTCCAGCAAGCTCCGCAAGAATCTGGACTGTGTCAATGCCGGCCAATTTTCTTCTACAATCGCAAATTCTGCGTGATGTGACTCCCACAATGCGAATCCGCTGAGCCTGTTCTCGCCACTGGTTCTCAATATCGCGTCAATATGAGGCAACCCGAGCTGTGCTGAGTAAGTCTGTCGGGAGATCTCAGCTGGGGTCATTGTCTCAATCGCCTCCTCCATGGACAGCCCATCCTGCTCCATCTTGGCCTTGACTGCCAGCTTTGTGGCTCGTGTGATCTCTGATCTTCCACCGTAGCCGATCGCAATTTGGAGATTTAATTTAGTATTTTGCGCTGTGGCAGCCTCTGCCTCTAGAATCATGTTGTTGAGATGGTCCGGGAGGATGGACCTGTCACCAACAACTCGGAATCGCACGTCGGGAATGGAGAAAGGAGCGTCCCCCACCATCATTTCACGGATGTACTCAGACATCATGGAAAACAGTGGGTTGAGCTCCTGCGGCCCTCGCTTCAGGTTATCATCCGATAACGCCCAGACGGTTAGGTTTTGAACTCCACAACTGAAGGACCATGATATGACTTGGAGGAGCTTATGGGCGCCGACTTGGTGGCCAGCCAGGACGCTACCCAACCCTCTGTGTCGAGAGTATCGGCGATTCCCGTCCATAATTACGCCCAAATGTTGTGGTAGGCGAGGGGTATTGTGTGCGAATACGCCACGGTAATATGAGCACTTGACAAGCTCCACTAGCTCTTTGTGGAATCCGGAGACCACAGGCATCGGCCGCCCATCAATATCCATACGAGGGAGATGAGCTTCCAGGTCTGAAAAGCGTCGCAGAGCTAGATCAGGCATACCAGCCGGCCGGGTACCCTCCTTGGAACTAAAGATCTCATCGTAGAGTTCCGTCAAAACATTTCCCATACCTGTGTTTGCGGCAACCAAGACATTCAGAGCGCCGTCAAAGGTAAGCACCTGAGGGCACACACTATAGTGGAAATAAGAGAGGAAGCAGTGAACCTGTCTCACAGGCCACCAGAATAGGTGCCCAAAAATAGATTCACCGCCGCCTTGTTGGGATAGGACTTTGTTCGATAGCATCTCCGCAAATCCTTTCAGCATAGCCAATCTTAACAGCGTGAAAGGCATTCTCAAACAATTTCTCAATCCTTGTGTCCTCATCAGCCTTCGGACACTCGTTATCTCTGAGGAGTCGCGATTGATAAGCAACAACTCTTCCGGGTTGCGGGATAGCTGGCTTTGCAAGTATGCCTCTACCTGGCTCATCGTTGTCGGGACCTTTCGTCCCTTATCCTTGGGGTCAAGCTTGTCGGCCATGCTCATGACACCCCTGACAATCCCGTCCACCTGTCCTGGGGTGATGTTTCCCAAGAGCTGGTGCGCCTTGACAAGCCCGTACGCAAATGTTGCAAACACCAAGACGTTTGTTTCAAACACGAACAATGGGATGGGCTTGTGGAGCCTTTGCAGCCAGGCGATGACTTGCTGTCGCTCAGAGCTGTTGGAGCGGATCATGATGTATATGAAGGCCATGGTTCTGATAACCCTCCGCCAAGGATTGGCCCTGTACGTGCTGTGTGCATGGAGAATCTTTCCAAGTTCTGGATGCGAGAGTTGGAGGGTGGAGGCAATGAAGACCGTGGCGAGCATAATGTCGCCGCGGTCAAACAGGGCATGGAGTTCCTCGAAAGATGGATATTTGTTCTTCCATATTAGCTTCGTGGATTTCAGGTCTTGCCAGTGACGTCGGATGAGGATGATGGAATAAGAGATGGCTGCGGTGATGGCCAAGATGCTTACGAGCAGGCAGCTCGCTAATAAGAGGATTGCAGAGTCCATCTTGGGCAGGGAGCAACACAAGTGCAGTGGAGAGAAGATCCCAGAAACCTGGGCTTTGACATCTACTTTATGGGTTTGCTTGTCGGGCTACGTGGTTGGCCCCACCACCATGATTGGTTAGTTAGCATACGGCCCATCCGAGAACCCGACCGAGCTGAATAATGGAGATGGCTTCTTATTACAGCTATAGTCAAAAAATCTCTGCAGTCTTAGTTGCGGGGGATATGTCTCAGCTCGCAGTCTCCCAGGGTCTTATCTACCTTGTGCCGTGTGTGGATACAGAGGGTACTAGCGATACCGCGACTGAGACGCTAAAACACGCGTCATGGGATATAGCACCCCCACGTCTGATTCACAATTGGACCTAAGACTTGATTGAGAATTTGTTTCTCTCATTATCGTGGTTTCTTAGCAAACTAATATCCAGAACCAATCTGTTCAGGTTACGTTTGATCCCAAACCAACACTCCTTCCATGAGGTTAAACGGCGGGATCAAGGTTGGGATCGATCGATAATAGCGCTAGTCTAGGCTACTTTTCTCGGGGATAATTGGTTTCTCACCGGACTGAGGCTACTCCTTGGTTGACGGGGCCAAGTACGGGCGACCGAACTTAGCTTGCGAAGGCGGTCACAAGTGGTGTGACTATCTTCCGTGCAAATTTGGTTGGCCAAAAGATAACGGAGTCTAGATCAGGCCTTTTAAATACAAATTGCTCTGGAATTCACTCATAATTCCATTGCTTCTCTCAATATCCGGCCAATCTCTCCAGTCTGGCTCAGTAAGCTAGATCAATCACACCCGCACCTGGCGACCTCTCATGCATTGTATCCCGCCCCTCCCCCCAGAACAATGAATTCAAAAGACTTTGGGTAGCAGGTTGTTCCCAATTCGTGAGGAATGAGCATTCTGGCGACGTCGGGAATCGCTAGGGTGGATCGTTCAGCCATGTCTAACAAAAATTCCGCGATGCGCTAAAACGCAAACTTGTATTCCTCGGCGGCGCCGCCAGCCGCATATGGACACGGCACGTATGGTGGTGTGGATCACATTAGTCACTCATCACAGGCTTGAAGAAATGTCCCGCATGTGTCATGTTTCGGCAGTCATGGCCAATCATAACCGGGGCTGGCCGGTATTTGCACCCTGGATATCGTGGCTTTTCTTTTCGCAATTCATTGTAGAATTGCCACAATATGGGAGTTGCCGGACCTGATGTGCTATTTTAAGCGCAATACGTCCCCAAAACATGAAGTAATGTGAGCCGAGGAAGGGCCTGTGCTATCAATTACCCATGTCTGTCAAGGTCTTTCACTCCCAAGAGCTATAAAAGTAACAAAATGTTTCCTTGAGGCACATTGCGTGTTATCTCAATCAAATTGCGGTCAGGCAGACCTCATTGAGCCGCAGCTTGCTCAGAAAACCATCCACGCCCAACCATATTTCTTGTGACATGACATGGCTCAATCCAAAGGAAAATTCTCAGGCAAAGGCAGTAAGATGCAGATATTGCTTAATTGATATACAAAATAGTTTTTGGGTTGCTTAGTAAGCCTCCAATGTCATCTGAACAATGCCGTATTGAAGAAAGTTTCCTTCCAACCCAATGCTGATGGAAGTTTGTTGAGATGATCTAATAATTTCAATGATGGTGATATATTAAAGCTATAGTAATACACAGTATTCGATTTATATAGGCCGTGGACTCCTGGAAGCCGGTCGATGCCCTGCGCTTCAGCACTCAAGCACCCTCATCCATTGGCGGCATTATTTCCAGGGTTAGGGTTAGGGTCATGATAGCTCACCAATCCATATTTTAAACTTCAAGATTGTTGCCCTTTCTTTTAATTAAATGATTTATATCTAAAAAGTAATTATACTATGAGGATATTCCTAAGCTTGCTGCTAAGTTAAGCCCGTGGTTAACTGTTCCTGAATGACTGAACAAACTAATATTCTAATTCGCTTTTACCATAAGGATGGTGTGGCCCTTCCTATTCAAGGTTGAAGCTATTTGTAGTTGGGCGGTCTTGGCCACCGTTAGTAGGTATAGCTAGCCGCTAGCGGCGGCTTTGGCTGTTGCCGTTAGATAGTCCCTACTGGGTGTTGGCGATATTTGTATGTGTTCTAGAGCCCGAGGCAGGCCGAGGCAGGCTTATTGGATCAGGCTGTTACTATAGATCAGGCTAGGTCATTGAGACTATCTACAGAGTGTGACACCTGGCTGCTTAATAAGGAAGGCTTCAATGACGAAAATCTGCAAAGATTCGCCCTCTGCGTTTCTTTCAAAGTACCAGATACCAGGAGCAGATATCAAATTACCGGTTACACCATCGGCAATGTGGAATGAACACTCCGCTCATGTGTGGTCTAATTGCGGTATTTTGCCGTTTGACAGCAGACATTGCAAAAGACTTGATGATTGAAAGCATGATGATGGGATGCTAAAGTGCGTTATTCAGCCAAGATCTTGCCACGCGCGTTGGGAAACAGAAAAAGAGTACGGTACATGAGAATTCTTGGATGGTCACAAGAAGTACCCCCTCCGGAATTTCACTATGAAAAGTTACATTCTTATGTCCGCGCGTTCCGTATTGCCCGTCATTGGTTGAGAACTTGAGGGTTTAAGCTTATCTTCCGGGTTCTACGCACCTATTCCAGAAAAAACGTGGCTGCGTCATCGGCGGCGGCAATACTTCGCAGTATGTACGTATCACTGGTATCGGTATCCCCTCACGACCCCCTGCTTTGAAACTCTTGGCGTGGCTATGCAAAGTCTCAAAGGCCACTTGCAAGGGTATGCTCTTACCAAAGCCAGGGTACCTGATTCAGCTGATGATACAACACATTGAATGATGCCAATGAAATCAAAGACTTCAGCATGCAAAAAATGACCTGATACCCATCTTACATTTCGCCATGTATTGAGTTGATGGGATTGCAGAGTTTAATCTCTATCGGGTCATCTCGTCGTTTCCGCTGATATAACCTCGGCATTCTGACAATGACGTGACAGGATCCCCTGGCCACACAGAAGGTTGGAAGCAATTCGACCCCACTCGCGCCAAGAAACAAAAGAAGATTAGCGGCAAACTCAGTCAAAGCTGACAGCGATAAGAATAATGAACATGTTGATTACCTAGAAACAAATGGTTTTTTGGCGCATAGTGCGAAGATATTAATGGCATATATCAAAGTTGCCCAGGAATAAGAAGAGGGAAACAAAACATCACTCAAGATCTATTGTTGCAGGCCTCTCGCGTGTCTGTACTAAATAATCCCCCCCTCCGTGTACTCGACGGCGATTTTGAGTTGCTGCCAGTAGTCATTTTCCGGGGGCGGAGCCATATCCCTCCCTCAAATCCAACGCCAAGAGGCCACTTATCAGCCAAGACTTGGGGTGTCATGAGCGCGATAACCAGAGATTATGATAACCAAGGGATGCGACAGAGCCTATGTATTATCTCTGGGGAACTACACAGAGGTCTATAGGAGGTGAGAGAAGCTCTAGAAAGAAGTTTCCCGCCATGGTTTCTTCAATTTGATGAATTTGAGAACCGTTCTTGTTCGAATTCTCCCGCCTTGCGAGGTTTTTGAGTTTCGGCGCGTACCACATGGGCCCTCAACTTCCCCGGATTCAAAGCATGATCCCCGTCCCTAAAAGCCTTGGCTTACGTTATGGTGGAAGGAGAACATCTCATCTCAAATGTCGGTCGCAAGCCAAGTCTTTCTACTATATCGGCTAGCCCGGGATGGCACGATTAATGGCCGTCTCTACCCTGGCCGGCATACGTAGTAAAAGTTACATTAGGGCAAGGACAAGATAACCAAGGCTCAGTTGAGCCAAGACTTAATCCTCGACTCGCCATAAAAGTCGTTCATGCCATTCGCTTCCACAGCTTTGACACTGTGATCTGTTTTTCCCCTCCTCCATCTCGATCCTCTTCATCAGTTCCTCCACGGAAAACTGATTCGAAGTCCATGATGAATTCCGACGAAGAGAAGAATGCAAAGGTCGAACCGTCCAGCCATGGCAGCATCCGTCAGGGCGAGTTTGGCGATGCAGAGATGGGCCATCTGCACCGCAAGCTGAATAACAGACAGATCCAGCTTATCGCCGCGGGTGGTTCGATCGGCACGGCCCTCTTCATTACAATTGGCGGTGGTCTTGCCAGAGGCGGACCCGGTAGCCTTCTGTTGGCCTATACACTCTACACACTCGTTGTCGCTCTCGTCAATAATTCTATGGCCGAAATGAACACATATATGCCCATCGCAGGCGGCTTTGTGCGTCTCGCCGGATACTGGGTTGATGACGCACTGGGTTTCCTGGCCGGCTGGAACTTCTTCCTATATGAAGCATTCCTGATTCCATTTGAAATCACCGCTCTCTCCATTGTCATATCGTTTTGGGACGAGAGCATCACAGACCCCGGGCCCACAGCTGGTATTTGTGCTGCCGTCATTGTTATTTATGGGTAAGACTTTATTTCATGCAATGCCTGCCTATTTTCTATTTCGTACTAACCAACCTCCAGACTTATCAATATCGTTGCTGTAAAAGGCTACGGCGAAGTCGAATTCTGGCTCTCTGGTGGAAAGCTAGTCCTGATTTTTATGCTGTTCTCATTCACCTTTGTTACTATGGTTGGTGGAAACCCCAAAGGCGATGCCTACGGGTTTCGATACTTTTCAAATCCTGGATCCTTTGCCACGTATCTTTCCTCTGGCAGTCTGGGTCGATTTGAAGGCTTCCTCGCTGCTCTATGGAATGCTGCCTTTACTGTTGTTGGGCCCGAGTACATCTCGATGGTTTCAGCTGAAGCTCAACGCCCAACGATTTATATTAAGGCCGCATTCATCACCGTATACTACCGATTTTGCGTCTTTTTTATTGTTGGCGCCTTGGCAGTTGGAATTGTGGTGCCGTACAACCACGAAACTCTCCGGGAGCTCTACTTTGGAAGTGAGAGTGGTGGCACCGCTGCGGCTTCTCCATACGTGATCGCGATGGAAATGCTAGGCATTGGCGTTTTACCTCACATTGTAAACGCTTTGATCCTTACTTCAATCTTCTCGGCTGGAAATACATTCGTTTACTGTGCTACTCGAACCTTGTATTCCTTGTCGCTTGAAGGCCGAGCACCTAGGTTCTTATCTTATTGCACTAAGAAGGGTGTTCCTCTCTACTCCTTTTTTGTGGTTATGCTCTTTCCTCTCCTTTCCTTCCTTCAGGTCAGCAGTGGTTCAGCGAAAGTTATCACTTGGCTGGTAAGCATCATCACCGGCGGTGGCCTTATTACGTTCATCATCATGTCCATCACTTTTATCAACTACCATCTTGCTTGTAAAGCGCAAGGTGTTGACCGGAAAACAAGACCGTATTACGGGTATTTCCAGCCTTATGGCGCTTGGATTGCTCTTGTTGTTCAAACTCTGGTTCTCATATTCTATGGATATCATGCCTTTAGACCATGGGACGTTGAAGCTTTCTTTCAGAATTATACCATGCAAATATTGGCCGTTTTTCTATTCTTTGGGTGGAAGTTTTACAAAAAGACAAAATATATTAAGCCAGAAGAAGTCGACCTTGTTTGGGAACGACCCCTGATTGAAGCTTATGAAGATTCGCTCACAGATACACCGACCAGCTTCTGGCAAGAAATGGTTCAACTAGTCGGCCTACGATGGAAGACCAAGAAAGAGGGAGACGTATGAGTTTGATATCTTCCCATTTTAAACGATACATTTATATTATTTAAAGCAAGTAGAATTAGATGATTCAACATTTCAATACATATACATAGCACTCTATTCGATATGTAAGTTTAGCGCCATTAAGAAAACGTCATGTTCACGATGTTGAAACTTTTTGTTTGGCTAATGCCGGAATAATTTTGGAAGATTTTATAATGGGGGAAGTATTGATCAATCCAAATGCAAGCGAATACATGCATTTAACATGACGGCCTACCTAGTTTTGACGTGTCGCCTTCTCTTGGCTGCTATTTCAATTGAGAAAGACAGGAAGCACTACAAGGGCGAAAGCCATTATGCGTACAAATGACTGTAACCGTGAACCCTCTTGTCCGGATGGAACTGATACCGCCTAATTTTCACTATTACTCTTGCGGATGATGTTAGATGAAAGCCATAATCAATTGATAATCATGGGGAGAGGCCAAACCTCCACTCCCCCCTCGAAAAAAAAAATTAAGCGATGTATGAACGAGCCATAACAATTCTAGTTAGCGTACTGCGGAATATTACAGCGGGTATACTCCCGCGCGCAGGCAAAAGCCCATCCCTACTGGTTGGGAGCAGATCAACATCTTGATAACCCCGCCAACTGGCTTGCTTTGCCATTTGGGACAAAAGGTATTGATGGCCAATAAAAGTAATGGCTATATCGGCACTCGAGTAGCCATTACTTTTATTGGCTATCAATACCTCAGGGTTTGTGATAAGCCACGTGCCAACGGATTGCAACGCCATAACTAATTGGTCACCGAAGCGGTATTGCAGCACGAAAAATACTCCCTTCCCTGTCTGTTCCTGTTCGTTTATTGATTTTGGCCGGATTAACCCAGAACTCGGCACCCTACCACCAACGTCACATCCATCACATGTGAGAATGTGGTACAGGAGCAACTTCAGCACCCTCTTACCGTCTCGCATCACTATTCGTCCGCTACTGGCAATGAAAACTCTTCCAGGTGCGTTGGTTCAGTGGGTGTTCCAAAACCGGACAAAGCCCCGCTCGTCCCCTTGCATACAAAAAAGCAAAAAAAACCTGTCATGGGTGGCACAGTACGATTACGAGCCGCTTTATTGCCTGACGCGTCCTTGCTTTGGTATAAATCTGATCGCCTGCAATATCTAAATAGTCCAGGTATCCTGGATCAACAGAGGCCGGACTTCGAAGTCTAGGATATGGCTAGTTGGCAATATTGTTGATGTAAATTTTATGTGTCTTGACTGGAAAGTAGCGGCGGACTATTCCATCAGCCATGCAGGTGGAATAAAACTACGCGTTTCATATTTTGATGACCATTGCTTTATAATTTGGGAGCCAAAACGTGATGTCGCTGAAGTCCCTTGAGTACAACCTCGTGCAGACCACTGATTTTGTCCATGCGACGTAATTCTCCCTCCCATTGTTTCATCTCTTTATCACAACCTCCAGGTCACTTTATCAGACGTTTATAGATCGACACTTAAGATAAATGTTCCGAAATACGCGCACAGACTCACAATGTCAAAATCTGGGGCGTTGCATCGATCGCAGCGGTAGCGGGAATTGGTGATCTGGCCCATTTACCAACACGGGGCCGGTGCGTCGGCTCCGAGACATCCGCAAATGTATCATGTGGTTGGGCCCGAAGCTGTCAGCACTATGGGTTTCGTCCTTGTTTAAACCCTGTTTTGCCTGGCATTAGCCCCTTTGCAGTCGGAATGCAGCCGACGCGACAGCGAGGCACAGTTACAGCAGCTTCTACCTCCAGTTCTCGGATGCCGGGGATAGCGCCGCAACGGGTATAACTCCCTTTTCTGGAACCGCCACGGCGGCCAACAAACCAATTCCAGTTAGCACATGCATCTTCATCTGACTGCTAAGAGACGGGATATATAGTAGATGCGTCGAGTTACATACCTAATCTATTACGGCTCAACACCCGATGCATGAAAGCTCTCGGCTATTAAAAGTACGTATTTGATGCGCAAACTTATCCGCATAAAGTCAACTGATCGCAGGCCTTGATCTGCACAGCTTCCCCATGTGGTCGCCCCTAGTCTCAGCTTCATGGCTGCTGCAGTTGTGCAAGATCAATCGTGATCAATGCAGCGGAATGTCGGCCTCTCTTCTTTCCGGAAACCAATGTTGAACTTTTCAAGCAGCGGCAAAGAATGCCGCTCAAAATTGATTGCCACTTAAGCCCTACCCCTCTCCTAGTTTTTCCTGTTTCAGACCGACAGTTCACTCACGCAATCCGTTTGGAGGGAAGGTTTTACCAAACGGGAGGGCTTAAATAGACCATACACCCCCATAATGATGCTGTCCATGCGTTATTTTGGCAAAATTTACCTGTTTTTGGTCCCCAGTGGTCAAATTCGCCCATACGGGGTTTTCACCGGCAGCACACTGGTCTGACCGTGATGCCCGGATCTAACCAATTACCAGCTGGTGCGGAGGGCGCTGCCGCCTTCTCTATGATATATGCCTTTTTCAGTCTTTTTTGCAGTTGTATCTTGCTGTGGCTCACAATAGCCCATCGGGAAGGGTGGTCGTGTAAGTGCGCTCCAGTAGCCAACTGGCTCAAGGCCGGCGCTGAGCCGAAAGGATTGCAGATATTTGCCTACTCGCCAGCAGCACCTGTCTCAGCACTGTTGCTTCCATCGCACAGCAGATCCACAACATAATCTTATACGAGGATGTTTTGAAAGAGCAGTTCAGAAGGCGGGCTAACGTCTGGGACAATCCAGAACAGGCCATCGCGAATGGTTCCTTTGGAGTGGATCTTGTCCTATTCTACTTCCGTATGTACTGCAGACTATCCTTCCGCCGCGAGGTCTCCCTCTAAACTGCGAGTAGAATATTATTCCTATAATGTTCAGTCACTCCTCGTCATGTTTTGGTATGTAAGCAGCATCCCGATCAGCTGTCGGGCGCACTAACATTGTGGTCTACAGGACCAGTGAGCTAGCGCAGAGCGTATATGGCCTTAATGCGAAGCCGAGGACACAAGAGGTTCTTCGGAAGGTGAACTTAGCGGGGAAGGCATTTTCCATCCTGTTCCCCCTGGTAACGATTCTACTTCTTCGTGCGCCAGCGATACAGCGAGTATTTGTTGTATTCCTGCTCCTTGCAGATCTCCCATGTATGTATTATTACTTATTTGAGATTTGGAACTTGACTAAGGGTGCCACTGAAGTGATGATAAGTTTGGCTCTGGGAAGCACTTTGATGATCGCCATTCTGACCCGCTATATCAAATCGAGGAAGAGTATAACAAATTGGACACCAAATAAGCCGTCAAGGAGTATGAGCAACTCAACTCCATGCACGGATAGGTCCTACCTGAATAGCGCTACCGCAGGGTCTCGGGGGACAGCTTCAAAGAAACAAGGCTTGCATGACCGTTGGCTCATGGTACGCTTCATCGTCTCGTTTTTTATCCTAATGTAGGTGTGGGCAGTTTCTGCATGAGGTATCATATGACGAGTGTTCTAATAATGGGTTTAGATGCTTTGAAGTCACAAATGTACTATTCCAGATGCAATCCATCAAGAACTCAAGAACAGATTCCAAACTCAAAGAACCAGACCTATCCGCTGACCGCGCAAAGTCGACATTTTTTCTTTTCCTCCCAGGGACCACAGCTGGCATCTTCCTTTTTGTTGTCTTTGGCACCACAGCAGGTTGTCGCTCCAAGATGTGCGAAACCTTTGTTCCCCGAAAATGGCGAAGCTACAATCCCTCCAAAGGTTGGACTATGACTTGCAAGCGACAGACGCGCTCGGGCGATGCCGGTGTGCCTTTGGCTGCCGCAAGGAATTTAAGAAGAGAATCTCTTCAGCCAAACAACTTTGTTGTGCTGGGTGATGATACGAGCGAGATGGTGACATTCCCAAAGGGAGTTTCTCATAAATACTCCATTGTGATGAAGCCATTGCCTCCGTTACCCACAGAATGAAAGTTAAGATGTGGAGATGAACATTTGGCGAGGATGGAGGCATAGAGATGACTTTTTCTAAAGTGCCCAATGATGCATGCTAATATCCCTACAGTATGAAGATCAGTGGAGAGGAGTTGGGGTTATAATTAACACACGCCTCCACGATATCACCCCGTCGCATAAAAGAGAGGAGGGCATGCTGACAAAATAAAAAACCTCACGACACTCGGATCGGGGTTGAACTTTTTTTTTTCTTGGGAATAGAACATTCCTCTTCCACTCTCAAGCATTTCTAAGGTTGGCTTGAAAATTTGAACAAGACCTGAACGAAAACAAAGATCATTTTAAACTGCTGGCATTGCTAAAAAGATAAAATTTTGGTCTAGAAAGAAACAGGGTCAGTCGAGTCTTCACAATCGTATTACTTATAACTTTGGGGGTTTTACTATTAGCAAGCCGGCAAAATACGGCCGGTAAAACTTTGTATATAATGTAAATTTCTCATACAATTAACTATTCAGGACGAAGTGTTTATAGGTCTTGCAAACCCACGTCGTTCTCAACTTCAGATAACTATATAAGAATAGGCTTGCTTACAAAATACCCCGGGATGCTAATTATATCGCCATAATATGTCATACAGGTGCCTAGAAAAATACATTTTCTTTCCAACTGTCATGACACTGTACATTCATGTGAACTGACTAACTTGACAAGAATTAACCCGCCACATGCACTGTCCTGGAGGCCTTGACATCAATATCTCTCCAGAACATGATAGCGACCATAGTTATTGAAAGTAAGCTGGTCGCTACGATCAAAATGACTCGCTGCGTATCTCCGTATGCATGGTTGATTGCTTCCCTCGCCGGACTCCCCACTGGGTATCCCGACTGCAAGTCCAAACTGCCGTAGATATCGTCAACCTTGCCTCGCTCAGAGGCTGGCAAATATTCAATCAGCTTATCCCTGAACATGGCAGTCCAAATAGCTGTTGCTATTGCGGAACCTGTAGCCTTTCCAACTTGAATAATCAGATATAACACGGCAAGCAAGGCCGGAAAGTGTTCTTGCGATACCGCCATCAAGTTCATTTGCTCTATGGGCCACATCGTGCCAGCGCCGAAAGAGACGAGAATCTCACACAGGACCATGAGTCCAATATGAGTATTGGAAGTACGAAATTTGATCATAAGTCCAGTCCCGAGTGCAAATAATGGTATGCCAACGAAAAGGGCGTAGTGTTTTGTATGGCCATAATATCGAAAGGCGACACCCATGAGGATATTCCAAAACGTAGACCCTACAAAATAGATGTTCTGTATATATGTTGCTCCTGTGACGCTTTGATCAAACACGACAATCAAAAGCGAATAAATGTAGGAATGGCTAAGAAGCTTAGATCCATAGAAGGTTGCGGACATGAGGTTAGTGAAGATGACAGTCTGATTCCTGATCAAACCCCAAGGGAGAAAGGTGATAGGTGCTACGTACTTCTCATACAACACAAAGGCTATGATGAGAAGAGGGCCAAAAATAAGAAAGCAGATAATCAACGGTGACTGCCAGCCCTTGGCTTGGTAAGAGTAGATACTGAGGGCCAGGAGCAGTAAACTTAGTCCAGTAGCCAGTAAGAGCAGGCCGCAAACGTCAAACTCTGTTAGGTATTGGAGAAAGGAGTTCTCAGCCGTCGTATCAGAGCTCTGGGTTTGAGGTGGATCTGCCTTCTTCTTGTCTCGGGCAAACTTGAAGAAGAGAAGCAATATTGGCACCCAAAACACCGGGATTATCACACACCAGATTCCACAGCCCCATCGCCAGCTGGCTGAAGTCAAGAGGGCTTGAGTTGCCGGTCCAAAAGCCCAGAGCGAAGCCAGCGACGGCGACCCAATCCAGCCAATCACCAGTCCTCTCTGTGAGAGAGGTGTTGCGTCGGATATGAAGACCATGAGGCTGAACTGAATGCCATTGTAGCCGACGTTGAAGAATACTTGAGCAGCACAGAATGTTTCCACGTTGTTGCAGACAGCCATTAGAAGGCACCCAATGGTGGAAAATGCGATCATGCATAAAAAGCCCTGCGGGCGGCCCCAAACGTTGAGAATCTTGGCGTAAGGGAGCCCGATGACGCCGCTAGCGATACTTGCAATGATTGACGTTGTTGCCGTCAGCGAGTGTCTTTTGAAGTCGCTGGTGATGTACGGTGTAAGGGTTCGAATGGTACCCGATGCGACCTCCAAAGCGAACTGGGCGGGCCATATCCTGCTTGCGGTTACCATCCATAGGGGGATAGGAACAGACCCAAGGCAGTGACATACAACAGAAATGTTAAAATTAAAGTACGGCGGGAAATGACATTGGATAGCTCCCCGTCTTGAACATCCCTCTCACGGCTGCTTCCAGAAGTGGTGTTGAAGCCACCGGCCTCGTTGCTGTTAGCCACACTCTCTATCGAATCCTGAGGCTTAGGTTTCCCGCTGCCGCGACCACGAGCCAGGATGGAATCGTCTTCCGTCATTATTCGGAATTTTTTTGGTCTATGGTCGATTTGAACCTTTTCAAGTTATGTACATTTGACTACTCGGCGTTGAGGCTATTTATGCCGTCTCTTGCACACTTGATGCAAGATTAATAATCTCATCTGACCACCCTCTGCGAGTTTTCTTGTGGCCATATCTGCATACAATTACCGCTTACAGAAAGCCTTGCAGAATTCGACGGCTCATTCGCGGGGTGTCGGGCGCGTCCTGGCCTGTGACGAGCCTCCATTTCATGTGTGGCACGACGCGAAAGCGGGGTTCGCGAGATGGCATCAACCAAGGTACGCCTCTTGGCCAATAGACTGCTTCAAGGAAATATTCCGCACTCAGAGGTCCAAGGCGGGCGGGATGTACCCTGCCATGCTCATAGCTCAGTGAAAAATGATGTGGCTACGGTGCGGCCCGAGCAGTGGTGCTTTCGTGCTAGCTCAGTGCCTGCTTCCCTGCTGGATCTGACACCAAAGATGGGATAAAATACGCAATTACCTTGCGGAAAAATTACATGGTAGCATAGAAACAACTCAAATTTTCTTACTCTTCAAGTATGTATAATCAGGCATGGCCTTCTCCACCATTTCAAGAAGCGCATCCGCCACTCTAGCTCCAAACTCATTCTTCCACCCGTCATACTTGGTTGACATATCCAGGCCAAGCGACGATTTCGAGCTGTCAATGGTTACGGAGTTCCATAAACAACTCATGAAGCTCAAGTGACGCTCGCTGACACTGCCATCCTCTGGTGGCTTCGTGGTTTCCCACTCGTAGTGAATGAGCGATGGGTCCATATTGCAAAGCTCACACAATTTGGCAAGACACTGCTTGTCGATGATGTCATCAGCATCGATAACAATTGGACTGGAAGGGTGTGCTTCCTGCACTTTGGCACTCTCGTCATTTGGAACTTGGTCCCCAGCAGAGTTAAACCAGTCATAAAGCTGACGAGAGTATCGCAATGTTGTCACGAAGCCCCAGGCCGGATTAAGAAGATCAATATCTATGACACGCTTCTCGGCTTTATACCAAGACTCGAATGCCAGAGCAGGATGTCTAATAAGTATGAGAGGTATCCAAGATGTTAGAAAATCGTCAGGGAATAAGGTTGGATTTGTTGATGTTTGAGGGCCAGAGCTGCCTTTGTTTCTTGAAATAGCCCGGAAAGCTGGCGCTGAAGCACCGCCCCACACGCCCTGTGAGAGATTGGAGGGTTCCCACACCATAAATGAGTGGTCCTTGGCGAACAGGCGTTTATTCTGTTTTTTTATATCAGTAATTGCATCCAGGTGCTGCCTTCGTGGGCCAGGAATCGTCACATGAAAAATACTCACCGTAGCAATTGCGTCGTCCCTTTCCTTCTGCAGCTTGTCAAATCCTGACTGAAGCAGATCGTAAAAGCCTTGACGCTGTTGGTCACTTATCTCGCTGATTGGACCAAAACTGAATGACTTTTGAGCAAACCCCAGGGCATCATCAAAATGGTAGGAAGATTGAGTCAACTGTGGCTGGCTCTCGAGGAGGCGACATAGCAGATTGGATGCCGTTCGTGGATTGCTGAAGAGAAATATGTCCTTGCGGCGTGGCGCTGGCCCTGTGTCAATAGATCCATTTTGTTTGTTTTCGTTCATAACACTCATGGTTGCGACAGAGAATGTGGGTTTTGAACTGAACAGGTCAGGTCTCGGGCGTAGGTTTTAAAGCACATCATCACAGACTTTTGAGCTAACAACGGAAAAAGTCTCTCCGAATAGCCCATGTACAAATGGGAAAAGAGAAGAGACAGGAGACAGAAGTCAATGACTGTGTGGAGGACAACGTCCACGAATTAAATCCGTTGCTAGTCAAGCCCGCAGAGAGAAGTCTCAGACATGCGTTTGTATGACGTCGCCTTGAGGGCAGGCCAACGGCTGGGCTGACGGCTGAGTGAACGGCCTGTTTTTCTGGACATATTTTCTCAGGCCAATCCCAGCTATTTTCCTACGCGATTATGAACAGCAATGACTGCGTATAGAACGATGACCCATTTGCTCGCATAAGCTCTAGGGTAGCCAATGCCCATGACATTGAAAGTTTTGCACACCCTTTTTTGTTTGTTTACGTTTCTCAAATATATGTCATGCTAGCTAAATGAACACGGCTAGGTTTGAAAAAGATGTCCTCTGGCCTAAATTTAAGATGATCATGCATCATTAGCCGCCTCTACTTTTCGAAAAAGAGGAGGAAGCTTGAACCTGCTTTTGACCAATCATTTCGCGGCTTTGCCGACCATACCCATGACTAGCCTATTTAAACCATTGACCAGTTATCCAGAGACACCCTGTTTACCACTGATGAATGACTTCGTTGCTGTTGAAACTCGCCCACGACAGTGTGAGCTAGGATCTAACGGCATACCATCGCGCGAGCCGAAAGCACGCCCCTTACAATTGATTTCGCATATCGCCACACAAATCATTCGCTTCCAGAAGTTTTCGCTTCCCCCTGTCAAGACAAGCCAATCACATTTGGTTTAGCAGATGACCTGGCGATTAGACGGAGTCACAATCTCACTCTCAGCCTTCTGATGCCAGGTAACCCACAAGACCATCAACAACTCTATGAAGACAACATCTCGCGACGTAATTATGAATGGGTCCGACACTGACCGCTCTTGTGGGATTGAAATGCTCCCCCCTGAAATACGGCTACAGATTCTTTCTACTCTAGATCTCCCACAACTAAAAGCACTAGTCCATGCCTCCCCCACCTATCACCGCCAGTATTTTCCCGACCGTCAGTATCTCCTTGCTAGAAGCCTCGAAGAGACATTGGGCAGCGTGGCAATTGAAGCCTACGCTGTTCACCTGACCGCGCCTCGGCCCACGGATGTGGACCCGGCAAAGACTGAATTCTTCGAGACGTACGCGAAACAGCTCTCACAGCGATGCCAGCAGCTTGTGGGCAAGCTCGATGAAGACGGCGCGATAAGCATGGCCGCGCAGTACTTCGGCTCTGTGATGCCAATTGTAGAATACTGCGCTTGTTGGATGATGGAGAATTTAGCGCAGGTAGTGGCAAAGTACAGTCACGTTTCGCAACAACAATCTGTGCTAAGCAGAACCGAGACCATGCGACTGATACGTGCTGCATACCGCTTCCAGCTGCTCTGCCAAGTTACCGGCCTCAGCAACTGGGAGACGAGGAATTTTGCGGCGAGAAACACAAAATCCCTATTCGATACGATGGAACCGTGGGAAGTCGAGGAGCTTTTCACCTTTTACCAATTTGCAGAGTACAAGTATGACAAAATATTGGACGATATATCCTGGGACGTTCACAGAGATAACCCCAAGTTTGATGATCAAGGCCGACCCCCTACTCCAGAAGGAGCATTTGACCTGGAATGTAAGTGCCATATATATTACATAGATCAGTTTTGATCAACAAGGCGTTCTGTTACTAAGAGCTGATACTGGGTTAGTTGAAAGAGATTGTTATTTGGAAGGCGTGACTCTCTGTGGTCTTTCACTACTAAGAACTGTCCTTTTCGGAATCAAGGATCACGACCATCTTGTCTCCATCATGCAACAAAATATCGTGAGCTCATCCATACCTATAGATTCAAACTGCTTTCTTCTCAGAGAAACACACGAAGGCGAGAGATTTTTTGACGAAGATTTAATGAGAAAGAGTCGAGCCCTGTCTCAGCCATGTGGTGATGACGAGCTGCACGTTCCTTCGCTGGGTTGGGCGCTGAACTGGAACGACGTATACAGCATCGGATTCGGGGGGCACACCTCGGATTGCCTGCGGCGTTGGGGCTACGTCTTTTGGGATGCCGAAAGGCTGGAGGAGACTGGGGCCATAGAGGTGATGGTGGCGCAGTGGGAAGAAGAGGACAGATGAGCACCTTTCTGACTCTGGCGTTGGCATGGTATCAACTAGACATGGAGAAAGACATTTCAGGCAATGAATAAACCATAAATGAAAGATTGGGGCAAAAGAAAGCATCTTTCCCTTCATTGGCACTCCCTGAAATTACCTCAAATTGAGTGGCGGCGCGTAGTGCAACGAGATACAGGGTTAGGGTTGAGGTTAGGGTTGCACGGGTACTTGACCCGGCATTGATCACCTAATTTCTTCTTTACGAGAAATATTTATCCATATCTCCCACCGCCCCCCATTGTTGAGTATTGTCATTTGGGGACCTCCACCATGGCTGTCACTTCATTCACTCTTACAAAGCAGGCTGATGGCTTACATAATTGATTATTTTCACTTACAACTTGGGTTGGTAGGGTGTAAGCAAAATACGGCATGCATGCCTACTTGGGAAAGGTTTCCCAAACTAACCCTTTTGATATCTAGACGGACAGATGGAGAAGCGTCGTGTACAAGAGTCAAGTCAGTTGCCTGGTTGGCTCAATTCAAGACTGGGATCGACGGACCAAGCAGTTGCTGTGGTTGGCGGAATGTGTGATCCGGAAATTCCGCATTCGGTTTACAACGCCCGAGTCTGCCAATCAACAACGGGAAACGCTGTCAGTTATGTGATAGATAACACTGGTGACCGGAATAGGACATCTAAGGCAATTTTGCGTGATAAATGGGCGAACACATGACACTTGATCGCTGCGCTCCATTTATCCTCACGTCATGATGATGCACTCAATTATCAGTTCGATCAACGCTAATTCAAACTCGGCTTCTCTATTCCAAAAATGATCTAGGGGTATCTAAAATTTTTACCCAGACCTAAGATAAATCCTCCACTTGGCTGGAGCTTGTCATCAAACGACCGCACGCGCCTGCCGGCGGCTTCATTACATCATTACCGTTCCCGTCTGCAGTTCTAGTGGCTTGGTTGCCGCGTTGGAACTGCCGACGGGAGCAGGCGTTGGTTCTCATTCCATCTCATTTCGTTTTCCCCGTCCACGAATTCGACGCGCTTATGCAATGCATCATCAACATCATCATCATCATCTTGAAAAGCATAATAAAAAAAACCTCTCCGTACTCATCAATGGCATAGATATCGTCAACATGTCCCCCGTGTTGCTGTGTGGGCATGTGGATTTCGGCGCTTGGAATTGCTTTTTCTGCATGGTTTTGCTTTTTTCACCAATCCCTTTTTTCTTTGCTTTTTTTTTCAATCGCTCTCATCTGCCCTGTCAAGCTTCCCAGCTAGCTTGCCCCCGTCAAGGATGCTGCCAAACATGGCTGCCTCAAAGAGGTAATTGACCTGCCAGGCGTGGTGGTTTGCATGGGCAATCAGCCAGACCATCTCGAGCACTAGACCCTTTGAGAAGAGCTGGGCCATGCACAGCCGCGATCCCTCGACGAGATGGTACTCGCGTGCATCGTCGACCTTGCCTCCCCGGACGTAGTCGAGGGGGCCTAGGACGAGCAAGCGCCAGAGCTCGCGCAGCTGCGGCTCGTCGTTGTAGCGGGAGAGGAAGTGACTGACGTGGTTGCACGTGTCCTCGCCGTTGCACGAGTACTCCGGGTCGAGCGGTCTGCTGAAGCCCGTGGTGCGGTACTGCTTGTCAAAGACCTCATCGAAGTCGGCCTCCCGCTGGGGGCAGGCAGGCGTCTTGCGGGCCTTGGGCCAGCCCAGGATGGCCCGGCGGAGGAACATGTGGCGGTCGTTCTGGATGTGCCATGTGTACAGTGCGGCGCACATCCTGGCTACGGGTTCGTGCCACCTGCGAGTCAGCATCCTGGCCCCCGTCGCAGCGTAGGCGTCGTACACGCTGCGTAGCGCATCCTCAGTGACAATCCCCGTGTCAGTGATGTCGGTCACGTTGAGGAATGAGTTCATCACCTCAGAGTTGATGAGGTCGCAGCCCACGTCCACCACGTCGGTGCCGGGCGAGCTAAACACTAGGTCCGCCATGACGGCGCCGGCGTCGAAGCCACGGGCCGTAGCCTCCGCCGCCATGCCCAGCAGGCTGCTCTCTGATAGCGAGATGATCTGGGCCGTCCGCCGGCTGAGTCGCGCCGACCGGTACGTCAACTGCGACTTGAATCGCTTCTCCAGCGCAATCTTGCCCTGGATGTACCGCTTGCCAACGCACACGGCGTCTCGTCGCTGCTGCCCGCCGGGCGTGCGCAGCGCGTGCCCGTCGTCGAGGCCCTTCTGCAGCAGCGGCTCCAGCGACGGGAAGACGTAGTTGTAGCCGTGCTCGTAGTAAAAGGCCATGTCAGTTACGTAGTTGGAGAACATTGTGCGCTCGTCGGCCGCGCCCATGAGCAGGCTGGCGATGCCGCACCCAAACAGGGCGTTGTTCGTCTTCAGCGCATCGTGCCAGTCCGCCGCCCCGAACAGCTCCAGCGCCTCCTCAGAGGCCTGGCTCAGCCCGCGACCCTTAGGGGGCAGCACGTTCCCGGCGGCGTGTTGAGCCTCCTTCCAGGCCTCGAGCTCAGGGGATAACCTCAACACAACCAGGCTGGGGCCCGACTCTGGGGAGGGCAGGGATTCGGCCTCTCCCAGGGATGAGGTCTCTGACACCGGGTCGCTGACCAGGTCTCGCGCCTGGTGGGAGAGCGCCTGGAGATCTGCCACGGCGCCACGGCCGATTAAACTTCTCGCTTCAGCGTAGCCGACATGAATGGGATAGTGCGCCGGCTGTCTCAGCTTGCGACGACCTGGAAGCCGCCCAAGACGGCTTCGCAGACGCTTGCCCCAGAAATACGGTGGAATTTGGGTTGGAGTGCCCGGGAAGGCGTCCTTCTTGTGCGCTTTGACCTGGATCTTGACCCCTTTAAGGGAAAACTCGTTCCAGTAGCTCTGAGGCCACGCGAAGCACCCGGGGAAGGCCATTTCGATCGACGAGCGGGAAATTACATAGATGGGTGTCCACCAGAAACGACGTCCGAGCTTTGGATCCCTACGACCATTATATACTCAACGACTCTAATCCCACGAAGGGCCTCGAGATGCTGCAAATCCCTTCTATCTTTAGCCAAGCCTTGGACTTAACCATGTGAATAGCAGTGCCTCCATATAAGCCCAGGATTGCATCCAATGGGCATCGACTTGTCTGGTGTCGACGACGACAACCAACGACCAACGCCCAACGTGCCGTCTTGCAACCAACACCACGACCGGGGGGGTTTGACTGCTGTGGAGATCTCGGGTACATCTTTAGATCCTTGCACCCGCCCGCCAGAGAGATAGCGAACCCGATTATCACCCGGAGGGCTCATATTTCCGCTGGAGCGGCTAACTTGATCACGGAATGGGAGGGGAGGGGGTGGTCGAAGAATATCCCTCAGGAAAGAGCATTAACTGACCCCGGGTTTCGGTCCGACACGTCCAGTTGATGGCACTTTGACAAGGGCCGTTGCTGTGGGCTCGAGTCGAGATGCCGCTTTGCTTGCCTGTTTCGAGCCCGTTGAACCCGTGGGTTGGTTGCGTGCCCCTCTCTCTTTCTCTCTCTCTCTATCTCTCTCCCCATCTCTCTGCACCTCGGCGTCTGGTTGAGCCCGGCAACGGATGCCACGGCATATGTTGGTTTATCAACTGATGCGTATGCGGTTGGTCCGGAAGACGTGTAAATCGACATCGACGCAACTAGTGAAGGATCGACGGAACTAGGTCGATGTTGACGTGCGATGTGTGATCTCAATTAAATCAAACCTAAACAAGCACGATACGATTGAGCATCATGTCCCACTGTGACCAGTCAGTGGGAGAAGGCTCTTGGGCTGGCGGTGTCTTGCTTCTTGCCGCTGTCATCTGGCGTGACTACTCCTGACACGGCCTAGCCCGCCCGTCTAGCGTCAGGCTTCGCCTTGAAGATGCTCCGTAGTCGACACACGTTTGAAAGGATCCCTTGTAGATGGATTGCTTGCTCTTCCCCACAGTGATGTCAGGGTAGGGTGGCTCCGTCTCGCAAGGGGTCCAGTAGCGCGGCAAGTGCAAAGTAACCGCTGGACTAGACTTTGAGTGGAAATGCTCGCGAAGGGATCAACCCGGGAACTCAAAGTGCTATGTAAACTATGTCGAAGTCTATGTATGTATGCAGTCTAAGTGATATATAGAAACTTCAGGTGTACGGCACATGTATAAGCCGCCACAAGGCACACCGAAAAGCACTTCACGTGCGCCCATCCCAGCTAGTTGAATCCTAGTTCCTAGTCCCCGGGTGGCACGTCTTTCTGTATAGCTGGTTGGCCGGCTGGCTTCTTTTTTTTTTTGGGCCCCTCTCTTCCCTTCCCAGACTAGGGTCGCAGCCAACACGCTCGCACACACCAATGTTTTCCAGCGTCACCCCCTAGCCGGCTTTGGGATGGCGCCAGGTATGTGTCGTCTGCTGTGTGGAAAGCGGTGAAGTCCTGTTTCTAGCCAAGCGAGCCCGACCAAACATGGGTTATGGCATTTGCCGAGACACACCTCGACTCCATCACCACTAGAGGCCGGTTCGCTGCAAACATGCAGAGGCTGGAAAGTCAGTCCTCTCAGCTCGCTTGTCCACACTGTGGGCCTAGACCAGATTATGCAATCCTGTTTGCCGATCAACCCTGACGCGGCACATGGGCTTGTGCCACAAGGTTGCATGGACAAGGGTCTAGACAAGCAAATGACATGACCGGCTGTAGTTTTCTTTTTTTTTTTTTTTATTATAGCTCAAATGCCGGCCCAATTCGAGTTGGGAAAAAAAAAGTGAAGGTGGAAAGAGGAGTTCTCGCATTCCCACTTGGAAACACAACCAACAACCAACACGCAGCACGCAGCACGACGATCAATCACCAACCGCACGCCCCGGGATTGCGCGGCTCGCAACCAAACACCCGGACCTGCATAAACAGAGAGATGCATATGCACCCCCGGCCAACATGGCGCCACTCGAAGGCGCAACGTTGATTAGGTACCGCACTCTGGACCGCCATGCAAACGAGATTCGCCTTTTGGAGCTGCAGCCGGCGGCGACGGGGGACATCAACGACCGCGTCGTGTGCCGCCTGGTGCACGAGAGGCTGAGCGAGTCGTCCGAGTTCGTCGGGCTCTCGGCCCTCTGGGGGGACATCACCGTGACCGAGCCAATCTTCCTCAACGGCGCACGTGTCTCCGTGCCGGTCGACATCGCCGAGGCTCTGCGATACCTCCGCGCCGTCTTCCTCGCCCCGCTGCCGGGCTCGGCCCCCGACTCGCCGTCCCGACCTGCTCCCGCGCCGCCCAAGAAGCCGCCGGGCTGGCTCAGGTCGCTGCTCAAGGGCGTCAAGCAGATGTTCGCCGACGAGCCCAGGGCCGGCTCGTCCCGCCCGCCCCTGCGCATCTGGCTCGACCTGCTCTGTGTCAACATGCGCAACCCCCGCGAGGAGGAGCAGAAGCGGGCGCACATGACACAGGCCTACAAGCACGCCAAGATGGTCGTCGGGTGGCTGGGCCCCAAGGACGACACCTCGGACCTGGCAATCGACATCATCAAGGCCTGGGACAGGTGCATGCCCGCCAGCTTTGGCGAGCCTGGAGACCGCGAGGTCCACCCCGAGAACTACGCGCCGATCTTGCAGTGGATGGGCCCCGTTGCCCACTACAGCGAGATCCCCGAGGGCGTCACCGACGCCCGGGACGTGCCCAGCTACCGTGCCATCTCTGGCTTCCTCAACCGGCCCTACTTCCGCAACGCCTGGATCCTCGACGACATGGCCAAGGCCCGCTTCCCGGCCTTCCTGCTGGGCGACGACATCGTGTCCTGGATGCAGGTGCTGCGCATCAACCGCGTCAACGAGGACATCAGGGACCACGGCGCCGAGATGTTCCCCGACGAGCTGCGGCCCCTGCTCGAGTACATGCCGCTGGGCACCGTCTACACGTTCCTCAAGGAGTTTGACGCGCGGCAGAAGCAGGACGGCATCCCACCCATGACCCTCACGAATACGACGAGCTCGCTGAGGAGTTCCCAGTCCACGACTGGTTTGCGGGGGACGTCGTCGAGGCAGTAAAGGGGAACTTGCCATTTTATTCTATTTATCTAAATTATTAGCGTGACGATCTACACTACACTATACCAGGCGCCATGTTATATATATATATACATATATATGTGGTGCCAGCATAACCAACGAAAATTAGCTATGCGAAATTATTCGCCGGCTACTATACAACTAAGCACAGATATATGCCCGCTTAGTAAAAGAAAATGCACAACTGTGTGCAACTTATACCTATTATTACATACAAACTCTGGGCAAAATCGAGCAAGGGAAGTGGTGAGCCAGAGCTTGAAGGAAAAAAAAAAAGCATAACACACACGATCACCAAAGATCTACGAATCGAAGACATTCATGATGCCAAGGCGCTTGAGGCAGTCTTGACGAGAACAGGGGTTGTCAAACCCGCCGTGTCGCTAACGTGCTTTGCCACCGGTGGGTTGGGGAGCGGGATGGTCTAGTGCGAGATATATTTTCCCTTGCGGATAGACGCAGCAAGGATTGCGGGTGGTCAGCGATTCCTTTGTGGCTGAAACGGCGCCTTGCCATACGCCCTCTGGGGCAGGGATGGGAAAACGACGTCCGCGACATGGAGGTGAAAGGAAGAGGTCACGCGGTGCGTTAGACCGGATGAGCCGGACGGGGCGGTATGCAATGCAAGAAGCCATGACCTTCTGATTAGACTATTATTAGATTTGTCTGACAGTTATAAATCTTTATTCCACCAACCGAGAAAACAAAGTGATGACATAACTGGACCTGATGGGCCAACTAGCAATATGATCCCCAAGCTTAGCGTTAGGATTTACCCGTTCTCCCGTCGTCGCTCAACCGTCGTTACATTTATGGGCGGTGGGGGGGGTGAAAGAACCTACCTCCCCTTACCCACACTATCCGCCCGGCAGAGTGTCGTTATCACAGCCGGACAACGCAACCAACCAACCTGCTTTTTTGCAAATTAGGCAGGCGGTTTCCCTTCCTTCTGACGGGGGCCTCGTAATGTGATGAACGACACCTGCGGGCTGAAACGGCGCTAGACTGTTTGTTCCTCAGATGGTACGGCAACATCTCTGGCGTCGAATCCTAGTGGGTCGACGTGGTACAGGATGCAACACCGACGGTAAGGCCGACGACGAACACATGGGTGGATTCGGCTGTGTATCCGCAAATATGTACACGCAAACCTGCTAAGCTGGGGTTTTATGACATGTTCTTCGCATGGAGAGCACTTGTGGATAATTCCAAACGGACTTCGGGTCTGGCTATCGGATCGCCGCCAGAAGGAACTGGTGGATCTGGGCTAGTGTAGAAACTCCGGATGACAGCTGGGATCGACAGCGGAGGCGGCGCGGAATGCAAACGCTCTCTCTTCTCTCAAGACAGGGAAGCAGGCATTCCCGTTACGCGGTTTCGCCCACTGCCTGTGACCTTTGCGCCATGCATTAGTGTTGAATTTTTTGAGCATCACGCTCATCTCCGCTCCGAAGGAAACGTAGTATACGAAAATTCCATCCATGGCTCCGCACCGACCGATATCCTGGGTCCTGTCTCAAACGCGACATTTATTGATGAAACCCCGGGACTATTGCGGAGCGTTAGAAATCTGTAGAGCCTCATTGGATCTATAACCGCTTTCCACGCCTGACACACAAAATGACAGATAACTTGTGTGACTTGATTTCTGGCGTCGATCCGAAACCTGGATGGTATACTTGTAAACTCAATTTCATCCGCGCTCCGCTGCCCTCCAGATCCATAAAGCTGTTCAGGACTTGAGGGATTTTTTCTAGGAAATATTTCCCCAAGAGGTATTTATCAGATCATGGCTCAGCACAGTCACGCGCGTACGTGGCTGGGTACTGTTTGACCCGTGATTGGTAACTGTGAGGCTTTCTGGGATCTATCATGCCGCGGCTATGACAACACGCGGGGCGATAAGCTACCCGGTTGCATAGCCGAATGAGTTGTTTTATCTAAAAGTCACATTTGTTGAAACATGAGAGGGATTCGCTTCCCCACCTAATCTTACACCTTCAAGATTCTCGAGCTGGGCGCATTCTGCAAGAGCGGAAGGATCCGGTTGATTGGCCAGCACATGATAGGACACCAGCTGCTACTTTTAAACGGGCTCAAGAAGTCTTAATTGTCAGACATACTCAATCTCTTTCACATGATTATTAAAAGAACTCATCCTGACAGAGTAATTGATAAAGGAGGCCCTCACATATTGCCCTTATGCAAGACCTTAAAGTGATCGAATGCCTTACTAATTGTCCTAAAAAAAAACACTGTAGTGG